>OY977945.1:21622500-22287500 GCA_963854355.1 Epinotia brunnichana | reverse complement strand
GACATTCGCAGGCTAACGGCGTGATATTTTAAGAAACTTATGTAACAAACTGTCATCAATTGGCTTCCCATTTGCGCCAAATTCCCCCTTTCCTAGAATAAACTTGTATAAACTAGATTAATTTGAGAAAAATAGTTTTCCCAAAATATCACGTGACAAACCAATTTCTCAAATTAATCTAGTTTATGTAAGTTTATTCTAGGAAAGGGGGAATTTGGCGCAAATGGGAAGCCAATTTATGAAAGTTTGTTACATAAGTTTCTTAAAATATCACGCCGTTAGCCTACGAATGTCAAATAACGTTTTGTATGGCAATCGAACCCCCTTAAGTAAGCA
The DNA here is from genome assembly GCA_963854355.1 of Epinotia brunnichana. NCBI lineage: Eukaryota > Metazoa > Arthropoda > Insecta > Lepidoptera > Tortricidae > Epinotia > Epinotia brunnichana. The sequence continues at coordinate 22,287,164 of OY977945.1, read as the reverse complement.
GTCCTAAAATACATCACAGCATATCTCAGATATGGACCGATACAACAAATACTCACAGACATATCTTAGGGTATAAATGGGTGGCTAGCTAGTAATTAGAGGAAGATTGAAATGCATGTGCATGATTAATAAAATAACTGCCTGAGGAAAAAATATATTTTAAGGAATGTTAAGCATATAAATGGCATGTAATTAAATAAAATATAATAATAAAAAATAAAATAAAAAAACAATCAGGTCAACTGCCCTCCTGGGCCCCAAGATACAGGCTTTGCCTAGTTTGGGGTCCACCAGATACTGTTTTTGGTCGAAAATTTTATTTCTTATCAAATAAACGAATTTATTATTATTATTAAAACTAAATATAAATTGCTACGCCCTATCAGGGCCCATATGGAACTCATGTACCTATTATAAGATCTGTACAACTATGGATGCAATAAATGATATTGATATTCATATTGATATTGAATATCTAGATGACAAACTGTAAACAGTACACAAATATTACAACTACTAAACCATACCATGCAGTACACATATAGATATTATGTTTAAGTTTAATAAATTATATAGATAGGAAATACATAGGTACATAATTACGAGTATATTAACAACACATACACAGAGTTAGATACCAAGAAATGATGTCTAGATTTGTTTACTATAGATACTGTCTTATGTTTGTTATGTTATAAATATATTTAGTTGTAAGTTAATTTAGAAACATTTGCGATGCCCTCACAGGGTTTATGTTTGGGACTTACTGTGGCATGTGACAACTATGTAATATACAGTAACAACATACTTGAAATAGGGTGCTATTTCACTCGTCAAATTTCTGTCCAAGATCTTTGATCAAATATATTTGCGTCTCACATTTTGCTTGAAGAGTGAGTGAGACGCAATGCACATTGGACACAGATCTTGGACGAGTGAAATACCACCCTTAGGTAGGTCACGCAAAGTGCAGGAACACCTAGATCTAGATACTCCGCGTGCCAAGATCATGTACAAATGTATATTTTGTTTTATATATAATATGAAAACCTACGGGATTTTAGAAACCAAATTTGTTGCTTAAGTAGGTAATATGAATAGAAATCGGAACTCGTAGTTTGAACTAGAACCAAACCCAAGGAGGGTGAGCAAATTGGCCTATATGACCAATATGTTTCTCTGTTTTCCTTGGTGTTTTTCAAAATGTTATACTTAACTTATGTAACTTAAAACACAAATTTGCATGTCATCTATATGACAAAACATGTGAGACTAAATTAATTTTACTATCAAATTAACCTATGTATACCGTGTCTTTACGAGTAAGCAAATAAATGATTTATGATTTATGAATAAGAGGACAAGCGATATATGTCACTGGATAGCTTATTCTAAGTTCTAAAACTTATACTAAGTATGGCAGGTAATTCCGTATCTTTGTGTGAATAAAGTTATCGCCGCATAAAAGTAGTGTGAGGTGAAATGTAAACTAGGTATATGATATAGGTTTTTTTCGATAGGTACAGGTACTAAGTTCCTGTGTCGCAGATTATGAAGGTTTTGTAATTGTCAATGATTTTGTATCATGATATTTTAACTTAGCCCTTTGTCCGCTGTGCCCTACCTCTCTCCCTTTAGTATCCCAGTAGTCAAACGCTTTATCTTGTCATTGTGGCACTTTGGGCTCCCCAAGAAGCCTCAGTCAAATTCCAGCAGTGGAAGTATTTCGGATGATATGGTGATGGTGACGTCACCAAATAAACGCAATCGTCATAGGCTAACTACGTCCTGGGCACGACGCGCACCCAGAACTCTGGAATGGTGGTGATGATGCCCTGTATCCGGCGCGCCGGTCTGTCCAGGGGCCGCCCGTCGGCCGTAGACACCTGGAACGCTTGCATGAAACACGCGAATACTTGGAACATGCACTGCCGCGCGTACGTCTCTCCGGCGCAGAGTCGCCGACCTGCCGGAAACGGACACAATTAATTAAGATGTAGGTAATCATTGTTATCCGTGGGTCGAAATTGGGTACAAAAATACGAGTCTTCACAAGGCAGCGCACGAACTGTGTCGCGCCGAGATAGACTGTTATATCCGTCTCTTTCTGATTAGAACACCTAGAACTACATACTTATTAAGTAATGTCGTTGATTTACTTTTAAAGTTGTTTTTTAGGGTTCCGTACCTAAAGGGTAAAACGGGACCCTATTACTAAGACTCCGTTGTCCGTCTGTCTGTATGTCTGTCACCAGGCTGTATCTCATGAACCGTGATAGTTAAACTGTTGAAATTTTCGCAGATGATGTATTTCTGTTGCCGCTATAACAACAAATACTAAAAAACAATGAAATAAATATTTAAGGGCTCCCATACAACAAACGTGGTTTTTTTGCCGTTTTTATACATTATGGTACGGAACCCTTCGTTGCGCGAGTCCGACTCACACTTGGCCGTTTTTTTATCCTTTCACGGCTGATAGTTTGATATTTAGTATTGAGCAAGTTCTAGGAGGTTCGGTATCAGGATACCATCTAGATCTAGCCTAACAAAGGAACCCTAACATTTCGTAATTTTCTTTAGCATTATAAGAATTCTGTTGACCAATGTAAACTGCAATTACGATATTAATAAAGATGAATTAATACTTATCGAGATGTTACGTAAATCTGAGCACGAAAAGGAAAAAAATAACAAACTTGTCCTGTATTTAGGACAAGTTTCATTATTGATCACTATATTATTTATGCTGTGCCGAAAATAAACTGGTTAACTGGTTACATATAGTTAGTTGAGATTATTTAATGTGGGCCGGTTTTTTATAAAACTGTAATTGGAATTGGAATCTTGTACCTTGGACGGTAGAGCTGCTGTTTGAATGGACTACGTTGATGCAATTCGGCCAACTCGAATAATATAGGTAAGGGCTTGTGCACAAATCACGCGAGGTTCGATAACATATTCTCTGCTCCTGCGGACCACTCATGCATAAAAGAAGTACCTACCTAGGGCGGCACATATTGCACCCAAAAGAAGTACAACATATCACCTAGTGTTGTAAAAGACTCGAGTTCTCTGAGTCTTCATAATAAGACTCGGAGTCCAAAAACGACACTCGGCTCAATATTTCAAGACTCCACATTTTGCAAGACTTCTTGCTGAGTGAGTCTAGCGAACTAAACGAGCGTGGCATCAAGACTCGAGTCTCTTTTCGCGGCTGAGTCCTTTTTTGGACCGAGCTCCGAGTTCCAAGATACCTAGTTGTTTCACGGTTTGAGCCCGATTCATACCCAACTGCCCGCGCGGCTTCGCCCGCGTAAGGCCTGAATCACACTGGCGCGGCCTGCGGTGGCGATCAGTAGTAAATTTGACAATGGCTGTCAGAATTACTATTGACCGCCACCGCAGGCCGCGCCCATCTTGAGAGGCTTAAGGTCTGAATCAAACTCATGGGTCACACCAATCGTCATGTGTCTGGGATGTCGAGGGTGCAGATTCCAAAACTATTGTCCAATTTGGAATCCAAAATGGCGGACATGGCTTTTTTCCTAAAAGTCGTCATGGGTGTCACTTTCTGGGTATTCAAGGGTGTAGATTCCAAAATGATGTCCATTTTGGAATCCAAAATGGCGGACATGGCTTTTTTCCTAAAAGTCGTCATGGGTGTCACTTTCCGGGTATTCGAGGGCGTAGATTCCAAAAATGATGTCCATTTCGGAATCCAAAATGGCGGACATGGCGTTTTTCCAAAAAGTCGTCATGGGTGTCACTTTCTGGGTATTCAAGGGTGTAGATTCCAAAAATGATGTCCATTTTGGAATCCAAAATGGCGGACATGGCTTTTTTCCTAAAAGTCGTCATGGGTTTCACTTTCTGGGTATTCAAGGGTGTAGATTCCAAAAATGATGTCCATTTTGGAATCCAAAATGGCGGACATGGCTTTTTTTCTAAAAGTCGTCATGGGTGTCACTTTCCGGGTAATCGAGGGTGTAGATTCCAAAAATGATGTCAATTTTGGAATCCAAAATGGCGGACATGGCTTTTTTCCTAAAAGTCGTCATGGGTGTCACTTTCCGGGTATTCGAGGGTGTAGATTCCAAAAATGATGTCCATTTTGGAATCCAAAATGGCGGACATGGCTTTTTTCCTAAAAGTCGTCATGGGTGTCACTTTCTGGGTATTCAAGGGTGTAGATTCCAAAAATGATGTCCATTTTGGAATCCAAAATGGCGGACATGGCTTTTTTCCTAAAAGTCGTTATGGGTGTCACTTTCGGGTATTCGAGGGTGTAGATTCCAAAAATGATGTCCATTTTGGAATCCAAAATGGCGGACATGGCGTTTTTCCTAAAAGTCGTCATGGGTGTCACTTTCTGGGTATTCAAGGGTGTAGATTCCAAAGATGATGTCCATTTTGGAATCCAAAATGGCGGACATGGCTTTTTTCCTAAAAGTCGTCATGGGTGTCACTTTCCGGGTAATCGAGGGTGTAGATTCCATAAATGATGTCAATTTTGGAATCCAAAATGGCGGACATGGCTTTTTTCCTAAAAGTCTTCATGGGTGTCACTTTCTGGGTATTCAAGGGTGTAGATTCCAAAGATGATGTCCATTTTGGAATCGAAAATGGTGGACACGGGTTTTTTCCTAAAAGTCGTCATGGGTGTCACTTTCTGGATATTCGAGTGTGCAGAATCTACAACTGATGTCCATTTGGAATCCAAAATGGCAAACATGGCTTTTTCCCGAAAAGTTCTCATGGGTGTCACTTTCCGGGTAATCGAGGGTGTAGATTTTTGGAATCTAAAATAGCGGAAATGGTTTTTTCCTAAAATTCGTCTTAGAGGTCACTTTTAGGGTATTTGAGGGTGCAGATTCCTATAATTATATCAATTTTGGAATCCAAAAGGTGGACATGGCCTTTTTTTTCGTAACAGTCGCCATGGGTGTCAATTTCTTGGTAATAGAGGGTGCAGAATAAAATCGAAGTCCATTTTATAATCCAAAAAGTTGCACATTCCAACAATGATGTTAATATTCGATTCCAAAATTTATTTTAAGTATTTCATACCAAATTTGCATACAGTTTGACAGCAAGGAACCAAAGCACTTTACAATTTAAAATTATAGTAGGTAGGTATTAGGTGTGAAAAATAATCTACAAAATGATAAATCTAAACATCAAATGTCTTGGTAGTCATTGATCGTATATTTCAGAAAAAGATATCAGACAAAAAAAAGATAAACGGAGCATTTTGAACAACCTTGTGAAGCCGGTTTTTAACCGTGACTAATTAGTCAAGAATACAAAGTAAACCATTCAAAAACGACGTTCATGTAGCTGAGCTGTCAATATCATAATATAATAGGTCAGTCCGTAGAGTATTTCTTTGTTGCAAAAGGTTTTTTTTTTAATATTGTTTAAGGGTTCCGTTTTTGCTATTTTGGCTACGGAACCCTAAAAAGGCCCTCTAAGCATTGTACCGAGTATGCTGGCGGTATTTCCTCATTGAACTGCAATGCTGATGCGTTGCACGAGAAAACCGCCAGCTCTTCGATTACCAGCTATGATGATACTAATGCTGAAATAACTCCCGATTATGTAAACTCCTATAATTGAGGAGCTAAAGTCTATAGTTAAATTCAAAATTGATACTCAGAAGCTTAAAAACCACTATCTTGAAATAACTTACAAAGTTGAGGAAAGCCTCGTTTTCGACCATGTTTTTCTACTATGTCGCTGAACTGAAGTGTTATGTATTGGTACTCATTAGACGCATAATTTCATGTTCTTTAATTTCCTAGTGAGTTACTTTTCGCTAGGATGCACCGTATAGAATCTACGAGTGAGAAACCAAAAAAGTCTATAAAATTTCGAGGATTTGTGGCTGCCAAAAGTTGTCTCGTATAACCATTTTTGATATTTGCTCGCGGTTGTATCGATGTAAAAAAAAAAAAAACTTCTACAGCACCTTTTGCAACGTAGGTACCTCCCCGTGCTTTGAACCCCTACGGACTGGCCTATTAAACGTTTTATGAAATAAGCGATATCATAACGATATATTTCGTTATGATATCGCTTTTTTAGCGTTAGTGTTAAACAATATCGTTATAACAAAAGTAGTATTTTCCATATAAATATCATATCATAACAGAATGAATATCATAACATAATAAAATACGGTCGAATAACGTTATAATATCGTTTTAAAATGCGAGTTGTGCTGACATCGCACGAGTAGGCGAAACTGAATGCGAGAAAGGGGTAGCCTATAACGTTATAATATATTATATCGCTTATAAAAGTATCGCTTTATATATTGGTTTAGATTTATAACGTTATAATGGATACCGCTTTACAGCGCGTCAAATATCGTTTTAAGTATAATGCTTTAAAAAGCCTAAAGGAAAAATAACGTTATAAACGATAGTGCTATGCGAAAAAGCGCTATATAAAGGCCTGATAGAAGTTACTGTACTTCAGTGCCTCAAGCTTTTAAATCTTTATTACATCTTTATAACAACCACGTATGATGTCACTCCATCCAACGCGATCAAGGGCCAAGTGATTGATGCCATTAAAATATAAAAAAAAAATTTACTTTTTTTCAGTGCACATTTTGAACAAATTCTGTTTTTAAAAATATATATTTTGTTATTTTTTTAAATAAATTTTTGTTTTTTAACTTTGGAATTTATTGCCATGTTTTGATACTTTTTTCATGTACTGTTTTTTTACTTATTTCGGTTACAAATTCATAAATTGTATCGATTTCTGACAACTTACGCCCTTATCATCAGAATCGAAACCAATGATTTGACCACTATACTAGACTAAAAAAAATCCAGTAGCCATCTTCCGGCTCCATCATGAGACCCTCGCCATCATGTGCAATAGTAAGTGCTGACGATAACAAAACAAACGAGCTTAACCTTCCGTCATAGAGTTCCAGTGGCCATTTTTCGACTCCACCATGAGACCCTCGCAAACATGTGCAATGGTAAGTGCTGACGAAAACAAAACAAACGAGCTTAACCTCGACTATCATAGCACTTTCCGCTATAGAGTTCCATCGGCCATCTTCCGGCTCCATCATGAGACCCTCGCCATCATGTGCAATGGTCAGTGCTGACGATAACAAAGAAAACGAGCCCACACTCGACTATCATAGCACTTTCCGTCATAGAGTTTCAGTGGCCATCTTCCGGCTCCATCATGAGACCCTCGCAATCATGTGCAATGGTAAGTGCTGACGATAAAAAAACAAACGAGCCCAACCTCGACTATCATAACACTTTCTATCATAGAGTTCCAGTAGCCATCTTCCGGCTTCAGCATCAGATCAGCTAAATGGTGGACCCTCGCAATCATGTGCAATGGTAAGTGCTGACGATAAAAAAACAAACGAGCTTAACCTCGACTATCATAGCACTTTCCGTTATAGAGTTCCATCGGCCATCTTCCGGCTCCATCATGAGACCCTCGCCATCATGTGCAATGGTCAGTGCTGACGATAACAAAGAAAACGAGCCCACACTCGACTATCATAGCACTTTCCGTCATAGAGTTCCATTGGCCATCTTCCGGCCCCACCATGAGACCCTCGCCATCATGTGCAATGGTAAGTGCTGACGATAACAAAACAAACGAGCTTAACCTCGACTATCATAGCACTTTCCGTTATAGAGTTCCATCGGCCATCTTCCGGCTCCATCATGAGACCCTCGCCATCATGTGCAATGGTCAGTGCTGACGATAACAAAGAAAACGAGCCCACACTCGACTATCATAGCACTTTCCGTCATAGAGTTTCAGTGGCCATCTTCCGGCTCCATCATGAGACCCTCGCAATCATGTGCAATGGTAAGTGCTGACGATAAAAAAACAAACGAGCCCAACCTCGACTATCATAACACTTTCTATCATAGAGTTCCAGTAGCCATCTTCCGGCTTCAGCATCAGATCAGCTAAATGGTGACAAAGTACTGCATTGTCACCAAACATACATAAGTATTCCAAATTTCAGCTCAATCGGATAACGGAAAGTGACTGAAAACAGAGGGCCTACCGCGAACGGCATTCGAAGTTTTCCGTCTCTGTCGCACTTACGTACGAACTCATAAGTATGAAAGAGAGGGGAAACTTCGAATGCCTTTCGCGGTAGGCCCTCTGGATTGCAAATTTTGACGGACAACTTACATACTCGTATTTACATATATAGAGGTACGAACAGTGCAAGTTAAATAAAAAAAAACGTGTAGTACATCAATATGGCGCCTATTTTTTCCGATTCTCACTTCGGATTCGTTCGTATTGTATTGCTAACTTACTCTGTATTTAATTTGGAAACTCATGGACTCGAGTTTGTTTGAAGACTCGAGTGGTTTTAGAGACTCAAGTCGTCGGACAGATGACTCACGCTCGACTGGACTCTAGACTCGGGAGTCATCGAGTTCCCCGAGTCCCGTATATTTGAGTCGAGTCTCCTGAATCAGGACTCTAGAACTCGAGTCTTTTACAACACTAATATCACCGCCCAAAGAATCTGGAATTTCCTGGAGGCAACGGGACTTAACGGTGAATTCTAAAACAAGGGCTGCCACAATAGATCACTTGCTGGGTCAGGAAAAAATCACGAAAGATCACGTTGGGGGGGGGGGGGGGGGGGGTATAAGGAGACTTTGCGTGTATTTTTCTACAGTGAACGAAGCTAAGAAAAAATATCTACCACAGGAGTAGATACTTCTTCTCGGCTTCGTTAAACATACATTTTTACTTAGCACTTCAAAATAGCAAGTCTATTTTACTAAGGTAGAAAAATAAACAAGATTTACTATGTACAATACTATTTATCTTACAATTAGGTCGAATGAAAAAAATATACGTGAGGTTGTGTGGGGGAGGGGGGGTAGCCAAGAACCTCACCAAATATCACCAAGGGGAAAGGGGGGGGGGGGGTCAAAAAGTAGCCGGAAAAACCTCGCGTGATTTGTGCACAAGCCCTAAGTAGAACCTTGCAGGCGGATAACGTTATTGCACAAATTGCGCGCAGTTGAAAGGAAACGATTTGAGTGATATAGAGTCTCATTAGGATTTCTTTATTAGGTACTACTACGCTCAGTTCTGTCTGATTTTATTCTGATTGCCAAACATCATATAACCAACGTTTTTGAGGCATGTACATATATGTCGCACTGTATATGTGTTATGTATGGAATATGTCTATACTTTGAAATTTCATGTTCAGTACAAGTATGTATTGTGTAATGTCTGCTTCTTAACAATATAAAGTGCAGTAGGTACGTACGGTGACCATTTCCACATAATTCAAACGTTTGCATCAGCATTGTCACAAAAGGAATTTCTTTTATATCATATCGCAAAAGGTACAGTGAGCAATTGCCTTGCCATAGCCCTAGATTCAAATGAATTCCCAAAAATAAGTAGTTAGCTCGTAAAATTTTAAGTTAAACATGCTGGTCAATGAAGTTATTATAAACAATATTAAATCAGGGCCAGACAGATTGAATGAAAATGAAACCAGCGTACACGATCAATACAAACCGATTTCAATTCAATCATTCAGTGGAGTACACGCCGTGTTCTATCAACATAGGGACAAGTACATGTATAGTTGTTATTTTCTAAGCCGTCCGTTCCGCACTAAAGAACGCCGCACTGCAGAACGGACGGCTTAGAAAATAACAACTATACAAGCAAGTATGGTGGCCAAGGACTTTAATGAGCACATGCAGAGAGGCCCTGAGAAAGGTGCAGAGAACGGCATGCATGGCTATAACAGGGGCGTTTCGTACCACGCCTACAGCGGCGCTAGAAGTCCTACTGGACCTACCGCCACTTCACATGGTGATTAAGTCAGAGGCGCGCAAATCGCTCTACAGATTAAGAACTCTTGGACTGTGGAGCGATAGCAAGCCGAAAACTAAGCACACAAACATGGAGACTGATGGTTTCTTAGACAGAATAACAAACATGGGAAGCGACAAAATGCTACCCAAGTATGTATTCCACAGGAACTACACAACAAAAGTTCCAACCAGGGCTGAGTGGGCCGAAGGTCTAGAACCACCAAAGTCTGGTATCGAAGACAGTATATGGTACACGGACGGATCAAAAATGGGATCCGGTACGGGAGCAGGCATTTATGCAAATGACTATAGTAGTAGTGTAAGCATGGGTAGTTTGGCAACTGTCTTCCAAGCGGAGACATACGCCATAATTGCTTGTGTACAGGAGAATATAGACAGGCGAACCAAAGGGCGGACTATCTATATACTCAGTGACAGTCAAGCGGCCCTTAAAGCGCTTACGGCGCCGAAAGTGGACTCTAGACTAATTTATAATGGCGTCCAAGCACTAAACAGACTTGGAAGGCACAATAAGGTGCAACTAGTTTGGATACCAGGGCACAAGGGCTTCATCGGCAACGAAAGAGCAGATGAGCTTGCAAGAGGGGGCTCTACAAATCACTTTGTAGGGCCAGAACCATTTGTGGGACTCTCGCAGGGGACCATAATATCGGCCTTTAAAGCCTACGCCAAAACCAAACACCAACACGAGTGGAGGAATGAGGCTGGCTTAAGGCACTCTAAGCTCTTCATAGAAGGAGTGGACTCGGGCTGGACCAGAAAACTCTGGAAATCCAGTAGGAAGCAACTCAGAATTATATCTGGGGTGTTCACTGGTCACTTCGGGGTCAAGGATCTCTTGGCCAAGATGGGACTATCTGATAGTTTAGACTGTAGAATGTGTGGCGAGGAGGATGAGACTATGGAACACTTATTGTGTGAATGTCATGCCCTTGCCAGACAAAGAATGAACTACTTTGGTAACGGTTACCCGCAACCAAAGGAATTCAAGGTGCTCCCGGCGAACTGCATCATCCGCTTTGTGGAAATGATGGAGCAAGCCTGGGAGCAGGTATAAAGGAGAGGGCAAATGCACAAAAGATCCCACTGGGTCGAAGTGCATCCGAAAGGGCCCTCACCTAGATAAGATAAGATAAGATAAGACATGTACAAGCATCGTGATTGTCTCATCGTCGTCAGCATATACATATACGTACGCCCCACAGCTGGGCACAGGCGTCTTCTCATATAGATGATAGGGAATGGGCAGTAGTCCCCACGTTGGCCTAGTGCGGGTTGGGGACTTCACTTACACCTTTGAATTTCCTCGCAGATGTATGCAGGTTCAAACAAATAATATTCCGTATACCTACATAAATTCCCATAAACTAGTAAGCCGGGATTAGAACCCACGAACCCACGATTGTCCTATCAAGCATGTTATGGATTAAATTTAAAAAAAGAATGTATTACCTGCTCCAAAAGGCAAAGATTTGTCACTAGAAACGTCGAGGTGGCCGTCTTTGATGAATCTCTCCGGCCGGAACACTTCGGGGTCGCCCCACACGCCCTTGTCGGTGTGCAGACTCGTCAGGTTCACTGATACTACGGTGTTCTGAGGAAGAGTGGTCGTTTAGTTTAGTTAAAGATGGGATTAAAGTGAAGTACAGCTGCACAGAGGTATGGTTATAAATGTTATAATGAGTAAACCATTTATTCAAAGATACCTACAGTAATTTCAATCCTTTTTGGATATTTTTGCAGTCGGCGGAGATGGAATACGTTTGAAATTGAGTACTTAATATAATCCTTCGCCTTTCATCAATGCGGCCACAGAAGTCAGGTCGGCTGAGAATTACACACCTCCTACCATTAATGAACCATCACGATTTTCACACATCGATTTAATCGAGTATAGGCTAATCATTTATCACACTTGCATCATTCGCAGCCTAAACGTAGGCAATTATGTGCATAAAACGTTGTATATTTATTGCACTCGTTGTTGGAGGGTCTGAAGATGTATTAGGGACATATCATTGAAGAAGATAATGCGAACAAAGAAATGGTTTTCGGCGCTACCGAGTGCTCGACGCTGTTACACGCACTATACTCGTATGGCACGGGCACTCTATCGCGTCGAGAACTCGGATGGTTTACCTTAGTAGAATACCGCATCATCTCGCGGAGAGAGTGAGTATTCAAATACCTCAGCGATATGGTATCCATCCAGTGTGATATCGACGACGCTGCGTTGCGATACGGCCAGCACCACCGGCGTCTCGATCGCATATATTCGTGGAGGCATTCCTCCGTATGCTGTGGGCACTGGACAGTGACCATTCAAGTACCTCAGCGATATGGTAGGTATTCATTCAGCGTGGTGTCGACGACAGTGCGGTGCGGCACGGACAGAGGTACTGGAGTCTCGAAATGCATCATCTCGCGCAGACATGCCTCTGTGTACGGTAGGTATGCTGTGGACAGGGGCCATTCAAATACCTCAGCGATATGGTATCCATCCAGCGTGGTGTCGACGACAGCGCGGTGCGGCACGGCCAGAGGTACTGGAGTCTCGAAACGCATCATCTCGCGCAGACACGCTTCTGTGTAGGGCATACTATGGGCAATTGGACAACAACCATTTATTGACGAGAGATAGGTAATTGTAGCAGATCCTGGGGTGGTACCACGAATATTGTATATCGAAGTTTGTGTATCTCTTCTCTATCGCTAACCTATCTCTATCGCACTTGTTTATTCGAGGTAAGAAGATGCACGAACTTCGATCTACAATTTTCGTTAAACCACCCCTGCACGGAGTGCACGGTTTAAGAACATCTAAGGGGCAAAGCAGTAGTCATTCGGGGTAAGAGCACGCAATGCCCCGTTCTCCGACAGAAGTGAGGGAGCGGAGCTGCGTCTTAGCATAAATCAGTGTCGTTTGCACCGCCATTGCTTTTGCAAACGCAAAAGAAGTGCAAGTCGAGGCAGGTCGCCAAATAATGAAACAGCCAACAATTTTTTCATTGTACGAACTGGGAAAAACCGGCCAAGTGCGAGTCGGACTCGCGCACGAAGGGTTCCATTATCTATAAAAATATTTATTTTATTCTGTTTTTAGTATTTGTTGTTATAGCGGCAACAGAAATACATCATGTGTGAAAATTTCAACTGGAACTATCACGGTATCAGTGAGATACAGCATGGTGACAGACAGACAGACAGACAGACAGACAGACGGACAGCGGAGTCTTAGTAATAGGGACCCGTTTTACTCTTTGAGTACGGAACTCTAAAAACTGCTTGTTATAGATGGATTGTTGGAGTTAAGACAGTAATTCTATTTTATTTATAGGTACTGTTCAGTTATTCTAGTATTTACATAAAATTCAACATTTCTGTACTTAAGTACTAATAAATAATACGCAACTTATGGGGTAAGTAATACGAGATAAGTATAAGAACTCATCATATAACATTCATAATATATACGCTCACTTTGTATAAGCCTGTTGAGTATAACATGCACTGGATATAATGAACGAAATATATAATTTCAAAATATCTACTTTTGTAAAGTATAACGTTATTAAGATATAATACCAATTGATATAACGATTAAAGTGTATAATGTTCATAACTCCTAAGATTGAAAACATATATTATACAATTAATCTAACATAAAAAAGAATAATGCTCGTATAGTATAAACGCATATAATTATTTTAATAGCAATCGCTTGAAAAGCTGAATATACTGAATGTGAATTTCTTAGAGCGATAGCCTCAAATTTGTGTTTGAAGAAAAGTAAACATTGAAGATATACATGTCATGTTGGTAATTTTTTTTTTATGTGTTATGCTATGTGGTCTATCTAATTTAAAATCAAACTATACTTACTTATTAATCCTCAACATTTCGTAAAAGTAAATTGTCTCCTTGTAACCTTAAACCTAACCTAACCGAACTTTTTTTTTAAGAAACGCATGGCAATGGGGTTGGCCGGTGAAAGCTAATTGTAGATGGCGCTCTTCTAGATTCCATACGATGAGAGAGAGAGACGGAAGATCGATTGTACCAACTATGTACGGAAACAATATACGGTTATTAGGCAAAAATCTTCCCCATAGCTTTAATCCACAACCTAACCCTAACCTGGATAACGGTGGATTCCCACTACGGAGCAATTCGGGACGAAAAATAAAGCCATTCTCGCAAAAATAAATAAAAAGTACTTCCCGCCATACAAATTTAGCATTTTTAGGTACAACTATTGGAGCTGTCAGTTCGACAGTTGCCTTCCCCATTATTTTAAACTAGGTAACCTAACCTAACCGCCAGCGTGTCGACGTCACCCCGCTTCGCGGGGTGCCTATTTCCGCTCTAAGGGACACAAGATAACCATAACCTAAACCTACAAAAATACAATCGTTGATTTGTTGTTTACTACCCCCCGAGCCCCCATTTATTTTTCTAGCTGCCTTAACCTAATTCCGCGGGCTCCGATGTATATCTCATGTCTCTTATATCTTACGAGTATAATGCTTCTACTAAAAGATATAATGTATTATGATCGTTATGCGTTTTGCATGTTATATCAACTGAAATTAGTAAATTTGAGTGTTATATAAAAAAAACGTTATATAAAATGAATATTATGGCAACTGACCGTTATTCCTTATAATTTTATTGATTTTGTTATTATAGTTAATTATATCTTGTAACCGTTATTAATATGAAATTATATATTATGTTGTTATATTTCGTGAGACGCACCTCAACTTATTAACAATTGTTAATTTCGATATTGATAGACAATAATGACTAATATAATGTGATAACTATTGATTTAAGATGACCTTTATGTAATAATTTATACAATGGAATACTTAAAATAAACTGTTAATATTTTGCATGCCATATGTAAGGATTGTAAGGGCTGTTTAAGGAGGTGAATATTTTGTAACAAGACCATTACAACCCTTTTTCTTGCAAAATAAACTATTTGTATTTATTTTTTGTTTCGGGTAAGAGATTTATTTATTTATTATTTTTGAATCAGTAAGGTTACCCAGCACGCGTACTTTTACCCAACGGTTTGCATAATTTTACCCACATGTAGGGTCAAGAGTACGTAGACGTAGGGAATATTCTACTTTTAACGAGTACCTATACGGAAAAATCTATTAATTTTAAATAATGAAAATAGATTAGATTAGGTTAGGGATATTAGTTCGTATTTAAGTATTTTGTAAACTCTTAGTCTGGAAATATAAATTTTTGTACGTTTTTAGGACCCAAGAAAATGTAGTGCGTGCTCTTGAGCCGAATGATTATCTATTTCGCAAACATTCATAAGCGTCGTTCTGAAGAAAAAGGGATATTAGTGCGGTTGGTGCTTACGCTACAAAATACGATGAATCATGGCGATTGAGAAAGACACTTTATGTGGATATAATGGAGCCTTATTAGGCTCGGCGCAATCGTTCGGTTTCCGCGTACCTACGGTTTCCGGATTCGGTTTTCGACTTGCAGCCCTCTAGAGTGATAATTATTGGTATGTAGCAAGCGCTATAAGTCGAAAACCGTACGCGGAAACCGATCGTTTGCGCCAAGCCTTTACTTGAGATTTGTGAACGGATATCGACTTTCGACCTGGAAGGTGAAAAAGCAATGAAAACGCAACCATACCGCTATAAATCGCAACAATCGCTAACCTATGTTCGTTTATAACTCTATGTATTTATAATCTCCATGTTGAGCGTTACAGCCGTGATACGACTTACTGCGCATGTTTTCGTGCTGTACTAGACATGACCGTCAATTCAGTATCAAGGCGCATCCCGCTGCGGGATTGCTGCGGGATTGTTGCTAGCAGTTCGAAGGTATAGGACATAACATGGATATAACATACTTAAGATTCAGTCAAAAAATCATTTTTTGGTACAAGTTTTAATTGCCAACTGTACTTTTCTGTATGTTGTACCGTCATCAACTACTCAGACGATTCTAACGAGCACAAACTCAACGGGGTTAGGTACGTCGGTTAAGTACTGAATTCCCATGGGCAACTTCGGCCTCCATCATCAGAACAGCACGATAGTAAGTACTAAAACTATACTTATTCCTGATGCTTATTCCCAAAGTTTCAGCTCGATCGGTTGAGGTTAACTGGCTCAAAATTCAGTTCCAAGATTTGTCCCCGATAACAAACAGGTCAAGTTATTATAAAGAGTATAAGTAAAGCTTGTAAAAACAGGGATTTAAATGACCTTAGAATCCATATCTATGTCTTTGCAGGGCTGATTGGATGATATTATTATGTATTGATTTACTGGATGCGTCTGTATACATACATACTGTAGGTACTTAATAAATAATACAACACATACCTATGTATTTATTCGGCCGCGCGTAGGTACTAGGTAAGGATATGTCTCTGCCAGTATTCCCATTCGCAGGAATATTTACTGCGAATATACTGTTAGACTGCCACCGGCAATATAACCGAAAACATAGCCAGTAATGCTGCTGGGTATGTGCCCGAATGCCGAAAATGTTGTGTGCCGGTATATGAATGTTATATTTCCTTGATTTTGTAAAACGCTGTAAAGAAAAGTTTATGCGTTCGCGCGTTTAACCTTTCCTGAGGCTTGGTGATCAAAATTACAGAAAATATAAAATTAACAGAAAATTGACGACCGCTTTAGCCTAGTTGGTAGTAACCCTGCCTACCCGAGTCCCGGTAAGGGCATTTATTTGTGTGATGAGCACGAATCCTGTTCCTGGTTCCTGAGTCATGGATGTTTTCTATGTATATACTTAAGTATGTTTATCTCCGTCTTGTACTATTACAAGCTTTGCTTAGTTTGAGACTAGGTCGATTTGTGTAAGATTGTCCGCATATATTTATTTATTTATTATTTAAGTATTTAATTATGCGGCAACATGTGGCTGTGTGTAAATGCTAGATTTAATTCCCGGCAAAGGCGTACAAAATGGGAAAGCAAAGGGATTACCGGTTAACGCGCTGCGCGATTCAAAAACCGTGTCGCCTACAAACGTTATAATAGCAAAAAGTAACAAGATTAATATTTATTTTCTAGAGAGATAGATACACGTCAAGATAAACGACCACAAAAAAGAATAACGCCAACGGACCAGATGATGCAAGGGCATTGCATTCAGTCATTATAAAAAGTGGTTATGCCGAGTCATTTTAAGTAACGGCAAGTAACGGGTAGGTGCTAAGATGGAAAGTTTTTTTTTTTTCAAAATATGCGTGATAGTTCAATGAACCGGCAGAATTTTTGGATTAAAGAAGCTGGAATAGGTATATTCAGAATAAAAAGCGTATTATGATATGATGCTTATCTAATATTAAGTTGTCGTACTCATACCCAGCAGGAACCTGTAATATCTATTATGCGAAGTTTTGTTTCTCGAAGCGTTTCAGTCTCAAATACAGTGTATCAAATTTCAAGTTCATGCCTCCTTTATAGGACTGTGATGTGACAAACACAACCAGACAGACACAAGATCGACGTAGGCTCGTGGTCTTCGCTCCCTCTCATTGAGCATAAGCGTGAGCGAGATGGAAGTGCGTGTTCGGAAGCGCGGATATATTTTTTTTATTAATTTAAATTTTTTGTGCGTTTTAATAAATAAAAAAGCTAAGTTCTCTCAAACATGATATTGCCGATTTTTAAAACCAATTTTAGTATGTTTAGCTGTTGTGCATATACCCTGAGAAAATTACGGTTTTTTTGGAAATAATTCAATATCAGGCTAATTATTTGTATACGGCTTTTATATGTTATTTTAAACAACTTTTACTATGGACATCAATAATTCTATGGAACGGAAGTTAGGAAAAAAAATTAACCCGCAAGCAAAAATGCTATCAGTATTTTTATAATGAAAACATGTTTGAGTACACACATTTGGAGACTTACTACCTGAATCCAAAAATATATGCATCAGGAAATAACGGCATTTTAATTAAATATTTTACGGCCTTGAGATAATATTGAATTTCATCTGGCCTAATAGAAAGGTTTATTCATTAACAAAAATAAGTGGATTATGCGCGTATTCCAAAGAACGTATATAGACGTAGTCAATTATAAAGTAAAGAAAGTTTATACCATTTTCGCCTGATTTTTACGGAAATAATGAAGATTACTTTTCATTATTTTTTACCGTATCGGTATTACATTTAGGTGGATTATTAATGAATATTTAGTCAAATTACCCAACCTATTTATTTGTGTAAAAATATGGCTGATATCGATATATTGTTGTGTTTTCATAGAGCGAAACCGTAAAGTTCTCAGGGTAATAATAGTTGCGAATTTTTTAAGTGTATCTTAGACCTATGTTCGTTATTTTTTTCTATCGAGCGAAAGTCAAAAACTCAGGATTCGAATAGCTGTTGTCCCTCGAGAAAGGCCCCAAGATTGCTAATAAAATTTAAGGCAGCCGTATTATAACCCAAACAAGAGCTACGATTTAAAACAAGTTAATAAAAAGCTTGTAAAGAACCGTTTTCTGAGCTCACGTTGCCTTAACCCCTGCATTTTAGAATCGCGTATTCAACTAGCAACAGTAGCAACTATTGGACTTTCGCTATTTTGGTAAAAATTTGTAATGTACCTATTTATTGCATACTTAAAAGACGCACGTCGCACCAAAGAAAAAGCCTTACCTATAATATATTTTTAAATTAAATTAGGTAACAAAATTGACATTCAGTTCTACCATGGACGATAATTGAAGTAGACTACGCACGTACAATGACCTCAGTCGGCGGTCGCTGACCTGATAATGCATTTTTTGTCCGTTTTTAGGGTTCCGTACCAAAAGAGTGTACTTTATTCTTAAGGTTTCGCTGTCTGTCCAGCCACCCTAGTCTGTCGCATTTTTAACTGTCATAGTAGACACTTGGCATCTTCACAAAGTTTGAAAGTATATATATTTATTTGCAATCACGTTCTCGGAAACGGCTCTAACGATTTCGATGAAATTTGGAATATAGGTGGTTACGGGGGCGAGAAATCGATCTAGATAGGTCTCATGTCCGGGAAAATTCGTTTTCTCCGTATTTTCTCCATGTTTACCCGAGCAGACCTCAGTCGCCCAGGGACTAATAAAATAATATAAATAATTAATAAGGGTTGCCACTGTTGCCAGGACGCTCGATTCATTTTAATTTTAAAACGACATGCTTCAATGGAGATAGTAGTTTATGCTACCGATACATGAGAGGCCTTAAAAGACGAGTGTGATAGGATCACACGAGTGTTTTAAGGCGAGGCCGGTTCACAATCTGACTAAAAGATTGATTTATGAGCTTCCAGTGTGAAGAAATAATGAAGAATTCTACTACAGAATAATGAAGAATTCTACTACAGAATAATGAAGAATTCTACTACAGAATAATGAAGAATTCTACTACAGAATAATGAAGAATTCTACCACAGAATAATGAAGAATTCTACTACAGAAAAAATACTGTAGAAAAAGAAACAAATAAGTTTTATAACCGAACATATTATTAATAAAAAAGCGGCCAAGTGCGAGTCGGACTCGCACATGAAGGGTTCCGTTAAATAAATTGCGGTTTACGATTTATGGCGTATTAAAAAAAAACTACTTACTAGATCTCGTTCAAACCAATTTTCGGTGAAAGTTTGCATGGTACATCATATATTTTTTTTAGTTTTATCATTCTCTTATTTTAGAAGTTACAGGGGGGGGGGACACATTTTACCCCTTTGGAAGTGTCTCTCGCGCAAACTATTAAGTTTAGAAAAAAATTATGTTAGAAACCTCAATGTCATTTTTAAAGACCTACCCATAGATACCACACACGTATGGGTTTGATGAAAAAAATTTTTTTTGAGTTTCAGTTCTAAGTATGGGAAACCCCAAAAATTTATTGTTTTTTATCTATTTTTGTATGAAAATCTTAATGCGGTTTACAGAATACATCTACTTACCAAGTTTCAACAGTATAGATCTTATAGTTTCGGAAAAAAGTGGCTGCTGTGACATACGGACGGACAGACAGACAGACAGACGGATGGACATGACGAATCTATAAGGGTTCCGTTTTTTGCCATTTGGCTACGGAACCCTAAAAATGGCTTGGTAACTCTGTAAAAAAATCTTGAATATCACCATAAATATAAACTTAAATGTTCGAGATCTCGTAATTGTCAACGACAATCTATGTTTTTTTTTTTAAAAAGGATAGCTTTTTATTATTATAGTTTAATAACCGGACAGATGTACATATACCTACCTATTTCAAACGCAATGTATATTGTTTTTTTGAATAAAGATATGATGATGACTTACCACTCCTAGCTGCTGAGATGAGAATCTCCACATTAAGTGGTATTATTTATTTTACGTCATACCTGGCCATAAAGTAGGAATTACCGCACGCTATGCGTGCGGAAAACCCCACTTCCTGGCCAGATAGAGACGTAAAATGTACTATTACCTGCTACAAAACAACTTTTGTGGAGATTATGAGTCTACAAAAAGGGCTACTATAATCATGTATTAACATGTTACCTAGATGTTTAAAAACATCGCAAACATTTGCTATATATTATGTCTCTTAGATAAGTCTGGCGGAAATGGCGGGATGGCCTGGACGCGTTCGCAAATGATTGGCCAGAGATAAGTGGCAATCCAGGACATTTGCCCACCAGTGGGACACATCAAGAAAAATGTTCTTTGTGGCCACAGTGAGTCAATGAATAAACCTTACTTTTTCCTGTCGTCCAGATTAGGCATGCGGTCACGTCCCACGACACGGTCGATCTCCTCGTGGATCTTATCTTGAATCTCTGGTTGCAGTAACATCTGTTCCACCAGGAACTGAATTACGGATTCCCCGGCTGTGGCGCTCGGGAACATGTAGTCTGTGCAGATCAGGATCAGCTGGTCCACTGAAATGAGAAATTAAATGTGACTTATACCTCTGTTCTTCGTACCTAAGTAAAAGTATCAATCCTGTACCGCCCCATACGGTCTCTACCGTATGGGGCGGTACAGGATTGATACTTTACCGACTTAGGACGGGACGGGCCCAGCTGAGTTTGCTGGAATCTTCTCAGCTACGCTAGGTTTAGTGAACCAGCGATAAAACTATCATCAGTAGCTCTATTCTAAACCTACGTAAATGTTATGCTGACGGTATACTAGAAGTAAGGAGCTCTCGGTAAAATACAAAATATGGCATACCGATCCGGTCTCGTCTAATGCGAAATTGCCTTATCTTAGGCAAATCAGTAGATATAAATAAACAGAGAATGTATAGAGCATCAGTTAGTGATAACCCTTGCGAAACATTGTGTATAGGTATGTCGATGGAGAAGCGAACCGTTCGGTCATTATTCTACTTAAATATATAATTGTATCGTACATACATACATACATACAATCACGCCTTTATCCCTAAAAGGGGTAGGCAGAGCACATGAAACTCGTGTTCCAGTGCCACTTTTAGCATAAATGTACTATAAAAGATCGAATAAATGTGATGTCGCAGTGATAAGTTGCTAGCCCATCGCCCACAACACACTTCAACCCTGTTCCCTTAGTCGACTCTTACGACACCCACGGGAAGAAAGGGGGTGGTGCTATTCTAACCCGACACCACACGGGTACAATTGTATCGTAATAATGTAAAATTCAAGGAAAGCAAAATAAATAACAATATTGTAATGTTTTCTTTACGTTGAATACGTGTAACAGTAATGGACCCGGAGATTCTCATATTTACCTACTCGTAAGTAAATCTCTCGGCAAAATGTGCGTAGGCATTTGTCTACTGATAGGTACATTGTTGATATTTATTCAGTTTTGACATGTAAAAGAGCCCCTGAGCCCTACTTGCAAGATTAATATTTGAACTTAATTAATTCCTCACTGAATTGCAATGCCGAAGCGTTGCGCGAGAAAGCCGCCAGCTCTTCGGTCACCAGTTACAATGAACTTGATGAAATATTTGAATGTGAAAAGCAGACGCTGATCACTAAATTTAATATATCATCGATCTCATCACTCGACACGACTAAGTACCTAAGATATAAGCGCAGTTTGCTGTTTGCTGTTTGCTTCACTAATTAACTTGACATACCCGTTTAACAGGTTATCTTATCTTAGTACGGGCACAGATTATATAATAGTTCGTACGGTGGCATTGCAATACATTGAGACGAATAGAATTGCAACAAGCAGAAAAAATATCTAGATAGTCTGTGACCAATCTCGTCCTTTTGTAATTTTGAAGGGTACACTACTGCACCGGTATCGAAATAGTAGTTTATGCTACTGATACATAATGAGAGGCCTTAAAATAAGAGTGTGGTTTTATGAAACGAGCGTGAGCGAGTTTCATAATAGGATCACACGAGTGTTTTAAGGCCTAATTATGTACAGTTGCATACACTACTTTATCTAAACACATATCACAAGTACTCTAAGATGGGTTCAGAAGCCGTAGGAAAATGACCTGCATTGCTGCGAGTGCTACCTCTAAATTCTTTGATAAAAAAAAGGAAAAAAAAAGAAAAAAGTGAACAAAAAAAGAAAAAATAATAAAAAAGTGAAAAAAAAAGTTCAAAAAGTTAGAAAAAGTAAAAAAAAGTGAAAAAAGTTAAAAACAGCAAAAAAAGTAAAAAAAAAAATAATTAAAAAACTTAAAAAAAAAAGTGAAAAAAGGAATAAAAGTGTAAAAAGTAAAAAAAAAAGTTAGAAAAAGTAAAAAAAGTTAAAAAGTAAAAAAAGAGTAAAAAAGTAAAAAAAAGGGCAAAAGTTTAAAAAAGTGAAAAAAGTAAAAAAAAAAGTAAAAAAGTGGAAATACAGTAAAAAAAGTTAAAAACGTTAAAAAAAAAATTAAAAAAAATTGTTAAAAAAGCAAAATTAAAAAACATAATAAATTGACGTTTCGTATCGATAATTGTTTTAATATATATAGATACTAGAATAATAGAGACCCACTTGAGTTTTGACAGCTGTTCCAAATTTAAACTCATAACGATACCAAAATCTGTACTGTAATAACATAGTACAGATTTTACCTACTACCACAGACAAGAAAGTTGTCATAGTAAAATTGGTTGTAATAATGCTGGTCATTACCGACGGTTTCTGAACGCATTTTAGAGCACTAATGATATGTGCGTAGATAATAATGTTTACTAGCATTTAGAATGGACCTTTAGAAGTAGCACAAGTTGTAACATATCATAATAATCGCGTGGCACCTACTTAGGTGCTAATCTGCGACATAGGTAAATTAATTACCTTGGTTTTATATTCCCCTAATTAGGGTCATTTCGCCGGTTAGCGACCACCTAATTTTATGTGCCGGTTAGCGACCACTTAGCTGAATTGGTGAACTTAAAGCAAATTTTCTCGTTTTTTTTTGTAAATTCCTATTCCATAACTACAAACAATAATGCATACGGCTAACTGTTTCAATAGGCTCTGTAGAATTGATGTTATCTTCAATTGAAAAAATCATGTTCTTCAGGTGGTCGGTAACCGAAGGTGGTCGCGTAACCGGCGAAATGACCCTAGGTATCTGTAGTGAAAACCCTTTTCCGTAGGCCAGATGAAATTCCTTCGTATGGCAATGACATAAAGACTTGGATAGGGAAAACCTGTTCTCACTTTATACCTACCGGAAAACGTAGTGCGGCCAGTATCTCGGATCTCTTCCTTCATCTTCCTAATGTACATGTCGAGAAAGTGGCGGTCGTGGGCATCGTCGTGTGAGGCCATTGTGTGCTCGATGAGTTTCTAAAACAGTGACATGATTAAATAACCGCTAAGTGAAGACGGTGGGCTTGACACTTTTCGAGAAACGTATTTGTGAAATTTGACGTAAATATAATTTTTCTAACTTCACATTTACATAAATTGGGCCACCTGACACCCCACAAACGGATCAAAGGACAAAAGGTTCAAAAGTAGAATATTTTATTATTCTTCTGTAATCGTCAAGCTCGGCATTCAATAGTGTAACTAGATGTTATTTTCACACGACTACGTACCCTGAAAAAGTCCGTCATAAACTGAGTCCCATCGTACAAATCCCGGAACCCGCTCCACTTAGGGAACAGTTCCTTCAGCCACGGAGTCAAGGAGAGAGCTCCTCCGAGGTCGTTGGAACCGCGCTGGAACCTCAGGGTGTGGCGGGCCAGGCCCCAGAGGGCGGGGTAGTCGGCGCGGGGCAGGGTCAGCCCGGTGAACACATGCAGCATGCCGTTGATGAACGGCACGGAAAGGTAGTGCGGCAACTGGACTAGCTCGCCGTTCACAAGTTGCTGGAAAAAGTAGCTACAGTCAGCATCATAAATATGTATACATTTACGAACGTATGTCGGTGGAATAGAGTTGAAAATTGGATACATATAATAGGAGCTGACCGTACGTACGGGTAAAATTATGAAAACTGGGATACAATTTAGAAAGAAGAAAGTTCCAGAAATCATCTAGAACGTAGTGGTTATATTCTCTTTGCATGTGCATTATAGAGGGGTAAAGTTTGTGAATGTGTAGATTTGTGAGAGTGTAGCTTTAAGTTTGGACATAGGGGGTAAACTCCGCAACTGCTCATCCCATTTCAAAAAAGAAAGAAAGAAAGTTTTAAAGAAAGAAAGAATTCCTTGCCAATAAACACTGTGTTTGGCGAACTTATTTATGAGTAATAGAAAATGTAACTTATTCTTTAGGCAAAAAAAATATTTGCCCAAAACATAGATTAGACCTGCGGAATGGACATAGGCTAACTTTTTAACCCCCGACACAAAAATAGGGGTATTATAAGTTTGACGTGTCTGTGTGTCTGTCTGTGGCATCGTAGCTCCTGAACGAATGGACCGATTTGAATGCAGTTTTTTTATCCAAAATCTGACGTGATCGAGATGGTTCTTAGCTACGTAGGTAGGTATTACGTTTCAACAAAATCGGTTCAGCCGTTTTTGAGATATTGAACTTTGAAATGAAAATATCGGGGGTTTTTCAACTTTTCTAAGTTGTTAACCAAGATTCCTACACCAGACGGCGAAACTCTATCACTACCATCCACGCTCTAAAAATTCTACATCTTGGCTAATAAAAAGTATAGCTTTATTAGGCACATCCCGGTCGCCGCAAAGACTCTCGCGTCGAATGAATTTATGATGATATTATAATGAGCGACGGGTCTATACTTTTTAGCCAATTAAAGAATTTTTTGTACTCGTCGATTAAAATCTGTGTATTAAGATTTCATAGAGAATACTGCAACGTCACTCTCTTCATAGTTGTAGTCCATGTTACTGTCGAAACAATCGAAATAACTGTTTCGATACGCTCCAGACAACCGAAAAAAATTTGAAAATAGAACTAAAATAAATTCGACCAATCACGTGGCTGCTTTACCGAACTGTAATGAATTGGACCAATAGAATCGCTTTGATTATTGAGTTTACTCGTTGATGTCGTACGCTCGTTCATGTCTTTTAAGATATCAACGAGCGTACGAGCGATAGGCTGCACTTCGTTTCAACAGTATAGAGTTTGTTTAATTAGTTCAGTTGACTCGTAGATAATTAATTTTAATGAACTCGTACAAATTGTATTGTTCACAATAGTGTTAAAATCAAGCTTTTTAATCTCGTACCTTACTTAGGCCACGAAGCTTGCTTTAAACACGGTTCTCGACTAAAAAGCTCTCTATTATAACACGATTGTGAAAAATACTATTTAGAGCGTGGCTGGTAGTTGTAGAGTTTCGCGGTCTGGTGTAGAAAGCTTGGCGCTACTTATGATCTGATATATTTTTAACGCTGAAAGCTATATGAGCTAGGGAGTCTTAGCTATCACTTTATATGTAATGTTTTTAGTGGGATCTCATTCCTTTTTGTAAGGTAATTTCTAGAAGTATATAGGAAAACCCATACAAACTTCCATCCCCTTATTTATAGGGTGGGAGGTGATTTACTAATAATCCTAAAATATATATTTTATTATATATAACAAGAAGTCCCTATATCAATTTTCAGACCCCTAAAATCAAAATTTGCGTAAGTCTCATACAAAATCCATCCCCTAGTTTAAGGGGTTGGTTTAAGTTCCAATTTTTAGATTTTTTTTGTTGATTATGTACTAATACTAGCTTACATACCAAATTTCAGCTTTCTATGACTTCAGGAAGTAGGTACTAGCTTCATGTGGATCAAATAAAGTCCAAAAGAAAGCCCACAAAAACTTGTCTTTGAAGGTTTCAAATAATCTCACAGATGAAGATGATCCATACACCGTCGCAAACTCATTTAATGACTACTTTGTATCCTTAGGCAGCCAAGTAGCTCCGTCGACAAACAACGTAAATCCATTATCTGATACTCTCATAAACATTGATTCACCAACAAACTCTTTTTACTTAAGCCCGATTAGCGATACAGAAATATATAAAACAATGAAAGCTTAAAAATAAGAAAAGTTACGGTCACGATGAACTACCTCCGACTCTTATAAAGCAATGCTCCTTCTTAAATTATCGGTAATTAAACCAATTTTTAAAAAAGGGGATCCCGTAACCCAGCACAATACCGCCCGATAGTTCTTTTGCCCACATTTGCAAAAATATTAGAGACAATAATGACTAGTCGGCTATACACATTTTGAGAGAAATTTAACATTTTATGTGAGTATCAATACGGATTTCGTAAAAATAGATCAACGGTACTAGCTCTCTATAAATATGCTCAAGAAATATATAACATCATAAATGATAAAAACTATGCCGTCGGCGTATTACTAGACATGAGCAAAGACTAAGAAGTATCCTATAACATTTTATAAGACAAGCTTTACAACATTGGCGTGAGGGGTATTGCTCATAGATGGTTCCAATCTTGTCAAAACAGTTTGTCCAAGTAGAATATCATAATTCTCAAACTAGGGTAATAGAAAAACGTAAAATCAGAAAGTAGGATCTTATCAGGATCAATACCACAAGGAAGTAATCTCGGTTGCCTCTTATTTTTAATTTATATAAATCAGCTTCCCAAAATATTAGACCACACTTGTTTCCTTTTCGCAGACGATATTTCAATAGTCTTTCCTTATTCTAGTCGTACCTACGAGTAAATTCCCTTTTACACAATATTCCATCCAAAGTTGTCGATTGGCTACATCTTCACAACCTTGAATTGAATTTAGATAGGAGAAAAATTATGCAGTATAAACCACACCAAAAAAACAACTTAAGGCGACGTGAGCTCCAAAAACGGACTTTTAAAAAATCATAGCTCTTGTTTGGATTGTAATACGGCTGTCCTAAATTTAATTAGCAATTTTGAGGCCTTTTTCGAGGGAAATCAGCTATTCGAATCCTGAGTTTTTGACTTTCGCTCGATAGAAAAAAATCACGAACATAGGTCTAAAATACACTTAAAAAAATCGTAACAAATTATGCACAACAGCTAAACATATTACAATTGATTCTAAAAATCGGCAATGTCATGTTTGAGGGAAATCAGCTATTACTTTTTTTATTTATTAAAACGCACAAAGAAATAAAATTAAAAAACATGATATCCGCGCTTCCAAACACGCACTTCCATCTCGCTCACGCTTATGCTCAGTGAGAGGGAGGGAAGACCACGAACCTACGTCCCCTTAAATACAAATTTTACCTACAACCATTAGAATGCATCGACTCAACGAATCTTCTTGGACTCCACATTGACACAAACATGAACTGGAAATCCCACATCCAAAAAATAGCTTCAAAACTATCAAGCTTTACGTATGCCCTAATGGAAATTAAAAACATACTAATCTCAATACAGCTTGAAACGACCCGCTGAAACAAACTACTCGAAGAGATCCAGGACACGCTACTAAATTGTAACGCACGCTGAAACAAACCCTGAAACCTACTCTGACGCTGAAAACGCCTACTGATATTTTTTACTCTACAGAACCCTATGTAATCTTTAGCGTTAAACTAGTTCTAATGACGACTCTACTGTAATTGCGCTTATTTACCTACTGTATTAAACCTACTTTCGTTGCGAGCTTTTATTACGAATACCTGAAGATTTGGCCAAATGTGATCGCTAGTGGTAGGAACCCTGTAATGTTGTGCACCGTAATAACCCTGATTCTTTTATGATAGCTTGACAGAAAACCGTAGACTCTTCATCCCTTAAATATTTTTAACTAGCCTATCTGTACGTAACTTCCAACTGCTATTTTTGTATTTCTAGATAAAATCAAGCGCTAATATTGAGGACTAGAATTTATTCTCTATAATTACTTTATGATTTAAAATATTTTTTGTTTTTGGTAGAAAATCCCCCTACTCCTATTACGCGTCCGGTTGAACAAGATGTAGCTTTATCATTCATATAAACAAGGTTATTTATTTGACCCTACAGTGAGCTAGAAATGTCCCCTAGATACTTGTATTTAGGAACAAAAGTACTATCGACGGGTTGTGTGGTAATCTCTTAATCACTCACAAAGGCTACATCTTGTTTAGATGAGGGTTTGGACGCCCTAAACAAGTTACCTCCCTTACTAACCTAAGGGTTTAAGACCCAAAGAATGAAGCTACCAGTGTTTCCAACCTAGCGGTCTGTTTCGAGAAAAAACACCAAACAAACTCGTCACACATCTTTTAGAAGTGACAATATTTATAATTAATTTATATGGTCAAACTCCTACGACCATTCTATAGCGGGAAACTGTAGGTAATGCTAAGACATTCCGTTCTTTACATGTGAAATATTTAACCTAAATTGTGTCTTAAATGTAGAGAAACATTCCACTTGCGATAATAAGATACCTAATTGGATTTTATGGACTGCTCGGCCTGCCATAAAGCCCAGAATCATTTCATCTTTCTGAAACAATCCTGCAAAGATATCCCAATATCATAAATAGAACTATAACCCTTTGATGATAATTAGTAATTGATCATTATACCTTAATGTTTCACATGTAATGACATACGGAACTTAACACCACTTTGCCCTTAAAGAGAACTCAGTCGCCCACGTTAGCAATTTAAAACTCCATTATTGTTATTAGTATAGTAGACCCTTATTTCAGTTATTTATGCCTAAATGCCCTTAACAGTGTATGAATTTACTCCTATGCCTATCCTGAAGTCCCTAAGCTGCTTATCTCTTGAACCATACCTTAGTTCAAGAAATAAGAATGTATCCCTAATTCTATCTGTAAGCGTTCAGTTGGCGAAGCTGAGATAGCAACGTACCGGCCAGAGTGAGCCCCCCCCCCCCCCCCCTTGCGACCGCAGTCTAGAGGGAATACAAGGGGTAGGACGGCCCTATTGTGTATATTAAGGTTATATATAAACGTATTTAATGAAGCCCGCTTCTCGAGTACTACAGAACTTCGGCGGGCGGAGTATCCTCCTGTGCCAACCTGTGGCCACGCCTTAGAACGTAGAGGAGTCTCGATCCACGTGGGAGAGTGTTGGCTGTCTCTTGGTCTGTATAAAAGAGACATCAGATCCTCTCGTATAATCTGATTACGCTATCAGACTCCACCGTAATCTCATTGCCACCGTTAGGTGAGACTACAGAGGCAGGCAAACTGTTTATTGTGTTTACCTAGACTGGGATCTGGCTTGTATAATAATAAAAACAGTAACCTACTTTAGACACTATTCCAGTACCCAGAACCATAACTCTTCATTGCGGAGTTATTCCTCCGCAATGGCAAGCCACGTTCCCAGGCCTGTCTCACAAAAATAAGCACTGCACTTTAATATAACGATAATAAACACCCGGTAAAACCAACGGTAAGAAAAAACCAAACTCTTAACAAAAACAGCCAGAGACCCAACCAGTCTGATCGATGATACTTGAATGAACCCACATACTACTGCGACGCGGCCTTTTATACTTTCCTACGAGGGACACAGCGACATGTCGCTTTTGCGTCATGTCACTTTTGCGACATGTCACTTTCGCGACACATGTCGCTATTGGGTCATGTCGCTTTTGCGATATGTCACTTTTGCGACACCTGTCGCTATTGGGTCATGTCACTTTTGCGACATGTCACTTTTGCGACACTTGTCGCTATTGGGTCATGTCGCTTTTGCGACATGTCACTTTTGCGACACTTGTCGCTATTGGGTCATGTCGCTTTTGCGACATGTCACTTTTGCGACACCTGTCGCTATTGGGTCATGTCACTTTTGAGACATGTCACTTTTGCGACACTTGTCGCTATTGGGTCATGTCGCTTTTGCGACATGTCACTTTTGCGACACTTGTCGCTATTGGGTCATGTCGCTTTTGCGACACCTGTCGCTATTGGGTCATGTCGCTTTTGCGACATGTCACTTTTGCGACACTTGTCGCTATTGGGTCATGTCACTTTTGCGACATGTCACTTTTGCGACACTTGTCGCTATTGGGTCATGTCGCTTTTGCGACACCTGTCGCTATGTCACTTTTGCGACACTTGTCGCTATTGGGTCATGTCACTTTTGCGACATGTCACTTTTGCGACACTTGTCGCTATTGGGTCATGTCACTTTTGCGACATGTCACTTTTGCGACACTTGTCGCTATTGGGTCATGTCACTTTTGCGACATGTCACTTTTGCGACACTTGTCGCTATTGGGTCATGTCACTTTTGCGACATGTCACTTTTGCGACACTTGTCACTTTTGCGACATGTCACTTTTGCGACACTTGTCGCTATTGGGTCATGTCACTTTTGCGACATGTCACTTTTGCGACACTTGTCACTTTTGCGACATGTCACTTTTGCGACATGTCACTTTTGAGACACTTGTCGCTATTGGGTCATGTCACTTTTGCGACATGTCGCTATTGCGACACAGCAACATCGATATGAGATTAGAGACGTTGGTAAAATCACCAAACTCTGAATTGTTGATGAGTGCGTTGAAAAACCCACCTAAGCTCTTTGGAAATAAGGTCGAAATTTGTTTGTCGTTTTAGCGCGCTAGGCCCAGTATGCGTAAACATGCGCCTCACGACCAGTGATCGTATCGTTCCTTTTATTTAGTTCTTTATGCTTTAGCTTTTAAGGTTGAAATTAGTATGTCTTAACGCTTCCAGACACGATAGTTTGCGATGGTAGAAATATTACTTCATTGGATTATAATAATTCTAGATTTCTGTTGCACACTTATGAACCGTTATTATTGTGTTGAATTAGCTGATACATTAATGTTTTTAAATGTAATCAGTTTCCGATATTGTCTATTTACACTATTGAAGGTTAGCTTAGTTGAATTTAAAGACTGTTTTCCAACTTTGGGTATGAAATAAAAGTTTTCTTCCTCTTTCCGTATTTTAATAATTATAATGAAAAATTCAGAAATCCGCTAGCGAGTATGCCCGTTCGGTTTCAAGCTCTTAGTGCCTATCACGCATTTCCCCATTCCCGGCTACGGTATGGAATTATAATGTGGGGCAACAGTACAAATGTGAACGATCTCTTTGTGTTGGAAAAGAAATGTATAAGGATCTTAGTCAATATATACCAAACAGATAGTTGCAGACCACATTTTCCTAAACTCAATATCATGCCGTTGACCTCTTTATACATACTAGAGCTATGTAAGTTTTTAAGAAAGCATAACACATTATTTCTAGACCAACTACCTCAAACCTACGTCCCAGAGATAAGATTCCAATTCCAGCATCTAAATTAAAAATGCACGCCTCTAGTCCCCACGCAATGTGTATCAAGATGTACAATAAACTTCCAAAGATTATAAGGGACGAGGAGAACTATAAATTATTTAATATAAAAGTCACCAAATTTCTAATTAAATACTGTTTTTACCACAGATGTATGAATATAAGGAGACACGGCGGACATGGCGGCCGATTTGTATAGAGTGAGCCTGTCGCAAGTACATTAACCCACACAACGCCCAAGTAATTGACAAGACAAAGCACGCACACATCTAAAACACACACTCTTATTTGACAATAAACGCGCATCATATCAGGCATTTTGGGAAAAAAGGTAATTTTCTCTGCGATCAGCACGCGTGCACAGTATGGCAGTGTATGCCCATTGAGCATACAGCTGCGACACGGCCGCCGGCGGTTTGTCCTCTCTCTAGTATTCTATGCTGAGGTTTTTACTCACTGCAAGAATTTTTTGAAAGTTAATTAGTATAGGTATATAGCTATAGCTAGATTAATAAATATTTGTAATAGTTAGCATAAGATATTATGCATGCTCACTATTTTGTGTATGTTTAACAATTAAGAGATAAGCGCCTTAAGCTGTTGCAAATTAATAAATTTTAGTTTTAGTTAATATTGTAGTGCCCTACAGGGTTTCATTGCTGAACATATACTGGGTGTGGCCTGTAATAGGAGCAAATATTCAAAGGGACGCTTCCTTAGAGCATTTGTAGTAACCCCTTGTGTGCCATTCATTTTATTTATTTTTGGATTTGGAGATATTTTGATTTAAAGTTATGACCTCTAAGTAATGTATCTTGGCACCACGACATCATAGCACAGCAGTCAATGCGGATTTTGAGGTAACATCATGTAACGAGTCATAATAGTTTTTGCATTTTTGTTTTCAAAAGATATTTTTGTGATCTTTTGATTTTTATTTAATTTTTTTAGTGTCTTCAAAATAAAAAGTTACTGATAGCACCCCAGAAGAGTAAAAAAATACAACTAAACTTATTTTGAAGAAAAAAAAATTCAAAAAAATGTTTTTTTTTTCAAGTTTAACTATGTGGAAATAATTGTTCACAAGCTTAATAATCTACCGTTTAATTTTTTGCTCCTATTACAGGCCACACCCTATAATGTACCATCTTGTATTTACCTATGAAAGCAATAAAGATACTGATTAGTGATGTTTTAAATAATATCCATATAAGTGCTTTGTATCTACATTCAAAGTATTGGTATTCAAATTTGCTATAGATTTTATGAAGAGACGAACGAAATTATCCTCCCTGGCGTGGTAAGTTTTCAAAGTAAGTAGGTATGCACAGGTAAATCGAGACAGGTTGTGGATCGCATAATTCGCACAGTCTGATATTTGATCAAACAAAACATATATTATCTAAGTTGCTGAATTCAATCCCTTTGTGGTCAAAATTGTTACCTGCTAAAATTATATGATTTTACTCGCTACGCGCTAATTGATTTAAGGTGCGGTGTGCCGTGCACCGTGCATGATAGACAACCAATATCGAAGAGGCAAAAGTCAGTCATAAGAAACAATCACGTGCGTGACGCAAGCTTTTGGTCTCTTATCAGCTTTATAAGTATTGTTTTTTATTGATAACAAGTAATATCAACGTTATGACCCCACTAAATATACCTACATTCGTTTCGTATCAATTATTTTCACTAATTTAACCTTGTTAATTATTATTGTTTGAAATTATTGTAACTATTGTTTGTACCACCTGACGAGCTTTCTGGGAATTCATTTTATTTCGGTATGTAGGTACTCGTACAAAGAAAATTTGTAAAAAAATACAACTTTCATTCAGCAATAAATGAATCTAATCTACCATCCTTTTCTCGAACCCATTCAGTCCATTTTCAGCATCCTGTAATTTTGTGCTGGCTAAAGCTAGGACGCTGAATTTTCAATAACATATAGGGCATAATATGGCTTACATATATTCTGATTAACATTCAATTTGAACTGTTAGTTTGATATGTGTAATTTAATAAATACACCACTATAATTAAACTAAACTAAAACTAAAATACATCTAAATAAAACTAAAATATATCTAAAAATGGCCCCTGCGGCATGGTACCGAAGACGCTGGCAGCATTTCCTCGCTGGATCGCCAGGCCGATGCGTTGAGCGAGGAAACTGCCAGCTCTATTTGGTCTCCCGTGGCGTCTCTGAGCCTCTTCGACATATCACTCACTCAGAGCGCCAGGGCCCCACGGACCTAGGGTTTCGACGCCGAATGGAACAAAATTATACTCGGCGCCGAGACCACTGTATTTGCCCAAAGTTACTGTTAGTTTAAGAACGATTGCCCGTCAAAGTTCCTTAGTTTTGTCACTGACACACGCACTCACGTACCTATCGACTGATCATCATAATTCTAATAAAGTACTTATAGCAGACTCACAAGCTCCAAGTTTTAAACATAATTAGTTTTTAGCCTATCAATTCATAAAACATCTAAAAATACGGCTATTTCAGTCACGTTTCAGAGATGGACCAAGTGCATTATAAGTAAGTATGCAATCCTATTCAAAAACATTACAACTTTACTTTTGTAGTTCCTACAAATAGTAGTTCCTGCATATAGTAATAACAACGTAGATACAGTGCACTATACGATGTATTTGCATGCGGTTAGTATTAGGCACTAGAAAAATATACAGTCGTTATTTGCGGTTGGTAAAATAATATTTCCCTACAAAGTCTGTGCAAAAAATATATTATTCCGGGCTGCATTCATAAATTTGTATGTGTTGATAACACAATAACCTACAAAAAGAGGTGAGATCCCATAAAAACATTCCATGTAAAAAATAGGCCAAGTCTCGAAACTCTTCCAACGTAAAAAGTTGTGAGATATTTTGTAGAGCCAAGTCAGGCATTATTATTAATATTTATTTGCTTGCTATATGAAATTTTGAAAATACTACCTACATAGTTTTAGGTATATATGCAAAAATAAACAAATGCAGTAAGGTTGTGTGATTTCCAAGCAAGCAAATAAAGATTAATAAGAATGCCTGACATGGCTCTACGAAATATCACACAACTTTTTACGGTGGAAGAGTTTCGAGACTTGGCCTATTTTTTACATGGAATGTCACAGTCGAGTTCCACAAAACTAGTAGTATTCCCATAATACCTTCTCATCGTCATTCAGCGGTCCATTGATCCGCATGTCTATCATCTCCTTGATCTCGTGGGCGACAACATCCTCGAGCTTGTTGCTGCGTCGGCCGAAACCGAAGTCGCGCATATAGCGCAGCGAGAAACGCCGCTGCGTGTGCCAGAAGTAGCCATCAGTGAAGAATATACCTACAAATAAAAATTATATAAGGCCAACCACGTAGAACTGGCCGTCAGTTGGGGCGGAAAGGTTCTCGAGTGGCGACTGCTGACGTGGTAAAGGTCGTGTGGGGTCCGAGGGATGTGGGTAGCATAGGCGTGGTCATTTTGGCACTATTTGGGGGAGACCTATGCACAGCATCTGTCCCAGCGAAACTTACAATTGATTTTGCGGCGAGACGACAATTCTAAGCCTATTGAAGTGCTGCAATTGAACACCGTTTCTTACGGTATGGTTTAAGCTCCATTCTTGAGCACAATACAACACTAAACTTCTACAACTTGCATTAGAATACCCGGATTCTAATTTTCGAGTTTGTAAAGAAAGATTGTTATATTGATGATTTATTGACAGGCGCCGATTCAGAAGATACATTATCTCATGTACTTCACGGCGTAACAGAGACACTTAACTGCGCATGCTTTCCGTTACACAAATTTCGTACTAACTGTCCTAAAATATTCACTCTAAACCTGAATAAGCAGTCCAGTATACTACACGTCTTTCGGCTAATATGACGATGTAGAACCGTTTAGAACACTTTCAATGTACCCACTAGGTCGATACGAAGGCGCTTTCCTCTACAAACAGTTTTTCACATGTTATCGGTTACAAGACTTACAAGCGAAGCGCTGCGAAAGCACTGCTGCACTGAAAGTGATACGTGGTACGAATTTATGAATTCATACCTGTCCATCCACATTCTAAGATGATTTCGGTTCACACAACCTTAACTCCCAATCTTTTCTCTACATTAAATCAAAGATTATTGAGAAGTCTGATGATACAAACATAGTCTTTTCCAGAAAGACAGTAGCTTCCCCAGATTGATGTCCAGTCCCAGTCTCCAGTCTCCAGTTGTCCATAAACACTCCTCTCTGTTACGCACCTCTTTCACGAGACCGGGGTCGTTGAGCAACTTGAGTCCCATCTTACCAATGATACTACACTCATTTTTATAGTTACAGTCAGCATCATAAGTAACTACGCAATCGAAGACGTCAAAAGTTCTTATTCCCTTTCAATAAAGACTTTTGACGTCTTCGTTTGCGTAGCTACTTTTGATGCTGACTGTACGCCACGCAAGGATGCGGATAACGGCAACACACCTTCTACGTCGCCCGTACTCCCTCTGCCTGGCCCTGTCGCCTGTTATAGTTGTTTTATGATACTCTGCAGATTAAGATCGGTACACAAACCCAGTCTTTTCCAGAAAGACCGCAGCCTCCCCAGAATGATGTCTAGCCGGCCATCAAACTCCTCTCTGTTGAGCACCTCCTTGACGAGGGCAGGGTCGTTGGCCACAACTGTGGGGAAGCAGCCGAGATAGCAGCCCACCAGCCGCGTCTTGTACCGGCGGCCCAGCTTTATGAAGGCGCCCGCTAAGTCGTTGGGCGACAGTGCGTGGAGTAAGAAGTAGGCCCCGTATAGTGGGAGGCTTGGCGGACCTGTGACAAAAATGTTTCTTTCAAAAAAATATCTTTGAACTTGTTTTTACTCGTATTCTAGACTTTACTGTTTTACACAGGTATTAAATACATACCTAATTGAAGCATAATTTGTCGAGCGGAGAGCAAAGTAGCAGTTAAAACCTATGTACAGTCGAAGTCACAGAGATGTATCATCTGCTTACATCTATGATGTAGATAAAGGGATTATTGCTGCTTGATAGAATCTGAATGAACCAGGCTATTGCAGGGTGGGTGAAAAGTATGGACTATTTTATTCGATGAGACATCGGACGCCTGCCTAATAACACTGTATCAATGTTTATTCCTGGCAGATGGTGACTCGCCCTCTGCTCGATGGGCTCCTTTTAAACAGAGTCATCGAAAAATTAAACTCAGCTGAATTTCACCTTCCCATACAAACGTAGTTACGCTCTCATTTTAAAATGACTACCTAGTTTGCTCTGAAACTTTGTACTTAGAATAAATTAAGTACCATCCAGGTCTGTAATAAGTTTATGTATTTAGCATCAGATACCATAGTAAAAAAGTGGCTAAGTGCGAGTCGGACTCGCCAATGAACGCGAGCTTACTGCGGAGTCTTAAGGGCATCACCGATATATTTTGAGAGGTGGCACTAGACTTTATTAGGTTTATTGTTACCCATCCCCTTATGATTTGATATGCCATTGTTTTAATTGTGCTTCATGAAACAATAAATTAAATAAGCTGTTATCTCGTTTGATGTTTACAAATGAGGTCTGCAGCGATAATACCAAAATGAGAACGGTTGCTTGTTGCCATTTATTTATGCCAATATCCTGTTAGGTATTATCATCGCGTGAAGTCTAAAATGGTGCAATTACATTTTCCATGACTGGTTGTACGTACCAACTCACAGTTACCTACTCCTACCTAATCAGTTCATGTAACTATGCTCAGACGTAATTACTGTTCGTCAACCTTATTCTAATAATAGTGCAGGCTCCAATGAGATGTTCGTTTGCAAAAGACCCTCGACTTTATAACAGCCATATTGCCGCGCGCGCGCACGGTCCTGTCATTCATTCTGGGATCTATACAATATAGGTATATTATAGAAGACAGAATGCGGCCCGAAATTTTCGTAAACGGAACTTCACTGAGAGCCCGGTCTATATGGAAATAAATGCAGTCTTAATTGGCAGACCCATTGCAGCTCCGTATGTAGGTCTAACGCCTTGGCCACGACTTGGGTCTTAAGCGACCTGCGACCAGCGTTTTATCTGTTCATTGCGCGGCCGAGACGCGCAACGCACTGTGGTTAGTTGGGATCACGCGCAATGAACAGATAAAACGCTGGTTGCAGGTCGCTTAAGACCAAAGTCGTGGCCAAGGCGTAACGTTCGACGTTCAGGCCGGCGGGAACGTCCACCGTGAGACAACACAGACGCATTTCCTATTCGTCCGGGTTGGTACCCGGATGAATAGGGAATATGGTCCGCACACCGGGTAGAGTCAGCCCGATCGGGTCCGATAAGGTCGGGCCACGCTGAGTTTCTTGCTGGAATCTTCTCAGGCTAGGCTAGGTTTAGTGAACCAGCGCTAAAACTCCCAGTAGCTCAATAACACTCATACCCCAGATTCAGTTAAAATCGTTCAACCGATCTCACCGGAGCGCAAACTCTTATAGTACTCCCTGAGGTGTCCCCTGGATTTCCCCCTGGTTACTCTGCCCTGATAATCGCAAATGCAGTAATCGACATTTTTGGGATTTTCACTTTTTTGCAAAAATGACATCCCAAGAGCCTAATCTATACATAAAAAAATAATTTTCATTTTTTTTTTAATTATAACCATGTTTTTTATGTAACCAAAAACGCAGTACTTGCATAAAAATATTACGTGTGCTAACAAAATCTGCAGCATTCAGCATGTGCTAGAAGTTTGTGCAGTACTTGCTACGTTTACTGCGGATTCATTAGCCATAAACTTTTTTGCAACGAATACTAACTAATGCCAAACGCAGTATTCGACTTTACTGCATTTAAGTATAGCAAGAATAACAAAGAGCTACTCTTGCGATGCTAAACTAAACGCAGTATTCTACAGTGCTGCGTTTAAGAGTAGCGAGAGTAACAAAAATATTCGTACGCTTCGAAGCCGCACGGTACAGTGCCGCGTTTCGTGCTAGCAAATCAGAGCGTCGACGTCATTCGCAGACGAGACGCGTGTGCCGGCTGAGCCGCCGTGCGCTACATGTTGCATTTTCTTTATTTAAATTAGGTTTGTTTTATTTAATTACTCTTTTAACGTTTTTCAACGGCGCGTGTTTTGTGCTGACAAGATTTTCAATATGTACATTTTAGGTTATGTAACCTATACACTCACGAGCAAAATAATTGCATCACTTTGCAATTTTTCATCTGCGCCCTATAATTTTGTAAACGGGGTTATTTTATGAAATATTTTAACGAGTTTTTGTTACCTGAAATCTAAGCTCTGCAAAAAGTTAACAAACATGAAAATTGACCCAATATTTTTAACATTATGGGCATTTTCTTGGTTTGTGGGCATTACCGCCTTAGTAGGTGCACGAGCTCCCTTTGTCGCCTATATAACGCGGGTACAGGAGGGGGAGGGTTATCAGTCACTTATCAGAAGTCAACCGGTACACATCTCCGCATATTTTCCCGTGAAGAAGAACCTGAAAACATGGATACCACTGAAGCTGAAGTCGCCGCAGTCGTCAATTTGCTGCAAGAGAGCCGTAGCCAACAATCAGTAGCTGCCGAGCTGTATTTAACGCAATCTACAGTTTGTAGAGTCTACCCGAGGTTCCAGCAGACTGAGGCAGTCACTTCAACACCAAGAACCGGCCGCAGAAGGTGCACATCGGAGCGGGACGACCGCTTCAATGTCACGTCAGCTCTCCGAGATCGTCACCAGACAGGCGTTTCCCTTCAGCAGCAACTCCGTGAGATCCGAGGAGTGACTGCCAGCGTGTGGACAGTCAGGAGAAGACTCAAGAAAGTCAACTTGACACCGAGAAGAACGACGGGGCCCAGATTGCTGCCACAACACCGAAGAATACGACTTGAATTTGCTGCAAATCACGTGAACTGGACCATCGAGCAATGGACCCGGTTCTTTTTTCGGACGAGTGCAGGATGTGCCTGAACGGCAGCGACAGAAGAGGACGAGTCTACAGGAGAGCAAAAGAACGACTAGTATTCGCAGTTGATTAGTTTTATTGTATAGTGTAATTCCTTTAGTTTTATATTTCGTTTAACAGTGTATTAGATTTAAGTAAATCTGTAATGCTGTCTAAATATATTTAAATAAAATAAATAAATGTTTTGGGGCGGCATTTCTTACAACGGGCGGACCGAGCTGGTTTTCGTGCCTTCTGGGGGTCATGGACGTGGTTTGAACGCTGGAAGATAAATCACCGCGATCCTGGAGATGCACGTTGTCCCTTACAAAGAAATGTTTGATGAGGTGTTCATTTTATGCAGTATAATGCCCCCTGCCATACCGCAAGAGATACCATCACCAACCTTTCCGAGGTGTACATCACCACGATGAACTGGCCAGCGATGAGCCCGGACCTTAATCCGATCGAACACATGTGGGACTGCCTAAAACGCAGGGTTCAGAAGCGGAAACCTGCCCCGTCCAACATTGAGGAGCTGAAGGAAGCCTTGCTGGAGGAGTGGGATGCCATCCCTCAGGATTACGTCAGGAAGTTGATAAGATCCATGCAAATGCACCTAACTTGTTTCATAAGAGCTAGGGATGGCAACACCAGGTATTAATTTGTAGTAATACATTCTATGATTGTTAAATTGTCCTTTTATTGTCTGTTTTCATAGATCAATTTTTTATACATTTCCGACTGCTTTCAGTTTTCCGACGTTTTTCAGTCTTTGGACTGGAATTTCCTTGAAAACTTTTACATTTTTTACTGCCAGCTTTCATTTGGTACCTCATTTGTCAAGGAAATGAAATGGGGGGGGGGGGGGGGGTGAACATTTGTATCGAATCTCATAAGTAGTTATAATGGTTTCTTCTTTCACTCGCTAAGAGGAGATCATTTTGTACTTTCATATTAAGTGGAAGTCACGTAAAAAGTAACATTTTGAAAGTTATTTCGATAATAAAAACATTTTTTCTAGAACTTACCTAAATCTGTTTTATTTCGTCTCTTTGTCACTTAAAATATCCAGAAGTTAAACCCTAACAATACTTTTAACTAGTACCATGTACAAAAATTGGGCATGATTGCGAACTAGAAACGCAGTATTGAACACTTGCTAGGTGATTTTGCAGTAATAAACACAAATACTGCATTTAGTCTTAGTAATACAGTAAGGCCCGCAAGCCCAGATAGTTGATGAAAATGCAGTACTGCGTATTTTATCCAAATAAGGCAGTAAAGTAAAGAAAAAAATACGTCAATAAAAAGCTTGATTTTTTTTACTATTTTTCAGTACACTTCAAAAGTTATACCACATATATTTGTTGTATAGATATCACAAAATATGTTTACCGCGTTTATCTCGAAACCGCCATTTTGCAAGTACTGCATTTGCGATTACCAGGGCAGTTAACTCTCCCACCACACATTTGAAATAGCTTTGATTTGATGCCTCATTCGTTCAAATACGTTGAGTAACAACTACGTAAACAATATTATTAAAAAAAAAACCGGCCAAATGCGAGTTGGGCTCGCGCACGAAGGGTTCCGTACCATTATCTATAAAAAAGCGGCCAAGTGCGAGTCGGACTCGCACATGAAGGGTTCCGTTAAATAAATTGCGGTTTATATACGATTTATGACGTATTAAAAAAAAAACTACTTACTAGATCTCGTTCAAACCAATTTTCGGTGGAAGTTTGCATGGTAATGTACATCATATATTTTTTGAGTTTTATCATTCTCTTGTTTTAGAAGTTACAGGGGGGGGACACATATTTTACCACTTTGGAAGTGTCTCTCGCAAAAACTATTCAGCTTAGAAAAAAATGATGTAAGAAACCTTCATATCATTTTTTAAGACCTATCCATTGATACCCCACACGTATGGGTTTGATGCAAAAAAAAATTTTTGAGTTTCAGTTTTGTGTATGGGGACCCCTAAAACTTAATGTTTTTTTTCGATTTTTGTGTAAAAATCTTAATGCGGTTCACAGAATACATCTACATACCAAGTTTCAACAGTATAGCTCTTATGGTTTTGGAAAAAAATGGCTGTGACATACGGACGGACAGACAGACAGACGGACATGACGAATCTATAAGGGTTTCGTTTTTTGCCATTTGGCTACGGAACCCTAAAAACGGCAAAAAAATCACGTTTGTTGTATGGGAGCCCCACTTAAAAAAATATTATATTGTGTTTTTAGTATTTGTTGTTATAGCGGCAACAGAAATACATAATCTGTGAAAATTTCAACTCTCTAGCTATCACGGTTCTTGAGATACAGCCTGGTGACAGATTATCTATAAAAACGGCAAAAAAATCACGTTTTTTGTATGGGAGCCTCCCTTCAAAAAATATTTTATTTTGTTTTTAGTATTTGTTTTTATAGCGGCAGCAGAAATACATAATATGTGAAAATTTCAACTCTCTAGCTATCACGGATCTTGAGATACAGCCTGGTGACAGACAGACGGACGGACGGACGGACAGCGAAGTCTTAGTAATAGGGTCCCGTTTTACTCTTTGAGGACGGAACCCTAAAAACTAGATTCAATGTTCAAGTCACTTCTCATACACTAATAATAAGTATTTTTTTATTAAATCGTGCAACTTACCAGGCGGAAAATTATCAGGCTTCTTAAAAGCGCTGTTGTACATGTACAAAAGTACAAGTGGGAACAACACAACGGCTACGGCTTCTGCGATCATGGTGGCAGATGCGCGCGCGCACGGTTCTGGTCACGACTGCCCACTTTGTTTACCGCCCCACATTTTATCATATCGACACTTTGTAAACTATATTAATGTATGTATGATTAAGAACTACCATTTGTTTAGGGTCAAACTGCGTAATTTAATAATTTACTTTCAGAACAAAGTTTTAACCGACTTAAATTCAGTACTCCGCCAAGCCACATGAACATTCCCACATCTTTTTTCCAATTTACCACATGAACTAATTTCCGAGAACAAATGCGTTGATTTTTAGACCAATAAACCAAATCGCTGTATGTGGGCCGATAATATTTGAGGACTTCCGTCGATTTCTCAAGGATTTCAGAATTACATTTGGCACTTCATTGTTTGCTATTTCAACGGAATCATATCAGAATCTGTGACGTACTTATATAGTTTGAAGTACATCATTGAGAAGTTCCACAAGCCATCTATGGTCTTCATCATCACTTCCACTTCACCAAATTTATGATTTCCAGGTGTAAATACACGAGCTATAATAGAAAATACCGAAATTATTACACGCGTGCCTAATATATTTGAGGAGTTCCCTCAATTCCTCATGGTTCCCATCATCCAACTGGGGTTTTGGAAACAATGGGACCAATCTGGAAGCATATACTTTCAGTTAAAAAAAGAATTGTACGAATCGGTTCATAAATGACGGAGTTCTGAGGTAACAAACATTAAAAATAAAAAATAAAAAAAAATACATCCGAATTGAGAACCTCCTCCTTTTTTTGAAGTCGGTTAAAAAAATAC
The DNA here is from genome assembly GCA_963854355.1 of Epinotia brunnichana. Lineage (NCBI taxonomy): Eukaryota > Metazoa > Arthropoda > Insecta > Lepidoptera > Tortricidae > Epinotia > Epinotia brunnichana. Next base: position 22,244,043 of record OY977945.1, on the reverse strand, counting down.
GATTTTTTTAAGAAGAGACCTAGTTGAAAAAAAAAGGCTACTAAAGTTAAAAGTGTAGGTAGAGTATTATTGACTGTACCCAAATTAGCGACTCTGTGAGGTGTAAAACTCGTGAGTCTGTAGTAACACTGAATCGACATATTAAACAACTTAGAAAAGTTGAAAAACCCCCGATATTTTCATTCCAAATTTCAATATCTCAAAAACAGGTGAACCGATTTTTTTTTTTTCCACACTTACAACTATCTTTATTTTGTTGAAACATGGCTAAGAACCATCTCGATCACGTCAGCTTTCGGATAAAAAACCGCATTCAAATCGGTCCATTCTTTTAGGAGTTACGATGCCACAGACAGACACACAGACTCACAGACACACATACACACAACACACAGACACAAAGACACGTCATACTTATAACAACCGTCTTTTTGTGTCGGGGGTTAAAATGATAGTCTAATTATGTACATTCCGCATCAGGTCTAATCTATACAGGCTGACTGGTAATTCGACCTATTCCTTGAAAGCGGTTATACTAGAGCTAATTTGCAACAATTTATGTCCAGTCAGCCAGGGGTCAAAACACGATTTTTTTTTAATTTTTCGAGTTTTAGTTGGTTTGAAAAAAATCGCCTTGCAGCCTTAAAGTGATGATTGTGACAAAAGTGTTTTTTTAACCATCCAAATGGAAGTACTTTCGTCACAATCAACAGCTTAAGGCTGCAAGGAGAATTTTTTTCATACACACTAAAAACTCGAATATCTCGGAAACCAGCAAGTTTCGACCCCTGGTTGACTGGACATAAATTGTTGCAAATTAGCTCTAGTATAACCCCTTTCAAGGAATAGGTCGAATTACCAGTCACCCTGTATATATTCTAATGAAAGATTTTTTGAAATGGGATGATCATTAATCCGTTTCGGAGTTTACCCCCCCATGTCCAAACTTAGAGCTACACCCTCACAAACTTTACCTCTCTATAATATTGGCTTAAACTTAAGTGGCAGTGGGCGCCCCACATTGCACGTAGAACCGATGGCCGTTGGGGTGGAAAGGTTCTCGAGTGGCGACCACGTACCGGAAGGCGCGGCGTGGGTAGCCCCCCCAAAGTGGACTGATGACCTGTTAAAGCTCGCGGGAGTCCGCTGGATGCGGGTGGCGCAGAACCGGCCATTTTGGCACTCTTGGGGGAGGCCTATGTCCAGCAGTGGACGTTTTTCGGCTAATATGATGATGATGATGAATATTGGCTTAAATATTTTTATATACGCACATACAAAGAGAATATAACCACTACGTTCTAGATGATTACTGGAACTTTCTTCTTTCTAAATTTTATCCCAGTTTTCATTATTTTACTTTTTTCCAGCAACTTGTGAACGACGAGCTAGTCCAGCTTCCGCACTACCTCTCCGTGCCGTTCATCAACGGCATGCTGCATGTGTTCACCGGGCTGACCCTGCCCCGCGCCGACTACCCCGCCCTCTGGGGCCTGGCCCGCCACACCCCGAGGTTCCAGCGCGGTTCCAACGACCTAGGAAGAGCATTCATATCGGTCCATACTTTTAGGAGTTACGATTTATTTATTTATTCGTATGGCTAAATTAAAAATTAAAATCGTTCTTAGTTAAAAATGCATGCAAATTAGAGCAGTACACCCAATTGCTGGATCCATTGAGCTACGTTGTTATCTAGGGTGAACAAGTCGGCTGGGTTGCCATGGTACTTGGGGAGTGCCCACTCCCGGATAATATGGTCCATGTCCTGCACCGCAGCTCCACACTCGCATGCTGGAGACTCCCTCCATCCACATTTGTGCATGAACTCTCGGCTCCTACCCCAGCCGGTCCGCAGCCTGTTTAACTGGCACCAATTTCGCCTTGATAGAAGTTACGATGCCACAGACCGACATACAGAAACACAAACACACAGATATACAGGGTGTTTGGTCCATCGTTTGCTAAATTAAAACGGCAGGTACTTTGGGTCATTTGCTATCATTTTCGCCATTAAAAATTGTTTTGTGGCGTCTATTTAGGGTTCCGTACTCAAAGAGTAAAACGGGACCCTATTACTAAGACTTCGCTGTCCGTCCGTCCGTCTGTCTGTCACCAGGCTGTATCTCACTGATACTGTGATAGTTCCAGCTGAAATGTTCACAGATGATGTCGTATTTCTGTTGCCGCTATAACAACAAATACTAAAAACACAGAATAAAATAGTTTTTTATAGATAATGCTACGGAACCTTTGTGCGCGAGTCCGACTCACACTTAGCCGGTTTATTTTTAATTATTTTTAAAATAATTTTTGTAAAATTCTAAGGGCATACGCGTTTCAACTTGATTTTTTTTAAAAAGGAAGTGGTAGAGACTACTTTTTTTAGGGTTCCGTACTCAAAGAGTAAAACGGGACCCTATTACTAAGACTTCGCTGTCCGTTCGTCCGTCCGTCCGTCTGTCTGTCACCAGGCTGTATCTCAAGAACCGTGATAGCTAGAGAGTTGAAATTTTCACAGATTATGTATTTCTGTTGCCGCTATAACAACAAATACTAAAAACAAAATAAAATAATATTTTAAGGGGGGCTCCCATACAACAAACGTGATTTTTTTGCCGTTTTTATAGATAATGGTACGGAACCCTTCGTGCGCGATTCCAACTCGCACTTGGCCGGTCTTATTTTTAAATTGTAATGTTGGATTATGTAAGTTTTATCAAAGTCAAAATTATTTGCAAGTAAAGTCTACTAATTTTTTTTTGACCCTCAAAAAAAATCTATATTCAAAATTTTCGTCTTGGAATAATTTGATCTGCAATTAAAAAAAAAAAACTAAAAAAGATCAAGTTCTTAAAATTCTTTAAAAATGTTTTCTAGAGTACTTATCCTCTTTCTAATGATGTGCAATAATGCCAAAAAATCTTTTAAGGAACTTTATTAATTCGCCAATTTTGTGTAGGTCCCGCTCTAGGCTCGTAATCGGCATGCGATAAAAAGCGGCCAAGTGCGAGTCAGACTCGCACATGAAGGGTTCCGTTACATAAATTGCTTTTTACGATATATGACGTATTAAAAAAAACTACTTACTAGATTCAGTAATTCAGTAATTCAGTAATTTATTGCTCTCTCGATCTCGTTCAAACCAATTTTCGTTGGAAGTTTCATTCTTATTTTAGAAGTTACAGGGGGGGGGGGACACACACATTTTACCACTTTGGAAGTGTATCTCGCGCAAACTATTCAGTTTAGAAAAAAAATATGTTAGAAACCTTAATATCATTTTTGAAGACCTACCCATAGAGAACCCACACGTATGGGTTAGATAAAAAAAAATTGAGTTTGAGTTCTAAGTAAGGGGAACCCCAAAATTTATTGTTTTTTTTTTAATTTTTGTGTAAAAATCTTAATGCGGTTTACAGAATACATCTACTTACCAAGTTTTAACAGTATAGCTCTTATAGTTTCGGAAAAAAGTGGCTGTGACATACGGACGGACAGACAGACAGACAGACAGACATGACGAATCTATAAGGGTTCCGTTTTTTGCCATTTGGCTACGGAACCCTAAAAACATATTCTAAGTACGAGTAGTAGACAAACAAGACTTGCAGATTGACGACAACCATTACGAACGCACGCGTAGCGCGTTTTTTTTATTGCAGATCAAATTAATCCAAGACGAAAATTTTGGACAAAGATTTTTTTTTGAGGGGCAATAAAAAAATAAGTAGACGTTACTTTGCGAATGACCCAAACTACCTGCCGTTTCAATTTGGCAAACGATGGACCAAACACCCTGTATAACATACATACATACATACCATCACGCCTTTATCCCTAAAAAGGGTAGGCAGAGCACATTAAACTTGTGTTCCAGTGCCACTTTTAAACCCTGTATAACGCCCCTATCTTTTTTGCGTAGGGGGTTAAAACTAATTCTACATAGTTATCGCACCTACTCCCAAAATTTCACGAGAATCGGTTGTTAAATGCGACCTGTAGAGGAGAACAGCCGGACAGCTGGACAGCGGGGCATCCAGACATAATATATGAGGTTTAATAATTTAATTTTGGGTCAAGCTGAAACTGCGAACTTCGTTCGCTTCGCTAGTCGATTATGAGAAAGAATGGAACAATATCTTCGAATTTAAATAATAAATAAATAATAAATATAACGGGACAATCTTACACAAAGATTAAATTAAATTAAATTGAATTAAAGATAATAAGAGATAACTTAACTACCTTGTGTTGAATAGTTTAATATTTGTTGTTGTATTATCTTCCACCCTGACGACGCGCGTCAGATACTCACCCTACCACAGATTATATTGAACCTACAGTATAAACTAGTGGCTCTGTGAACTGTAGTGCACAAAGCGCCAACAAAATGGCAAAATTCTGTCGGTTTCTACCTCAGAGCATAGAATACTAGAGAGAGGACAAGCCGCCAGCAGCCGCGTCGCAGTTGTTAGCTCAATCAATGGGCATACTCTGCCATACTGTGCACGCGTGCTGATCGCAGAGTATTCTCTAACGTAAACGTAATATTTCACGTTTCTTCCCAAAATGCCTGATATAATGCCTGGTTTGGGTCGTGATTAGCATATTGTGTATCTTTTTTTTTTGTCCAATAAACTTTTTTCATTTTCATTTTCATTTTTCATAATGCACGTAAGTATATTGTCCAATAAGAGCGTAGGTATACAAGTGTGTGTGTTTTAGATGTGTGCGTGCTTTGTCTTGTCAATTACTTGGGCTTTGTGTGGGTTAATGTACTTGCGACAGGCGCACTCAATACAAATCGGCCAGCATGTCCGATCTCTTTATATTCATACATCTGTGGTTTCTACGGTACCTGCGCGGTGCGGTGCGGTGTGTGACGTTAGAGAGAGCTCAATTTAGTCTCCGTTTCACTGGCGCTCTCTCTGTCCTGTCCTCTCACACTAAGTACCTACCGCAAAAACCAACTCCGTTAAACGGTAGGTGCCTATAGTTTCAAGTGTTACCCTCAATGTCGTTTGTCTCAACTTCACATTCGTGGTTCAACAAGGAGTTCGCGTAATACGCACGGAACCATAAAACGAACGATAGGTACAATTATCAAATTAACATAATAAAATCTTGGCATTCGATAATCGTCGCGATTAACTTGATTACTCATGCCACCTGTAGGCAATTTTAATTTTTCCATGTAAAAATCGATGAAAAAGAAATTCGTAGTACCCAGGTACTTTTACATTGCATTGCAAGTTCAATCTTGTACTGTAACTCACTACCTAACCGCTTGGACCAATGCCTTTACTAAGCATTGTGAAGTCATTTGTCAATAAAGACGGCTTCCATTGGGGCCACAGTGATACTCGTATCAAGTATCATTGCAACTTTTTCACCCACAGTTTGAATTATGTTTCGCCTTGAATGGAATATTTTTTAATAATCGCGAATCAATAATAAGTTAATAAGGTTAAATTACCATTCACTCATCTCTTCACCAGACAAATGTCCAATTAAGCTGAGTCTGTGACAATAGGTACATAATGGGATCCTGAAGCCATCCAGAAAAATAACATAAATACGTAACGGAATCGCAATTAGAACTGTTGCTAGGACTTTCAAAGACCATTTTTTTTTAGGAGAGAAAAATGCTTTACGCATTCCCCCCGGTTGTGGGGACGGATCCGGGTGGATATGTGGGACTCCTCGATGTGGGCTAATGAGACCCCGAGTCTACCCACTAAAAACCTCTCCGTCTGCCGTCTTTGTGCCTTAGCGGTGGGCTGAAGGAACCCTTGCGCTTTACTTCTTCAGCACCACCAGCACCGCTCCGATTTCCGGAACACCGCCTCCGGAGGTCCTTGTTCACCTCGTTCGTTTTATGCCACTACAGGCACCCGCTCAGTGACCTGGTGCGTGAGGGATGGCAGGCGTCCCCATGCCTGTCACCCCCTGTCACTCTACAGAGGCAGGCGGCGATCCTGTGCTGCTCGCTTTCGTCTAGCACGCCTGCAGCGTCGTGGGTCGACCAATGGGTCGTCCTCACTGGCCCGTTCCGCCATTTCCTTCTGCTGAACTATTGTCTCGCAGAAGGCCTTAACTGTTTGCCAAGACCTGTCACTGTCAACCATGGACCTGATCACGGCTGGGAGCGACAGGTCCGGCCCCACTATGGCCATCAGGTCGCTGCGCTCTGGCCCTCACACTGGACCAGCGTGTGCTGTGCCGTGTCGACCGCCGCGCCGCAATCGTGACACTCCTCCGTCGGGTCTCTGCCGGCAACTTTGTGCAGGTATCTCCCGAAACATCCGTGTCCCGAGAGAACCTGCACGAGCCGGAAGGTTAGAGCTCCGTGTGTCCGCTCCAGCCACTGCCACAAGACTGGCCGGATCGCCTCGATTGTCCGGGCGCCCGCACTCGGCCGCTCCAGCCACTCGGCAACTGCCTCGCGGGAGAGCTCCTCTCGCTTGGCCTCAACCTCTCGTGGTGCTGGTCAAAAATCCCTAGCTCGTGCCTCCTCGCGCCAGAAGAAGACTGACGCAAGAGTCCTCGCGTCCAAGTCCCATGACAGGGATCCGGCCAGCACGCATGCCGCCTCTCCGGAGATTGTCCGATAGCCCCGTACTGACCTTATCGCCATCACCCGTTGCGCTTGACGCAGTTGGGTGACGTTCCTGGCGCTAAGGCGCTAAAAACTGCATTGCTGAGTGGAGGCCATTTCAGGTTCACATCCCGATCTACGTCTTCGATGTATTTATTAATTTGTTTTGTTTTTTGTTACTTAAGTATGTTGTGTTACCTGAATAAATATCATTAATTCATTCATTCATAAGGTCATTGGCCCACACTGGGGCTCCGTATAAGGCTATGGAGCGTATGACGCCCGAGTATAGGCGTCGGCACGACGCTTTCGGCTCCCCAAGGTTCGGGAGCAGGTGCCCGAGCGCAGCAGCCACGCCCAATAACTTTGGGGTCACCCGCTCGAAGTGAGCCTCAAATGACCACCGACCATCCAGAATGATGCCCAGATACCGCATCGTATGTTGTACGGCGATCTGGACACCCCCCGAAGAGCGCCCCTACCTGGGGCGCTCTTCGGGGTCCGTGGAAACAAATCGCCTCCGATTTGTTTAACGCGACATTCAGGCCTGGCTGCCGTATTTTGCTCACAACATGGGCTACAGCCGCTGTGGCAAGGATAGCGGCCTCTCTAAACGGGGGGCCTCCCCCGCGCTGTTACGAGGGTGTCATCCGCGTAGCACACCAGGTCGACTCCACGCAGACGACCTCCCCTCAACACCCAATCGTATCCGATGTTCCACAGGAGTGGCCCTAGCACCGACCCCTGCGGAACACCGCACACCATTTCCCGCCGCTCCCACTCATGTTGCCTGGAGAAGGCCACAAACCTCCGCAGCAGGTAGGCCTTCACTATTCGGCTAAGGCACTCGGTGGTACAGGAACGCCTCATTTATACAGTCCCAAGGCAGAGTATTGAAAACGTTGGCAATATCGAGTGACACTGCCCAGCCAACCTCACCTCTAGACACTGCTTCCTCCGCTGTCCTCTTGCCAGTTTCAGCTACAGGCGGCGGGCGTTGTTGGGGTATATGCGGAAATAGAGCCGAAACTATGTCGTCCAGTAGCTGGGGCTGGAGACTCTGCGTTAGCGGGGGTCCCACGGACGAAGCTTTTGTCTCACAAGCTTGTATGGCCTCCCCCATGGATTGCTATTCAGAGTCTCCAGAAACTCTTCTCTAGACCGGTCGATGGCTTGCCCGATAAGATCCGGAGACCACCAGTAAACGGCACATCGGGGAGAGAAGGCATGGCCGCATCGCAGATATCGGTCATGCTATTGCGGAACCATTCGGCTTCGTCCTCGACGTCAGCCACCTCCTCCGTTGCTGTTGTCCAGGTCCGCACCATGGCCGCCAACTATAGTTTTTTGACCGCCCAACGCGTTCTCAACCGGGTCGTTTCATCTTGGGAGAGAGGGCACGGGGAGCGCCGAGACTCCAAACCGAATATACCGGTGGTCCGACAGAGACTCGACGTCAACCAGGACCCTGAACACAGCATGCCTGGGCGGCGTTCGCAAACGTGATGTCTACAATGGAGCCGCCCTGTTGCCGCACGCATGTGTTTGCCGTTCCTCTGTTCACGACAGCCAGATTTGCGGTAATTTTCCACTCCAGTAGGGTATGCCCTCGCGGATTTGTAACTGGGCATCCCCATACCGCATTCTTCGCATTAAAATCGCCGGCTACTATGACCGGGATGGGATGGAGTCAACCAACAAGGGCACCGACTTCCACCAAGAACATCTCGAACTCGGCCAGGCCCCTCTTTGGGGAAAAGTATACCCCAATCACCGCCAAAGGACTTTCGAAGACCATGCCACAAGCTGGTTCATCATATACGAACAATAAAGATACTGTGACCTTTTATAATCACTTACTTTCAAACATAAATTATTGGTAACTATTTGTATATCAGCAAACAACATCCGCAGCTGGATGTAGGTCCCAATGGTCGCCATAATACTGGGATTACTGGGTCCCTTGCCGTCTCAGCCCAGCGTACTCCCGCAGCATTGACCAATTTAGAGTTGCAAAATTGTAGCTTATAGCTTCGTAAAACGGGTTACAGATAATCGATCCACCTGTAAGGCCTGCCCATGCTGCGTTTTATAATTGTGTAAATAATTTCAGATTCATCTGGCCAGTGTTAAGTTGACGTTGACAGCCAAGGCCTTCGAGATGATGTTCATCTGGCGCGGCATCAAGGACTACACGTTCGCCACCGAGTGCTTATGTTACTTCTTCATCCTCGGCACCGTCAGTATCGTGTACTCCACCCGTGCTGCGCAACACGACCATGATCTTCGAGCTGATAAATAACATGAATATATGAATAATGATTTTGTTTTCATTTGCAACTTGGGAAAAATCATTTGTTTTTTTGTGCTACGAATTTTAAAAACCGTACAAGCTGCCAACTACAGTCCAAATTACCTGATCAAACTGAACTCGTCGACTGATACATGATTCGGTGTGGGTTTTATCGTGGAGCAACTTGTCTACTATAAATAGTTGGAAAGTTTTACCTTATGAAATGTCTATTAAGTACTTCACAGTGGTTCAGGTCACAGTGGTGGCGCGTGAAAATGTTTGATAGGCAACCCGGAAAAAATAAGTTATAAAAGAGTTTAGAGTATTTATCTATAGGCTTGCCTGAAAATACATTTAAGGCAATCCGATGGAAGTCGGCTTGTATGAGCGCTCCTCCACTTAGGTTACAACTACATACAAGAGAAGCTTTTCTTAAAAATTTCACCTATAGGTAGTTAAGGAACTTGGCCCAGGTATCGGACTGGCTATGGCTAATGGTCATGGGCCATCAGAAAGATGACTGAGATGTGTAGAGAGAGATTAGTTTGATATGAGGATTTTTATTTATTTATTTATATTTGAGAAAAGCACTAGTCATGCCTCGGCGTGAAAACGGATTCCCGGCTTCGTATCTCTATCCATAAGATGGGAGTTCTAGGCGACCAGAAAGCAATACTACTGTCCTGTTGTATCAGCTAATATTTCACTCAATTAACTATTACGCTCGTTAAAAACCCTACAATAATTGTACGTGTTTTTTCAGGATATATTACTATTTCCTTTCAGAAATTTTTTTTTAGATGGGCAGCTGCTCATCTGGAAGTTGTGCTGGTATTGGCTGACATTCTGTATCTGCGTGGCATGCATGTACACATCAAACACGATGGTCTATCTGCTATGGCAGAGCATCTTCGCCACGATGGATGAGCACACTGTCCGTCCGCTCATGTTCAAAATCTGGCTTCCCGAAGATGATCCGTACAGAACCCCAAATTACGAAGTATTCATGGCATTTGAGATAATACTATTAATAATAATATTCATAGAGTTATTTACGTTTGGCTGTAAGTATTGATGTGTTGATTATCTGTGTTTTTTGATCGTTAATGCTAGTTATTTATGCCGTGACTTTTTTAGCAATTAGGACGTATTTAGCATGGTAATAAAATCAAACTGCCGTGCATGCTCGATAATGAACCATCTATTTCTGCAGCGACAATTAAATTTTCTAAAGATACTATAACTAGTTAACTACCTAAATATTCGAACTTATACGTTACTCGAAGCGAGCACCAACGACGCCCACCGCCATGTAAGTAAGTAATAGTTACTTACTCTTTTGAGGGAAAACTGACTCGAAATACCTTACGGAAAACTAAGTGGGCGCTTCAGTTCATACAATTCTTTGGCAGCTTAAATAGAAATATCATGCGGAACCCTTATAGTTTCGTCATGTCCGTTTGTCCGTCTGTCCTTATTTTACAGGCATTTTACTCGAAATCGAAATCGTATTTTGTTAGCCGCTACTTAGTTCTGTAGTAAATGACAAAAAAATATTTTTTTAGGGGTGCACTCCATACATGTAACTGCAAGTCAAAAAAAACCGGCCATGTGAGAGTTGGACTCGCGCACGAAGGGTTCCGTACCATTATCTATAAAAACGGCAAAAAAATCACGCTTGTTGCATGGGAGCCCCCCTTAAAAAAATATTTTATTTTGTTTTTAGTATTTGTTGTTATAGCGGAAACAGAAATACATAATCTGTGAAAATTTCAACTCTCTAGCTATCACGGTTCTTGAGATACAGCCTGGTGACAGACAGACGGACGGACGGACGGACAGCGAAGTCTTGGTAATAGGGGCCCGTTTTACTCTTTGAGTACGGAACCCTAAAAACACGACGACGCAACGGAGCCACGCTGTTTCGTCGCCTAAATAATAATCGATAGGTCGGGTAGGTGTCTGAGGCTATAGGTAGGTACGAGTATGACGGCTTGTATGAGTGGCATTGTTACGACGCTGGCTCCGCTTATGCGCCCGGAACTCAAACATATTCATATTCATTTATTCATTGTTATGTCATGCATACATAATAAGGTGCATCTTCATCATCTTATAAAATGGTAACAGTAGTGTAACAGAATGTGTTCAAATAAAGCGCTGCTGCCTCTACTGCATCCTCTCATTTCCTCTCTGGCCCGTCCGCCCTTTCCTTCTGTGCTAAACTAGTTGCACCTAAGGTAACGTACTTTTTAATACAGTTGCTCAAAAAGTGCTATTATACGTAGGTGTTTAGCGTGCGGAAAGTTGGTTTTCGCGAACTAGTGCTTTTCACTTTTCCACGTATATCGAACGACGTTTTTTAATACAGTTTTTTTTTAACTACTTACGACGGTGGCAAACAAGCTTCCGGCCTGCCTGATGTTAAGCTGGTACCGTCGCCTATGGACACTTGCGAAAAAATAAGAAAAACAACAAGTAAGGAATTCGAAACTTTTATATTGACGACCGCTTTAGCCTAGTTGGTAGTGACCCTGCCTACGAAGCTAGAGGTCCTGGGTTCGAATCCCGGTAAAAGCATTTATTTGTGTGATGAGCACGAATATTTGTTCCTGAGTCATGGATGTTTTCTATGTATTTAAGTATTTATTTCTCTATATAAGTATGTATATCGTCGTCTAGTACCCATAGTACAAGCTTTGCTTAGTTTGGGACTAGGTCGATATGTGTAAGATTGTCCGCAAATATTTTATTTTATATTATTAATTCTGTAACATCAATGTGATACACATATTTAAATACTGTTTTTTCCGGGTCTAACGCGATATTTATTTTTCTTTATTTTAAACAGTATTTAAATATGTGTACAAAGCGCGAGAGTTTAAAGTGTTACAATGTAATACAGTTGAAAAATAATGAAGTTGTTCAAATAGTAGATTGTACAACAAGCGCATAAAACCCGAGCCACCGGCGAGGGTGGATAGTTAAGTCGAGGGGTTAAATGGCTAATTTATGCCCGAGTTATACACACTGCTTTTCACTTCAATTGCGAGAAAATAACAAATAATTGCAAAATAAAATAAAATAATAGCTCATACACGTCAGTTAACTTTTTAAAGTTTTTTTATTTAATTTTCGACACGTGATACCTATTAGTTAGACTTAGGTACTTCATACTGCCAAGTAATTTAATGGTTCAATACGTTTTAAAATAATAGTTGACTCCTATTTTATCTGGTTTTATTAATTTAGTAATGGAAAACACGGATGTGAAATTTATTAAAGCAAATCAAATCAAATGACAAGTTTATTCTACGAAGTTTTATTGTGTGTGTGGCTGTTAGGCCCGATTATCTTAGTCTTTAAAACAATTTTACTTTGTGCACTAGAGCATGAAAGTGGCATTTTGTGCAGCATACATCCAGCACAAAGGCGAACTTTGCGAGCATGAGAAGTGAAAAAGATTTTTTACATAAGCACGGGAAGTGATCGATGCCAGCACGGCGTCGCCGGGCGGGACCTGCCCTTGCGGGAATGGACTTCAGGCCAAAATTCCCGCATACTGTGCGATAATGAGATTTCGTGACAAATAAAATTTTACCTTTTATGCATATTTTTTTATTTTCTCGCATGATGCATTGTAAAATGTTGTATGATACACGTGCGGATAGGTAATTCCCAACTCGTGTCGATCAAAAACACTCCCTCACGGTCGTGTTTTTGGTCATTGCCACTCGTTGGGAATTACCTACTTTCCGCACTTGTATCATAAATAACTATTTTAATACAGTTCTTCCTTACTTGTTGTTTTTCTTGTTTTTTCGCAACTGTATTAAAAAACGTCGTTCGATTGCGGAAATGTCATTCTTCACTCGTCCCGAGACTATCTCGGTACCTACTCGTAATGTAGTGAGGTAGTGACATACTTTCCGTACTAGCATCGAAATGTAATATTTTATCGTAAACACCCTATCAGACCAAAAATCTGCTCCCTAGTGGACCATGAAAAGTGGCAAAAGGCGCCACGGAGGCTGGAATGAGATGCTCCAACACCCTTTGAATTTGAATTAAATTAGTATTTTTGCCACTTAAAAATAGAAATTTTAAGCTAAAAACCGAAATATCGCGGAACCCCTAACTTTTTCGCGAAAATACGGATTTCGCTATCCTACGACGACATTATGTAAAAGTCGGAATATTGCAACAATTTATACCAATTTACTCATGTCGATTAACTTGATTAGCCCATCAAGGTATTTCGCAGTAGCGCAGTAGTTACTTCAGAAATTGTAAAATAGGGTCATTAAGTCTATTTCTTTAAGCTGAATACAACGAAACTAGAGCAAAATGAAATCTTTCATACAAACTGCAAAAGCCTTCTTGTTTAAAGAGGAATTTGACTGGGATAAAGAAATCACATTCCAGAATTTCCATCCACAGATGCAATTATTCCTTGCGGTTAATGGAGTATTCTTCAATAATAGAGAATCGAAAATAAGGTAAGTAATTAGGTAAATATATCCCCTGAATATTGATGATAGTTCATAACAAATCGGCTTCTGGAGCGCGTTGGAGGGAGTTTCCAAAAATTGTGTACCTACCCAATTAGCGTAGACTTCGCCAAGCCACATAGCCTTGTAACGTAATAAAAATAATTTACTTTAAAAACAAAGTTTAAACCGACTTCAATTCAGTACTTCGCCAAGCCACATGGTACTTGAAAATTTCCACATTTCCTTTCCAATTCACCACATGAACTGTTTTCCGAGCGCAAATGCGTTGATTATTACAGAAAAAACTCAGAATTAACACTTCATTAGTTGGTACTTCAACGGAATCATGTCAAAATCTTTGACATACTTTACATCTTTGATGAGTTCCATAAGTCATCTGTGGTCTTCATCATCAGTTTCACTTCACCAAAATTGCGATTTCCGAGGGTAAATACACGAGTTACAATAGAAAATACCGAAATCACTACACGCGTGCCTTTAAAATTGGAGGGTTGCCCTCAACTTTCCCATCATCAGATCCTGACTTGGTGACAATGGCACCACCTCAGGAGTATACTCTTTCGATTTAAAAAAAGAAATCGGCGAACATGCTTACATAAAAAAAACATTCAGTGGAACCTAATATAACCTCCTACTTTTTAAAGTCGGTTAAAAATGAATTCAATTTCAGTTTAGTGACGACAATTAAGTAGGCATATTCACTTTTTAAACGACGTCAAAAAAGAAGGAGGTTATGTGTTCCACTTCCACTGTATGTATTTTTTCAATTTATAAATAGGTACCCAATATGCAAAAACATGTTCCTTAAATGTGAAACAAGTTAATTTTCACATAATTTGTATGCTTCATTGTCGTCACAAAACTGACACTGAGTTATTTGTTTAATAACTCACATTAATTGGGTAGGTAGGTACACATTTTTTTGAAAATGCCCTGTAACGAGTAGGCGTACTACCATTAATTTCAAAAGTAGGTAGAGTACCTACTGCCATTAATCTCAAACTGATAATACCAAATTATTAATAAGTACTCGTTTTATTTATGGCAAATGATATTTTTGATTCCTCTAGATTCATATTCCCAGTACTCAGTACCCTTATCACGTTGGTCGCCGTGGGTTTCGAACTCTTGTTCATATGGCGTGGGATTTCTATCAAAGACTACGGCTTTGCCACCGAATGCTTCTGCTATTTCTTCATCCTTGGCACGGTGGGGATCGTCTACTCGAGCGTGCTGCTTAACAGGGAGAAAGTGTTTAAACTGGTGCACAATATGAACAGTGACTTCCTTTTCATTTGTAAATTGAAATCGGAGTACAGGTAAGAAATAATTAGCAGATTTTTGTTATTCCTACTTAGATCTTAGAAAATTGAAGATTGTCGATGACCTGTTTCAGCGGTCGGCAACAGGCGGCCCGCGAGACCCTTGCTTGCGGCCCACGAGCCTCCCTGGCTGTTTTGTATGTAAAGGTCGTTGAATTCAGAATTTCGGAATTGCCTGATAAAGTCACAAATAAATACGAAGTGCGGCCCGCGTAATTTTTGTTAGCTCCAATGTGGCCCTTGGTTGCTAAAAGGTTGCCGAACCCTGACCCATGTGGTCATGGGTGTAGCCACAATAAATTTGGGGGTCTGTGACATTGGCTCCTCTGTTAACCAGAAGCAAGCGACTATTGGGTGCATCTTATGATATTGTCAGTGCACAATTGAATAAAAAAACCGGTCAAGTGCGAGTTGGACTCGCGCACGAAGGGTTCCGTACCATTATCTATAAAAACGGCAAAAAAAAATCACGTTTGTTGTATGGGAGCCCCCCTTAAAAAAATATTTTATTTTGTTTTTAGTATTTGATGTTATAGCGGCAACAGAAATACATAATCTGTGAATTTTCAACTCTCTAGCTATCACGGTTCTTGAGATACAGCCTGGTGACAGACGGACGGACGGACGGACAGCGAAGTCTTAGTAATAGGGTCCCGTTTTACTCTTTGAGTACGGAACCCTAAAAACGATTCCTTTCTGTTATGAGTCTGATTTTAAGTTTACAACAGCAGTAATGAAGATGTATTTCTTTCAGAAACACATTCTTATCGGGCCAACTGCTTATTTGGCGGCTGTGTTGGTCTTGGATAATCTTCGTAACTTTTGTAGCAATTTTGTACGTATGCAACACGCTGCTGTATCTGATGTATCAGAGCACGTTGGCCACGCCGGACGAACACACAGTTCGACCGCTGATATTCCCCATGTGGCTCCCTGAAGACGACCCTTACAGGACACCGAACTACGAGATTTTCATGGCTCTCGAGATTATGTTGATATCCGTGGTGGTATTAACCTTTGGCTGTAAGTGATTTATTTACAATGTAAAAGAAAGTACCTACCTATTAATATAGGCCAAGAAAATGAGATCCAAAAAAGACGTTTTGAGGAATTAATTTCCATAAAGCTGAAAATTGTTTTAATACCTTCATTTGGTCCTAAATGTATGTAATCCGAGTTTGCACCATCCCAGGAGGTGTGCTAAACTTTTGGGAGCCCAATTACCGCGAAATTTTTGCTCTTTTTTCAGTTATTTGCATATAGCACAAAAACGGTACGTCGGTTGGAAAATCTACTCATAACAATATTAAAGAGGGTCAAATTCTGCGTCGAATGAATATCTAAAACTTCAAATTTGGTTCAGTGGTATGGTCGAAATCAAAGGTCTAATAAGGTAAGGAACTGGGAAAAGGGGTCTAGCAGGCTAAGCTAGTGAGAGTGGCCCCCGACGAGGGATTTGGTGATTCTTTCAGGGGGTGTACTGGCAGGTCTTAAGAACACTCCATGCTTAATATCAGTCCACGATCTTCTTTTGTTTTCGAGTAATTTAAGATAATATAAAAAAAACAGGTTGTCATTTAAATTATCATAGTAGGTAAACTATTCAAGATAGAGTAACCAAACAAAATGCTCATGAATAAAAATAGAATAGGCTATAAAGTGCATATATTTAGAGATGGGTAGTCTTCCCAAAAAGGTGGGTATAAACTCTTTGTACTTAAACCGCTGCAGCTGCACTGATTTCAATGAAATTTGGAATATAAATAGTTAAGGGGGTGAAATTGGGGGGTGAAAATTTGTATGTAACCTATTTTGATGAAATTTGGTTTAGAGATAGTCTAAATCCTGGGAAAAGACATCTCGGAAATCATCCCCTAAGGGGGTGAAATATCGGATGGAAACCATTTGAATGAAATTTGGTAATCTGGTATGGAGATAGTTTGAGTCCTGGGAAAGGACATACGATAGTTTTAATTCCGGAAATCATTCCCTAAGGGGGTGAAATAGGGGTTGAAAATTTGGATAAAACCTATTTAGATGAAATTTGATATAAAGACAGTAGGAGTCCTAGGGAAGGACAACGCATAGTTTTTTTTCCCGAAAATCATCTCCTGAGGGGGTGAAACGAGGGGTATATATATTTGGATAGCACGCATTTAGATGAAATTTGGTATAGAGATAGTGTGAGTCTCGAGGAAGGACATAGGATAGTTTTTGACGACCGCTTTAGCCTACTTGGTAGTGACACTGCCTACGAAGAAAGAGGTCCTGGGTTCAAATCCCGGTAAGGGCATTTATTTGTGTGATAAGCACGAATATTTGTGCCTGAGTCATGGATGTTTTCAATGTATTTATTTATCTATATATATGTCGGCGTATCAGTCGAAGGAGGGTCCGGAATTGTTGAAGTAAACAAGAAGATACTTTATATAAGCTTGCTTATATTTGGTCACTCAATGAATGTCACTATATTTCACAATACTCAATAATAAATCAAACTGTGCTGCAGCAGCGACTGGCCGACGCCATAGCCAGTCAAAGAATGCCCCTTCCCAAGCCGGCTACCCGCCTTTTATACCTGAGCGTCAACAAGGCAGCTGCACGGATCGGCCGCGGAGTTACCAGTAACACCGACTCGGACGCAACCAATATTCCGCGAATTTCGGCTCCTTTATTAATTAAAGTTGAGCGAAATAAGCGACCCGGCTTAGGCCGGCGAATAGCCGTACCATAATAAGCCCCACTGCCGCCTACCGCAACCGTATTCCCGGGTGTACCCGAATGGGGGAAAGGTTCACGGTTGTAGTCCCGGAGGCAGCGGACAGCGTCGTCGGCACTCCGCACACCTAAGAGCAGAATGGCCCCACCGCTCCCGCACTCCTCGGGAGTGCCGCAGGAGCGAACAAGCCGCCCCCGGACCTTCCGCCGCACCCGCGGCATCGGAGACGCGGCCAGAGTCGCCCGCGACCCACGCATCCAGCAGGCCTTCAAGGCTGTCCTGCGCGCGTCCGTAGCGGCCTACACGACCGCGGCGTCGACGCCCAGCACCCCCGGAACTCCGACCAGCGAGGGGGCCCGAGACCCCCCGTTCCCGAAGCCGATCGTCGCGATCCAGGAGATCCTCGGTCGGCTTGGCCCGCTGAGCCAGGCCGCCGCACCAACGGGCGAAGCAACAGCTGCCGCCACCCAACCCGGACCGTCCGCCCCCCGCCCGCCCACCGCGGGCGCCAGGGCGAAAATAGTGAAGCCGGAGAGCGCCGCTGTGGACGCCCACAAGCAGGCCCCCGCGCCCCAGCGTCAGCGTGCGCCCGTAGCGCAGCGCCAGGCCACCAAAACCGCGCCGCGACCGACACCCGCCCTCGGAGCGGGACCGGCGCCCACAGCGCCCCGCGCAACAACCGCGCCGCGGGAAAAGCGAGCCAGGCGCACCGAACCGCGCCCGCGCCGCGACCGCCGCCCGCCCTCGGAGCGGGCAAAGCGAGCCAGGCGCAACGAACCGCGCCCGCGCCGCGACCGCCGCCCGCCCTCGAAGCGGGCAAGGTAAGCGAAGCGCACCGAGCCGCGCCCGTGCCCGCGCCGCGACCTAGCTACGCACAGAAAGCCGCGCCTACGCCGCAGCCGCCGCCCGCCCTCGGAGCGGGCCAGGCGAGTAAAGCGACCCGCGCGGCGCCCACGCCACTAAACGCGAATGCCAGAACGCAGCAACCGTTCCCGCTGCGCACCGGGAAGACCCCGCCACAACCATTCGGAGGAGCCCCCTTCACCCACGCCGCTGCCACTGCGCAGCCGTCAACGCCGCCCCAGGGGGGCAAACGTAAACCGGGGTCTCCACCAAAGAGGCCCCAAAAGCAGAGCCTCCCCCGTCTAGACCTGGGCCAGGACCCCATTGACCAGGACCGGCAGGACGGGTCCTCATCCTCAGCCACATCATCATCCGCATCCGCAGCCGGCGACGAGAGCGACGAGCGGGTGGAGAACAATGACGACGAGCGCCAGGATTTGGCCGCCGACGCTCTGGCTCCCGCCCCAACCGCGCCACCGCCACCACCACAAAAAAAGCCGCGCCCAATAACGGTGGATAACCTCCCGGAATGGCACGAACATTTCGTGCGAATCCGGGAGAAACTGGGCCGCTACCCAAAGTCCCGCCCCTATGGGAACGGGATAAGATTCCTCCCCGAGGACCACGAGGAATACCGGGTAGTTCAGAGCTACCTGACGACCCTCGGGGACTCCATTTCCTGGTCGGCCCTCCAGTCGAAGGAAGAGATCCCCCTGATGGTGTGCATCAGGGGGCTCCCCGTCAGCACCGACCCAGAGCACATCACAGAAGACCTGGCGAAGAAAGGCTTCGCCCCACTCTTCACGCGCCACGTAGATGCGCGTGCAGGACGACCCGGCTGCGTGTTATACGCGCAGCTTACAAGGACAGCTGACCTCATCCCGGCCATCTACGGTGTCCGGGAGATACTGGGGATGACGGGAGTGGTGGTGGAGGCGTGGCGCGGCAAGGCCGGCGGGCCGGCGCAATGCCACCGCTGCCAGGGCTTCCGGCACTCCTCTTACGGCTGCCGCCGCCCCATCAAGTGTGTCCGATGTGCGGGACCACACTTTGCGGGCGTGTGTGAGCGGCCAAGAGACCAGGAGGGGACCTGCGCCAACTGCGCCGGCCCACACACAGCGAACGACCCGGTGTGCCCGGCCTACCAGAGGGAGGCACACATCAAGAGGGCGGGTACAGCTCCCCGCACAAACCGTCGCGGGCTAGTTGTGCCCCAGCAGCGCACTGTGCAGCCCTCCGAGAACGCGCCAAACTCGCTGATGGCGAGTGCAAATGAGGCGGCACCACGCCGCCGCCGCCGAGGAAGAGGCAGACGGGGCAGGGGACAGTCCGCCCCCGCCGCCGCTGCTCTCACCGACACCCAGACCGCCGCCGCCGTCACACAAACGGCCACAGCCACCGCCCAGGCCCCCGCCCAGACCACCCAGACTACCGCCCAGAGCAGGCCGCAAACGGCCGCTCCCGCCCCCAACATCGCAGCGCCGACTAGGCCCCCCCGCCACATTGCGCCCCCTCCCCTATCGACAAGCCAAGAAGGCAGTAGGGAGAGGACGATCGCGCAATGTATCAAGATCCTGCAGGACGTGCTCGGCGCCCTGCAACAAGGTACAAACCCAGTCCCCATAATCCTGACAAACAG
Source organism: Epinotia brunnichana (assembly GCA_963854355.1). Lineage (NCBI taxonomy): Eukaryota > Metazoa > Arthropoda > Insecta > Lepidoptera > Tortricidae > Epinotia > Epinotia brunnichana. Next base: position 22,224,115 of record OY977945.1, on the reverse strand, counting down.
TCCTCTGGCCGATTTGTACCAAAATTAATGAACACGGACGTTCCTGTAGTGCCGTCGGTTCGCAGATCGCTCGCTGGGCTTCTCCCTCGGGAGTCCCACTCGGCAGGGGTCGATCGCACCGACGGACGAAGCAGATGACCCCACCGGACCAGCCGGGCGTTACGCCCACCCCAGCTACCCGTCCGTAGTCGCGGACGGCGCCCGATCCCGCCACATGCGGCTCACGCCGCGCGCGGCTTCACCGAGCCCCCTATCTGAATCCCTGAATCCTTTGACAATTAAAGCCAAATTACTCTTTCAAGCCATATGGGCACATGCTGATTGCGAATGGGACGATGTTGTGTCAGAAACTGTTCAAAACGATTGGCGAAAATTTACAACTGACATACGTGACATTGAAAGTATTGAAATACGCAGATGGTTGGGTGACATGACCCAAACATTCGAAATTCACGGATTTTGCGATGCATCTGACAAGGCCTATTCCTGTTGCATCTACGTTCGTTCATTTGACAAACATGGCGAGCCCCTCGTCAGACTTATAGCGGCAAAATCTCGATTGACACCAATAAGTCAAAATCAAAAATTGACGCTTCCACGATTAATGAAAAAGGTAATTGACACATTTAAATGGCAAGGTCTACATGACCACACCTACGCCTGGACAGACTCCATGATCGTCTTAGGATGGTTGAAAGGCGATCCGTCGAAATGGAATACTTTTGTCAGTAATCGAGTCAAACAAGTCCATGACGTCATTCCGAGTGCACACTGGAATCATGTGAAGTCTGAACTCAATGCAGCAGATTGTGCCACAAGAGGGTTAACCGTGTCCCAACTAAGAAATCATTCGTTATGGTGGCACGGACCTTCCTGGTTAAAGAATTTTGACAGAAAAACTATTGACAGTAAAATAATCGTATCGACGGAGTGTGAAGCTAAATCAAAGAAAACATATGTTGTGAAATCAGAGCCTCCGTCGACCATAGTGGAATTATTGACCCAACACAGCAACATGACTCACATCACCCGCGTGTTAGCTTGGATTTTGCGCTTTATTGCAATAGCGAGAGCACCGCACCTGACTACGCAACTTAAATTGTTTTATTTAACGGTGACCGACTTAATAACTGCAGAAAAGATAATCGTCAAGCACATTCAGCATTACGAATTCCCCGACGACATCGGAAAACTACGTGCGGATAAAACTGTTGGAGCAAAGAGCAACGTCTTAAAATTCAATCCGTACTTAGACGACGACGGCATACTACGTGTCCCATTATAATCTCGAGAAACAGCAGATTGACAGAACTACTTGTAAACAGAGCACACTTACAAACGCTTCACGGTGGTCCTAAACTGACATTACTACATTTACGAGAAAAATACTGGATCATCGGTGGATATCAAGCAATCAAAAAATACCTACACCTTTGTGTGATTTGTCGGAGATTTAACGCCAAGCAACAAGTCACTCTTAAAACCGAGAACGGTATCATGAAACGACCGATTGTACAAGTAGTTCCCCTCGTTACTAGCGAAAAACCAGTATCTCGTAATGGAAGCAAAGATTCCGCTAAGTGACGAACAATTTGAACTTGACAAATTTATAAGCATTCCGCAGCACATATCGCAACAAAATGTAATTCATGTATTTCCTGCATCAGAACTAATAGCATTTAATATTCACCAGGACACCTTTATACCCATCGAACAACCAGGCATAAATACGTGCCTTTAAATGAACGAACAGAAATTATTATGCCACTTAAATCGCCCCGTTTATGATGTAAAACAAGGGATATAAATTTGCAATACGGAAGTAGTAAGCCATCGGGAACAATATAATTCCTATTGCCACACGGAAACAAAACCATGCAGTGATAAATGGATCAAACTACATAAACAAAACACATGGATCACCTGTTGCCAAGAGTGCCTTGTTCGCATTTTATGCCCAGATGGGCTGACATCGAAAGTATTACGTAACAACGGACTGATCACTCTAGGTCAGGGTTGTGTTATGAAAGGTGACGCCTTTATGTTGATTGCGAACAAAGATTACGTTGCAAAATCAATTATTGACTTGGACACGAACATTACGCCCGAGCTATCACCACTTAACGATGTATTAAACACTTCAATAATCCACATTGCATTCCATAATTATTTGTTCCTGAGTTATGGATGTTATATATGTATATAAGTATCTATATGTATGTATCTATTATATATATCGTCGCCTAGTACCCACAACACAAGCCTTATTGAGCTTACCGTGGGCCTAGGTTGATTTGTGTAAGATTGTCCCGTAATATTTATTTATTTATTTATTTATAATGAAACCCACGAGCAGCAATTTTCAAATATTCGTCGGGATATCAAACTGCTCAAAACCCAGTCAAAACTTGAAGAGATGTCCTCTCACGACCGATATCAATATGTCACCATTGGAGCAGCATTGACCATCAGCACTGTCATCCTTTTGATGAGCATCTTCGGGTACTGCAAGTACCGTACAGGAACGTGGAGACTGGCTCAGCAGCAACCAAGTGCCAAGGAAGAAACCTGTGTCGGTGTTAAAAGTGACATAATAGAGTGCGGGAGTTAGCCAGTGCCGAGTGCGCGGAAAGCTACCACTTCCGCAATACAAGTGGTTTTTGATACTAGGAGAAATACAGACTCTTAAGCTCTTAGAAGTTTACTTTACATGCTTTATATTATAACTTAACATGCTTTATTTTCTACTTTTGCACTTTATGCTTTCATTTTACGTTACAATCGTTTGGTAACAGAAAGTTTATATTTTACATGTTTTTTAATTCTTAGTTAAAAGTAATTTTGCACTTTTACATTATTGCATACAAGTTTACAACCATGTCTTAGAATTTTAACAATTAATTGTACCTTGTAACTTATTCCTTTTAAGCCTTCTTCTGAGATGGCAGTATGTACAAAGATGTACATTGTTTTCTGCAACGATGCGCGTGCACTTTGCACTAACCCAAAATAATGTCATCAACCTCGCACACGCAGCGCTGTATCTGACGTGTAATTATAAAATATAAATGTAACAATATCAGTGTACGATCGACCAGCTAGAATAAATCACCTCTCCTTTATTCGCGGTCTTTAACTCCTCGGCACTCATCCTCATTGACACTTAACTGCATTTCTATACACCCGGAACTCCAAATATCACTATAGTTCTATACCATTTCATCTCAATAGGTTCCATTTCACCCCCCATTTCAGCCCTTAGGGGATGATTTCCGGAATTAAAAGTAACGTATGTCCTTTCCCAGGACTCAAACTATCTCTATACCAAATATCATTCAAATGGTTTCCATCCGAATTTTCACCCCCCATTTCACCCCCTTAGGGGATGATTACCGAGATAAAAACTATTCTATGTCTTTTACCAGGACTTAAACTATCTCTCAACAAAATTTCATCAAAATGGGTTACATCCAGATTTTCACCCCCCAATTTCACCCCCTTAGGGGATGATTTTCGGTATTAAACCTATCCTTTGTCTTTCCCCAGGACTCACTATTTATATTCCAAATTTCATCCAAATCGGTGCAGCGGTTTAAGTAGCTCCATACAAATTTCCACCCCCCATTTCATCCCCTTAGGGGTTTATTTCCGGGATAAAAACTACCCTTTGTCCTTTCCTGGGACTCAAGCTATGTCTATACCAAATTTCATCTAAATCGGTTCAGCGGTTTAGGCGTGAAGAGGTAACAGACTGACAGACAGACAGATAAACAGACAGACAGACACACTTTCGCATGTTTAATATTAAGTATGGATTCTGGTAGTGACGTTTCAATTAGATCGTATTTTGAAAAAAAAAAAATAAGAAAAAAATATTTCTCATAAATTATGCTTCATAATAAATATATTATAATGACAATAGTTGTTCAAAAAGCATTAAACATTTCATTAAAAAAAACAGCCCTAAATGTCACTTTTTGAAAAAATCCTTTAAGGATACAGAGTTAGTAATTTCACGATATTTAGACGGTGAGGGCATAAACAAGCGAAGAGAATTAATTGTCTTATTACAAGAAGCTAGAAATCAGGGTAAAAATGCAGTAATACGGAACAACAAACTATTAATAAACGGAAAGGAGCATTCACAACTAGAACATACCTATTCAAACACCAAAGAAGAACCAAAACACTACGAGAAACATACAGTAGTAATCACTAGAACAGAAAATGAAAACAACCAAAACCTTATTGATTCGGAGCAGCAGGAAATTTTCACCTCAACGTCCAATACTCACCAACATCCGGACCAGGTACCTGCTACTCACACAGGAAGAGTAAATGCTAATTTTCGTCCCTAAACCTAGTCATTTAGAAATACTTTATCAGAACATGTATAGTATTAATAATAAATTCCATCTAGTTGATGCCTTGCTAGATGAAAGACCAAATTTACACGCATTATGTATATCTGAGACATGCATAACTAAGTCAAAAATAGACTTGTTGAACCTTGAAGGCTATAACATGGCTAGCTGCTTTTGTAGATCTAATTACGAAGCCGGAGGTGTTTGTATCTTCCTTCGAACAGACATTGAATTTGTTGAATTAGGAGACATAAATAGTATATCTATAGAATATATATTTGAAACGTGTGCCATAGAAATATGTACGTCAGATTTAATATTAATTGTTATTTATTGGCCAAATAGTGATAGAAATCCTGATTTGTTCTTTGAAAAGTTGGAGCAACTATTGCATATATTACATTATTATTATTTATTTATTTATTAATCACACACAAGTTTACAGTTTATAACCAAAACACTTATGAGGTAGGTACACATTCATAGGAGGTAGCATCACTATAAAAAATACAACAATTTAGGTAGGAACAATTCAAAAAGAAGCAATCATAAAAATAAACTAAATATACCTAAATTACCTAATCAATCAAAGATTGAGCTGAGCAAACTACTAACTACATACTAAATATAAAAATAAAAATGTTATAATAGGAGGAGACTTGAATGTTGACATTCTGAAAAAAACTACACTGTCGAAGAATTTATTGAATATGTTCTTAACTTTCAATTTTTCACAACATGTAAATGAGCCTACCAGGATCCCAAAAAACACTGCTTAATGCCTAGATGTTTTTTTTACTAACTTTGACGCCGATAATCTTAAGGTCGATGTACAAGAGCTTGGGTTTTCAGATCATAAGAGTGTTAATGTCATAGTGCCTAATGCAATGGAGAGGATGGCACATACACCTGATGAATATATACACTACAAACGGTTTTTCACTGAAAAAAATATTCAATTATTTAAAACACAACTACAAAATATTAACTGGTACTCTATCCTTTCTCCTCAAATTCCAATTAATGATAATTTTGTAAAGTTCAATAATATAATGAAAACACTGCTAAACCGCTGCATCCCCAAGATACGAATAAAATTTAAAATAAGACCTAACAGACAGTGGTTGACACCTGGAATTAGAAAATCTTGTTTACATAAACGGCAACTAAAAAACCTTATTTCGCATTCAGACGACCCAATTTTAATCAAGCACCTGGATATATTCACAAAGACTCTGAAGAGATGTGTTACTATAGCTAAAAATATATATAATAATAAAAGGGTCAATTCTTCAAGCAATAAAATTAAAACAGTGTGGAAAATTATAGGCGAAAAAACAAAAAAACCTAAATTAAAAATGAAATCCCAGAAAAATATTACACTCAAACTCAACGGAACAATAATAGACAAACCACAAGTTGTCGCAGATACTTTTAACACCTACTTTTCCTCAGTAGGGATTAATGTTAACAATAGTCATCCGAACCAGCCCAGTTATGAACCCAACCAGTAATACAATATTCCTATATCCACCTAGCTACACAGAAATAGACAAGTCTATAAAGGACTTAAAAAATAAGAACAGTTTTGGAATCGATGAAATACCCCCATCACTCGTAAAAAAATGTTCTAGTGAGTTAATTATACCATTAACCTTCTTAATAAACCAGTCACTCTCAACAGGAATATTTCCAGATGCCCTTAAAATAGCAGTCATCAAACCAGTCCCGAAAATTAAAAACGTGAGTGACCCTAGCCAATATCGGCCCATAGCCATGTTACCAACATTCTCAAAAGTCTTTGAATCTGTAATGGCCAAACGTTTATCAGCTTTTTGCGATAAATATAATTTTTTTGATGATAGCCAATATGGTTTTAGAAAACAAAGAGGTACAATATTAACAATTCACAAATTTGTACACGAAGTAATTGGTATAATTGACAGCAAAAACTACTCATTTGGACTACTGCTCGATATGAGCAAAGCATATGACCGAGTCAACCATAACATCCTCCTTAATAAGCTGTACGGTATAGGAGTACGCGGCGCAGCCCTCGACTGGTTCAAATCTTACCTCAACAATAGAGTACAACTAGTGGAATTAGATTACTATGATAAAAAGAGCAATACATCTACTAAAATACATTCACAAAAAAGACAAGTTACGAGGGGCGTCTGATAAGTTCTAAGCCTAAGACGTAAATTGAAAGAAAGGTCTAAACCAATTTTTTTTATTAAAATATATACCTATCCTCGAGTAAAATACACTTAACACATCAAGCATATACCTAGTACTTCATATCCCGAAATTTTTTTTTTTAGTTTTGCCCTTAAAATAGCTCTACAAAACTACTATGTCAGCTTTTTTTTCGTCTTATCTTTGGAAGCGTAACTCGTTTATCAAATTAGTTAACCGAATATTGTAACCCGAAACCAGGTCCCTATGGTCGGGTAGGCGATTAATAGTAGCGCATCAAGTCTATTTGATGATCTGCCTGGCAACTCATGACAAGTGAACAGACATGGTGTCCTATGAAAATATCACTTTGGATACGAGTTTACCACGTCGTTCCTGAAAACTGGCTTTGCGTACTGGCCTCAACAACTTTGTGCAATAATGACAAGTCCCTGTCGCCCCTATTGACAAGTATATATTTACTAAAATACCTTCATCGAACGAAGACACGATTATAGAACTCTTTTAGACGACTTTTATTATTGGAATTCTTCGGTAGACATTTAATTTTTTTAAATCGCAGCATGTAGAATTTTTTTATAATCGGGTCATACTGGCATGCGTAAATTAAATCTACGGAGACGATATAATAGAAAACTTCATTAGAATTGCTATTGCCTAATTCTAATGAATGTCCCAACTTTATAGTCAAGATTCTTTATTGAGCGCCCTGGCCATTTGTGTAGCACACAGTTGAAAGAAAGAAAGAAAGATACATTTATTCACTAACACACAGGACACATATATTAAGCAAAAATAAATAAAAATAACAGTAAAAAACATGTAACAAGTGTGTCTCTGCGGCCGTGAACCGGACACTGGCTCAGCATTATGCTGAGGTGTCAGTCAGACACCTACAGCGCTGATTTTCAGCCTGCACCGTTGGTGACTCACGGAAACGTCATACAATTATAATTACTCAACTATACATATAATTAATTGTGCAAGGCGAGAGAGAAATAAACATAAATACATAGTGAGATAATACATACAGCACTACCTACATGCAGCTTTAATAAAATAATAACTACTATAACTACGTTACACATTAAAGTAAATTTTACTATTAAACTAAAAAAAAAACTAGATAAAAATGGGCAATTGGCATATTTTTGCTGTCAAAAGTGCAGGATTAGGATTAGGATTTTTGGAGCGTCAACAAATAGCATTTAAGCTTACGCTTAAAGGTGTATCTGCTAAGCGCCCCTTGGATAGGGGGAGGGATATCATTCCAGCACTTAGACGCCGCGAACTTGAAGCTACCTCGGAAAGCAGCGGTTCGGTGCATAGGAGTTATGGCCATTGCCTTGAATCTGCGCGCACTCTTTGACCAGTTCAAGGATGTTTATTACGTTCTAAGAGTATATCCGTGTAAAGTTTATTGTGTCCATTTCTTACGATATTTTAGCATTTTTGCTACCTGCTACATTCTTAGATTTTTATAAGACGGAACATTTTTTTTATTTTTTTTACATTTTCCCAGACACCACCACCAGAGATCGCCCTAAGCGGGGATTGACATTATGGCGCTAATGTCCTTTTTAAATAAAGCGGACTTATACTTTTAAAATAGCGTGCAAAAAGATGGTAGACTGCAGAATAGGTATGAATCAACTCTTCAAATTTTACTGTAGGGGATATTCTCTTTCTAACAAGAGGTTACCTTTATGAGCGGAATTGAAAAATGCCGAAATACCCGAATTTGGCAGACATGGTGACCTTTTCTTGCCTGTTTATAATAATATAATGGTATTATATTAATGTGGTGGTAACCGTTAAATTCCCCAGAATGAAACTGAATGTGTACTATACTTTGAACTTCAACGTTTCTTTCATTTTATGCCTTAGGCTTAGAACTTATCAGCCGCCCCTCGTACATGTTCTATTCCGCAGGGAAGCGTGCTAGGTTGCATCCTATTTTTAATATACGTAAACGACTTACCAAAGATTATAAATTCAGATCAAATTAAATGCTTTATATACGCCAACGATATCTCCATAGTCTTACCGAGTCAAAAAGAAACCGATTTTGTACTAAATATGAACTCAATACTTGATATCCTTTTAAAGTGGCTTGAGGATCATAACCTGCAGTTAAACTTAAAAAAGACAAATTTAATTCAATTCAGACCCTATCAGAGACTCCCGTTAGATGTTGATTACACATATTCAGGCCATACATTTCAACTTATTAACAATTGCAGTCTACTTGGAATTAATATCGACGAAAACATTAATTGGAGGTCGCATATTGAAAAAATCTGTACAAAACTGTCTCGTTTTACGTATGCCTTACGAAATATAAAGAAAACCACAGATTTTAAAACTGCAGTTAGTGCGTATTATGCGTTTACCCAGACCTGGCTGCAATATGGGATAATTTTATGGGGCAATAGTACAGACCTACCGGATTTATTCGTATTACAGAAACGGTGTATAAGAATTCTCACAAATATTAAAAATAATGAAACATGCAAACCCCACTTTAAAAGATTAAGCATTTTAACATTACCTTCTCTCTATATTTTGGAAACTTGTAAATTTGTACGGAAGCATCAACATTTATACACTCAAGCCAAAGACCGTCACACTTGCACCCTAAATCTAAGACATAGAGATAAAATAGCCCTCCCAACAATTAACTTACAAATGAGAAATAAAAGCCCCATTATGACAACAATACGCATTTACAACAGCCTACCTAAAGAAATAGCTGATGAGGTTAAATATACTAAATTTGTTCAAAAGTTAAAATCATATTTAATAGAAAACAGTTTTTATTCACTGATAGACTTCTTCAATGTAAATAGTTACCATAGATACTCTTCGCAAATGTTATCCTAGATATTGATACCTACCTACCTACATGTAAATCTTAGTTTAAGTACTATAATTTTTAATTTGTAATGTGTACCTACGTTTTGAGACGAAGGATTTGCAATACCCTTACAGGGTGTCATGTTGTACCTACTATAGACTGTAAGATATTTAAGACCTGACATGAGTGCAATAAAGTATTCTTATTCTTCAGTACACCCCCTGAAAGAATCATCAAATCCCTCGACGGGGGCCACTCTCACGAGCTTAGCCTGCTAGACCCCTTTTTCCAGTTCCTTACCTTATTAGACCTTTGATTTCGACTATACCACTGAACCAAATTTGAAGTTTTAGATATTCATTCGACGCTGAATTTGACCCTCTTTAATATTGTTTTGAATACATTTTCCATCCGACGTACCGTTTTTGTGCTATATGCAAATAACTGAAAAAAGAGCGGTTATTGGGCTCCCAAAAGTTTAGCACACCTCCTGGGATGGTGCAAACTCGGATTACATGCATTTAGGGCCAAATGAAGGTATTAAAACGATTTCCAGCTTTTATGAGAATGAATTCTTCGAAGAATTCTAATTTTCTTGGCCTAATAAGAGATTTAGAAGTCACATTTTCTTGGATCTATAGAAACTTCTCAAGGTTTCGTCATAGTTGCTTAATTTCCTCACTTATTACCTTTACTTCAATTGCTAATTTGCAATTTGATTTTATATTTGGTCATCTCATTTTTCTATCTATTTTTAAATGTAGATAAACGGTTCCGAACCTAGTAAAAATTATCCCCGTTGGGGGTAAAAAGCTATTCTTTTGGGGTAACAGAGTTGGTATCTAAAATAAATGAAGCTGGTAAAATCAGTTCAATAAGTCACTGAGGGGGGGCTACAGTGAACCTATGTATGTGATGGCGACTGTACCTACTGCCGTGCCGTCGTGCCGTGCGTACATTCAGTAGAATACTTAAATTTCCAGTATACGTATACATATTGTTCCACCTGTTGCTGCACTTCTACAATTTGATGGACATCATAATGATGGCGCTGGACGAACTTTTCTCCGGGTTGGACGCGTCGGTGGCAGCGCTGCCGCCCGGGCACCCACGGCGGGAGGTTGTCCAGGCTAAGCTCAACGACAGGATGCGACGGATCGTGCGCTGGCATATGTCCGTCTTCGAGTAGGTCGTCTGCATTAAGCGCACTTTACCTACACATGCATGAAATTGCATGCAAGTTTAACTACATTGCGGGATTGATAGATTAATTAAACTCAGTATACCTCGGTATACTGAGTTAAATTGATCTATCTATCAATTCAAGTGATGAGTTTGTCAATATGATCAAGTTGGGTGTGGCAGAAAAGACATCAAAGTCGAGTGAATGCAGTAGAAATGAGAGCGTTGAGAAGTATGTGTGGAGTGAAATTGAGTGATAGAGTCGGAAACAGTGTGATAAGAGATAAGTGTGGAATAGATGGAGATATAGTCACGAACATTGAGAAGGGTATGTTAATGTGGTTTGGGCATGTAGAGAGGATGGATGAAAGAAGATTAACGAAGAGAGTGTATATAAAAAGAGTGAAAGGGCAAGTTGGAAGGGGAAGACGTAGGCGAACTTTCTCCGATCAAATTGGAGAAATCTTACAAAAAGGCCAGGTCAAAAGTACCCTAAACCGACGAGCGTGTATGAGAAATGTTATGAAAGTGAGTGAAGCGAAAGTGGTTTGTCAAGATCGTAGCAAATGGAGATCCGTGATCTCTGCCTACCCCTCTGGGAAAGAGGCGTGATTATATGTATGTATGTATGTATACCTCGGTAACCCGCAATGGAATGAAACTTGCATGCCATTTCTTGCATGTGTAAATGTCCAGTATACGTATACATATTGTTCCACCTGTTGCTGCACTTCTACAATTTGATGGACATCATAATGATGGCGCTTAACGAACTTTTCTCCGGGTTAGACGCGTCGGTGGTAGCGCTGCCGCGCGGGCACCCACGGTGGGAGGTTGTCCAGGCTAAGCTCAACGACAGGATGCGACGGATCGTGCGCTGGCATATGTTCGTCTTCGAGTAGGTCGTCTGCATTAAGCGCACTTTACCTACACATGCATGAAATTGCATGCAAGTTTTACTACATTGCGGGATTGAGAAATCAATTAAACTCAGTATACCTCGGTAACCCGCAATGGAATGAAACTTGCATGCCATTTCTTGCATGTGTAAATGTCCAATATACGTATACATATTGTTCTACCTGTTGCTGCACTTCTACAATTTGATAGACATCATAATGATGGCGCCGGACGAACTTTTCTCCGGGTTGGACGCGTCGGTGGCAGCGCTGCCGCGCGGGCACCCACGGCGGGAGGTTGTCCAGGCTAAGCTCAACGACAGGATGCGACGGATCGTGCGCTGGTATATGTCCGTCTTCGAGTAGGTCGTCTGCATTAAGCGCACTTTACCCACACATGCATGAAATACGGTACTTGCATCTTTTTATTATATTACGAAAATCAAAAGTATAATCCAGCATTAAAACAACTGTAGCATTAAAACTGTCTTATGATTTAGCTTGGGTATGGCACGGCCTCGCAAAAACGCTGTATTTTTTCTTAGAAAACGGCCCGGGCCGGACACCGCCCATTCTAGCGTGAGTCATCCTTTACTTGCCAAATTTCATAGTTCTAGGGCGACGGCAAATACCCTATAAATATTGATTCCTTTGAGTGTTCAAATGTACGTTTTTTGCGGCACAAACGGCTGTACCTTTTTTTTTTACATTAACTTAGAAGTTTGGTATTTTCACAGCTTCAAGGGATTGTAGACCTGAGTATATGATTTTAATTTCAACTCAATACCTTCACGCGTTCCTGAGATAAAGGGTCTTGACAGACCGACAGATAGGCGGACAACAAAGTGATCCTATAAGGTTTCCGTTTTTTTCCTTTTGAGGTACGGAATCCTAAAAATGGCCGAAATCCTACTCATGTTCCATTCTTTCATTTAGGTCTGTGGACGACATATCTTCAGTGTTTGGCCCGACGTTGGTGTATCAAGTGATGTTCAGTTCCATTGTCATATGTTTAATGGCATACCAAATTTCTGAGGTGAGTATCATGTCTAGTTATAAGTATAATTAAACTAGTGCCTCTGTGAGCTGTAGACGTAGACATCGCAAGTCTGCAATCCTTTAAAGAAATATGTATTTCCAAAAACTGAATCGAGCAAATTCTATAAAATTATCGAACCTGCTCACAAAATTTCACGAGAATCGGTTGAGATATGCGACCTGTAGAGGAGAACAGCCGGACAGACCGACATCCGAATATATTTTTATTTTTTATTTTATTTATTTCCACACTTACAACTATCTTTACAGGTACTAAACCTAAGACAATAGTGTAACTATTTGTACAACCATGTTACCATTTATATTTAAGTATTATTATAACATAATATAAACAATGCTGACTTTGTGAATTCATTCAGAGAACACGAAAACAGGTCTATGTTATCTGCTATTAAGTTGAGGGTGCACAGGGCGCGGGTCATCGGCGCCATACCGAGCAGGTTGGTGCGCCCGCGCGGCGCGGACAGCAGCTGCGGCCGGCGGCGGCGCCATACGTATCTATCAGGGACACTCAGACTCACATAACTCAACACCTGACTGTTGCATATTTTGCCCCTAATTAATTTAAATACGTACGTGGCCAGACATAACTCTCTGCGCACCTGCAGCTTGTTGTACCCCACCATACCCAAAACAAACAGAGTTAGATACATGAGGGGGTAAAACGGATAGACGCCATACTTCTTCCAATACAAAAATCTAATAAATTTATTTTGTATACGCTCCACAATAAGCTGATATTTGGTTTCGTGTGGAGCCCATATGACTGAGTTGCATTCGAGGCTACTTCGGACCAGCGCGTTGTACAAAGCAATGATTGATCCTATACTGGTAAAATCCTTACAACTACGAAGTACAAATCCAAGCATTCTGTAGGCTTTTTTACACATATTGTTGATATGATCCCTAAACCTCAGATCATATGTAAATTTAACTCATAAATCTTTAACTTCCGTCACCCTTTTTAATTATTTAATATAGACCGGTACGAGAGCATTTTTGTAAAAGCTGAAACGTGGAACTTCGTTTGCTTTTCTCGGTCGTACAATAAACGTAGGTACCTATTATAATTGGTGCATTCGTATCTAAATATTTATAAGAATCAATAGAGGTACTTAATGTACCTATTCTTAATTTTGATTATAATTTTTTATATTATATTCCGTGTTCTCTTCATACACATAGTGGAAACCTGAAAAATTTAACGTTTACCCTTCATCAAAATTAATTCGGCTTGAGATTCTGAGTAGCAAAAACTCAAAATTCCCAAACTCTGGGAGATTAATGTGAAACGTAAATTTTTTTTATATCCTACACACTAATAAACAGGATCCCATGTCCCAGCATAGACCTAGGTAGTAGACTCATCTAAATGATCATAATTATGATATGCGTTGTCAAACTTTCCAGCGACTGTCAGAGGGGAAGGTCGATTACCTCTTCGGCTTGTTGGGTATTGGCGCCTGTCTTCAGTTGTGGATCCCGTGCTATATAGGCACTTTGCTACGAAACAAAGTAGGAAACCTAATGTCTTCCCGTTTTGCACATAGACAATTCTTAATAAGTGATTCACCACCACAGAACACTAGGTAGTAGGTATTTAGTGTTCTGTGTTCACCACAATCTTTATTGAGCAAAGAATGCTGTATCACATTTCGGTACTAGTCCTACTTGTTATGGCGAATTTTTGGCCGAAGTCTGCACTGAAGAAAGCAAGCCGCTTTGCACAGTGATAGTAGGGACCAAACTGAGTGATTTAACCCGCAGCAGCGGAAGTTTCACCCCTTAGGAACAGAGATGGCGACACTTCTTTAAAAAATATTTCAAAAAATTGTACAAGCTAAATTAATGGGCCAATTTTAGTGTATAATACCTCAAATGAAAGATCATTAATATCATTATATATATTAGTTACAAAAAAACATAAACAAAAAATATTCAGAAAACTTTTGGCAAAAACCAGCATGTTAAGTTTTTTTTTCTTACTTGATTAATAGTTTTTATTTGATTTCATAAAAAAAATGTATTCGACATTAATGGTTTGATGCATATATATATTACTGAGTAAATAACAAATATCATAAAAAAAACACAAATACTAAAGATTAAATGTGAGCGCCATTTCTTTAAAATTAAAAAAAAATGTACAAGCTAAACGAATCAACCAATTTTAATGTGTAATACCTCAAATGAAAGTTTATTATATATATTAGTTATAAAAAAATAAAGATAAAAAATATTCAGGATTTTTTTTGCAAAAACCATGTTAAGTTTTTTTTTCTTACTTGATTGGTAGTTTTTACTTGATTTCATTTAAAAAAATATTTAACATGAATGGTTTAATGCATATACAGTGGAAGTTGACGTAAGACCTTCCCGGAAATATTGAATCGTTTAAGTGATATACAGTAGATTTGTAATGGTTAGAATCATGAATTAAGTAAAAAATTATTAAACCAAATTTACTACTTTTTCACTGTGGTGATGACCCTAGTGGCGGTGATAAAGCTAAGCTAATTACCGAGCGTTGACGTAATCGCACTGTTGTTTGAATGACGCATAAATGTCAAATAAATTAAATGCCAAAATATTAATATCAATGACTTTATTACTTATGGCCATATCTAACACTATCTTCACATACGGTGTTCAAATGTCCCTCCACGCCTTATAATGCACGCTGCAGCCCGTGCCCGAGTATGTCGGTGCACATGTGGTAGTGTCTGCTCTTCAACATTCTTCCTACGCAGACTGACGGAGGCAGCAATCAACCTTTGTCTCATTTCGTCCGCAGTGTCGCATTCGGTTTTGTACACTATGTCTTTAACACAGCCCCACAGGAAGAAATCTAAACAAGTTAGATCGGGAGACCTGGGTGGCCAGCGGTGCGGCCCAAACCGGCCGATCCATTGGTCTCCAAACTCATTGTTCAATTTCATTCGTACTTCATGAACAAAATGAGCTGGCGCACCATCTTGTTGAAACCAAGTGAGTCGTCTTTCAGCCAGTGGTAGCTCGTCGAGATAAGTGACAAGCTCATTGTTTAAAAGATCCATATATCCTTGTCTGTTTAGAGTTGCAGGCAGAAACACAGGTCCTATAATAGTTTCTCCATGAATTGCCGCCCAGACGTTAACAGACCAACGATACTGGTGAGCTGTAAATCGGTAAGCGAAAGGATTTTCTTCGGCATACACATGTTCGTTTCGTCTGTTCCACATACCGTTGCGAGTAAATAAGCTTTCATCGCTCCAAATAACATGCCTGATGAAATCACGATCTTCTACTATTTTTTGTAGCAGCCACTGGCAGTAGGCTTCGCGAATAGGGCAGTCTCTAGGCAGTAATGCTTGAACCCTCTGTATTTTGTAAGGGTGAAGGCCAGCACGTTTTAGAACTTTTAGTACTGCGGTATGACTTATTCCAAAATGTCGACCCGCTCGTCTCGAACTAGCTCTTGGATTACGTTCAATATACCGCAGCACTCTTTCTTCAAGTCTAGCCGCAATTTGAACAACAGGTCCTCCACGTTGGTCATTCTGAGCTGTTCGTGGTACAATGGGCTGATTATTGGCGACACGATCATAAGCACGTAAAATCGCCCTTCGTCCAGTTGGATGTGGTGGTGGATATGTTTCTCGATATCGTCTTAAAGTTCCAGCCATAATAGCAAATTTAAATAACCACGAGCATCTAACAAAGGCATTTTTATTTTTATGACACTGTCTATCAAATACCTATTTTGACTTCTTCTTAACAATGACTCATCTTCTTGGTTTCTAACCACGCAAAGAGGTTCGTTAGTTATCAAAAATGTTTTGATTCTAAATATTTAGGTAATGTTTCACATGTACGTTTTTAATCAAACAAAAAACAAAGACAACCTATTGCATGAAAAATATGCCTGCTCAACCAGGTCACAGTTTAAATTTACTCGAGTATGGTTTTGTGAAACGAGCTAAAACCTTTTTATTAGTCCCTGTCCTTTGTTTTATTAGTACGAGGAAAGGAAAGAGGTTACGTTATCATCTATGATCTTTCTTTGAGTGAGTACTTTTGAGTGGTTGTCAATGTCAGCATTTGAACTATTTGTTGTGGTTAGTTTTATTCATTCAAGGAATTAAATTTATTTACCTTATCCAACAATCAAACAAGTGAAGCCACAATGAGAGTCGCCTCCGCAAATTCTGCAATATTTCTTACCACGTTGCAAGAACTAAGAATAGGTAAACGGCAACAAATTAACATAACATCCTTTCGTGTAAGATTGTTTACGTGTAAGTTCATTGACCTAGTCACCTGGTTAGGGTTGGCACGAGTAGTTTTTTGAGTAAATGTTTAAAAGGCTATAAGTTGAAAACGGCTACACATATTTACATAGTTTGTATGGAGGAAATATAGTGCTAAGGCTAAACTACCTCCCATTTCCACAAAAGGCCCTCGTCGACTTCCACCCTGTATATTCCGTTTATTTTTGCCAAAAACCGGCATGTGAAGTATTTTTTTTACTTTATTGGTAATTTTTACTTGATAACATTAAAAAAATGCATGCAACATGAATGTTTTAATGCATATGTATACTACTGGGTTAATAAAAAGTATAAAAAAACTAAACATAAATATCTTTCATAGTTCACGAAATAATTAAGTTTATGTGCGTACAAATACATGTTAAGAAATCTTCAAGCGCAACTAGCGTTCTGATTTGAATGTTACATTTTTATTTAAAGTGACTTTATTTGTACACAAAAAATAAAAAGTACATATATCGTCCGCGGCATAGTTAGTTTCTAGATTATATGTTGCTTAGTAGTTGGCGAATTTATGTACAATTTTTAGCTATAAATCTGATAGGAATATTACTCACGTTGAAAAGTTATGTTCAATTAGATAGGTATCATACGTTTTGAAATAAAATACTATTTATTTTTAGTTTTCCATAAGTGAATTAACATAATCATTTACAAATACAAATCTAAAATAACTTAAACAAGAAAATAAAACTAAACTAAATATAAAGGAAACACGCTCTGAAAACAGAAGTTTCTATACCATGTCCATCTTCTTGGAGATGGACCCAGGCAAAAGAGAGTTGGACTCCAGAATGGGCGGCAGTTACGGCGATTTGGTTGCAACTAAGCCTCTTGGAACATTGTGGCTGCAAATTTGGCTGTGATGCGTTAATTGTGGGTGTCGTCGCGTCAGCTTACCATGTACCTACTGCCTGCCCACTGTAAATCCTGCAAAGGTGGCTGTACAAATCAAAAGTAAGTTAATATAATTTTCAATGCAGAGTTATTTTGTATGCTGACCACTGGCTGGCACAAAATTTGAGGTCTAATGGTAATCAACTAGGGACAACAATAATTCAACAGTAATCTACAGCAACCAGTCCATTTTGTAGTATTTGAATGGTACGAGTACTTCAAAATCGCTTTTCCTTTTCAGTTCTACATCTACCGGTGAATCCGAAGAGGAAATTTACATTTTAGTACAAATATTTGATAAAAAATATAATAATATGATAAATATGTTTAGTCTTTTATTTCAAAACGTGACCTCCTATCTAAGTAAACATAACTTTTCAATGTGAGTAGGTAGTCCTATCAGATTTAAAGCTAAAAATTGTACATAAATTCGCCAACTACTAAACAACATGTAATAATATCTAGGAACCAACTATGCCGCGGACGATACATGTAGTTTTTATTTTTTGTGTACAAATAGAGTCACTTTAAATAGTTTAAATAAAAATAATTACCTAGTAATTTTAAAGTAGTTATTATTTTTTTTCGTAATTCAGCACCAGGAAAAAACTCTTTATTCAAGTTTTATTATTTAATAAAATAAATTAGGTAATTTCTTTTCATATGACACATTCAACATTAAAATGAGAGCGCTCGTTGCGTTTGAAGATTTCTTTAAATTTATTTGTAAGTAGACCGCGCACTATTAAACTTAAATATTTCGTGAACTATGCAAGATATTTATATCATTTTTTTATACTTTATACTTTTTACTAACCCAGTGCATAAAAACATTCATGTTGCATGCATTTTTTTTATGAAATCAAGTAAAAACTACAAATAAAGTTAAAAAAAACTTAACATGCTGGTTTTTGGCAAAAGTTTTCTGAATATATATTTTTATAATAAGCTTTCATTTGAGGTATTAAACATTAAAATTGGTCCATTCGTTTAGCTTGTAGCAATTTTTGAAATATTTTTTAAAGAAGTGTCGCCATCTCTGTTCCTAAGGGGTGAAACTTCCGCTGCTGCGGGTCAAATCACTCAGTTTGGTCCCGACAATCACTGTGCCAAGCGGCTTGCTTTCTTCACAAAGTGCAGCATTTTCAACCGACGAAAAAAACGGAGGAGGTTCTCAATTCGACGCGTATATATTTTTTTTTATGTATGACCACGCATAACTTTTTACAGAGTAGTTCGATTTTGATAATTATTTTTTTATTGGAAAGGGTATAACCCAAAGTTGGTCCCATATAAATTTGGAAAAAAAAACTAACCCTAAGGGATGATTGATTTTTCGTCGGTTAAAACTTTGTTTTCAAAGTAAATTATGTTCATAACAAGTAGGACTATACCTACAAGAATATGTGCTGAAATGCTTTTGTAAAGAATAGCGAATAGAAAGAAATATTTTTGTAAAAAATAAGGACTGCGTGCGAATAATACCAAATGTGGATAATTACTTTTGCGAAGAATTGCGTTTGTGAACAATTGCGATTAGCAGGAATGCTTTTGCATAAAGCAGCGTAATTCGTTACATAGACACTGAATTGCTTCTGTTGTCAATTTTCAAACATCCAGAAGTACCGATGCAGCATGTTTGTAGAACGTAACTGCAAAAAGGCACAGTTTTATCCACTTAGCCATTCACCAGGAAAACATGCCAATTTTAAACTCGTAAGCCCCAGATAGATTTTTGCGAATTTCAATATGGAGCCTTCGTTAATTCTATTAGAGTTCCAAACTTGAATTTGTAATTGAACAAGTACGCGGGGGCTTACGAGGTTTGAAATCGGTTCAGCGAACTCTCATTGCAGGGGTTCTTCGTGGGCGACCGCTGCTTCAACTGCGGTTGGCACGAGACACCTTTGTCGCGTCTGCTGCGCCAGGACCTCATCATCTTCATCCAGCGGACGCAGCGCCCCGTCGTCATCAAGTTCACCGGCCTTCCGGATCTGCAGCTTGAGACTTTCTCTTCTGTACGTTTGTCTAGCTTACGCTGATTCCTGGGGCGGCTGTTGCGCCAGGACCTCATCATCTTCATCCAGCGCACGCAGCGCCCCGTCGTCATCAAGTTCACCGGCCTCCCGGATCTGCAGCTTGAGACTTTCTCTTCTGTACGTTTGTCTAGCTTACGCTGATTCCTGGGGCGGCTGTTGCGCCAGGACATCATCATCTTCATCCAGCGCACGCAGCGCTCCGTCGTCATCAAGTTCACCGGCCTTCCGGATCTGCAGCTTGAGACTTTCTCTTCTGTACGTTTGTCTAGCTTACGCTGATTCCTGGGGCGGCTGTTGCGCCAGGACCTCATCATCTTCATCCAGCGCACGCAGCGCCCCGTCGTCATCAAGTTCACTGGCCTTCCGGATCAGCAGCTTGCTACTTTCTCTTCTGTACGTTTATCTAGCTTACGCTGTCCTGGCGCAGCTGTTGCGCCAGGACCTCGTCATCTTCATTCAGCGCACGCAGCGCCCCGTCGTCATCAAGTTCACCGGCCTTCCGGATCAGCAGCTTGCGACTTTCTCTTCTGTACGTTTATCTAGCTTACGCTGTCCTGGCGCAGCTGTTGCACCAGGACCTCATCATCTTCATCCAGTGCACGCAGCGCCCCGTCGTCATCAAGTTCACCGGCCTTCCGGATCTGGAGCTTGAGACTTTCTCTTCTGTACGTTTGTATACCTTTTTTTTTTTTGACAGAGTGGAAATGCACTTACGCATCCCCCCAGCCGGGAAGCTATAATGGGGGGTATGTGGGACTCACACCCTCCAGCCATCTCTATTTAAAGAGAAGAGGGAGGGAGTCTACCCACTAAAATTACTCCGGCGTTTCCGTCCCTGCCGTTAATGGGAGCGCCATGGGATCGCGAACATGTCACCACGACGCCCCCCGACGTTTGTATAGCTTACGCTGAGTCCTGGCGCGGCTGTTGCGCCAGGACCTCATCATCTTCATCCAGCACACGCAGCGCCCCGTCGTCATCAAGTTCACCGGCCTTCCGGATCTGCAGCTTGAGATTATCTCTTCGGTACGTTTGTCTAGCTTACGCTGAGTCCTGGCGCAGCTGTTGCGTCAGGACCTCATCACCTTCATCCAGCACACGCAGCGGCCCGTCGCCATCAAGTTCATCGGCCTTCCGCATCTACAGATTGAGACTTTCTCTTCGGTACGGTTTTCTAGCTTACGCTGTCCTGTCACGGCTAATGCGCCAGGATCTCATCATCTTCATCCAGCACACGCAGCGGTCCGTCGCCATCAAGTTCACCGGCCTTCCGCATCTACAGCTTGAGACTTTCTCTTCAGTACGGTTTTCAAGCTTACGCTGTCCTGTCGTGGCTAATGCGCCA
Organism: Epinotia brunnichana; assembly: GCA_963854355.1. Lineage (NCBI taxonomy): Eukaryota > Metazoa > Arthropoda > Insecta > Lepidoptera > Tortricidae > Epinotia > Epinotia brunnichana. The sequence goes on along the minus strand of OY977945.1, from coordinate 22,202,964 downwards.
GGATCTCATCATCTTCATCCAGCACACGCAGCAGCCCCTCGCCATCACAAGTTCAACGGCCTTCCGCATCTACAGCTTGAGACTTCCTATTCGGTAGTTTTTTTCGCACAAGTCCCCCGTGTCCCACTGCTGGGCAACGGCGTTTAGTTGGCTCTAAGAGTCCTTTTGATTAGTGCTTCTTCCGCCCAATTGCTTATCTCGACTTTCAGAGTCCTCTAGAATATCTACTCCTAAGAAAACAAACTGGGCACGTTACTCGACGGTGACTCGTTGCGGGTGTCGGTCGCTCTCCGCTTGGGCTGCGATGTATGTCAACCGCACGTATGCATCTGCGGTTCCACGGTGGGAGTTGACGGTCATCATGCATTGAGTTGCCGGCGATGTGCCGGGAGGCATCCGCTTCACCACGTCTTGAACGACGTGGTCCAGAGGGCGCTCAAGTCAGCGGGTGTTCCGTCCGTGCTTGAGCCTCCGGTTCTTAGTCGCACGGATGGCAAGCGGCCTGATGGCCAAACGTTGGTGCCGTGGGAGAGAGGACGGTGCTTGGTCTGAGACGCTACTTGCGTCAGCACCTTCGCCGCCTCTCATATCAGTCGCACTGTACGCGCGGCCGGAGCGGCAGCCGCGTCTCAGGCGGCGGTGAAGCGCCAAAAGTATGCTCCATTGGGCTCGGGGTACATTTTCGTCCCTTTTGCGGTGGAAACAGCGGGCTGCTGGGGTGCTGACGCGAAACAACTTGTGCGTGACATAGGCCGTTTCTGGTGCAGAGACTGTCCATAGCCATCCAGCGGGGTAATGCCGTGAGCATTATGGGCACTTTTGCACCGGAAGCGATAACGAACGGGGTTGACTAGTTGACGTGTGTATTCTTGTATTATACTAGTTTATATTGAAAATGTATTTCATGTGTCTCCTAAGGAGAAACTTCTTTATAATCCGTATCTTTCGTCACTATTCACACTTAGACTAAAGAGCACGTGCTTATGTGCTAGAGCGTGATGGCATGCTTTGAGTTTTCTAGATTTCAAACACCGGTTTTGTCAGATAGAGGGCCTTCTGTAAGTTCGTATAAGTACCATTATTTCGAATCGCCCTAAACTCCCTAACCCAGTAGGTTACAAGTGATTGCGATAATGGCTCGGCAAAGATTAAAGTTATTTATTATTCCGAAAGCCCTCTAGGAAGCAATGTAAAAGAACTTCCTATCACATCAACAACAAGTCAACAAGATAATAAATAAATAAACATACCTAGTCTCTAATTTAACAATTAAATTACATTAAAAAGTCAAACAATTAAATTACAATAAATAGTCAACATCTTTAATTACAATAGTCAAACAATTAAATTACAATTAAAAAGTCATATATTTAAATTACGTTACAGATTGTCCAATAATAAAAAACAAGATCAAACATAGCTTATATCCATCCCGTAGATCCATGCTATAAGTATACTTAATGGTGAAGGTTTTTTGAAATCAGGTGAGTAGTTCCGGAGGTTACATACAAACTTTGCCTTTTTATAATACACTCAAGAGCAAAAGTTTCGGGTCGATGAAATACCGTCATATTTCCTAAAATAGTGCAAATGTTGTACAGTTTTTTAATCCTATCATGATCTTTATTAAATTTTACATCTAAACTGCAGAAATAACAGTAAAAAAGAAACACGTTACCAGGTTTAAATCGGACTCGTAAAAACCAATGAAAAAAACAACGTTAACGGAGCGAGATATCGCAAAAATCGTCATTTTTGGATGTCGATATCTTTATGATAGGATCCCGGAAATTGCTAATACATTTGGGTATTACGAAGACTAGTATGATATGTAAATAAGACTAGTGAAAAATATTTAAAAAAACCTATTGCGGTTATTTAAGAGGATTGTGAACCTGTAATTTTTCATACAAAAAGCGATAACGTTTTTCACCCCGTAAACATTCTTCGATTATTATAATTTTTGGACATGTTGTAGATATAATGAAAAACTAGGTCTGTACGTTTTGATTTTTAAGAAATATTGCTTGCGGTAAAAGTTATTAGCATCTAAAAATCGATATTTTTGACTTAAAAACTTTGTCTATCGTTTCTTTTTTTTTAATTAATCTAATCTGATTTGCTAAAAAAAGAAGACGTACCGACATAGATTATAGTGTACTGAATCTAATAATACCAAAATTATTTCATTTCATAAAGGTTTAGGGGGGTAAAAACGTTATCACCCGGAACAATATTTCAACAAGGAAATGTAGGCAATTGCCTCCAGGACTAGCTACTCTCTCTATCGCACGATACGGGTGAGGCACAGAGCGATGTGAAACAGATAGATTTTTTTAAAATACCTACTGGTGCCGCGTATCGGCACTTCACAATCCTCTTAATTTAGGGTGACCCGAAACTTTTGCTCTTGAGTGTATTAAGTAGGTAGGTACCTAAAGACAAACGATAAAATGTATGAAACCTCAAATAGTGGTGAAAAAGACTCAGAAAAAATGAAATTGACATAAAAATAAGATTAAAAAAAAAAACAATATACGTTTTAAAAGTCAAAGTAGGTAACACAACTCAATACCTACCGTCAACATTCGTATCAATATAAGCCTATGTTTAAACAAGGAAAATCGTATGATTACGCAATTATGCAAATAAACAAGTTATTTAAGATAATGTCTCTTCATGACCCTAAAACTGATATGTTTGTTGCAGATAATGAGCAACGCGTACTCGTTATTCAACATGCTCCGACAGTACAAGTAGAAGTAATCATCCTGGCTAGACATAATATAATTGTATACATATTACATACACCACTACTGTTACCAACTTCTTCAATCAGCACACACGTTTACTTCTGTTTAATAACTAGGTTAGATTGAGTAAATACTGTAAAATATTATTTTCCATTTGATTCTTGGTTAATATTACTGACAGCTTAAAACAACAAAAGTAGATTAAACTACACCGCCCAAAAGTGCCTATAGGGATTAAGTAAATTTTTAGCTTTTTTATCATACTACAATCGCTGTAATACCAGCACATCCAACCGTGGCGATAATGGCAATGCAAAAGTAATTAAAGTTTGAGGGTCCACAGAATAAAAGAGAGAGAGAGAGAGAGTAAGAGAGAGTTATTTTACTATCACAAACCTCAATTGCAGCAATAGCTACTCTAAAACGTCCTTGATCCCTAGACACTTTTGGGCAGTGTAGAATGAAAATACCGAGATAAACATCGTATCCCCCATTTTCTTGGTCTGAGAATCTATCCAGCCAAGCGTCGTCGTTTGCAAAATTACTGAAAACTTTCTTCACGGCCACTTTTCATTCCCTCATCCTATCTCGAGATAGGTAGTTAGTACTACTGTAGGTAAAAAAAAAAAAGTATTCCCATTTATTTTTTTCCATTTTGTGACGTTTTTTCATATATTTGCCACAACCCGTCACAAAATGGAAAAAAATAATTGGGGTCAATTATTTTTCTTTTTAAAATCGTTAGTTACTACCTACTATACGATTTTCAATTAAGTTAAAATGTCATTAGAGGAAAGTGTGGATTATTCGTACACCGGGAACATTCCTACGTACACTGGCCATAAAGGGTGGAAATAGATTTTGGGTCAGTGAGGGCAGCTACCAGATCCCGAGTTGCTAGGCGAAAATGGTCTTAGGAGACCTTTCTTCGATTTCAAATTAATGAAGATTGGCGTGTACAGATTTTGGAAAAAACATACAGGATGCGAGAAAATGGTCATTTTTGACAAACTTTTTTTTTGATGTTAATTGAACCCATTCGATCTTGTCCAGGATCAAAAGCTTGTATTATTATTATTACATTTATTTAATAAACAGAGTATATAAACATGGGTACATTAGCTGGGTCTCACAAAACTGTCGGAACAGTTTGTCTGTGTGATTATAAACATAATAATACAGAATTAATAATTAATTAATTAGGTACTAATTTATAAATAGGTTTAGGTTAGACACATGTTTAACCTAACCTAAACCATGCATACAGTTACTTATGTGTTATGATACTTAAATAATGTCGTATGGAACTGGAGGGACAAACGTAACAGCGGGTCCATAGTAACAAACGCTCTGTAAGCTTACGCTTTAGACAAAACATGGCGTTGCCCCCCTCGAGCGATAGCCGGCCGCGCCCCCCTCAGTTGCATCCAGTTGCCGCGTGCGCAGCGCGCTGTTTGGTTGTGCTACGAGACGGAACGTGTTTTTACGAACCAAAAGTAAGTATTTTGATGTTTTTTCATTTACTGTTTACGTGGTATTAGAAATGTGATAGTAACGTGATTGTTTGCATAGTAGTTTTTCATTAAATTGATTTCATAGTGTTATAATTCGTTTTCGTCTAGTATATTCCATTTTGAGGTTAGCGTTCGTTAATTATCAAAAACATGGTTGGGTACAAACGTAACATACCACTGCGGGGACAAGAGTAACATGTTACTTGTGTCCCCGACCTGTTACTTTTGGCCCGTTATGACTAAATTACATATGTTTTTCATGCGTGTTTGTTTATCTCAACAGAATGCCTCGACAACGCATAAGAAAAACCACGCGAGGAACCACTGACATGGAGGTGTATAGAAAAGCAGCTGGCGAGCATTTAAAAGATGGTGTAAAAATTAGAGCCCTTTCTAAAAAATACAATGTTTGCGTCTCTGATGATGCAAATTATGTGTGCCACAATTGCATGTCTGAGTAGAAGAGTATAATAAGTAGTAAATTATCTAGACTGATTATTAATAAGAACTGACGAATTACTTTTTTTTATTCTTCACAGAAGATTATTTCTTTTTTTTTCGTCACAGAAGATTATTTTTGTTTTTTCTTCACAGAAGATTATTTTTGTTTATTATTCACAGAAGATTATTGTTGTTCATTCGTAACAGAATATTATTTTTGATAGGTTACATACATACATGGTTGATTACATAGTTTTGTAATAAAAAAATGTTGATCTCAACTCATAATTTTATAATAAGTACTGACGAGGAGGCATTCGTTTTATTTTTTTTATTTTCAGAAGCTAATTGTTATCACTATTACATTGTTTTTTAATAAATAATTGTTGATTTAATAATGAAGTTGATTTTATTGCATAAACCTTTATCCTGTTACTTTTGACCCACACTGCGTTACTTGTGACCTCATATCGTGGTCAAAAGTAACAAATGACATTTTTTTTAAAAGTGTTTTTAAAACACACACAACACGCAATAATAAAATAAATTAAGACATCAATTCGAAGAATATGAATGAAATTTTCATATGGTATCATTAACTACCCGAAAATCATGACACCTAACTAGAAACCACGGTCAAAGTGCAAAGTGTTACGTTTGTCCCCGCTCTCCCCTATCTATAATTTCATGGAAGACTCCCGCTTACACGTATAGGCTACCCGCGGGGAGAGATAATGGTACAACTTCTAGCTTTTTTGAAAAAAAAAATTATGTTTTTTTGCCATGTCAAAGTAATTTTCAGACCTAACTTAGAATGCGTTAATCTCAAGAAATATTAGCTTGATCTATAAAAGTAATTTACTACCGTCTATGATAGATAAAATACCCGAGATCATGCCCTGATCATCAACAGGGGTATCCTACGAAGTTATTTTAATTAAGATTAAATGTTCCAATAATTTTGTTTGGGGTGCTTTCGTACAGTCGCCATCACATACATCGGAGCAAACAAGCACGTCACAAACATCGGAACACACCTCTGTTTTCAAGGCATTAGGGTGCATGTGCCGATATTTTTGAACACCTATAGTGTACCTATGTATCTGATGGCGACTGTACAGTCCTAAATGTATAACATATCAGTACTGTACAAACACTCATAATATTTCTAGTTTTCATTGTGATGGATGTACAAAAGGATACTAGAATGAAAGATGTCGATGGACGTTCTGTGATGATAGCAGTGGTGAAAGACGCTACCCCGCATGATGTGGAGTGCTTTCAGACAATTTCCTTATCATAGGAAAACTAAGGCCCGATTCGTAACGGATCTGCCAAATTGAAAAAGCTGTAACTGTAAGCCAAGTGGTTTATTTGTCTAAATTAAAAAAAAATTAAAAAAAATAATAATATTTGCGGACAATCTTACACAAATCAACCTAGTCCCAAACTAAGCAAAGCTTGTACTATGGGTACTAGACGACGATATGGATACTTATATAGAGAAATAAATACTTACTTAAATACATAGAAAACATCCATGACTCAGGAACAAATATTCGAGCTCATCACACAAATAAATGCCCTTACCGGGATTCGAACCCAGGACCTCTTGCTTCGTAGGCAGGGTCACTACCAACTAGGCTAAAGCGGTCGTCAAATTGTATAATTTTATTAAAAAAAAACTGTAAAATTATCAATTTACGTCTATAATTAAGATTTCTACTTTTTCTCCCACTCTTGCCGCAATTTTTGTCGAATGCCCTCCATCAGCCCTGCGACAGTCTCATTAGCAACTTTCTTGCAAGCTGAGTTCCACTTTCTCAAGAAGTCTTGCTGGTTGCTGGCAGTCTTACCTGTCTTACGCAAGATTCCTTTGACGAGAGCCCAATATCTTTCTATAGGACGGCACTGTGGAATATTCGGCGGATTCAGTGCTTTAGGCACGATCTGGATATCATTTTGTTTGAGGAAGTTAAGGATATCCTTCGCATAGTGGGCTGTAGCCAGATCTGGCCAAAATAAGGCCAAATTATTGTGTTTTTGAATGAACGGTAGTAGCCGTTTTTTCAAGCATTCATTGATGTAAATATTCTTATTAATTGTGCCAGTTGTAACATATGTACGGCTGCGATCACTGCATGGGCAAATTGCCTGCCAAACCAGATACTTGGAGCCGAATTTCTCCATTCCTATGGTGGTTTCCGAATCTGGAAGAGTTTCTCCATCAGCTATCGTATAAAACTGATCACCAGGAAGTGTCGAAAAGTCTGCCTTCACATAGGTTTCGTCATCCAGAATCAAATGAAAATTTTCGGTACCCAGTAAGTCATACAGCTTTCGAGCCCTGGTTTTGATTGCATCTTTGTTTTTCCGAAGTTTTCGGTACCTTCCGTTTCTTCTTTGTCTTCATACTAGCCCGTTCCTTTGCACGTCTCACCAATTTTTTTTAGCTATGTCTCGCTACGACATGCTGCGGTTTTTGCAAATCGTCTTAATGATTTTCCTATCTAGCCCAGGATCACGAGCACCACCATGTTCTACGGTTCGAGGCTTCTGAGCGGTAGACAAGGTCTCTAAGTATCGTTTCAGGACCGTATCAACGGTTCTTCTTGGGATTTTTAAATCTCTTGCGATGAAATGGTTAGGACGCTGTGTATTTTCCATCCATTTGGCGACTATCTGCTCACGGCGTTCACGTTCATTCATTTTTATTTCGTTTTATCAGCTTTTACACATAAAGAAACGATGCCTACATAATTTGGTGACATGGGCAATGTCAATGCTATAAACAAAAACGAGATAAGTTTCATGACTGCTAGGTGCCAGCATTTTGAATTTGGCAAATCTGTTACGAATCAGGCCTTATCATACCTCGGCTATCTGAATTTAAGTCAACACCAAACTACACCAATATTAAAATCAGATAAATGGCTTATTTAGCAATGTTTCATTCATCTTGATTAGGCTAACAGTTATTTTTGTACACCACCTAGAGTAAGCAGTGTACGAATGCTCCCACACTTTCTCTTCTATTATATACTGTGTACCTATTAGATACGTTTGTTTTAACTCGTCAATAAAATAAATAAATTAAAATTACAAATAGGTATATTAGAATAAATTTACTATTTATTTGATCCTTCCTGTGCATGATATCCATGTTGCGTGCTTTGCTTGAGCTACGGATTTTGTTTACTACGATGTTTTTAAGTAGTGCAGAATACGAGTTCTACGAGCACCTAGATGACAACATGGTTAAATGTTGTTTAACTGAGTTGAAACACTCCTTTTCGTTGGGCAGTCGTGTAAAAAGATGCACGTACGTCCAGCGCTATATCGTACCTAACGCTAAACGGTACTTCGAGCGCAAAGTAGTCATACACTTTAGGGGAACAAAACAATAAAATAAAATAAATTATTCGTTCTAAAATATATGGCTTAGTATAACCAGCCAGTAATCTCAAATAAAAAAAGATTCATATATATGTTTTATGTTCCGCTAAATTTGCCGGTGAGTATAGTTGAATAGGTAATAAACCCTGAGGAAGAAAGTTGCATATGCTTTCTCATTTTCAGCTAATACGATAATAATTGAAAAATAAAGCATGTATCAATCATATCTATATTTACACAACAATAAATAAATCTACAACAACAATAATTCGTCTAGTTACATTATATTAACCCTTTCTGTGCGCATGACACGTTGCGTACCTGTACTACAAACCATCTAACACATTCACTGCCAAGGATTTCCCGCTAAGCAAGGTTTCCTGTCAGTGGCAGTGTTAAGCTAGATACGAGAGACTAGATCGACTACGGGTTCGTACATTGCACCTTGAAAGTGTTAATGCGTAAAACCTTTATGCTCCGGCAGAAGGAAGTATATCGTGACGGGGCCCTTCGTAGTGTGTACTATCTCCGTGTGTCGAATGAGCTGCGATGCTGCCAGGCCGTAGAGGAGACAAGGTATACCTGGATCCAATAATAATACATTAATGACGTGATCAAATAAAGCATCATGGACTTACAAAATTACAGAGAAGGGAAAGAGGACAGTCCTTTCCCATCCTGTAGCATGATCGCGTTTATATCAAACCTAAAGCATTTACTAGCAAGTATGACATTTTTTATATTTTATGAATAAATGTGTACGAGTATGTAAGTGCGAGAGAGAAATAAATTATCGCCAGGCTATCAAGCTAGGTAGATGTCAGATAATTTGGCGTGCCGCCACGTCCCAGTAGTTCTTTTTAATATTTTTTTTTTTTTTATATAAGTAAAAAAATATTGTTTTCTTTCGTTTGGAGAAATAATAAAATTAACCCCATGCAGTAAACACAATGCGGTTCCTAATCTAAAGATTTTAGATAGGAGGATAGGACTCATATGTTATGGTGATCAAGTCCCATTAAGTTAATCAACATAATATTAAAATCATTTCCTTACCAAAATTGACCACTTTGATTATTCTCATAAACTTGTCTGAAGTGTTAAGGTCCTCCACATGTCTCCTTGAGCAGTGATACTTGATGTATGGAAAGCAGCCAGTCCTCAGTATCTGGTAATTGGACTTGCCAACTTGCCAATTGAAATTGGACATGCCAAATTGATCATCCTTTACACTACTGTACTGAAATCAATTTAGAATTAATTAACCTTTAGTGTAGGCATACATCATTCGTTCTGGACACTAATTTTATGTGGAAATTAATGGATATCATATTTTTAGGTGATTTGCCCTTTGGGCATCTCAAGCTACCTAACGAACCTAACCTAATGCTAATGCAATGGGTACAATATCTCTGTGATTCTTGATTTTGGAGATTTGTTTTTGAAACAAAATATGCTTCTTTAGGCATATTCTTAACGATAGCACCACATAAAATGCGTGTCAAAATGATGTCCACTGCAAAAAAATTGTTAGTCCTTTGTACCCTTTGGTACATACCCTGCCACTGCCTAAATATTTTACTTTTACCTACCTACATATACTGTACAATAAGTTTCTGTCAAAAATTTAATTTTTGGTACAAGCTTGTATTGCCAACTGTACTTTTCTGTACCTATACCATCATAGTCCAGTCATTGAGTCGATTTTAACGAGCTCAAACTCAATGGGGTTATGTCTGTGAAGTCCTGAATTCCCATGGCCACCTTCTGTCTCCATCATCAGATCAGCTCGATGGTACCATAATATTAAATTGTCATCCAAACTATACTAATACCCAAAATTTCAGCTCAATCGGATACCGGCAATAAGTGACTGAAAAATGGATTGCAAATTTTGACGGACAACTTACATACTTATATACAAACAGCCTAGCTAGCACACTAGGTTTTATGTCGGCGAAAATGGACTGAAACGTCACGTAAAACGCGACATAAAGCCTAGTGTGCTAGCCCCCCAGGTCAAGTTAATATAAAGCTTGTAAAAATCATAAGCCGTGGCCAGATTATACCTTAACAAAGTAAGAGGTCCACGGGGGCTCATTGCACTGCATCAAGTACGCGGTAAGAACTTCGGAAGCGCCTGGTCTGGATCTAAATATCCGCGAAACTTGCAAAGCGGCTAGATTTTTTTTTATCAACTGTTTTGCTGTGTTCAAAGACATTTTTTCTTACAAATTATTAACTTAAGCAGCTCGCCAATTAAAAAAATATTCGTATTCGGTATTGAATAATCATTATGCATTTTTTGCAAAATAAAACTATTGTTACGAAAACAGCTGTTTTTGACATAAACGAGAATGACAGTGACAGATTATGACAAGGGTACGTTTGGATATTACAGATAAAAGCCGTGCCAATAATAATAATAATCTAAAATGGCAATTTTTGTTATGGAAAGGCTTTGAGTATTAAGCCCACACTCAAAGTGAAAAGGTGCTGCCACATATACGAAATCGGTGGACGCTGCGTGATTTCGACCCGTGCGGATAGGTGCCGAAAGCACGGCGTTCAGCAAAATTCTATCCCTATCTCGCTCTAACTTATAACTTCGTACAGCTTGTGCCGTCCGCCGCGTTCGGACGTCTGGTGTCAGCTAATGACATATAGGAGACGCTACACGAGCGAAATTCGGCCCGTGTGGATACGTGTTGGAAGCACCAAAGAGAATATAAATAAGAGACGGGACTTCGAACAAGGTTTTGGATGACAGTGACATTGTCATTTGATTTTGACATGACAACTCATTCGAACTTTAGCTAGTTTGAAATACCACAATACCAATAAAAGTAAACGCTAGTACCGAAGTAGACTTACCAACCTAACGAACGAGGACGATAGTAGGGTTGTAGTACTTAACGTTATCGATATCGATAATATTAGAACCCAACGTTATCGATAAATTATGATTAGAGACGTTGTTGGGCCCACTGCATGAACAGAAAATTGCTTTACAAAATCTAAAACTAATCCGATTTAGGTATGAAATAATAAAAGGAGAACAAATATTTCATACAGTTTATTTCACACTTATTTCCAAATCACAGTATATTTACAAAAATTCACCAATCTGTACACATATCTTTGCGGGTCGCAATGAATTCTTCTCGAACTAAGAAACCTCGCGCTTGTAGGTTTTATCCAAGTACCAACCGTTGTTTATCATAAGTAAATCAATATTGGCGCTTGATATTTGGTTATTAATACTTACGTGTTTTATTTTAAGATAATTATTAATTTTATTTCGTCAAAAGCATTGTTTGTTTGACACACAGACTACTAAGAGATACTAACGTATCAGACGCACAACTGTCATACAGCCATTTTAGCCAATAGGGTTCCACTGAAATTGACGAGACCTTTTTTTTTTTTTTAATTTTGATGCATGTTTTGGCATGAGAACTGAAACGAACAGCCAGTGTATGGCACAGTGGCACAGAGTACCTATATTTAATGTATTGTAATAGAGATCTATGTCGGCGGCCCAAATGGGTGTCGCCCTCCTGCAGGAAGGTTTGGAACTATTACGATGTGTATATATTTATGATCAGCAATGCCCCATTTATGTACAGTAGGCACAGCTCGGCCGAAAAAAACTACGGATCAGCCGTAGTTTTTTTTGCCGACCTGTACCTACCTATACGGGGCAAGTAGATATCCTGCAGGGTGCACCAGTTTTCTAAATATACATATACATTTTCTAAGTTACAGAACAATTCTAAAAAAAACTTCAATTAAAAGGTGTGTATTTTTATTTTAAAATTATGCAATAAGGATACGAATTCACTCAAAGACTTGGCAAGCTTGCCCGCGAGTCCCGTGACAATAAATTATGTTTACAATATGTAAGTATATCGCTCAAGCACTTTAATTAAATTATAAACTAAAACTATAAAAAGTAAATGACCCCCAGGTCGCCGTCGTTGGCTATGGTGCCCAGAAGGCTGGCAGCGTTACCTCTTTGGATTGCAAGGCTAATCCTTTGGCCAAAATAGCTGCCAGCCCTTTCCGGATGTTTGGATGAGCCGCTCCGAAAGTTCCTTATACAGGGCCTTCACGCCCGGTCCCCACGGCCCCAGGGTTTCCACTCCAAACAACACTTCAGTTTAACTAAGTATAAAAGCTTAGGATTTATTCGTTCACACTATCCTAACTCGTTCACATAAGTACATACCTTAGGTAGGTAGGTACCTAAGGCGTCAATTTCCTGCATGGGAACAAATACATATAATATATGAATTATCCCTATTATGAGATCTGATATGGCAGGCTATACTTGCTTGATAAGGCCAAAGTTGCTTTTCAATACTCTATTGCACTCTAGGATCACGAGTTGGCCAAAGAATCCTGGTTTGTGTCTTTCTCTTACACCACAAATTTTATCCTACTATTTCCACCCATAATGAGTCTCTATCTCTGGAATATTCTAACTCAACACATTCACGAGTAGGTACACAAAGAGATCAAATACATTAATTAAAACGAAAAAGCTGCGAAACATATCGAAATAGCAAGATAAATCCGCATTTTTCTGACTTTTCAATCAAACTTCAAACATTTGAATTCAAATTTCAACTTGACATTTACATATTTTTAATTTATTTTTTTATGTCAAAACATATTGGTTAAAACGCTCAAACAAATTCAAAAACAAGCGGCAAGAGTGACAGCTCGGACAGCTTGAAGATGGCAGTAGGTGCGGGGGTGAGGGAAGCGCGGTAAATATTTAGTCACTAGCATTAGCCAATCATGTGCAATCACGTGACCACAATACTAACGCCCGGATATTTTGTTCAAAGATTGCAGGCCGTGGTTTGACACACACATGTTTTCTCGTGAAGTTATAATATCCATGGTAACCGGCCAAAGTCACCATGACAAAATGACAGACAGAGAAAGAACGGAAGTAGGAGATAGCATGAGTCCGCCATATCAATAGCACAGATAGAAAACTTGTCACTTGTCAGAACTTGTTAGATTTGATCTGAATTTGAGCAGTTGGACGTCATTCATATTTTTGTTCCTAGTTGCGCTACACTGGGAAGCACGGCGGCAAACCTAAAGGTCACTCCATACTAGATTTTCTATGACCATGCTTGGCAAGTTGGCAGCCTTGCTGATTTTGCTTGTAGCACTATGGTATGAGCGAGACGGTGCCATCTCGCTCACACGATAGTGCTACTATATTCACAGCCAAGTGGTTATATTCTCTTTGTTCACAGAATGTCATTAGCTGGGGGGCATTTTCGATTCTTTTCTTTATTGCCGCGGCTCATATATGACGAAGGAAAAATTTTGCGAGTATCCATAAGGCCTCTCACAGACTGGCGCGGCCTGGCCGCGGCGGACATTAGAAAACTTGTCATTAGCTGTCAAATTTACAATGGTCCGCCACCGCAGGCCGCGCCAGTGTGATGCAGGCTTAATGCTATGCCACACGACCATGAGTGTCACCCGCGTTAACCGCGGACGGTGAATGTCACCTAGGAGGTGCGCGAGAGCCGAAGCGGCAAGTGGGACGGAGGGCCTACCGCGAACGGCATTCGAAGTTTTCCCTCTCTGTCGCACTTACGTACGAACTCGTAAGTATGACAGAGAGGGGAAACTACGAATCCCTTTCGCGGTAGGCCCTCAGAGCTATAACCACGAACTTCGAATCTCGAACTTCGTATATCTCCGTCTCTATAGCACTTATAGTTTATGGTACTCGAGCGACAGAGATGGATATATACGAAGCTCGAGATTCGAAGTTCGTGGTAGCACCGAGGCCAGTGGCCCGTATCACGAAACTACAAATTAGGTTACAATTTTGTTTAGGAGTCAAAACAGGTAACACAGAGGCGCTTGACCAATAACGACTGGCTATTTGATCTGTGTTGCCAGTTCAGACTTATAAAATTGTAACTTCAATCTTCCTGAAACAGGCCACTGCTGCTGCTAGCGTGTTGTGATCAAATGAGAACGGCATACAAGTAAAAGACAAATCAATAATAAAATATTTATTAAAAATAACAGAAATGCATTTCATTAGGATTTATATTTTAATTCTTACAACTACTTACATATATCTACAAGGATGAACTTGTAAGTGATTTAACCCCCGGATACAATGCTACCGTCATCGAATGTTACTCATAAAATAATAACGAGAGACGACTTTTTTCGACCTTCAGACAGAACTAGAAAGCATAAGCAGGTAAATACGGTCGATTAGTAGTTTGTTGTAATTTTAAAATATATATGGATATTATTTATAACTTCTGTTGTAATTCTAAAATATATGCGGGTATTATGACATATAAAAGGGTATTTTCATCTATCAAAGTATTTTTTACTGCATAACTTTTACCATAAGAAATACAAATATAACACTACTTTGTTATAAAACATAAGATTTATTTTTAGTTAGAAAATTAAAATGGTAGTTTTATTTTCTGTATGTCACGTGACCGAAAACGCCGACCGCCATTTTCATATCGTGAGTGACGTCAGTGTAGAAGAAACAACGCACACATTTGACGTTTCTATGTTCCTGCTCTGACGACGTCACGATAATGGCGGCTGCCTTTTTTGGCGCGAATACTCGTATATGTATACGGTCTTATTCATAAAAAATCCTTAAAACACCGTTGATCAACGTTTTAGTTAAAACACTCACTAAGCGTAATTGACGTTTGTTAAAAAGTGTGATTCATAAACCTCCGCTAAGCCTCTGCTAACTATTGGGCCGTTATTTGACAGATTAGAAATGTTATGTTGCCGTTCTGGGAAATCATAGAGCAAAATTGGTGATTTTCTATTTAAAAAAAAGTTTGACAGCTTAAATACCGGCAAATTGTAGTTAATTCAACTCCACGAAACTAACGAGCACGTTAATAAAATGAAAACTAATAAAAAATGATATGAAAACTGGACGTTGGAAGACAAGGTAAGAAAGGATACGTAGGTATTTACTGTAATTCGGCATTAAATATGAAGTTAATTACCCATGCCTATTTTCAAGAGCAGCCCATCTTATAATATTGTTTAATCATTTGACGCTGCTCAGTTTCTTAATAAAACATACATAGATTGGTAACATTATTGGATAATATATACTATAAGCTAAAAATAAAATTGAATGAAAATCAAAGTGTAGTTGAACATCATGTTTTATTGCTTCAGATTGAAATAATTCCTGGTTTGGATGTGAAATCATGAGCCTTACAAGCCCGGAGAGCCCGCCGAGGCTTTGGAGGTGGTAGGGCCTGAGCCCCACAAGCCCAGAGGGACATCTTGAGGAAGAATATAAAGGTATTTATTTATTACAATATAATTTAATATTACATGTGAGTTTCAAATAATAGACAGCTTTCCTATGTTATTTATATTTAACATTGTATTTTTACTTTCAGATATCAGCTATTTAGCCTGTGGGAGCTAAATAGCTGCCGCAGAAATTAAGTGCCAATACTACCAATTAGAACTACACAATCTTCCATCTGTTCTCTTCATACTGATATAAATTTGTATTCAATATAAAATATGCAATAACCAAATTGAGTTTAATTTTTAATAAGAATAAACATAATTCATCTTTTGTCAATTATTGTACAACACCAACATTTTTTCCTTGTTCCAAATCCTGCCTGGAATAAGGTATATCTATTTTATGAATACTTTCACTGCCAGGAACCCGCCTAGCTATCCTAAACCATGAATGATGATGAGATGTTTCACCAGATATATTATTATAATAGTACCTTGACCTATCCCGCAAAGATTAGAGAAAGAAGACCCTACTTGGATGCACGACGTGCAAGTGGGATGCATCTGCGTAGTGGCGTATTGGTGTAACGTACAGACAGATAAAAAAGTCATCTCGCTCATATTTAGCAGCCTAACTGGGGAAGTAGGCAGGGCCATAGCCAGAGTTGAATTTAAGATAGGGCAGCCGTAATTACAAGTAGGGCACAAGTCAAAATTTAACTTGATCTAATATGTGTGAGGCAGTTTCTTAAGGTAGGGCAATGGTATTTTAAGGCAGGGCATTCCCTAATAATGCCTCTCCCTAGCTACGGCCCTGGAAGTAGGTACCTCCACCTTATGTCAGAAATCAGGTATACAATCTATAAGTATTGTTCAATCCACGAGGACGCGCCCCACTTCTATCTACGACTAACGTTAAGGATAAAAAACAATGCTGGGGCGCGTCCTGGAGCTGGGGTACGTATCGGTACCGTACGAACAGCGGCAGTGGCGGAGCGGAGCACGGCATGTAACTGCTTTCGCTCCGTGTCACCACTGCCTGCGCGTTAGCAGTTTTTGTATTACCTACCTCCTGGGCATTCAAGGAATAACAGCCCTTTCGGTTGATGTAGTAAGTATTAGGCTTAGAATAATAACGCATAGAAGGATAGTTTCATACGGCCGACGCGCCAAGCGTGAGGCATAAAATGGATTCATGTACCTAGTTGTGATCAACTCGTATTCACACGCGCCAATACGCACACAAACGCACCAATTTTGTTCCACCGATCGCCGTACTGGGCCATTTATGGCCGAGTTTAGGTGGCCTCACCGCAAAAACTTTCTTTCACGTATATTTACTCATTTTTTTTTCTGCTTACTTCATAATAAACTGAGAAAGTATTAAATACTTAACATAAAAACGTTCAAAATCGTGTTTAGTTTGCTCAAATACTTGCTGTCAAAATCAGCTGTTTTCAATTCAGCGGCCATTTTTATCCTTAAAATGGAGATAAAATAGGTTTAACCCTTGGGACGCCTAGTGCCGGATCCGTACCAGTCCCGTCAAATGCCGAAGGTTTTTCAATTTTTGTACCCGTCCACTGCCTAGTCCCGGATCCGTACACACTGTCTCAACTGCCTAGTGCCGTATCCGTAACCAATTTTTTTCAATCATATTTTAGCAATTTTGACATCTAAAAACTGACAAATAAAGTTTAATATTACTTGAATTTAAATCTGAACACACCTATCTACCATAGACAACATTCCCTTACTTCAAAATTTAAACCGTTCGGTCGTTACAAGCATTCAAATTTTGTTGTTGCTACCGGTGCGTGCAAAGTGGTGTCGCTCTATTGAAAAGTGAAAAAAACGGATAAATACTAAGAAAAGGTAAGTAAATGTTGTTTATAATTGTTATTGATTATATAGAGAAGCTCTATAATCAACTATAAAAATGTAAATTGTCTATTTTTAAGAATATCCCACGATGGAACTTTCACTCAACAAAGTACTTACCTTGATCGTAAGTTGTATAGTAAATTTCTATTAGTAAGTGCGATCTTTTCAATAAGCAATTTATACCATTCTAACGCAAATTTTATTAAGTTTATCACTAACTATTAGATTTTTACGTTTTACATCCAGTTTTTTCTGTAAAATTCATTATTTACCAATCGAGTTGAAAATGCACGCACACAGATAAAGATCAATGGCGGACAGTCAGTGTCTGTACACGGCGTCTGCTATGCGTTACAAAGGGTGTTTCTTAAAAAGACTGTCGTAATAATGTCATGTTTTTCACTCGGTTGATACGAATATACACAGCAATACAATATTTCCTTAATTCACGTGAATATTTTTTGTCGTTTGTTGATATCGTGATATATTTAGATAGACAATTTAAATAGTAGATTATATCACAAGAGAGCAAAATAATATATACTCGTATATTTACGGTGAGGGTGTAATTTGAGTCTTGAACGAAGCGATAGATTCTATAATAGAACCCTGAGCGTGGCGAGGGATTCTATAATAGAACCCTGAGCGTGGCGAGGGATTCTATAATAGAACCCTAAGCGTGGCGAGGGATTCTAAAGTAGGTATAATTCAGAGCGTAGTGAAGAGATCAAGTTAGAGAGGAAAATAATCAAGTGATAAATAATAATTTAGGCATTTTCTTTGGAAAGGTATTCAGGGTCTAATGAAGACTAAATGACATTGAGATCTCAAAGATTTTGATATTTATTTGTATTTGTGTACAGTGTGTGAAGTCAGTGAGTCAAAATGAACGGTCCTTTCCCGACGCCTTCATCACGGCTGATAGTGGCAATGCAGGTTGAGAGGTCACCCCATGGATCTTTAACGGTTGGGGAGGATGTACTCATGGAAAGAACCGCTTCCGGATCTGTTCGCGTAAGTTAAATACAAGTACCTAATATCCTTACGAGTTATATTCTTATACCCAACATATTTTTAATTTTTTGATTTCTTTAGCACTGGCGTCCAGCTAATATAGATGTAGCAGAAGGCATAGAAGTGGTTGAACAGCATGCACTTAGGCCCCGGAGGTTGTTCTCCGATGGAGACGAGGACGTAAGTGTTTCGCAGTTCTTTTATTAAATTATATTTAGATGTTTTTTTTATAAACTATAATGAGTAAAATTAACGTTTGTTTTTAATTACGGTAATTTTAGGACTTTAATTTTTCATCAGATTTAATCACAGCGAAAATAAGGATAATCTTGTAAGTGTCGACATATTTATAAAATTTACCTACAACTTCAACGCACGGCATGGGTGTTATAGGCGTGTGATGTTATTTTTAAGGGGGTGCGATATGGATTGATTCAAATGTTGACTTTCTCCTTTTTTATAACATTTAACATAATTTGCTGCATTTACTAATTTTGGTTTAATTGTTTCTCTTTATCTTACTAACACTAAAAAATATTGATATTGTTCTTATAAATAACATTAAGGCACCAGTGATTGACACGTTAAGATACATATTTTGACATACTACCACCTAATTGCGAATTACTTAACGTTCAAAATGTCGTTTGGAGCCATTAAAGTTATATAATTTTTGTACAGAAAATGTGAGTTTAAATTTATTTTTAGTTATTTAAAGGTAACTTAGAAAGTTAAAACCGTAACATAACAGACGGTAACATTCTAGGTCAAGTTTGATTTTAGCTTTTTTAATGTGTCGATTATTGATTACTTGCTTTGCAACCGTTATTTTTCTTTCCATTCTGATTGCGGTATGCACAACGCTCACATTAACTAAACATAACCCTGCAGTATGCACCAATTGAATGTTTATGCCAATGGTTGGAATGGTGGCTCTTATGGGTGTGTTTTTTTGCATGCATAGTGATTAAGTTTGGCACTGTGTGTGAGGTGTGGTGTTTTATTATAGGAAGAAGATCTTCTTGATGCTCAGCTCGCCGAAAACCTCGCCGTGGACTCAGGCAGCGAGGCAGACGACGATGAAGAGCTGACGGAAGAACAACTTCTTGAACTTCTCGAGGAGAACGATCACGATGATGATACCCTCTTGAACCAACAATTTGATAATGCGGAGATGAGTGACTATTACGCATGGACGGCCGATTACGAAACATTTTCAGGTGTTCGGGAACGTTTCGATAGGGATGTTGGCCCCACAATTGAGGGAACAAGTCCATCGGGCTTGTTTACTCAATTATGGGATGAAAGTTTAATGCAGTCTATCGCCATGGAAACAAATAAATATGCTTGGACGAACATAGCGTTGGCCAGCGAAAGCCAGCAGGGCATACCAGACCGTTCCCGCCTTCACGACTGGATAGAAACATCGTCTTCAGAATTATACCGCTTCATTGCGGTCCTAATTCTGATGGCGATGTGCCTGCGTGGGCAAATAGAAGAGTATTGGAGTAAGGGAATTTTAGGTATGCCTGGATTCCGGGAACTTATGTCGAAAAATCGATATTTATTATTGAACAAATTCTTGCACTTTGTGGACAACGATTCAATTCTTGACCGCGGAGCCCAAAGAAAACTAGCAAAAATAAAACCGTTATTAGATTTCCTAAACGAAAAATTTAGAGCCGTTTACTCTCCTCGCAGAGAACTCTCATTAGACGAGTCGTTACTGCTTTGGAAAGGACGCTTAAGTTGGGTTCAATGCATCCGAACCAAAGCAGCGCGATTCGGTATAAAGAGTTATGAGCTCTGCGAGGGGATAACTGGCTATGTGCTAAACATAAATGTATACACGGGAAAAGACAACACAGTAACGGGACCTCTTGCAGGGTTCACTAATGCTACGTCCAAAATCGTGATTACCCTCGCAAAGGAATATCTTAACAAAGGCCATACCCTATTTATGGATAATTTCTACAATTCGGTCCGGCTAAGCCGATTTTTAAAATTGAATAAAACCGATGTCGTTGGGACCCTAAATAGGCGCAGGCTCGATACACCAGTGGACATTCGAACTTTAAACGACAAAAGGATGCCTCGCGGCACAGTGGTTAGTCGACACTGTGGTGACATTTCTGTTACGTCATGGAAAGATGTTAAACTAGTCACCACAGTGTCGACTTATCACAACGCCGATGTTGTGGAGGGTAGGCGGGCCGGAGTAACCGTTATGAAGCCTGTAGTGGTGGAGGAATATAATTCTTTCATGGGTGGGGTTGACATGAAAGACCAAAAGTTATCGATGTACCTTCTTGAAAGAAAACGCGGTCTCAAGTGGTACATGAAGGTATTTAAACGCTTGCTCAACATCACAATCTTAAATTCGTACATTATATATTGTTCCAACATTGGCCAACAGAGAAAAATGACGCACCGGCAGTTTAGGTACCAGTTGGCACAAGAACTGGCACAGCAATTTGGTACAGATGTTCGCACAAGACCTAACAACATCGCCAACCTCAACGCCCGGTTAAATAAAGACTTGGATCATTTTCCTGAATACGTGGCTGTTGACGGAGAACGAACGGCAAAGCAGGAACGGTTTAAGCGGATGCGTTGCATTCGATGCGCAGCTTTTAAAAAGCAAACAAAAACAAACGTTATATGTAAAGGATGTAAGGTTTTTCTCTGCATTGGCCAATGTTGGAGTGATTATCATACGTTAGAAAATATTTAAAAACTAGCTTTTGCCCGCGATTTCATACGCGTGAGCTACCTTTTCTCAATGTTGTCCCTTTTTATATCTTTGGGAGATGAAAAGGAAGTATTTTATGTTCGTCAAAGTTTCACAAATTTAATCCACATTTCTAACTTTCTAACGCATCATTGCAATAATGTATCGTATACCCAGAACTTAAAATGACTGACTGCTTTTTAGGCCTATTTCCTTAGTTTTAAATTTTCTCGATTTAAAAAAGATTAGGTCCCCAAACATCCTTCGAGGATTAATTTCCAAAACGAAAGTCTATTTTCGAGTTTCAACCGTCTGTCTTTAAAACTACATTAAATTGGTCTCATACAAAACACTTAACCCCATTTTCACCCCTTTGAAGGAAGAATTTTTAAAAACGCTTCTACATAGTTATTTGTCTATTTACGCTTAGTCTATTTCTAAACTTTCAAGCCTCGCACTTGAAAAAAATCTTTATCCCCATACAAACTTTCCACCCCTTTTTCACCCCTTTAAGGAACGAATTTTTAAAAACGCTTCTACAGGGTTATTTGTCTGTTTACGTTCAGTCTATTTCCAAACTTTCAAGCCTCGCACTTGAAAAAATCTTTATCCCCATACAAATTTTCCACCCCTTTTTCACCCCTTTGGAGGACGAATTTTCAAAAACGCTTCTACAGGCTTATTTGTCTGTTTACGCTTAGTCTATTTCTAAAGTTTCAAGTCTCACACTTGAAACAAATCTTGCTTCCCATACAAATTTTCTACCCCTTTTTCACCCCCTAAAGGGATGAAATGTGAAACGTTTTATAGCCTATAGCCTATGTTCTATTCTGATATAAAGGCTATATTATTGCAAAGTTTCATCTAAATCCGTCCAGTAGTTTCCGAGATTAAGTGGAACGTACATCCATACATCCATCCAAACTTTCACGTTTATTATATGATTAGGATGATTAGGATAGGATTAGGATGAAAAAATTAGAAACGTTTCGTTTAGATTTAAGTATGTATTTGAATAAAATTGAAAATGAACAAAATGTGCAGTGTTTTATTTTCAAAAAGTGAACATCCTATACATGCGGTCGGATCTGTCACTAGGCAATCGACGGTTGTTCTTACTGGTACGGATCCGTAACTAGGCAGATAACAGTTCTTTCTAGAGGCCGGATACGGGACAAGGCAGTCGTGTGGCATAGCTGATTCACGCACACATACAAACAATGCTTGCTTTATAAGTAACTTCGAAACTAAAACTATTTCATCATTTTTAGTACGAATATTTTATACATTTTGGAATCTGTTGTATTCCACAGATAGCAAATTTCATGTTCTTTATATCGAGGCCATTTTTATGGAGCATAGACATTCATAACTTCTTCAGAATCTGTATATACTGAGGGTTCGCCGCATACGTCCTAGGTTCAGTTTTTTGCCTTGGAATTAATTTTATATGGTTTGAGGTGTGTTTTGAGTATAAAAAATGGAACCGGGATACCTAATTTAACTAAGAAAGAGAAAATAAGCATTATAGGTGAAATAATTACGCCACAGGAGCATAATAAATATCGCTAAAACTAAGTGTAAAATGGCGAAGTTGTGTATCCAACTTGCAATTTTCAATATAGAAATTATGTATCACATGCCAGTAGTTTTATCTTTTTTTATATACCAGTTGTTTGCTTTGTTATCTGACAATCTAGGAAAATTAAAACTAAACTGGTAAAAAAGAGTTTTTTATTGAAATATGGATATCAACGATGATGAGAACGTTTTCACATCGTACGCTGAAGTCAAGGACCTGTGGAAAATAAATAAAACAAATATTGTAGTAAGTATATAGTGCAAAACGTTTCTTAGTTATCGGCCTTTCGATAAAAAACGCTACATGAATACATACTTTTGAAAATAATGCATTTTTTCTATAAAATCTGTAACCATACGTCAGCGTTCTATAGTGAGATAAACTCGCGGCAGTTGACGGGTGCACGTACGCGAGCCTATCCGGCGGTTGAGGGGGGTGGGACGGATCCGGCACTGGGCATCTGACGGGTACAAGTACGTTTGTCGGCTTGGCGTTCCAGGGGTTAAAGAAGGGTCTACGGTTCGTTAAGTTAGCGAGCCGTTAAAATAGGCTTGATGGACCCAACAGCGTTATTTGACGTTTATGAATCACATTTTAGCGAATCAGTGCTATAGCGAGGCTATAGCACTGTTTTAACTTTTTATGAATAAGACCGTTAGTATATAGTTCAAATTTAAAAAAAAAACTTTGTATATGCGATTTATTTTGAGAAAATAAAAATACTAGTTGACTGACGAAATCATACGAACATTTTAAAATATATAAAAAAAATGTAGAATAGCCTATTGAAGATTATAAACATCGCTTTCGCATATGTACCTAAGTCAATAAAAAATAATTTAACCATTATATTAAATTCATTAAATAATATCAAAATGTAAGCCACATTTATATCACTTTCCTTATTACAAGGAACTCGAACAATAAGGTTGTGTCGGCCAACGAAATAGTTGAACGTTGTCTTGTTAAATTCAAATTCTATCAACAAATGCATTAAATTCGCCTCTTGTACGACAAGCATTTGTTTTGAGCAATAAATACCATATCATCCTCCTAGCGTTATTCACGGTTGTGCCCTAATGGGGCCCGGGGTCCGCTTTGACACCTAATCCCAAGATTTGGCATAGGCACTAGTTTTACGAAAGCGACTGCCATCTGACCTACCAACCCAGAGGGAAAACTAGACCTTAGTGGGATTAGACCGGCACCGAAAAGCTAACGGTAAATATTCCGTACATACTCGTAAGTTCCGAAAAACTCATTGGTACGAGCCGGGATTTGATCCCGCGACCGCCGCTTGACAGCCGCATGCTTGAAGCACTAGGCTACCGTAGCTTCAATAAAGAACATATAAAATAAAATAAATGATATTCATTTAAAGAAGCGACAAGACAAGGTTCTTGGTATTCTGAACATTTTCATGAGCGTACGTTACGGAGTGACGTCATAACACATTTACTATAGTACGGACCAAAGGAACGTTCCGATGGGGTTTGGGTTCCGATTGATTTTCCTAAGAATGTATTTAAAACTAACATATCCAATTATTATTATAAATAACACCATGCGATGGGATTATAAATAATAATAATTGGATATGTTAGTTTTCAACTCATTCTTAGGAAAACCAATCGGAACCCAAATCCCATCGGAACATTCCTTTGGCCTGTACTATTGCAAACAGTTTTCTTTCCGTCAGTATTGTACAGTCAACAGCAGAAGTTCGAGTAGCTAAGCAAAATAACACGTTCAAAATTATCTAGGCAGTCCTTATTCTCTTGACATTAGAGTCGTGTGTAGGTAATTTGAGCACTTGACCCGCGTAGCCACTTTTACTGCTAACTGTACTGTTTATTATTTTTCAACACACCTGCTCGTAAAGTAGGTCTTATTACAGCGTATTTACACTGATAATGCAGAATATTACCCATGCCGTGCCTTTTACATTACATTATCGCACTAGTGCCTTTTCATTACATATCTTTTTAAATATTAGCAAAATAATGCAGAATATTACCCATGCCGTGACTTTTACATTACATTATCGCACTAGTGCCTTTTGATTACATATATTTTAACATTTTCATTTTTTTTTTTTTTTTTTTCCTCGCAAATGTGTTGAAAAACGTCGTATGAAACACGTGAGCATTGGTCATTACACTTCTCGTCTCCATTAAGCCTTCGCCTTCGGCTCAGGCTTAAAAACCGACTCGAGTGTAATGACCAACTTAGCACACTTGTATCATAATGTACTATTACGTCATACCTGGCCATAAAGTAGGAATTACCGCACGCTATGCGTGCGGAAAACCCCACTTCCTGGCCAGATAGAGACGTAAAATGTTGTACTTACCACGGGCGGTAATAAAGAAAGCCTCAGAGCGCATATTTATCGCCCTTGCCTTCGGCTCGGGCGTCAAATACCTGCGATCTGAGACATTCTTTGTTTAACCGCCCTAGGTAAGTAATGTACTAAAACTAAACTGTTTACTAGTAAATAACAAGGATTTACACTGTACAGTTTAAAAAAGTTGTTGGTGTGGACCAACGTAGATAATGTGGATCGATCGATTGTTTTGTGGTAAACAAACCACCAACCGATCGACAATCATTGTGGATTTCACTTGAGTGGTAGAACCCTTTTCATTTTATTATACAATGTTACCGTCTCGCTACTCTCGCTATATCAGTCACATCATTGGACCTCAACAAAAACTATCAAATAACGACTTTCCCTCTAAATATATCTTAAAATATAGCACGGTTTTCTTAAGAATATATAGCGTATCTAAATTTGGTTTTACAGTTATGCATCATCTATTATCTTTTTCTTACACCTGAGGGCTAATTATAAAGGAATACTAAAACATAGGCGTTTTTCAAAAAAGTCCGAACCATATCGAATCCAAAGATGTATAATTTTAGATGCTGCCCTAATGAGGCAATATACTCGTAAGCTTATATTGCCTCATTTGTTGAATGATGATAAATTGATAATGTCATATATGAACTATTTAGCTCATGACACAGTATAACGCATGCATAAACACGCTACGCGCATAACATTCACTCATTCATTCAAGTTATTTATAAATAATCATTCAATACTCTTGACAAAAAATAAAACTTAAGGTCTATCTGAATCGTCGTCATAATAAAATTCGTGTCCAGTATCATAATAATTCCATATCAATACGTCGAGTCAAATAAACGTCCTTATAAAATAATGTCTTCATAATCCTTATTGTCTAACACAAATTTTAACAATAATACAAATGTGTCAATTTATTTGGAAACAGGTGTAATAGGCATGTACAGTTGACGTCAAAGATATGTATACACTTTTGCACCTTATTGTAATAAGGCGAGAAATGTATAAATATTTTTAACGCCTATTATAGAACCAAACTAAACGTGTCGTTGCTGACATACATCAATAGGTCGGAACTCTCGCTCGCACAACCTGTATCTTGTACTAATACACGATTCACGAAAATGCGAGCAGCCAAGTGCAAAGGTGAGGTCATTTATGCCTCTGCAAGTTCGTTTTGGTCCTATAAAATAATGTTACCTTTATGTACTGCAATTTTGTACTCCTTATTTGGTATAGATTCCTATACTATTAAACGAGCAATATTTGTATATAATTATAAAACATAAAAGAACAATATTTATTTATTTAATTGTATGGCGGTCTGTCGAATAGGCGAATATCCATGTAATATTTTTATAGTAGGGCCTATTTGACCGAAACAAGAACAATATAATCTAGTGATATCGTGAACAATAAACCAGGCTTATCCCACTGTGATTTTGGTGCGAAATTATGATATACGGCGACTTTTTGCAGCCCTACTAACGCGACACAGGGGCCGTCGACAACGTTACAAACGACAATCTTCAACGCCAGTAGATAAGCACAAAAATGTATGGGAATGACAGATGCCAAAGGTAAGTCTTTCGCCGGCATCTGTCAATCCCATACATTTTATTAGTTTTCTGTTGGCGTCAGCGCTTGTCGATTGTAACATTGGCTACGGTCCCAGGTTATTTTGACAGGTGATCTATGGCTAGTATTCTCGCGTTTGTACAGCTGCAAAAAGTCGTGTGTAACCGCCGTAACCGGTCTAAGATGATGTTGTAAAGGAATTAATGGACTAGTCGAGAGCGCCGATTTTGGTGCGGATGATGCGAGCGGCCTCCTTCTGGCCCAGGTCTTCCAGGATCAGCATCAGCGACTTCGAGGATATGCCTTCCTGGCTTTCCTGTTTCAAATACATTTCTTATGAGTAAGGTACTAAAGACTACCGATATAGCCCTCCGAATCGCTAAACTTAAGTGGCAGTGGGCGGGGCACATTGCACGTAGAACCGATGGCCGTTGGGGCGGAAAGATTCTCAAGTGGCGACCACGTACCGGAAGGCGCGGCGTGGGTAGGCCCCCCACAAGGTGGACTGATGACCTGGTAAAGGTCGTGGGAGACCGCTGGATGCGGGTGGCGCAGGACCGGTATTTTTGGCACTCCTTGGGGGAGGCATATGTCCAGCAGTGGACGTCTTTCGGCTGATATGATGATGATGATACTAAAACAGTACGCAGCGCACAAAACAGTACACGGGGTACAACACACACAACAACAACAACAGTAAGACAGTGCATAGTAATTATTGTTCACTATGCTTTGAGTATGCTTAGTCTGTATCATACTGGCAACGAGCGGCCCTTGTAATACAAACTTACTCGTACCTGCATTATACGAGGCAAACATGTGTATGACATTTGCCCACGAAATAATAAAAAGGGGTGTAGACACCAAATAAAATAACCAATAATGATGAATTTTCTCGAAAAAGGGTTAAAAATATTGTCAAATGGGGAAAAAAGTAAAGCAGGAGATTAAATAATCGCTAAGTTATAAGTGTTCAAAGTTTTAAGCGGGGGTATATTCTGTCCCTTTTCCGCAAAACGCACCTTCATATGAAACGACTGTCATTTACTGTGACGCTCATGGATCGTGACGTCACGATCCCCTAGCGTTTTCTCTCTCTAACGCCTTGGCCACGACTTTGGTCTTAAGCGACCTGCGAGCAGCGTTTTATCTGTTCATTGCGCGGTCGAGACGCGCACCGCACTGTGGTTAGTTGGGAATGTTGGGATCACGCGCAATGAACAGATAAAACGATGGTCGCAGGTCGCTTAAGATACAAGTCGTGGCCGAGCGGTAACAAGCAATATAAAACGGTTGTAGCTTCGTAATTTTTTGAGATATTTGAATGGGATTTTTTTTGCATAGACTAGGCATACTTTTTGCCTTTTTTCTTATGGAGTAATAAATACATTTTGAGTCTACACCCCTAATGCGTCATTAAACTACTTTGACCGAATTTATCTTGAAACAAATGTTTCTGGTCTCCGGGCCGGGCCACTAAGTATAGTCTAAAGTACTGACCCGGAGCTGTGCCAGCAGCGTGCGCGTGGGGCTCGGCGTGTGCTCGTACCAGTTGGCGAGAGCGTCGTGCCGGAGCCGCGAGGCGAGCGCGCGCCACGCGCCAGAGGCATCCAGCAGTGCCGCTAGCTCCGTGCCGTATAGCGACAGCTCGCTCAGGCATGACTCGTCCTGAACAACAATAAACCTGCTTTAAATCCTTGCCAATCCTTCGTTCTCCTTCTCAGTCGTATCTTCATCGTTGGTGTAAGGTACGCAGGTGGAAAATTATTGTAAACTAGGTTTTTGAGTGTAAATAATAGAGTGCTCGCGTGTCGTGTGTTGAGCAAAATGTAACGGGAAATCGGCAAGCAATTTGAGGTTAAGTATACACGCCAGCGCCCTCTGAAACTTTATTCAGAAATAATGTATACGTAATATAACAAATGGAGTTAGTATGTACAATCTTAGCTAATGTTATATATTTTTATAATTATAACATGTACGACTATTTCTAGTTTTATATTATACCTAAAGTTACCAAATTAAACATATAAGCATTGTGTCGTTTACAGTTGTCATGACTAGCAGACTCGTCGCATCACCTTCATCCAGGCACTCCTAGAACGCTTTCACGTATAGGCGTTTTTGTCGCGCGACTGTAGAGCTTCAGAGTCACGCTACAGTAGCGCGACTCGTATCCGTACATGCTTGAGTAGCGCAGCGCAGCGACGGTCGCGCGACAGAAGCGCGACTGCAGCGCTTCAAGCTAGCGGTGGCAGATACTGTGAAGCGCGACTGTCGATAGCGACGGCGTCGCGACTTAGCCGCGCTACAGCGGAGAGATTCGCTGTGCAGCGTTTCAGACGCGCGACAAAAACGCCTATATGTGAAAGCGCTCTTATTCTGTGCCGCAGGCAAGCGAATTGGGCGTTGGTTGCTAACCTATGGCAGTTAGAGCGGCCGCTTATTATCACCACTGACGGCCACCAATAAACGCATCCACTCGACCGCACATTACGGCCACTAAACCCAGCCACTAGTAGCGAGCGCAGGCCAGCTAGTGACGTGAAATAATTTTGCTACGGAGTGGCACATATCTATCAATCAAGATCAACATCATGCCCGGGCCAAACTAGTGGGAAATGCCGTCAATAATAGCGTTTAACGTTAGTGTAGCCACGACTTCACGCGATAATTCGACAACGGCATTGATATTGCCGTTTGACGTTAGGCGACAGCTCAAGTGGCGGTACATCAAAAAGATTAACGCGAGAATTATTGCGTTAAAGCGGCCACACTACGTCTGTTCAGTGTCGCTTTGCAGTGAACGCTTTGCAGATTTCTCAGGCGTATGGTTTCAAAACATACTCCTGCAAACAGTGCAGAAGTGCATTCAGAATGATATTAGCGCCAATTTAATCGCCATTAATTAGCACCGTTCAAGTGTAGCCAACCCCTTTATCGCGTTAATAATTAAGGCAACAATTATCGCGATGTTGGCATTGACGTTTCCCGCTAGTGTGGCCCCAGCATCAGTGAAGAAAAGTCATTGTACTCTTTTCGGAATAACATGTGTGAAAAATATACCATTTTCACGGGAGATGATAGATGGAGTTGAATGAGTGTTGGTTAAATGAGTGAAATACTCGTATTACGCAAAATGTTAACATGTCGCCGCCAGGAACCCGCCTGCCGTAGACACTTTCTGCTACTTAAGGGGAAATCCAAAGGATCGGCGACGGGCGTAGCGATTATTGGAAGTGAACGTGTTAATATTTTAGGACAACGATCATAGCTACTGTTTATACAACAACACGACTAAGTTGAAGGGACTCACCTCCTAGGCGGACTCGTACTCGTCCTCGGGCTCGGACTTGACGTCGGCGTCACGGTGACACAGCGCCGACAACGCCTCGCGCAACTCCGGCTTGTCACGCGACAGGCTCCACGCGGGACTGTCTACACAGCACGACCAAGTTGAAGTGACTCACCTCCTCGGCGGACTCGTACTCGTCCTCGGGCTCGGACTTGACGTCGGCGTCACGGTGACACAGCGCCAACAACGCCTCGCCCAACTCCGGCTTGTCACGCGACAGGCTCCACGCGGGACTGTCTACACAACACGACCAAGTTGAAGTGACTCACCTCCTCGGCGGACTCGTACTCGTCCTCGGGCTCGGACTTGACGTCGGCGTCACGGTGACACAGCGCCAACAACGCCTCGCCCAACTCCGGCTTGTCACGCGACAGGCTCCACGCGGGTCTGTCTACACAGCACGACCAAGTTGAAGTGACTCACCTCCTCGGCGGACTCGTACTCGTCCTCGGGCTCGGACTTGACGTCGGCGTCACGGTGACACAGCGCCGACAACGCCTCGCGCAACTCCGGCTTGTCACGCGACAGGCTCCACGCGGGACTGTCTACACAGCACGACCAAGTTGAAGTGACTCACCTCCTCGGCGGACTCGTACTCGTCCTCGGGCTCGGACTTGACGTCGGCGTCACGGTGACACAGCGCCGACAACGCCTCGCGCAACTCCGGCTTGTCACGCGACAGGCTCCACGCGGGACTGTCTACACAGCACGACCAAGTTGAAGTGACTCACCTCCTCGGCGGACTCGTACTCGTCCTCGGGCTCGGACTTGACGTCGGCGTCACGGTGACACAGCGCCGACAACGCCTCGCGCAACTCCGGCTTGTCACGCGACAGGCTCCACGCGGGACTGTCTACACAGCACGACCAAGTTGAAGTGACTCACCTCCTCGGCGGACTCGTACTCGTCCTCGGGCTCGGACTTGACGTCGGCGTCACGGTGACACAGCGCCGACAACGCCTCGCGCAACTCCGGCTTGTCACGCGACAGGCTCCACGCGGGACTGTCTACACAGCACGACCAAGTTGAAGTGACTCACCTCCTCGGCGGACTCGTACTCGTCCTCGGGCTCGGACTTGACGTCGGCGTCACGGTGACACAGCGCCGACAACGCCTCGCGCAACTCCGGCTTGTCACGCGACAGGCTCCACGCGGGACTGTCTACACAGCACGACCAAGTTGAAGTGACTCACCTCCTCGGCGGACTCGTACTCGTCCTCGGGCTCGGACTTGACGTCGGCGTCACGGTGACACAGCGCCGACAACGCCTCGCGCAACTCCGGCTTGTCACGCGACAGGCTCCACGCGGGACTGTCTACACAGCACGACCAAGTTGAAGTGACTCACCTCCTCGGCGGACTCGTACTCGTCCTCGGGCTCGGACTTGACGTCGGCGTCACGGTGACACAGCGCCGACAACGCCTCGCGCAACTCCGGCTTGTCACGCGACAGGCTCCACGCGGGACTGTCTACACAGCACGACCAAGTTGAAGTGACTCACCTCCTCGGCGGACTCGTACTCGTCCTCGGGCTCGGACTTGACGTCGGCGTCACGGTGACACAGCGCCGACAAGGCCTCGCGCAACTCCGGCTTGTCACGCGACAGGCTCCACGCGGGACTGTCTACACAGCACGACCAAGTTGAAGTGACTCACCTCCTCGGCGGACTCGTACTCGTCCTCGGGCTCGGACTTGACGTCGGCGTCACGGTGACACAGCGCCGACAACGCCTCGCGCAACTCCGGCTTGTCACGCGACAGGCTCCACGCGGGACTGTCTACACAGCACGACCAAGTTGAAGTGACTCACCTCCTCGGCGGACTCGTACTCGTCCTCGGGCTCGGACTTGACGTCGGCGTCACGGTGACACAGCGCCGACAACGCCTCGCGCAACTCCGGCTTGTCACGCGACAGGCTCCACGCGGGACTGTCTACACAGCACGACCAAGTTGAAGTGACTCACCTCCTCGGCGGACTCG
Source organism: Epinotia brunnichana (assembly GCA_963854355.1). Lineage (NCBI taxonomy): Eukaryota > Metazoa > Arthropoda > Insecta > Lepidoptera > Tortricidae > Epinotia > Epinotia brunnichana. Next base: position 22,171,061 of record OY977945.1, on the reverse strand, counting down.
TACTCGTCCTCGGGCTCGGACTTGACGTCGGCGTCACGGTGACACAGCGCCGACAACGCCTCGCGCAACTCCGGCTTGTCACGCGACAGGCTCCACGCGGGACTGTCTACACAGCACGACCAAGTTGAAGTGACTCACCTCCTCGGCGGACTCGTACTCGTCCTCGGGCTCGGACTTGACGTCGGCGTCACGGTGACACAGCGCCGACAACGCCTCGCGCAACTCCGGCTTGTCACGCGACAGGCTCCACGCGGGACTGTCTACACAGCACGACCAAGTTGAAGTGACTCACCTCCTCGGCGGACTCGTACTCGTCCTCGGGCTCGGACTTGACGTCGGCGTCACGGTGACACAGCGCCGACAACGCCTCGCGCAACTCCGGCTTGTCACGCGACAGGCTCCACGCGGGACTGTCTACACAGCACGACCAAGTTGAAGTGACTCACCTCCTCGGCGGACTCGTACTCGTCCTCGGGCTCGGACTTGACGTCGGCGTCACGGTGACACAGCGCCGACAACGCCTCGCGCAACTCCGGCTTGTCACGCGACATGCTCCACGCGGGGTACGTGTGCGGCTCGTGCGCGTAAGGGTCCGCCTGCACAACAATAGTACATTGTTTAACTAGGGGTGTAAGTGGTATATTGCGAACAAGAGTCTATCAGAAGAAGAATCAAAAATTTACGAAATTGACAACTTCACTTCCAGATCAGCGCGAGTGGAGCGCGCAGCTTCAATATTTCAACCAATCACAGAGTGCGGCGCGTGGCCAACTAGATTTTTTTCAACCAATCGCAGAGCAGAATTCTTGTGGCGCGCGGCCAACTAGATTTGCTTAAACCAATCAGATCACACACAAGCTCATAACTAGGGAGAGATAACCTTGGGAGTTCTAAAACCCAAAACTCCCGCGGGAACAATGTAGGCCAATTCAATACCAAACTTCATAAGTACAGTAAAAAAAAAAGCATGTAAAAAGCTTGTAAATGTTTTTTTTTAAACGCTGTTTGGCAGACTGGGTATGAATCCTTTCCCACTTTATCTGTACTGGTTTCATCAACAATATCTAAGAATATCAATATCTAATCTCTATCAATTTCTCCTTTCTCCTTTCTCCTTTCTCCTTCGCCTAGTAAAGTGATGTCATTCTATGCCTTCCTCTCTCTCTCTTGCCCAAAAACAAATGCAGTACAATCCTGTTTTTCACAGAGGATCTTACCTTTTTCGCAATAAGTAACTCCATAAATTTTATGGTGTTCTCTCTGATTGCGCCTCCGCACACAATTTGGAGGGCCGTTAATCCGCGGCCGTCCACTGCGTCAATGTCACTCTGCAAATAAATGAAAAATATTACCTACTTGACATATGAATGACTCCTAGAACTGCAATCTGATTTCCAGCAGTATACAAACCAACCCCAACCTATGCGCACGAATTCGGTCATGCAAGGGTGAAAGATATAGACATAGGCGGCGAGGTGTACTCGTATATACGGTACGCGCCACATAAGTTTGCTGTGATGCTACTCGTAGCGTCGTAGAGGTGTCAGAGAGGTTCGACGGGTGTGCGTATGGCACAGTATAAACAACTACAACCAGTAGGCAAGCTTCATTCATCTTACGAATTTACGCACCCGCTTAGCGTAACCGCTCTAGAGTCAGGGTTGTCAAAAATATGTTTGGAGAGATATTAATTTATTTATAATTACTTGATTCATTTTCAGGCATTTCATAAGTATTTACGTATGTTGTTATTTTATAAACACTCTCTCATTCAGATCTCTCTCACTCACTCACTCAGATCTTTAAATAGAAATATAGAAATTTAGAAAAGGCGGCCACTTTTTATTCGTTTTCAAAATCGTTACGTTATCTAAGTTTTTTATACGATTCCGAGGTTGGATTTTCAAAAAGTGGCCGCCATCTTGACATTCTTTAAAAACGGCCCGATTTTGTTCAAAATCGATATCTTAGGGTCCGTGGGGCTTCTTACGAATCCGAGCTTGGGTTTTCAAAAAGGGCCGCCATCTTGAAATTCTTTAAATACGGTCCGAATTTGGTCAACATCGATATTTGAAGGTCCGAGGGGCCTCTTAATATGAATCCGAGCTTGGATTGTAAAAAAGTTGCCGCCATCTTGAAATTCTTTAAATACGGCCCGATTGCGTTCAAAATCGATATCAGTGGGTCCGACCGAGGGGTCTCGGGGAGTCGGTTTTATAAAGTCTAACTTGACACCCCTTCAGAATAGTTTGCGCAAAATTTTACTCGTCTCCCGCTTCCCCGCGTACCAACCATCTTTGGCCCGCGTAGCCCCGAACTTGCAGCGTAAGGCGACATGATGTTAACTTATATGGCGCGTATTATAAAGGCATGACCATATAGACTGTGTGACACTCTCACCTCGGGTATATGGTCTAGCAGAACACTCGCAACGGGCAGACAGTCGTCGTAAGCGGCGAGGTGTAGCGGGGTTCGGCCCTCGGCGTCTCTTGCGTTGTGGCTCGCTCCGTGCTTCAACAGTAACCGAATAGACTGCGAGGCGGCTGCGATGTCGGACGGGACGATACCAGGCACGGCTGCCAAGTGAAGGGCAGTTTGCTTCTCTGTGGAAGACAGGGATTCTTAGTTCGTTTAGTGTACAGTGTTTGTATTCGATCGTTTTTCAAACAATCACCTGGACTGATTGTTTCCTAGCCGCTTGGGACAAAAGTATCTCGTCAAAAGGCATGCGCTCAACAGTGACAAGTAATCAGTATTTACTATCCATCAAAGAATCGGCCTCAATAGTACACTATCCCTAAAAGCAATCACTAACAGATGTTACCTCATAGGCTGAGTTGACATACAATGTATCGCCGCACACGGCGTGGAGGACTGTATATATAATTTCGGTGGCTCACTTTTGCTGACGGTGATGGAGTCGAACGACTAACAGTAGTTTTATGATCCTAGTTGTTGCTTTTATATGGAATATGGACCCAATAAAGCGATCGGGATCGGAGGTGGGAGAGTAGCCTGGGGTAAATCGTGGGGAAATCTTTGGCACGACCATAAGGCAGTCAGGAGCGCTTGAAAGCACGACGTTACAACGCGTTGTTGCCATCCTGATCACGACAGACAGACTATCTCGCTCACCTTTGTTGACGTCATTGAGGTCGCACGGCACGCGATTGGCCCTGATGGCTTCCAGTAGCTGCTGCAAGCACGTGCCATATTGCACTGCGTAATGTACCGCGTTGTTGCCATCCTGGTCGCCCATCAGCGGGTCACAACCTGCCCAAAAAACAATGATTATACGTATTAATTTATTCATTTAGCACACGAAGTAAAAAATGCATATGATCAAATTTAGATCTAAAACTAAACTATACAATAAATTGTATTATTTTAAGGCACTACAAAACTGAACTTAAAAGTAGGTAACGTAGGTAACATCTCAGAATATATTGTTTATAGGCAACGACAATTTCTTTATAGGCAACACTGATCCAATTATCTAGTACGTAATGGCGACAACAAGGTGGTAATAACCATGCGCAGATCTTATACTAAAAAAATAAAGACATTCATCGTCAATAATTTACGTGTAATGTGTTATGTAACAGCCGTTCCTTTTTTTACTTTTGTAAACGGTAAGTAGAGTCTGACCAGCGAGTCGTGACAATAGCATTTTTATCAAATGCTTTATATGGCAACAATTTTACCTATGAAATAAACTATCAGTTATAAGTACCTATGATGCCTCCATACATTACGTGTTACCAGCATGCGTTTTTTTTTATTTGCCGCCATTTTTCACTGTCACGACTCGCTGGTCAGACTCTAGATACCCACAGATTCAACTATTTTATAAGTATTAATGAACGACCATATTGTACATAAGAAAAATGTGTCCAGAGTTTGATTAAAAACTATGAATGGATTTTAAGGCACCGAGAGGAGGAGGAACAATGTTCCAGCAATTGGTTGCTGCATAGCGGAAGCTGCATCGAAATGCTTTAAAACTCGAGTGTTCGTATTTTGACTTTCACAACAAATCGACATTTTAAATCAATATATGAGAATTGTTTGTTAGAGTCTGGCAAACGAAAGTTGAACCCACTAGATTCAATAACGCGGCAACACTAAACGTCATACGCATACATTTTGACCAACAGTGTTGCCGCGTAATTGAACCTAGTGGGTTCACCTTTCGTTTGCCAGACTCTAGTCATTTTATTTGACGGTTGAAATATAGGTTTTTACTGTATACACTAGACTTACCATTGGCTATGAGGACGGTCACCATCTGCGGCAGGTCGTTGATGATGGCGGAATGCAGGATGGTCTGCTCAAGGTCATTGGTCAGGTTCAACAGGTGGTGCATCTTCATCGTGTGTAGGAGCTTCACGATGTACTCGAAGCTGATCCTATTGTTGTATAAACTCATGTGCAGGAATCTGAAAATGTTCTTAGCATTATTACTATGATCTTAAAAGTCAGATATAACCTCACTTAAATTACGCAGGGTTGCTTTTTGATTGTTAGGTCAAAGTCGAAGATATGTTTACACTTTTGTACCTTACTCCATTGCAATAAGCCGAAAAATGTAGGTATACATAAAGTTCAAATAAGAGGGAAAAATTAAAAAAATTGTAGAGAGCAAAATTCGATCTCGCGACCTTCTGGCATACGCGGCCAGTCGCTGCCACCAACTGAGTTATCGGAACCAATTACTCGGAGAACAAATCTCTCAATCAGTTCCCTTTTACAATGCCTTAGGAAGGCGTGTTGCGACATTTACCTCGAAGACACTCAAGACATACGCTTCTTGTATCATTCATAGAGTTACCTTTTTCTTCATCTTCAACGGGTTTCAGGGGAAGGAGGAACTTTCTTAGACATCGATACGATCGAGGTACATTACATCAATACACATACGACGTGCTCATGGCTAGGCATCCAATTGACAATTTTTAAACATTCTAAGATTTACACTACTACTTCATTACAGCAGACAATACTCACGTGTCTCCATTCGACAAGCGCATGGCAAATAACCGCTCCAGTTTCTCTTTCACAACTTGCTTCTTGAAGCCGGTCTTCGTCCGTATGATATCACAGATCTCCTTCACTAACTGAAATGTAGGATAACTTTAGTTAATAACAGGTCTTTTTAGGTGATATGAACTTCCAACATACACAATGCGTTATGTTATTTACCAGCGGGCAACCTTTTAGCAGCCAAGCGCCACATAGTAAGGAAATAAATTGACGCGGACCGCACTTGTTAATAACTTGTGACTTTTCAGGGAAAAGGTGTACATACAAATCAGCCAAGGAGGATCGCGGGCCGCAAGTAAGGTGCATGCGGCCCGCGGTCCACCTGTTACCGAATAACCCCCTTATTCATCAAAATTAACAAACGTTTGTTAGTTAAAAACATGTTTTGTCCCTTTTTCGCGATAGAGAAACAAATTTATCGGTATTTTAACTAAAATAGGTTTGATGGTCGTTTATGAATAAGGGCATCGGTCATTTAGCTAAACCTATAATTTCACAGATTCTTAACCATAAATACGAGTATGTGTAACAAAAAATCTATTTAAAGTCGAACCCAGCGTTGCATGGAAATATGATAACATTGATAACGAATCAAAATCAGATCAAACATTTATTAAGGACACACTAAACAGCAGACTACAAACACATGAGAAAAAGTAAATTTACACGAACGAGCCCAGCCCAACTCAGCATAAAATGGCAAATGGCGTTGAAATAATGCATTGACGGAAACTGAGCCAGACACAATAAAAATAACAATATAATTAATAGGGATCGGAAATATCTCTCCAAGTGTCTCAGGCCCAGTGCCTATCATAAATTGAATAACATACAAAGCTTTCAAGTGAATGTTTCCCCTTTCCCCCGTTATATTTACTTTCTTAACCTCCGATCCGTGTTCCGGGGTGTAGACGGCGGTGTAACCGCTCGACTTATCCGTTGTGATTTGGGTGCTCTTCCCGGCTTGAGTAGGTTGAACACTTGGTTGTTTCACTTGCTGCGCCTTGTTGCTTTGGACCTTAGCCTGCAAACAATCAAGTTGTTCTGAGTACAGCTTAACCATTGGGATCATCATCATATCAGCCGAAAGACGTCCTCTGCTGGACATAGGCCTCCCCCAAAGAGTGCCACAATGGCCGGTCCTGCGCCACCCGCATCCAGCGAACTCCCGCGACCTTTACCAGGTCATCAGTCCACCTTCTGGGGGGCCTACCCACGCCGCGCCTTCCGGTACGTGGTCACCACTCGAGAACCTTTCCGCCCCAACGGCCATCGGGATGCCGATGACAAAAATTAATTACTTAAAATCATGATTAATGATCTTTAAAATTTTAACGTATGTTTCAAACCGTTCCGGACGTATCAGGAACAAGGTAATACAAAAGTGTAATTGCATTTGTTTTGTTTCATTTGACTTTAAATCAAAACAAAGTCACTACTGTATTTCCTATTGCAGCAACAGGAAATACATATAGTAAACTTTGAACAAAAGCAACTGTTACATTGAAAAATGGTACAAAGTACATTGACGTGGAGGGTGCCGTTTAATAAGACTGGCTAGAAGTTAAGTAAAAATAAGAAAGGAGTACCATCTTTCTTATTACTATTCCTCATTCCAGATAACATTAGATTATTAACGAACTAATTCGACACGTTATTCTAGGATATCAAAGGGAAAGAAATTACAAATTTTACTTATTTCGCTCATTTAGTGCTTTATAAACATAACAATACTATTTTTTTACGTATCTCAATGGTTTTCCTTGAAATCGCATAACGTTCAACGCACGATTTTTCTAATCTTATATGCAACAGGGTATAGACGAACGGTATTATTGTAAACGAACCTTCCCACGACCCGAGTCAGCCACTAAGCCATCCTGCAAGAAATCTGTCATCGACGGAGTCATCATGTACTGCCGACATAGTTCTGCAACAAGAAATATTCTTAATGACATGTTAAAAATACCGTGCTTACTACAGGCACTGTAATTTATATATAAATTAGTTTGTATGAACCAAATGTGTAACGATCCAGTGATCAGGGCAGATTTTCGATCAGTCCTCAATAGGATATTAATCTGTAGAGGCGTCTGGCGAGGTGTGAGTAATATGATTATAATAATATAATAGTATTATCTCAAAATATGATCAGTAATTACTAAACTCTTTATATCGTTCGGATAAGACACCGAAACATATTTATGTAGCATTTTGTGGTCAGCCAGCAAGTATTTCTAAGATATATGATGATATAATTTTAATTGGTAGTTTGAAGTTTCCTCGTCGCAATAAATTTTATGTAAATTGCAAAAATCATCAAGAAGAAAACCATGAAGAATATGACTTACAACTTCGTAAAATATGTTGTCTTTTTAGCGTCGAGGAGTAAATTATAAGTGACCAGTAGTATTCTGATGTTTCAATAACTAAGAAATTCTAAGACACCTATGTAATAGTAATGACAATATACTGCTGCTGCTGCTTAACTAAAGCCCTTCTTGTATTTAGTTGACATATTCGTATAGGCATTTGTTTTGATTGTATTACAAATGTAATTCCTTTTGTTGTGCTCTAGTTTTACGAAGACCACCCGCCACCTTGTTAACGACGGTCGAAATAGTACATTTCACAATGTAGAGTACCTATACATTGTAGATATTTAAGACACTACTATATTATGTTAAAGAGAAATGAGACTGCAATTTTGACTCCACAGTAAAACTGATCGATTTAGTTTTGTGAGACAATGTATCTTACTATTCACGTCTAATTCTAGTTTTTAATAAATGAATAAAATAACATAAATATACTTATTGTGGTCAAACAAAGAATGTCTCTGATCGCAGGTATTTGACGCCCGAGCCGAAGGTAAGGATAAATATGCGATCTGCGGTATTCTTTATCACCGCCCGTGGTGAGAACAAATTTTTACGTCTCTCCCTCGCCATGAAGTGGGATTTCCGCACGCTGCTCTTTTATGGCCAGGTATGACCTAATAGTTATTTAGGTAATGTTTTTGATCGACACGAGTTGGGAATTACGTATCCGCACTTGTATCATACAACATTTTACAATGCATCATGCAAGGAAATAAAATATAGGTACATAAAAGGTGAAATTTTAAATGTCACGAAATCTCATTCTCGCACAGTGTGTGGGTATTTTGGCCTGCAATCCATTCCTGCACGGGCTGGCCCCGCCCGGCACCCCCATACATGACGCACACACACACACAACATACACGACTTCCCGTGTTTATGTTGAACCATATAAAGGGGCTCTTTCAGAGCAAGGGCATTGTAAAAGATATTAAAGTAGCCAGAATACAAACCGCTAAAATCATCTCTCTGTTCCGGCGGTAAATCCGCCGTGAGCATATTGGCGAACTCAGTAGAATTCAAGCTGAATGTGGGCGGTTCGGCCATCGGCAACATGGGGCTCACGGTGCACTGGAGCTGCAGGGGGCTCCGGCTGTTGTCCGGGTCACACGTCATGTCCATCAGCGCGCTGCCCATGTCCGCGTGCGTCTGCGTCTCCATCATTACGGGGACCTGAAACGAGCGGAGTTTCAGACACGATGTCCCAAGAGTTCTACCTATACTATACAGGGTGACATTTTATTCACCGTTCAAAATTTGTGTACGCGATGTAATCATTCACATGAACAACTTTTTGTATGGGAGCAACTCAGAAATCGCGAAAAAAAAAACAGCTGTTTCATACATTTTGAACGTATAGATAGTGAAATTTAGTATGAAGCAGCTGGTTTTTTTTTCGCGGTTTCAGGTTTGCTCCCATACAAAAAGTAGTTCATGCCAATGAGTACGTCGCATGCACAAATTTGGAACGGTGAATAAAATGTCACTCTGTATTCAGCCGCCCAAAGGGATTACCCTTGTTTTACCGACAAACGTTTAATCGAAAACATTTTTTTTATTTTAGAAACAGTAAACATTTCGTGATAGTTATAAAGCTGTAACTAAAAAGTTAACGGTTTCTGAGTAACAAAAATTCGATAAAATTAAAATTCGGCGAAATAATGCATTCGGTGAAACGTTTTTTGGTGAAATAAACGGATGGCGCCCAAAGACCTATTAAAAGGCATCCTCCTTTTCATTGGAATTTGTATAATTCTAAATTTCGATCGATTTCAAAACAAAGTCTAATCTATTTTCTATTTAAGAGACTACAATAAGCTCGATTCTCCATACAAACGTGACTAGCTAGTTTGCTCTGAAACTTTGTACTTAGAATAAGTTAAATACCATCCACAGGTCTGTAATTAGTTTATGTAGCTTCAGATATCATAGTCAAAAAATACAGCAAATTTAATGTTTCATACAAAACTTGTTTTTGCTGTATTTCGTTTATTTTATAAACTGCAGCCATATAAACTAATTACAGACCTAGATATTTCGTTACAGTCCAACACGTAGTTTAAAAATGAGAACGAAACTCCGTTTGTATGGGAAGGTGAAATTCGGCCGAGCTTACTGCGGACTCTTAAGAAGGTTCTGATTTCATTGTTTTTCTGGTGTAGTGCCCCGGCTAGAGGACAAACCTCTGTTAACTAAAGTGTGTTTGGTCATCATTCTCACAAACGCAAATTTTAATTTTACAGATTACAAACGAATTTTGATGGCATGTTTACTAATTGGTTTAATGGATGTTTATGAATAAGCGCACAAGAGATACGAAGAGTTCTGGCTCTAAAATAGGGTGGGATTTACCAAGGTTCTTAAAGTCTGGAGAGCATAAGACTGTACGCGGCAGGAAAAAAGTGATCCGAACATACAAAAAAAAAGTTTGTGTGTTGTTTTTTTTACATTCCGTAAAATAAGTGTGTGTGATTACTGATTATGAATAATCGTAATAATTGTAAAAGTTTATACTTACAGCATTAGGGGTTATTAGATCCAACATAAAAGCATGTTCTGGGCTCGTAGGAGATTGTTGCTAAAAATGAAAACAAAATAAAAATAAACGAAACAAAGTAAAAACTCAATAAAAGTAAAAGCATAAAAATATACCTAATTAATATGATAAATAAACATGTCGTTACTTACATTTAACTCAAGTACTGTGGCTGGCAAGCCACAACTTTTAATCGATCCTGAAACAATGCAAAAGGAAAAGATAAACCCACTTATTCATAAAACTTAAAAAAAAAACGTGTTAACAAAAATGTGTTTTGTACCTTTCTTACACACATAAAAAAATTGTATAACGCATATGTTCGAACGAAGCCGCCTCGAATGCGATTATTTGGATTCAGAAATGCTTTATTCGATTCCTTTTCAAAAAAACTCTACGGGTAATATCCGTTTCTATATCGGACCCTGTATGTTACAGTCAGGGGTATTGATAAGTATACGTACATAAATAAGGACATGAATATCTGCACAGGACTCTTTTGTCAATGTCAATGTCATAAATGCCTGTACAGATATTTATGTCCTTATTTATGTACGTATATTATAATACCTCTTACTGTACTGGGAATGATAAACTAAGTCTGAGCCCAGAAGGAACATGTTTCAAATAAAATAATCAATAATATTTTTTTTGAATCTGAGACGTGGTCAAATCTATCATTCTTCGCTGCTGGCCCTCATCCCACTGCGAGTGTCCCCCCTGACCGGCATTCAATAGAGATTTTTTTTTTAAATTTGCCATCAGGCTTAAATCCAAGCGTACATAAGCTACGAATGCTACGATGTCTTCTTACCATCACGTTCTGATATAAAAAGAATCTCACCGAATGATCCCGTGCTGCTGAAGGAATTGTATGGGGATTGTGAGTTAATCTTGCGTTTCTTGCTGTGTTTAGTGAGAGGGTCGGCCTTGTACGTGAATTCCTTGGGATCACTGGAGCGTCCGTCCGAAGGTCGCACCAGTTCAACGGACACCTTCACGTCTGATGTTATCTGTTGGTCCCTGTAGGCTGGAGTCCTGGAAATAAATAAATATTAAGGGACAATCTTACACAAATCGAACCAGCCCACAAATCGAATCGACAAATCGAATAAGCTCAATAAGGCTATGGGTAGACGATGATATATTTATGTCACGAAACGCATTGCATGCACATGATAAATATTTGTCCAAGACCGGCTGTTTTGCAGGCAGGGCAGGGCAACTTGAATCCCCCCCCCCCATACAAGAGGGGGGTCGCGACCCACAGTTTGCTTTACAGCATTAAGATCACCTTTCATATTTGTATGTATGTACGGTCAACCAATTTGATTCCTAGGCCACCGTAGGACCCTGTCATTTTAACTGATACATAGCGACGCAATAATCCTAGTAACCCATATTGACATAGCACTTACAACGGCAAGGTTCTATGATGGCCTAGGAATCAAATTGGTTGACTGTACATATGTAAATTCTTTATTGTACATGGAACAGAACACAACAATTATTACAAGAACAGATAACACAGTCATGTACAAAGGCGAGCACATTTGTAACTCGTTACTGCATATAATAATAAAAGTTTATTTAAACTTGAATAAACAACTATCTAATGCTACGGAAGGGAAGTAGTCAGTGATAAGCAGTTATCTCCAAATCTATTTCACATGGAATTCATTAGTCCATCTATATATTTCTGTCATTTAGACGGCCCAATAAATACAAGTAGGTAGGTACAGTAGATATTTACATTTCTAACCTTAAATTGAATGCAAGTATACTTATATAGAATTTGTTCATGTTTAGATTAGGTATAGTTTTCGTTTTTATGACTTTGTCGTTAACTAAGTCGTTGCTAACTGTTGCAAGTATATTCCGCTGTTAGACTCACAATAAATTTACTCTTTATTTCTTCTCAAACTCAAACATTTTATTCGTGACAAACACACACAGCCTTTTGGCTGGGGCGGACTAAAAAAAATATATGATGTACAGTCAACCAATTTGATTCCTAGGCCATCATAGAACCTTGCCGTTGTAAATGCTATGTCAATACGGGTTACTAGGATTATTGCGTTGCTATGTAGCAGTTAAAATGACAGGGTTCTACGGTGGTTTTTAGTTTTATAATTCTCTTATTTTAGAAGTTACAGGGGGGGGGACACATTTTACCACTTTGGAAGTGTCTCTCGCGCAAACTATTCAGTTAAGAATAAAATGATGTTAGAAACCTCAATATCATTTTTGAAGACATATCCAATAGATACCGCACACGTATGGGTTTGATGAAAAAAAAAATTTTGAGTTTCAGTTCTAAGTATGGGAACCCCAAAACTTGTTGTTTTTTTTTCTATTTTTGTGTGAAAATCTTAATGCGGTTTACAGAATACATCTACTTACCAAGTTTCAACAGTATAGCTCTTATAGTTTCGGAAAAAAGTGGCTGTGACACACGGACGGACAGACAGACAGACAGACAGACATGACGAATCTATAAGGGTTCCGTTTTTTGCCATTTGGCTACGAAACCCTAACAAAGAAAATATAACTACAACTTAGAACAGTTGAAAACCCCCGACATTATCATTTCAAAGTTCAATGTCTCAAAAACAGCTAAACCGATTTTGTTTAAACTTAGCTAAGAACCATCTCGATCACGTCAGCTTTCCAACAAAAAAAACCGCATTCATATCGGTCCATTCGTTTAGGAGCTACGATGCCACAGACAGACACACACACACACACACAGACTCGTCAAACTTATAACACCCCTCTTTTTTCGTCGGGAGTTAAAAATAAATAAATACAAAGAATAATAATAAATAAATCAAAAGAATTTTCGAAAAACCCAACTGCTTTTTTACAAATTAGCCTATGTCACTCCTGCAATTACGAGGAATCCAACGACACCTCATATGTCGAAATCCGTCAAACGGTTTAGGCTGCAGGGCGTGTCAAAGAATAAGACATACACACATACATATGCTCGAAAAACATAACCCTCCTCTCCTTCGGCAATTGGGTAAAAACACTTAAGACTTTGTCGCGAAATGGGCCCAGCTCAGCATGTTGCTAGCTTTACAGCTAGCGCTGGTCTTCCGCAGGGTCCATTCGGTGAAAGCACGATGGGTAACAACGACCGATGCATACGAGTATATCAAATTAAACAAACAATAAAATATCTACGTCATTCTGTAACTGGACATTTCAAAATCCTAAATATTTATTGCCGCCATCAAAAAAGCACTCCCCTGGTATTGAGCAGCAGCGATGCCAGTACTGGCAGAGAGCCGAAGATTACTAAAATCTGGCAGGGTTTCTGACTAGACAACAACAGGCGGTAGAAAACGGAGAACAGTTCGTCCAGCGCCATCATTATGATGTCCATCAAATTGTAGAAGTGCAGCAACAGGTGGAACAATATGTATACGTATACTGGAAATTTAAGTATTCTACTGAATGTACGCACGGCACGACGGCACGGCAGTAGGTACAGTCGCCATCACATACATAGGTTCACTGTAGGTGTTCAAAATATCGGCACATGCACCCTAATGCCTTGAATATAGAGGTGTGTTCCGATGTTTGTGAGCTGCTTGCTTGCTTCGATGTATGTGATGGCGACTGTACTGCGGTGCAGAAAGTAACGGGAGCCTACTGCACTGATTTCCCATTAATGTAGCTCATGGTAAAATGGAAGGCCTACTTTGAGCTACACCGACAAGAGCCTAGCTCTTAAGTAAGAGAAGAAGACCACAAAACAACTAGCAGATTGAAACATGTGATGCCCTGCAAGAGGGCACATTACTTAACCACGATAAGTTTGGAAATGGAGGTGAAATTTTTGCCATATAATTAAGTCAAAATGTGTAAAGTCGCCGTCAAAGACGGCGACTTTATGAATTAATAGCTATTCTACACTCAAACCCATCGCGGCCCAATAATAGCAATACAAGAAATATAATATCCATACTAATACTACTATAGTATTTTATGCAACTGTTGTATAAGAAGGGTTTTAAAACGCGAGTGGCGCGGGTTGCGATGCGAGCCTTGGCGAGCATCGCAATTACAGTCGCCACGAGCGTTTTTAGACCAGTTATACACCGTTGCATACAATACTTTTTCTACGACACATTTTAAATAAATAGCAGACTACAGAGTAGTTTAACTTTTCAGGCAGCAAGTTTTCTAAATATTTGTACTTTTGCTACTCACGCAATTTCTTCAGGAGTGCAGTTATTAATGTCTTCGACTATTTTAAAAGGAACGTACACTTTTTTCTTCACAACACGAATAAAATCTTAATAATTTAGGATTAATAGTTTATCATCTTTCGTCTTTTCATTTTGAACTGTATTTTGGTGGGAAATCGGAAATATGACAGCTCTTGCTTATAGTTTGTTTTGTTTTTAATTTGTTTGCACTTGCCATCCGAACCAAACCGAATCCGGACCCGGACCGAATTCGAAATGTTTATTTTTATAAATAATACCAAGAATTTATAAAACATGTAATTTAACACACAATAGATGATGATTTATTATTATTATAGTAAATTATTTATAATATACAAATGTTAAATCGTAAATAAATACTTTTATTTCGAAATATTTGTTTATGAAGTTGGCATCACTGCAATATAGCAGCTGATTTAAAAAAAAGTTAAACAGTGCTTTTATGAAAAATGTATGAACCAAAAAAGTACGCTAAACAGTGCGTTTTTGGTCCATAGAGCATAGAGTTTTTCGACGACTTATTAGTGGTGTCATTGTATTTGAGCTACAGCCTATATAAATGATAGATAACGGTACAGGAAAAGAAAAAATACTAAACGTCCGACTGCTCGACGCTGTACACTAGTAAATTCGAATGAAGAAAAATCCTCTTAGTTCGAATTTAACCTATTTATTGCTTTGACATAAAGTGCCCATGCCATATACTCGTACAGCGTCGAGCACTCGGACGTTTACCTTATAAATGCGAAAGTGTGTCTGTCTGTCTGTCTGTCTGTCTATTAACTATTCACGCTTAAACCGCTGACTCGATTCAGATGCAATTTGGTATAGAGATAGTTTGAATACCAGGGAAGGACATAGGGTAGTTTTTATTCCGGAAATCATACCCTAAGGAGGTGAAATGGGGGGTAAAGGTTTGTATGGAGCTACGATATAAACGAGGTCGACGCGGACGGAGTCGCGGGCAGAAGCTAGTAGGTAATATAACTTACCTGAAGACAATGGCGTATTGGTGGTGCACGTCACTCTGAAGAAAGTGTGCTTTGGCTGACCAAACCTCTTCATTATTCTCGTTACGTTCAACGAATCGGATCTCGATGTTTTCTGTGAACAAAATTGTTTTCATTAACTTCTTAATCACCACTGACTGCCATATGTAGGGTTCCTGTAATAGGAGCAAAAAATTAAACGGTAGATTATTAAGCTTGTGAATAATTATTTCCACGTGGTTTTATATGAAAAAAAAATTTTTTTTTTCTTCGAAATAAATTAACTTTATGTATTTTTTTACTCTTTTGGACTGCTATAAGTAACTTTTTATTTTAAAAACAAAAATAAAATATAAATCACAAAAATATCTTTTGAAAACAAAAATGCAAAAACTATTATCTAGACACGCGGCAGCGTGTCAAGCCAAGTTCAAGCAAAGGAACTGGCTAGCCAGCACCGAGTGTAATATTACACGAACCACTTGGTGCCACTTTTGACCCTTCTATAACTCAAAACCTCTTTAACGTAAACACATAAAACTACGTGTTTAATTATATCCATAAGGACATCTTGGAGCCCAAATTTCATGAAGCTAGCTCAAACGGTTATAATATAGAAAGAAGAATAGCGTCACTGCTAAAACGGATGCGCGGTAGCAGCAACAGTATGCTGAGGGTGTTGGCAGAGCGCCTCGACTGCCCGCTCACCAAATATTGGGTTGAAGTGGTCATTGGTAGGGCCAAGTAGGGAATAAAATATTCACTACTTGGTCCTCCCTTTCTGCCATAGGTAACCAGAAAATACCTTATTGTAAATGTATGTAATTAAAATTCTATTTAAACTAAACTAAACTTAATCGTGTAATACTAATATAGTCTTGTAAGCCCCATTTTGTTACTAACACTATTATGGATCTCGGTCTGAAATAAACAATTTTTATTTTATTTTATAATATTTTTATTTATAAAGATATGAAGGTGAAAAAGTCTTAAATTTTAGCACTGACTGACTGGCTGACATAAGTATGTAGTACCTAAACCTAACTTACTTCCAGATGACCTAGAAGGATGAAATTTGGAATCCAGCTCGGTAATTGTATGTAAGCGTAGGAAAAAGTCTAAAAATAAAAAAAAGTTAAAAAATAGGGGGGGGGGGGGTCCGACACAATTTTTTTTTAAATTGTAGCGTTGAAACCGTTACAAGCAGATATTTGAAACTATCTCAATACATGTATGTATTATTAATATTTTCTGTATAACAGAAATATAAAAATAAAGTTAAGTCAAAAAATAAGTGGTGTCCCCGTACAAAAAACTTAAATACGGCGCGCGGCACCACATAATTATGCTGTCACGCGTTTAGCGTTGTCTCACTCACATTCACTTTGAATCTCAATGCCTGCCTAGTTTTCTTTTACAAAAAGTAATGATATCCCACCAAAAACATGAATGTAAAAAAGGAGAGCCAAGTTCAATACAAAAATTATGCTTGGCTGTGGGCTTCGCCGCAAAAAGAATGGAGATCTAAATGAGTGCCAAGTTATATGCAAAATCCAAATATGTATTTATAGGCACAAAATAACATTATGAACAAATATTAAACTCTATTTCTTTCTAGACAGAGTCGCACCATAAGGGTTCCTTTTTTACCTTTTTGGTACGGAACCCTAAAAAGGCAGGCGGGGCCGCGGGGTAAAGTAGAGCCCATCACGTCTACCCCGAAGATCCATTCTATATACTAGGTGAGGTTACATAGTTGTAGAAATCGGATGAGTACTTCAAGAGATTATTAATAACACACAAACGTACAACGTCGTAAACATTACCTCTTTATAATAGTAATAAGAATAGATTAGAGATTTATCTAATGAACTTTAATCCCCAGATTGATTTGATATTAGATTGATTAAACTTTGAAAATTAGTGAATTGGACGTTTAAGAATTAATGGTAAGCTTAAGAGACATTAACTAATATCACAGATTATACATATTTTCTAATCAAAACATATTGTAATTAATTACACGGATTAAGCCTAACAGAATTTTATTAAATGGGGTTTATTATATTTAACTGGGTTTTATGAATGTCCTATAATTGCCGGTCCGATATTTAACTAAAGAACCCTCTAAAACCATTTCAAAATAATTGCGTTGGTAATAAAATCTAAAAACTTTGCAACAATATTTTATTATCCTTCCATTATTCGCCATCTGGCGTCACTGCACGAGTCAGCATTGTAAGTTGCATAGCTAAAAAGTATTTGTGTCATTAAAAAAGGTTTTAAGGGTAATAAAAATGTGCACTTACTCTTGTTCACTTTCTCCACTAGGATGTAAACGTCCTCGCCGCCTTTGGGCCGCCCGTAGAACTTGCTTATGCGGCATATCTTCAAGTCATTGGTAGCTGCACTTTCTACAAGCAATAAAAAAAAAAATTAACAGGGTAGAACCAATATTTAGTTAAAAAAGATTTTGTCTCTTTTACACAAACGCAGATGGTAAAGTGACGGATAATAAATGATTTCTATAGACCTTTTAACTAAAATATGTTTTATGGATGTTTACAAATAAGGGTATAACATACGTACTTATAAGGTTTTAATTAATACAAAAAGTATACATGCAAGCGATGGTTTATAAAGATGTTTGAATATCTGTTACTCTTTCATGCAAAACTACCAAACGGAGTTTAATCTAATTTTTCATGAACACACTTCATTACATCAGAATGACATATACTTAGACTATTATTTATACGGGTAACATGCTTGTAGCATGATCCGTTTTATGGTTACGTTTTACGTGACGTTTCATTACATTTATTAGGCCGTAAAACGTGATTTAAAATCTACCGTGCTAGCCGGGCAGTAAGCGGGCGCACAGAAGTTAGTAATTTATATTATAATGTTTTATGTTTAAGAGTTTGTAATGATCCACTTTTTTCGATATGTTTCATCGTAGTTTCAAATACTCGATTTAAATATTATTAGAGAAACCTAAATCTTATAAAATATTGTTCTCTAAATACCTAGATGTCTCGTAATAGATTCCAATAGTTTGATCCTTAGTTAATTATTTATTAACAAATATGGGGAATAACTTGTAGCTATTGAAAATTGTTCACGTACCTAAATAATAATAACAATGGCAGAATGACACGTAATTGATAAACCACAGAATAATATTCAGCGAGGAGAGGATAAGTGCGTCATTCCCGTAAATAATTTTACTAAGTGTCGATAACGGAACTAATAAGTTTAACTAACTCAATTTTGTTTTATGTAAATTACTAGTTTCCACCCGCGACTTCATCTGCGTGGACCCGGGATAAAAACTATCCTATATTTTAATCCAGGCTATAAACTATCTTCGTGTAAAATTTCGGTTAAGCCGTTTAATTGTTGATTGAATAGCAAATATCTAAACATCCATCGTACACTTTTTAGCATACCTAATTTTATTGACCAAATAAACAATACGTGTCCAATATTTTTAGATAATCTAACTGACGGACTAAATATAATGATATATTTTTTTACCCAGAAAAGTACCAAATTAGTGAAAGTAGAAAAATATTTGTGAGATCCTAGAATCTAGATAATCGATGAATTTATACATTTCAATAAATATGTTACAAAGTAATAACAATCATGCAGGCCATGACGCCCTGTAAGCTTAGGTAATGATTTAAGCCACAATGATAAAAAACTTTTAAAAAACCGGCCAAGTGCGATTCGGACTCGCGCACGAAGGGTTCCGTACCATTATCAATATTTTTTTTTGTTTTTAGTATTTGTTGTTATAGCGGCAACAGAAATACATAATCTGTAAAAATTTCAACTCCCTAGCTATCACGGTTCTTGAGACACAGCCTGGTGACAGACGGACGGACGGACGGACAGCGAAGTCTTAGTAATAGGGTTCCGTTTTACTCTTGGAGTACGGAACCCTAAAAAAAATTATAAAAATCATTAAAACAGAATAAAATTTTAAAATTGACAATTATTAATTTATCATCATCTCAGAATTACTTATTACCATAACATTAATACAACATTACGATATCACAATTCATCATCATTTAAGAATTCGTCAGTAGAATAATAACATTGTGTCAATTAGTATTTTTAATAAGTTTATTTATAAATATAATTGTCCGTTAAAATTCTAGTTTAGTGTTATCTGGGGGCGTAGCATGGTTGCCATTTTAATCACTCATGGCTCGATAAGACATCCGTCACATTCTGACAAATAAGCGAGTGCGAGAGTGATGGATGTCTTATCCACAACGATAAGTGAAGAAATGGCAACCATGCTACGCCCGCTGAAATGAGATATCTGGGGGCACGGCAGTGCCCCCGCCAAGTTGAGCAAAACAAACAAACATAGTTTTAGGTACAGTCAGGGGTAATAATATACGTACATAAATAAGGACATAAATATCTGTACACGCCTTTATGACATTGACAATAGAGTCCTGTACAGATATTTATGTCCTTATTTATGAATATATTATTACCCC
Organism: Epinotia brunnichana; assembly: GCA_963854355.1. Taxonomy (NCBI): domain Eukaryota; kingdom Metazoa; phylum Arthropoda; class Insecta; order Lepidoptera; family Tortricidae; genus Epinotia; species Epinotia brunnichana. Next base: position 22,151,348 of record OY977945.1, on the reverse strand, counting down.
TGACTGTACCAATGCAAAAACTAGTAAATGCAGTAAAGTTATGTGATTCCCAAGTTGCAGAATTTAATTTTGCAAGCAAATAAAGATTAATAAGAGTGCCTGACTTGGCTCTACGAAATATGACACCAATTTTTATTTTTACTTGGCCTATATTTTACATAGAATGTTTTTTATGACTCCGTAGGTAACTTAATGTAGCAAATATGGTACCTACTGTCAAGGTATATAAATATAATAGTTATATCATTCTCACACACTTTTCCACTTATTAATGTTAGTATAGACAACTCTTGGTAATAAACATTTTAAAGGCGTTAACCGTGTTCAGATATTTTAGCACTCTTGCATGTTACGATGTATCTGAATATATATTGTGAATGGGCCTGTACCCAGTAATACATAATTAAAGCGCTTACCATTATAAGCATAACAAGCGTCTATTGTTATACTAATAAATTCTATTCACGGGAAGCCGGAGTCAGGTTTCATCAAACTCCTGTGCGTAATGGCCATACTTGAAATCTTTCGAGTTGGCCAAATTAAACAACCAACCATATTGAAAAAGCGACTGTAACGTGTAGACAGAAGATTCAAATTGAACTAGCAGCATAACAGCTTGTCGGTTTTAAACAATGTTCTCTATACCCATAGCCAAGGTGTTCGTTCATTTTGCCATGTGGCAAAATATTTGCAATGTTAAAATATCAGTTTATAACACTCGTGCAAAAAACAACCGCGTTTTCAGGAAAACAAATAATCGCATGCACAAGGTTTAAGAAGGCTCAAAAGTAAGTAGTTTTGTTAGTATTAGCTATTTAGAAATTCGTCTCTTTGCTGAAACAAAATAACTACACACTTTTTTAACATTCATAGTCAAATACTGAAACTTTTTATTGAACATCAAAAACGCTCAGTTAGTATGAAGACTAGGACATAGGCACCTAGTAATTTTTACAGATTATGTATTTCTGTTGCCGCTATAACAACAAATACTAAAAACAAAAAAAAATATTGATAATGGTACGGAACCCTTCGTGCGCGAGTCCGAATCGCACTTGGCCGGTTTTTTAAAAGTTTTTTATCATTGTGGCTTAAAGCATTACCTATATACTAGGCTTACCTGCAGGCAAACTGTTCAAACAGTTTTGCAGGGACATGTTTTAGATTATGACATTGACAATAGAGTCCTGTACAGATATTTATGTCCTTATTTATGAATATATTATTACCCCTGACTGTACCAATGCAAAAACTAGTAAATGCAGTAAAGTTGTGTGATTCCCAAGTTGCAGAATTTAATTTTGCAAGCAAATAAAGATTAATAAGAATGCCTGACTTGGCTCTACGAAATATGACACCAATTTTTATTTTTACTTGGCCTATATTTTACATAGAATGTTTTTTATGACTCCGTAGGTAACTTAATGTAGCAAATATGGTACCTACTGTCAAGGTATATAAATATAATAGTTATATCATTCTCACACACTTTTCCACTTATTAATGTTAGTATAGACAACTCTTGGTAATAAACATTTTAAAGGCGTTAACCGTGTTCAGATATTTTAGCACTCTTGCATGTTACGATGTATCTGAATATATATTGTGAATGGGCCTGTACCCAGTAATACATAATTAAAGCGCTTACCATTATAAGCATAACAAGCGTCTATTGTTATACTAATAAATTCTATTCACGGGAAGCCGGAGTCAGGTTTCATCAAACTCCTGTGCGTAATGGCCATACTTGAAATCTTTCGAGTTGGCCAAATTAAACAACCAACCATATTGAAAAAGCGACTGTAACGTGTAGACAGAAGATTCAAATTGAACTAGCAGCATAACAGCTTGTCGGTTTTAAACAATGTTCTCTATACCCATAGCCAAGGTGTTCGTTCATTTTGCCATGTGGCAAAATATTTGCAATGTTAAAATATCAGTTTATAACACTCGTGCAAAAAACAACCTCGTTTTCAGGAAAACAAATAATCGCATGCATAAGGTTTAAGAAGGCTCAAAAGTAAGTAGTTTTGTTAGTATTAGCTATTTAGAAATTCGTCTCTTTGCTGAAACAAAATAACTACACACTTTTTTAACATTCATAGTCAAATACTGAAACTTTTTATTGAACATCAAAAACGCTCAGTTAGTATGAAGACTAGGACATAGGCACCTAGTAATTTTTACAGATTATGTATTTCTGTTGCCGCTATAACAACAAATACTAAAAACAAAAAAAAATATTGATAATGGTACGGAACCCTTCGTGCGCGAGTCCGAATCGCACTTGGCCGGTTTTTTAAAAGTTTTTTATCATTGTGGCTTAAAGCATTACCTATATACTAGGCTTACCTGCAGGCAAACTGTTCAAACAGTTTTGCAGGGACATGTTTTAGATTATGACATTGACAATAGAGTCCTGTACAGATATTTATGTCCTTATTTATGAATATATTATTACCCCTGACTGTACCAATGCAAAAACTAGTAAATGCAGTAAAGTTGTGTGATTCCCAAGTTGCAGAATTTAATTTTGCAAGCAAATAAAGATTAATAAGAATGCCTGACTTGGCTCTACGAAATATGACACCAATTTTTATTTTTACTTGGCCTATATTTTACATAGAATGTTTTTTATGACTCCGTAGGTAACTTAATGTAGCAAATATGGTACCTACTGTCAAGGTATATAAATATAATAGTTATATCATTCTCACACACTTTTCCACTTATTAATGTTAGTATAGACAACTCTTGGTAATAAACATTTTAAAGGCGTTAACCGTGTTCAGATATTTTAGCACTCTTGCATGTTACGATGTATCTGAATATATATTGTGAATGGGCCTGTACCCAGTAATACATAATTAAAGCGCTTACCATTATAAGCATAACAAGCGTCTATTGTTATACTAATAAATTCTATTCACGGGAAGCCGGAGTCAGGTTTCATCAAACTCCTGTGCGTAATGGCCATACTTGAAATCTTTCGAGTTGGCCAAATTAAACAACCAACCATATTGAAAAAGCGACTGTAACGTGTAGACAGAAGATTCAAATTGAACTAGCAGCATAACAGCTTGTCGGTTTTAAACAATGTTCTCTATACCCATAGCCAAGGTGTTCGTTCATTTTGCCATGTGGCAAAATATTTGCAATGTTAAAATATCAGTTTATAACACTCGTGCAAAAAACAACCGCGTTTTCAGGAAAACAAATAATCGCATGCACAAGGTTTAAGAAGGCTCAAAAGTAAGTAGTTTTGTTAGTATTAGCTATTTAGAAATTCGTCTCTTTGCTGAAACAAAATAACTACACACTTTTTTAACATTCATAGTCAAATACTGAAACTTTTTATTGAACATCAAAAACGCTCAGTTAGTATGAAGACTAGGACATAGGCACCTAGTAATTTTTACAGATTATGTATTTCTGTTGCCGCTATAACAACAAATACTAAAAACAAAAAAAAATATTGATAATGGTACGGAACCCTTCGTGCGCGAGTCCGAATCGCACTTGGCCGGTTTTTTAAAAGTTTTTTATCATTGTGGCTTAAAGCATTACCTATATACTAGGCTTACCTGCAGGCAAACTGTTCAAACAGTTTTGCAGGGACATGTTTTAGAATAAGTTTTTTATATCTTTGGTTAATAAAAAAAAAAAGTATATTTCATAAAATATAAAGTTTGTAGGAAAATACAGACCAGTGACGTCCCAGTCTTCTGTGCTCAAACAGCGTCCATCTTTAATCTTCATGTATGACATGTTTTCAAAACTTTCAAATAGCAAAAATATTTTAAAGGTAATGTGAAAGTATTTTATTTTTGCTTTTTCAAATACCGTTTGCAAGTTTTGCTCGGCGTCGTAACTAAAAACCCAGAGAAAACATTTCTTTTCTAGAAATTAGATTTTGATGGATTTTTCGCGCACTTTTAACTCTGTACTCATTGTGAATTTCATAGAAAAATTGTTAGACGTCCTTGAAAACGCCCATTTACAAACAAATACCAAATAAATATTGGTCGTTTAATATTTCAAACATATGTAATTAATTATGACGATGCTTAAGAGCTTTCGTGGACTAGACTTTCACTCCTCACTGTTTAGAAAAAACCAGTTCGCTCTTTGTGAAAGATTGTGAAAATAGAATTATAGTCAATCCAGACAGAGAAACACACATTTACACCACATACTTACTGATTAATCAGTTAAACAATCAGTGTGAATCATTCGACCTTGAGATATCCACGAAGTGGCAGCAATAAATACAAAGTGAAGTTTATAAATAAACACTCCGGTGCAGATTATACGGAAAGCGCCTTATAGTAACCAACGGGTGTCTCAATAAGAGTGCATTATGAATTACCCTATTAATACCTAATTTAAGGGTTAGATTGCAATGAAATTGTGCACTGTTATCGAGACACCCGTTACTGTGAATAGTGATGTACTAATTGCGGAAAGTTTTCAAAAAGTTGGAAAAGTTATCGGAAATTTCTGGAAATTTTCACAAGGAATTAAGGAAATTTACGTACTGAGAAGCATACAAGTGTAACTCTTATATACTATGTATAAGAGTTACAGTTTTAAGCTTCTCAGTACGTAAATTCCCATTATGGAAATGGAAAGTTTCAATTCCCATACAAAAATGAGGAAAATTTCCGAAAATTTCCTATGTTAAATTGCAGAACCATTTCGCAATATAGGAAACTTTCCGTCGGCAAATCAGTAACTGTGAGTCAATGCACATACATTTCAAAAGCAGCATTCTTTTGGTAATACTTTCATCCAGAACTGACAGAGGTAATAAACTGGGTGATTTTGGGGTCATGAACCGAAATGACCAAAAGCCAATAAGATGCTTGTACTGAACAACATTTCCCATGAGACCAACTAATAAATGAGTCATTTTCAAATAGTTAACGTCACTTGTCACAACCATGTGCAAAAGTCAAAAATTTCCCAGCAGTTCAATATTGTAATATTTTGGTCCGTATTAAAAAATAACAATTAAGTATTAGTAGCGTTAACTTTTGCAAATGGTTGTGACAAGTGACGTTAACTATTAGAAAATGACCCGAATATTTTATATACTCGTACCTATATAAAATACCTAAATCGCAAAAAAAACAGTTATTCCATGGATTAACTCTCAATTAACTCGCACTTAACTTTTAACTGGCGATTTCATGGTTGGTCCTATAGGAAAAGTTGTTGACCATCTTATTCGCTTTTGGTCATTCCGGATCATGACCCCGAAATCACCCAGTACGTGTATTACCGCTACGAGTACCTGCATTAATATCTGCCATGACAAAACGCGCATAAACATCTGACATGACTCTATTTCGTTGGTCATAAGGATGTGCCAGATATACAGTCATGGCCAGATAATTAAGAACATGATCTTTTTCCCCATACAGTTGCATACAAATATGACTTTTCAAATTTGATGATAATTTATAATGTGTTTGATTAATTTTGTTTCTGATTATACGGATGTAACCGTGTTTAAACAGTATTTAATATAGTGCAGAAGAGCGTCTGTAAAGTTTAGACTTTAAAAAATACAGGCGATCGAATCAACACTTTTTATAACTTCATACATTGTTCCTAATTACAGTATGAACTCGTAAAAACTGTCCATTTGACCATCCGTATTTTTTTAAGCACAACCTTTAGAGAACTTTTATATAAACTAAATTAAATCTTATTTATACACAGATACCTCCATATACTCAGAAATAAAATTGGCCAAACATATTTTAAATCATCATAATGAAAAGTCATATTTATGCATTGGTATGGTAGGGTATACTTCATTGGAGACCCGGAGAAATATGTATCTAGTAAAATACTTCTTCAATTTAATACGCGGCCTTGTGACCAATCCACAACTGCTTGCTCTTATAGGACTCCGAGTTCCAAGTCTATCCACAAAGCAGCTACGCCCTCGTCACCGCGGTCTCATCGCTGTCCCTCCAACTAGGACTCGCGCACTAGCCTCTTCCCCGCTGCATCTAGTACTAAAGCTATTAAATGACATACTCGACAGTGACAGCCAACTGGACATATTTTTAAGCCCGAAACCTAAATTTTTGGTGGCTGCCTATCAATATTTAGAAAAAGTTGTCACTCCTAGCTCCATAACGACATAATCTATATTATTAAAATAACTTGGACCTATTAATATTATATAATTTTAGTTTTATAAGTTTTATTGACCATCTGTATTTCATTGTAAGAATCTCAATCTGATACCACAAAAAAAAAAAAAAAAAAAAAAAAAAAACTACTTTTTAACAATAATTATTATTCATTTGACATTATACACTCTAAACTCGCATGATAAATATTAATTTACCAATTAGCATGTAAGGTATAACTGTTAGTGCTAATATTAATGGTAATAATAAATAAATAAATGATAAATGATAAATATTTGTATGCAACTGTATGGGAAAAAAAATAATGTTCTATCTGGCTATGACTGTATGCCGCTTTCTTTTATTAATACTGGTAACGGTACCTGGGTTGTTTTCAAAAAAAGTGTACCCTAGTTAAGGTAAAATTAAGAAACATTAACTTTGTCAGGTGAGTCACGAAAATTAGCTGTATAAATGTATGGCAAATTTTCGTGACTCACCTGAAAAAGTTAACGTTTCTTAATTTTACCTTAACTAGGGTACACTTTTTTTGAAAACAACCCACCTACTAAGTGGCTAAGTTAACGAGATCGGAGATTTGTTCCAAAATATCTGTCTTGGAAATACCATGTTCTAAAATGTAAACATTTGACACTCAGAGGAATATTTAAACAATTGAACTCGCAAAATTCTCGCAGAGTTATTTTTTTGCATTTTTTTAGTAGACGGTTGTTTATGCTGTAAGTATAACTTCGACAGTCACATTTGTTTATTATACTTTACCTAATTTTAACCTTTCATAATTCATTTATTTCCCATTTAGGTATGCTAAGATACACAAGACTTATGTCCGTCAACAATATACCATAAGATTTATAATTACAATTTATCGCTAGAATAATTATTTAATTATTTACTAAGTGTTGCAACTCTTTTTTAAATCGAAATCCCAAACATTTTTGTCTGACATATACCTAATCCGTCCCTTAATAATACGATTTCTGATTCAATCTGGCTTTGACAATCTTTTTAAATGTATTATCCGATAAGTTTATTGTGTGACTTGGGATTTTGTTGTAGAAATAAATCGACTGTTCAATAAATGATTTCCTTACTTTCGCTAGTCGCAATCGACGCACCGTCAATTTATCTTTGTGTTAAAGTTATGTACGAGTACTTACCTATGTCACTATTTTTCGGAAGATCTTTGTAATGCTTCCTGGTTTACATAATGATCTCATAAATGTATAGTGAAGGCAGTGTTAAAATAAGTCCCTAAATAGGTCTCTCAGTTCGATAGCAATAGTAACCGAGCATATTTGTCTTACTATGTTGACATTACTACCACCAATCTATAATTATTGACAATCAAGCAAATGGACTCTCATTTCATTAGACTAAAACATAAGCTTCACACACAATGAAATGGCGTACTTTTCTAAAGAGGAATGATGAAAACACAAATGTAACGCAGATATCAGATTGAAAAGTGGCGAAAAATAATAAAAGCTTTAAAGTAAAGTTTAATAAATATTTCACCTTGTAGGTAGTTACCTACAAGGTGAAATATTTATTAAACTTTGCAAATACACGGCTTATGCCATAAAAATATTGCAATAAAAGGTTTAATCAATTTTAAGTAAATAAATAAGATATAATATAGGAAGGTATAATAAATAGGATACATAAAGTAAAATTGCCTCTATAAGGCACACAAGAAGATAGGATAGACACACAGCAAAGGTTAAGTACGTAGTAGATTTTTGTACCGAAGTCTAAAAATAAATAAATAAATAAGAAACGGGGGACAATTTTTCACAAAAATATATACTTGTATAGATAAAATAAATAGGTACTTAAATACGAAGAAAAAGCATCCATGTCTCGTAAATTAACTCACTTTAGGTTTTAAATTCTTCATGCACACTATTAAAGCACCCAAGGGTCAATTTGAGATGTCACAAGTCTTCCTGAAATGGTAGGTATATATGTATAACGAAATAGCTCAAACACTCACTCATGTTGTGTATAGGTTCGGAGAAAACTGGTGCGCAGATCTCCTGATCAGTCTCTATATCATGAGCACTGAACCTCAGCCTCACGATATTCAGGTTGATCCCTCGCGCCTCCGTCTCACAATAACTCATGAGCTAGAAAAAAAAATACTCACTTTGTTTCACACTGCCGGTAAAATAAAACACAGCCTGCAGCATTTTGTGATTTATGTTTTTTTTTAATTTATGTTTTTAAATTTCGTACGCGATCGTGTAAACGTGCGACTGTGTCGCGGTGATGTCACTAACTAACTGAGGGAAGCGAGGTTGTGCCTGTGCTGTTGTTGCCAAACCAACTGGCTTTGTTGTGATAGATCCGTAGGCACCGAGGCGCCGGAAGTTTATATGCCTAAAGTTTAAGAATATTATTTTTTTAAACATAAAGACTGTACACGATAAAATCCGGGCACACCTGATCTAGTATATTTTTCTACCAAGTGCTTATTAAGAAACAACACTTTTTTTAAATAATCCATAGATATAATACTTTAAAATAAAAATACAATCATATCAGAATGTACGAGCAAGTATGAGTTTTTGTGTTATGCATTCCAACACACTTATAATTTTTTGTGCAGCATTATTTGACAATGGTCGTTCACTTTTTACTACAATACCATTATCGTATTTACATTATAACAAGGTGTTTTACACTTTTAAGAATATAATTTGACCAAAAAGTTACATTAGTTGACTGGTTTCTACTTGGGGTAGCCAGCAAGACTGTCCAGTTCAAGCAAGTAGGAGATATTTACAACTTTAGTCCATTTTCTTTTTGGCTGATATTTGTCAAATAATTGCCTTCCATACAAAAATTACTTTCAGTGCTTGAACTGGACAGTCTTGCTGGCTACCCCAAGTAGAAACCAGTCAACTAATGTAACTTTTTGGTCATTCTTTAAAGTAAAACACCTTGTTATAATGTAAATACGATAATGGTATTGTAGTAAAAAGTGAACGACCATTGTCAAATAATGCTGCACAAAAAATTATAAGTGTGTTGGAATGCATAACACAAAAACTCATACTTGCTCGTACATTCTGATATGATTGTATTTTTATTTTGAAGTATTATATCTATGGATTATTTAAAAAAAGTGTTGTTTCTTAATAAGCAGTTGGTAGAAATATATACTAGATCAGGTGTGCCCGGATTTTATCGTGTACAGTCTTTATAATTGACAAGATAAAATAGTACATTATGATACAAGTGAGGTATGTTGATCATTACATCAGAGGCGGAATTGTCACGCGAACCGCAGGTGAGCGTGATAATAGAGCCGATGGTGTAATTATCAAAGCTCACGCGTGTGATACGACGTTTTTCAACACATTTGCGAGGAAAAAATCCTTTTCATAAAATGAACATGTTACAGGCTCCTAAGTTGTTTCCTTTAGTTATTGAAGACAACAGGTTTTTACTCACATATTTGTACATCTCCAAGAATGTACAGTGGCGTCAAATCTATTTATCACTTTTCTATTCACTGCGAGTCAACATTTTTAACAATAACCAAACACGCATCATCAATGTTTACATATATTTGTGAAATTACCTATAATGGCGCGCAACTATTTTTTTTCGTAAAGTTCGCGTAGGTAGTGCAGTGCGCCCGCAGCGAGGCTTAGATGAAATCTCTAAACAGCCAATACAAAATAAAATAAATATTTTCTTATTCAATATAAATTCATGTAAAATGTTATCAAAAGTAAATAGTTTTACTAAATGAAACGTTTCTATATCATATCCAACAAGAAATAATCAATTAATCCACAAGAAGGATTTAATTTGTTTAGTCGAGTAAGAGTAATCCATTTGCCGAGAATTAAAAACAAACCTGTATAACCCGGTCAATTTAAGAATGCGCCGAGTCCATACATACACCTTGTTGCAAGGTGCCAACGTGTCTTAATCGGCATATAAACATAACTACACGAGTGTCGTAATGTTATTAAACACGCGTGTTTAATACCCAGGATTATGAGCCCAAAAGCGGCACAATAAGAGGCACGTTATGAGCAAATGTGTTGAAAAAATATAAATTATATTAGATTATAATAAGTTGATACTATTTCTCTAAATATAGTTTTAAATCATAGCTTTCTGTCTAACCTTAAAGTAGTTTCAAGCAATGATTACATAAGTTAGAATAGTTATTAAGAGATAAGAAATTTGATTCCCCGTTCAGCCAATGCTAAGTTGGCAAAAGGTTAGCCGGAAGAGATCCCTTGTAATAATGCTGATCTATTGTGTGACATTTATATTTTTCACCTGTTATTGTGTACAATAGTGCTTACAATACATACAAATGAACTTTCTTATGGTATTGAGTTTTAAGTATACTTCTAGATTTGCGGTAGTGCCTCCCAAAAAGTTATTTGGAACCTGAATATTCTTGCAATTGTATGTTTAATTGGTATAATGTTATGTTATTTGTCATCTATTATATTAACAACACTCAGGTCACGTGGCGATTTGCATTTTGCATTTTCCTTATTCACATTAGTACTTTTGCATTTCTATTGATATTAATAAACGGGTGATACATACCGTGGTATGATTCAATTTACTATGCTCCGTACAAGGTCACAGTTAATGTGCCACGAAATATCCAACGAATATTTCAAGAAAGACCCCGCACTAAAGGTATTTGGTATAAAACCATCCCGCCAACACTTCCTCGGAACACCGTAAATTTAGTAGACAAGATGTGACTGGTGCTCTTAGAATTCGCTCCGGTCACATTCCATTAAATAGTTATGCATACATGATGCGGAAATTTGACTCTCCCAATTGCACCATACGTGGGGTTGTGGATGATGTGTACCACGTTACAATGGAGCGTGGCTGTGGCGACGCACAGCGATGTGTGCTAAATATAAATAAAGAAATGCCCGCGCGGCTCCGCCCGCATATTGTAAAGAACGCAGGTAAACCCGCGGGATTAAATATAGCCTATAACCATCCAGAAAGTCCATTCAACAAGCAAGTGAAAGAGTTTTTGAAATCGGATACGGTTTAGGTTCCGGAGATTACCCATTACATACAAACTTACAATCTGACAGACTTTTCCTCTTTATAATAATAGTATAGATAAGGATCTCGGTAGGATAAATAGTAATTTTTTGATTAGCTAGTCTGACCTCTGAAAAAGCGGAAATAGTATACAACTTAGAATTACGAATGTAATTAGATTAAGAAAGCCACTATGAGGGTGGCATTTGTAAAACCCTCTTTAAATAAATAAAAGATTTTAAAAACCTACAAGCGTATACATATACATGTTCTTAATTTTAGAAGATATATTTTTATTTTCATGAACTCATACATATGAACATTATAAACAAAGCTCTTCAAAACACCTCTTATATTGTTAGAAAAATATAACCATTCGTAAATGAACCGAAACAATACACCATTTAAAAAATGTTAGAAAAAGTAACGCCTACATTGGAGTGTTGTAGCGGGGACCCAATAAATTTTACACTTTGCGACATAAGTGTCACAAGTGGGTCCTTGAACATTGTTTCAAGGGAGCACAGGGAGTGTCTGTATTAGCTTACACATTTCTGAGAAATCTCTATTCGAAGTGGTAATATGCTGTAATTTAGGAGTCCAGATTTCGTAACGAAAAACTAGGGACAAGCAAGTGGATCATTTTAGCTCCTCAATGCTGGTTTTATGTTTTAAGAATTACAGGCTTAATATTATTAAGAGGGCGTTCAAGTGCACACCAGCGCCACTGGTAAATCATTGTGATTATTTAAATTTAACGATATATATTTAAAAAAGGATGCCGCTATACAATGTATTTCGTATTTAAGTACCTTGTGAATACATCATAATAGTTTTTTCAAACCACATGCTCGACAATGCCGAATTATAGGTCATGTAAACCCTACCGAAAGCAAGACATTAAATCCCTTGGTATTAGCCGGGTTATAATGTTGTACTGAATTTCATTGTAACCCGCTGGTTAATAATATGATTTCACTTTTCATAATTCTTATTACTATATGCATAAAGTTTAATTTTGCTAAACACAATTTGTCCTAGGCCATGGCCTACTTGATTTGACAAAATAAATGAAGTTTGCCTCCGTGTGAACCCCGGTCCGGAGGAGCGCGGTGCGGTGCTCGAAATTCGAATTTCGAATCTAGGACCACGGCTTGTGCTTTCGAATTTGGAACGCCGCGCGCCTTCATTTGTTCACGCGTGACGAACAAATCGAGTTCTTGTAGGTGCCTATAGAAGATTTAATTTCAAAAATAATATTGAAAATGTCGAGTGATGAAAGTGTTTTGACTCCTGAGTTTATCAAATTAGATGCCATAGGCATTGTCAACAATCTGCTGCCAGAGAAGTCAAAGGAAAAATACCTAAAAGCCTACAACGATTTTGACAAATGGAAAGCTACTATGTGTCTAATGTTACTATGTACTTTTAATTTGCTAAATAAACATTATTTATCTACTGAGCCTGTTTTTTTGTCTCGCATAAGGTGTGAAAAGTAGAGTATACACCTCGGGGATAAGACTGTTTTAGTCTTGGGCGGTTGAACCCCTCACTGCACTCAGGACTCAGTCTTAATTCCCTCGCTTCGCTCAGGAATTAACTTATAATTCCCTCGCTACGCTCAGGAGTTAAATTATGAGTCCTTCGTTACGTTCGGGATTCAATTCGCTCCCGTGACATAAAACAGTGCTTTATCCCCTTGGTGTATAATCTACTATTTCTCAAACATGCTCGGAAATGTATGCGTTAATGTCACGAAATGAAGACATGAAGTTCCTTGTTTATGGCTGCCTACATTACTTCTTGGCCTAGGCCAAGAAGTAATGTATGAAAACCCTAACTAAAAACATTATTGGCCGCTACTCTAACTTTTTAAATTTGCTTACTGATATTAAACAGACAAAGGAAAAAATACATACTGCCAACCACCAATACTTTTTTTTAATTGTTTTAGTTTTTTGTAAAAAAAAAAATTGTTAGTTTTTTAATTTTTTTTTGTTATTTTTCGTTTATTTTGTAGTGTTGTTTATCGTTTTTATTGATTTAAAAAAAAATCTTTTCTTTTCTTGATGTTTGTCTATTTTTTAATGTTAAAATTTTCGTCTTTTCTGTTATTTTTAAGTTTTTTTATCTATTTTTCCTATTTGTTTTACTTTTTTTAATGTTTTTTGTTTTTTTTGTCGTTTTTTTTAATTTTTTCAAGTTTTCCTTTTTGTTTTACTTTTTTAATGTTTTTTTTTTCCTTTTTTTTTAATTTTTTTTTTCTTTTATTTTTTTTATTTTTTTTTGTTTTTCTTTTTTTTTTCGTTTTTTTCTTTTTTTTTGTTTGTTTTTCTTTTATTCGTTTTTTTAATGTTTTTTTTTGTTTTTTTTCCTTTTTTTGTTTTATTTTAATGTTTTTTTTTGTTTTTTTTTTGTTTTTTCCTTTTTTTTTGTTTTTTTAAACGTTTTTAGTTTTTTTTTTTCATTTTTTTGGGCGATTTTTTTGTTTTTTTAGTTGTTTTTTTTTGTTTTTTTAGTTGTTTTTTTTTAATATTTTATTCCTTTTTGTTTTACCCTTTTGTAATGTTTTTTTAATATTATTCTTTTTTAATGTTTTTTTTTTCTTTTTTAGATTTTTTTATCTAGAATCTTTCTCACTTTAGTGAGGTGAAAAGGATTCTATTTTTAAACCACTCACATTCGCTAGCTCGTGTTTCAATTCCACACTCGCGGTTAAATTATAACTGCACCCTTGTATAACAAATAACTATTTATTATTTCCTCACATCGTTTGAGAAAAGCACTATACAAGCCTCGGCCGGAACAGGGATTTTTTTTTTTTTTTTTTGATTTATTTAATACAATTATGTTTACATAGTTACTGTGTTACACATAAAGCCACTATTTAAAACCTGGAAGGTTTAGGCAATAGTTGGCGAGATCGCGCGGTACATCCCGCGTTCCATAATTTACTTAAGTATAATATAATATAACAATTTGCTAATATGTACTCCAATTTACTACTTACCTTCATCTAAACTTAGGTAGTACTTTTTAAGTAGCTTCTTACATTTTTCATGACTACTAATGGTATCGATTACTGGACTCGTTGTATCCGGCCTCGTCTACGACTCGGCCGTCTAGCCCAAACTCGTCCATCAATCCCTTACTTCACGGCCTTTGCAGTAATGTACTATTAAACGCCTCTGACACACCCTCACAGACTTCGCGACAAAAAGGGCGCGTGTTCGGTGTTTTCCTAATCTTCATTTCGTGTCTGCAATATGACGATTCAATCGGGTGATGCGTTAGGTTTGCAACGATTGTAAATCAGTCGCAACGTGTTTGAGTACTGCGTGACCATATAGAAGTTCCGCGGATGTTAGCCTCGAAATATCCGCAGCCGCAGATGCCTAAAATAATCGCATCCGCGACATCCCTGGTCAATACGAGTATATAATTCAATTCAGTTAATTAATAATACACCTTCAGGATGGATTATCCTGCGGCTTCGCTTGCGTTCTGTATAATGCACAGGCGAGGCCATGTCCGAACCTTTAGTTTATAAACTATGAAGTGAGATTGTAAATTGACGGTTAGGATGTTTTATTTTACAATCTTAATCATAATTAACTTTGACACAATTATGCATCTTATTCCATCGTACTAAGTAGAAAATTTACATAGGTACAGTCGACGCCAAAAATATGTTTACAGTTTTCGCCTTATTACAATGGAATAAGGTGCAAAAGTGTAAACATATTTTTGGCGTCGACTGTTACATATATCTTTAGCGTTGACTGTACATCCAAGCACAATGCGTCGTTTAGTTACAGCGTGTCATTAATTGCACTGTAACAATATGTACTTCCAGGCCGAGTCCCTTACCTTAGGAAGAACTTATCGATAATATTAATTGTGGTTTACGCGCTTGACACATTTAAATGAAATAAACTAAAATATGTCGGCTTGTTTTTACATGCCAGCATTTCGAATGCTTTGCGGCTCTTAGTCCGAGGGTAATGTTCCGAACGCGCGTCGGTACTATTTAACTGTCAATTTTCCATATAAAACATTTAGACCTACCCGACGTTCGTACAATGCGTTAATGCGGGGCTTTCTGTTCTGTGTGAAATAGTAGGGACATTACTCACCTAAGGCGGTAAAACAAAAAAATATGTCTCGGATCGCGGGTATTTGATCCGAGTCTTTCTTTATTTTTATTACTGCCCGTGGTGAGTACACAATTTTACTTTTGTCTCCTGGCGACGAAGTGGGATTTTCCGCGAGCACGGCGAGCGTTAATTTAGCGTTTTTCAAAAAAACGTGTACTGACATGAACAGTTTTTTTCAGAATTCTATGTTACTTTGGGTTCTTCTTACTCAGAATCGTCACTATCGATTCACATACAAGAAAAAGGGGGTGCCAAATATTTCCAGATTGTCACATTTTTGTACCTATGCAGGCCTAAAATCAGGGACAATTAAATATAATCATGTCAATCAATATATCATGTAGGTATTGTACATTTTATAACCAGAAGTAACTTGTTTTTCTCAAACATGCATTGAAATGTCGTCATTACGTGCGTTATAAACAGGCTTCAAAGTATCACGTTTCAGGCGGAACAACTCGAGAGAACTGTAAAGGAATTTCATACCAAATTGCAGGACTAGGCAAGGAAGTTTTTTTTTTCATTCCACAATTTGTGGCACAGTTTTGCGGCGTCCTGCCATGAAAATTCGTTTGATTTCTTGGAGTTTTTTTTTTATTTATTTCATTTCATGTTAGAGAAAAGCACTAGGTATACATACCTGGCCTTGAAAATGGCTTGCCGGCTTCGTATCACTATCCGGTCGATACCTCTCATCCGTCAAGCCCTTCTTTCCCGGCGTCTGCAGTAATGTACAATTTTTATTGAATGAAAGTAGGTAAACAACCATTTTTTGGACGCATGTCGCCGTCTTGCGTATATATTACATTGAATCTGTAAGCCTGCAATGATACCCATTCTAGGATGACAGGCATTTATTTCGGGAAGCAATAAGGATGCTATTTAGCAGTACAAGAACGTGATTTACATGTAGGTATAGTCGCAATCCCATTATGATAATGTTATTTCTTCTTGGTATGGTTGGGTCTCTACACCATGATACCACTGAACCATATTATAATTTAACAACCGAATCCATTTGCTATTCTGAAGGAGTCATACCTATATTCCTGTTTCGAGAAAAAAACCTTTAAACCATACCTTGCACCTTTTCCACGGGCCAGGAAATTCAATCTTATATCAATGACATAAATAAAATAAATAAATAATTAAATAAATATTATGGGACAATCTTACACAAATCAACCTAGGCCCACGGTAAGCTCAGTAAGGCTTGTGTTGTGGGTACTAGGCGATGATATATATATAATAGATAAATACATATAGATACTTATATACATATATAACATCCATAACTCAGGAACAAATATTCGTGATAAACACACAAATAAATGCCCTGACCGGGATTCGAACCCGGGACCTCCAGCTACGTAGGCAGAGTCACTACCCACTGGGCTACGGAGGCCGTTTAAAAATACTTAGGGAAAAACTCTTCTCACTTTATCTGTAGCTATATATTTACGTTCGCTTGCTGCATTAATTTCCTTATATAAATTATATATGGAATAAAACCTTTTATGAAATACTGCAAATACTTCCTTAGCGACAGAATTTACATTATTCGAAAGTTTGTATGGAGCTAAGATATAAACGAACTCCGCGCGGACGAAGACGAAATCGCGGACAAAAGCTAGTTACCAGACTTGTGGATGTGGACAAGAAGATTCCATTTCCCGGGGTACAGTGCAATCGGCTTGATGGATTTTGGCATATGAGGCGTCGTTGAATTCCTCATAATTGTGAGAGTGACATAGGCAAAATTATTTGAAAAAGCACTCGGGTTTTTTAAAAATCATTTGATGTCACTTGTTTCATATATCCTTCGCTATAGCGCCCTTTGGGCAGAGGCGTTTAAACCAAGTCAATGAAACCTCGAAGAAAGAAACGGTATACAGTCGAATCGGGTCAATCCGGTTATACTCGTGATATGGAACCGGAGATATTTCGATGTTTTTCATAGTGCAGTGCTCTACATAGAAACCTAGCGTACTCTTTCTACGTTTTTTAAAAACGGTAGATCGTCATAAGTACCTATGCGAAGTAGTTATAAACGGACTCTACTATATAAAAATTATGTTTAGATAAACTCTAGAAAAAGTATACAGTTTAGGTAGGTATATTCAAAACACATTACAGTTCATCATAAACTTAACGAACCTCTGATGACTAAAGTGTGTTTTTCCCTTTTTTACAAGCGCATGTGTAAGTCACGGTGAAAGGAAAGTTGCGAGCTGTTTGTAACACTTATGGCCTATTATGCTTATGTATCGTCTATACTTCGTTATGGTATCATTTTTTGGGGGAATTCAACGAACTGGCCTTTTGTTTTCAAAGCTCAGAAAAAATGTATTAGAGCAGCATGTTATTTAAGACCTACCGTATGGTGTAGGCCATACTTTGTTAACTTAAGAATATTTACTTTTCCCTGTCTGGACATTCATGATTTAGTAGTTTTTCTTAAGAGTTTTACACATTTATTTCGTCGTTTCACCAGTGAACGTTTGCAGCATAAGATCTGTGCTCATCCCTGAAAACTGCTCTTTTTAACCCTCGACGGATAAAGTGGGGTGTTATAAGTTTGACGTGTTTGTGTGTATGTGTGTGTGTGTGTTTGTCTGTGGAATCGTAGCTCCTAAACGAATGGACCGATATGAATGCGCTCTTTTTTATCCGCAAGTTCACGTGATCGAGATGGTACTTAGCTAGTAAGTTTGATGGACGTTTATGACTACGGACATAAATCTTTATAATCCTAGAGCGTTTCGTTATAATTTGGTCTCACAAACATTCCCGTTGTTTCAAGTTCGATCCCTCGGATACACTTACGTCTATAAACATAAAATAACTCACCTCTCTGTTATCGATACGTTTTTGTCTCTCCTTGTATTTTTTGTACAGCAAAGCGGGCACGTCTTTCTTGGCCGTGTGTATGATACCCATGCCGGCAAACCTGTTAGCAAAAATAGCAAAATCAATCAAAAATGTTACCATGGATTCTGGACCTATATATTATAATAATATACCAGCTGCCCGCGCGGTTTCACCCGCGTATTGCAATGAAAGCAGGCAAATTGCCAGCAAAATTAAGGCAACGCGCTTGTGATTCTTCTGGAGTCACAAGTGTCCATAGGCGACGGTACCAGCTTAACATCAGGCAGGCCGTAAGCTTGTTTGCCACCGTCGTAGTATAAAAAAAAATAAAAAAATCGCGGGATAAAATATAGCCATAACCATCTAGAAAGTCCATTCTACACGCAGATGAAAGAATTTTTAAAATCCGACAAGTGGTTCCGGAGATTACCCAAAACATATAAAGCTTTTTTTCATCAAACCCATACGTGTGGGCTATCTATGGATAGGTCTTTAAAAATGACATTGAGGTTTCTAACATCATTTTTTTTCTAAACTGAATAGTTTGCGCGAGAGACACTTCCAAAGTGGTAAAATGTGTGTGTGTGTGTGTGTGTGTGTGTGTGTCCCCTGTAACTTCTAAAATAAGAGAATGATAAAACTAAAAAAATGATATGATGTACATTACCATGCAAACTTCCACCGAAAATTGGTTTGAACGAGATCTAGTAAGTAGTTTTTTTTTAATACGTCATAAATCGCAAACCGCAATTTATTTTACGGAACCCTTCATGTGCGAGTCCGACTCGCACTTGGCCGCTTTTTTTTTAATACAACGACAGTGACAAACAAGCTTACCTAATGCCTGTCTAATGTTAAGCAGTTACCGTAGCCTATATGGACACTTGTGACTCCAGAAGTATCACAAGCAATCCAAGCAAGCAAGAATTATATTATAAGTTTAGATGTATAAGTTATGGGCAGTGTCCCATCCTTCATTTAACTCCACGTCTCTATATTTAACTCTTTATACAAATGTTAGTATTATTTTGCTACACAGCTTGCTCAGCTAAATATTGCATACATATGGCGGCACCATGTGTGTATTAACACGCGCATTATGAAACCGTTATACGAATCGGGAAAACCCTAAATGATGGCATTTCAGAACTATTTTTATACTTAATAAACACGGTTTTTTTGTGTTATCAACTCATCATTAATTCATAAATATTTCGCAGGAAATACCGGTGATAATACAATTATGTGTTTGCCACTGACGTTGTACGAGTATAGAACACGAACGTTATCAGAAGCATGCTCTGGACCTATCAAACGGTTGCTCTCACATGTAAAATTGTAACTACTGGACATATTTTTAGGGTTCCGTACCAAAAAGGTAAAAAAAGGAACCCTTATGCTGAGAGATAACAGGTTATAAAGACAC
Organism: Epinotia brunnichana; assembly: GCA_963854355.1. NCBI lineage: Eukaryota > Metazoa > Arthropoda > Insecta > Lepidoptera > Tortricidae > Epinotia > Epinotia brunnichana. The sequence goes on along the minus strand of OY977945.1, from coordinate 22,131,675 downwards.
GTGTATGGAAAATTAAAAATTGAATTCAACATTTTAATTTTCTGTGTAAATGACGCATATAAGGGGGGGTTGAAAATTCTAAGTCTAGTTTGAGTTGCACTTTCTAAAACCGTTTTTAATTTTTTAGCTGTTAAGGATGTTCGTCTATCGCCAGCTACGTTACAGGTTAATGGGAACACGGAAGTAGCCCAGCACTGCTAGGTCAGTGACGACGAGATACGGGTATCCCCTGCCTGTCGTACAAAGCGACTAAAAGGGGTCCTCGGGGTAGTACACGGTCGTAGTTGGGTTTTAGTCGGCGCGAGTCATACATAACCACCGCGCTATCACCGTGGAGTGGAGGTATTGTAGCGCTTATCATGTGTAATCGTACAAAATTCCAAGATCCCAGAACCTCAGGTACGAAAACTGTTATTGTTGTAACGCAACAGTCACGCGGTATTTCGTCGAGTACACTCGCTTTCATTCAACTCCAACTGTCTGAGATAACCACAGCGGATGTGAGCCAGGCACACCGAGCTTGGGATTTTGTAATCCATAACCGATTTTCTCCTCATTACAAAAAAGTCACGCAGAGAAACTCGCATCAGAAATGCGGCTATCCGCAGCAGAACCAAGGTGACCGATATAGCCTTCCGAATCACTAAACCTAAGTGGCAGTGGGTGCAATGCACGTAGAACCGATGGCCGTTGGGGCGGAAAGGTTCTCGAGTGGCGACCACGTACCGGAAGGTGCGGCGTGGGTAGGCCCCCCCACAAGGTGGACTGATGACCTGGTAAAGGTCGCGGGAGTCCGCTGGATGCGGGTGGCGCAGGACCGGTCACTTTGGCACTCTTTGGGGGAGGCCTATGTCCAGCAGTGAACGTGTTTCGGCTGATATGATGATGACAAAAAGTCAGTGATAATGATAACGTACCCGACGCGGTAGCTGCCCCGCTCCGGCACCTCGGCGCTGACGTCACGGTCCTCCTGCTCGTCCTCCAACAGCTGGTGGGGATGCTCGTCCGGCTTAAGGTGCTGTGCCAATCGGCACCGGATTAGCGCTTGCTTGTTGTAGTTCACCAACTAAGGGAGACATTGGTGGGTAAACGTATTCGTTCATAGGTAAAGTCAGCATCGTGTAGTTAGTAGCAGCCAAAATACCCAAATATATCTAACAGTCACAAAGACGTGTACCGAAAAATTTGGCAACTTTGGCTGCTACTAAACTAACTGTATGATGCTGACTGTACATGTCGGAGCACGTGAACGTTTAGTTAGTATAAATAGGTAAAACTTAATTCTTAGTACATACAGTTACAAAAATTATACAACTGAAGTGACACAAGTAATAAAGACTTTCTCATGCTCGACATGGACTCTTAAATATGACGTGTATTTTAATTGTACAGTCGAGGAAATTGAATGTTTAGCACTTTTGGACCTTAATGCCATTACATAAGAGTCCAAAAGTGCTAAACATTCAATTTCCTCTACCGTACATAAGCCATTCCAGACACAAAGTGGTTGCTACCATAAGTACCATATGCATCTAAATCCATCGCTCCCTCTTGTATGTTGTTTTGACCCGCTCAAATAGACATAACATACTTATTTAGATTTTGTAGCATAAAAACAGTCCACAGCTTAAGTTTTTCATCTTTAACCATTCAAAGCGATAAATCATCCAGGAAAACCACAACATATATTTATATATATCGTTCACCAGAGCTCCTGAAGATGCGGTGTGTTGAAAGTGAAGAACCTGTATTTAAATATTTCCAGCAAACGACACAGGGAATCCTTAAATCAATAAAGGGTCAGCAACCATCAAGCTGATCTGATGATGGAGATAGAAGGTGACCAAGAGAATTCAGTACTTAACCGACGTAACCCCGTTGAGTTTGGGCTCGTTAGAATCGTCTCAATTAGTAGTCGACGACGGTATACAGAAAAGTACAGTCGGCAATAAAAGCTTATACAAAAAAAGGGAATTTTTGACAGAAACTTTTTCTAACAATCAACAACAAATCCTTAAATCAAGGTCAGCAACGGCAATGTGCAGTTGAAGTTGTGTCTGTCTGAATCTCGTAGGTACTGATAAATCAATAAACAGTATTTAGGACATGACAATATTTCGCCTGAATGTGTCAAAGGTGTTTCAGTATTCTGAATTATCAAACTGCGATTAGATTGGTATTATAATAGCAGTCAGTTCATATAAATTTGATGAATCTGTCACCTGCAATCACATTCCAATCGCGATTTGATAATACTCGTACATGTTGTTATGACAAAAATACCGTTGAATTCTGAGAATTTAGAAACAGGCCTTCATTGTGTAGGTTGGTACAGGACTAAATATAGGCCGCCTTTTACAATACAGTTTGTTTATAAACAAACACTATGTATTGTAATTTGAGAGCGATAGTGAAACTATGACATACGATGTTGCTTAAAATATATTATTTATATGTTACGCATTACTGTTTTTTGAAATTAATTATTGCATATAAAACTTTGTTATACTTAAACATAATAACTATGAAAACGCTGAAATCCTCAAAATTTATATCGTTAGCTAGTAGGTACTATAATGTCGAATACGATTGTCGATTACAGACCTATCAACGTTAATAAATATGGCGCCGGTAGTAGTCAAACTTTCCATACATTCAGATTTTAACGAACAACGCTTACGATGACAGACGGTTTGGTACGACCCACCCTAAGGCGTCTCACAGACCATGCTATGCGAACTTAGAACTTAATGCAAATCCAGTTTCTTATTGAAAATAGTGTCACCTACTAGATAGGTCGCGAACTCTCTGAAGCTCTAGCGATTGCTAGGCTAGGCTGTCAAGGTATTTCAAAATTCGCCGTATTGTTATACAGGGTGGAATTTCATAAACTGTACATAATAAAAGGAGAAAAATTTCAGCCAATTTCATCGGTGAAACGGTGTTTTTTTTTTTTTTTAGTCATTAGTTTTTTTTTTACAGAATTTTGAAATTTTTTGTAAAAACTCGGGTAATACACCTAATTCAGACGGTATAACTTTTGATCCAATGGTCCTAAAATGAAAATAAAAAATGCAGAGTATTACCAAGGGACAGGTTAATAATTCTTAATAACAATAAAAAACCAACTAGAAGAGAAAATCCGCAAAAAAAATTATTGTTTTTGAAAAATGGCTACAAAAATTACAAATTTTAAAAGAAAAACACAATTTTCTGAAAAAAACGCAGATTTAGTTACCATTTTTTTTGCTTAGTATTAAACCTCACATAATGCCGATTCTAAAACCGTTTTTAAACTGTCTCAGACTTTGAAAAATACCACGCAAATGGGTACGTAAATCAAACCATAATTTTATTAATTTTAATCCTCTTAAAATCCTTAATGACTGTTTGTTCACAGGTAGTTGAAGGGTGTTATTGGGTTTTAGGTGGAAATAACAAATTACGTACTTAGTATTAATCCTCACTTAATGCCGATTCTAAAACCGTTTTTAAACTGTCTCAGACTTTGAAAAATACCACGCTAATGGGTACGTAAATCAAACCATAATTTTATTAATTTTAATCCTCTTAAAATCCTTAATGACCGCTTGTTCCCAGGTAGTTGAAGGGTGTTATCGGGTTTTAGGTAGAGAAAACAATAGGAAAAGTAGTCCTAAAAATTGCGTAAATAAAATCATGTATTTTAATTAAAAGTCATAAATTCGATTGATAAACCTTTATTAAAGAAAAAACTTATTCTAGTGTTGCAAAGGGCGTTCCCTGTATGGTATTAATTGTTCAAAATGACCTCCTCTTTCTTGAAGGCACAATGTGGCCCGAGCTTGAATTTGTTGCGTATCCCGTCGAATCATTCCCGGATTATTTTTTATTTCTTGTGCTGCATTTAAAATTCTGTCGTGCAATTCTGCTTCGGTATTGACGATTCTGTGATATACCCGTTGCTTCATATCACCCCAAAGAAAATAATCCAACGGCGTCATATCAGACGATCTTGCAGGCCATCCAACGGGGCCGTCTCGGCCGATCCACCTATTGGGATATTGCTCATTTAAAAAATGTCGAACTCTTAATGCCCAATGAGCTGGGCATCCATCCATTTGGAGAAACAGGCGTTGTCTCACATCTAACATCACATCTTCCAAAAGCTCTGGGAGCTCGTCTCTCAGTAACAGTAAAAATCTGTCGGCGTTCAAAGTATTCGGTAAGAAGACTGGTCCAATCAATTGATCGTCGAGTACCGCTGCCCAAACGTTTATGGAGAATTGGTCTTGAAAATTAGATGGTCTTACTAGGTTTGGATTATCGTGAGCCCATGTGTGTAAATTTCTGAAGTTAGTTATTCCCGTATGAGTAAATCTTGTTTCGTCCATCCATAAAATTCTTCTAGTAAATTCCGGATCCCTTCTGATATTGCCAAGTATCCAAGTCGACATAACACACCTAACGCGGGCATCGCCAATTTGCAAATTTTGTACCCGTTGATAATGAAATGGATGCAGTCCTTCCTTCTTCAAAATTTTCCAGACAGAGAATTTTGAGATTCCGTGCCCCAATGCCAAGCGTCTTAGACTCGTGGTTGGGTCCGCGTACAAGTCTCTGAGAGCTGCTTCTTCTATGGCAACATCAATTATGTTTCCTGGCTCTCGGCGATCTCGGCCACCGTATCCCAGGCCAATATTGCACAACCGGCGATGAACTTCTTGAAAGTGGCGAGCAGCAGGTCTTGGAACGTCATTAGGATACTGCTCCAAATAGGCGATACACGCAGCTCTTGCAGATCCATGGCACAATCCATAATAATAGTGCATGTTGGCTATTTGTAACGGCGAAAACTCTCGTAAGCGGGGCATGATGATTCAAACTGAACAAGTACTGGAGTAATCAAAGAAGTGGCGAGCAAAGACAAGCAATTGCGATTTGCGAGCGACTGAATAGTTGACCTATTGCCCAATGCCTTTATACCCCTCATGTTATCTCCACCTTCAACCCAAAAACACCCTTCAACTACCTGGGAACAAGCGGTCATTAAGGATTTTAAGAGGATTAAAATTAATAAAATTATGGTTTGATTTACGTACCCATTAGCGTGGTATTTTTCAAAGTCTGAGACAGTTTAAAAACGGTTTTAGAATCGGCATTAAGTGAGGATTAATACTAAGTACGTAATTTGTTATTTCCACCTAAAACCCAATAACACCCTTCAACTACCTGTGAACAAACGGTCATTAAGGATTTTAAGAGGATTAAAATTAATAAAATTATGGTTTGATTTACGTACCCATTTGCGTGGTATTTGTCAAAGTCTGAGACAGTTTAAAAACGGTTTTAGAATCGGCATTAAGTGAGGTTTAATACTAAGCAAAAAAAATGGTAACTAAATCTGCGTTTTTTTCAGAAAATTGTGTTTTTCTTTTAAAATTCGTAATTTTTGTAGCCATTTTTCAAAAACAATAATTTTTTTTGCGGATTTTCTCTTCTAGTTGGTTTTCTATTGTTATTAAGAATTATTAACCTGTCCCTTGGTAATACTCTGCATTTTTTATTTTATAAAGTTATACCGTCTGAATTAGGTGTATTACCCGAGTTTTTACAAAAAATTTCAAAATTCTGTAAAAAAAAACTAATGACTAGAAAAAAAAAAAAAACACCGTTTCACCGATGAAATTGGCTGAAATTTTTCTCCTTTTATTATGTACAGTTTATGAAATTCCACCCTGTATAACACATAAGTAGCCTAGGGGTACAGGCGGCGGTATTTGGAGTTGAAGAGCCGTGGTTCAAACCCTGCGACCGACGCACTTTTTGTATGTTTTGTACATTCAAAGAAAAGTTTTAAGTATCGCAGAAGAGATGGCGCCTGTATACGCAAGCATTAAATGCCTTCTCAATTTGGTCGAGTTGCCTGTCTATCTCAGTATGTATATTGTAGTCTTTGTCACAGACTGGCGCGGCCTCGCCGCGGCGGACAGTAGAAAACTTGTCATTAGCTGTCAAATTTACTATGGTCCGCCACCGCAGGCCGCGCCACTGTGATGCAGGCTTTAGAGTGTTACACACGGCGACTGTTTGCAGCAATACAAACTTTCACACGACACAGCCATAGATTACTGTTAAAATCACCTGGGCTACCATAGGACGGCCCGCGAGCTGTGTTATAGCGAGATAGGCTTAGCGTTTAGAAAGAGACGGATAGTCTATGTCGCCGCGACACAGCTCGCGGGCCGTCCTGTGATAGACGTGTTGTATCGACAGCGACACTGTATCGTGTTTGTTACGCTCGTGTGTAAACGCTCTAATATTTATTTTATTTATTTCCTTTTATAATGCCACTCGTTTTGGAACATAGAGGTAGAATAGATAGAGGGAGTCACCCACACAAACACACATGATTGACAACGATGTATGCATAGGCAATACCGCAAGTGGGAACGAGATACAGTGTCATATTTTCTGTCCCTCATCGCGTATACGGATTTTTTGTTTGCCACCAGCTTGTTTGCCACCACAACTGTCAAAATTTGTACTGAAACTGACACCACCATGACGTCACCGATATAATAGGACTAAATTATAAATGACATTAGACGTCAAGAATGTATTAGCTTCTGATACTTCTTAATTTAGTATGGTTAATTTACCATGGTCCATTTTGGGTATACGCTAGGACGCCATCTATATATCCTCTATCTACGTTTTGGAACGATACCTTGTTAAAATAAAGACGGTATCTCGCGATTGGAATGGAGGGTAGGCCGGCAAAACGGTGACAACGCAACGGTCGAGAGCAAAAGAGTGACTCCGGGTCGCGGAGTGCTCATTTTAATAAAAGTGCCCCTTGCAATCATAATTGTGCCACATAGTTCGGTAACTGTGTTATACTGTGCGCGCTAATACAAAAGATACATTAAATTTCCATCATAAGGTAGGTTATGCTGCCGGCAGCGAGGCTGGGCCTAAGCTACCGGTGGTTAGCAGTGTCCAAGAATACCGCCTTCTGTATCTGACCCTTCACCCAGCCATCTAGCGAAAGTCTCTTGAGATGTTGGTCGAATCCCTTCGCTATTAGGGCTTGTGCCCAAATCACGCGAGGTTCGATAGGGGAGGGGGGGGTCAGGAAAAAATCACGAAAGATCACGTTGGATATAAGGAGACCTCACGTGTATTTTTCTACAGTGAACGAAACTAAGAAAACATATCTACCACACGAGTAGATACCTTTTCTCGGTTTCGTTAAACATAAATCTTTACTTAGCACTTCAATATAGCGAGTCTATTTTAGTAAGATAGAAAAATAAACAAGATTTAATATGTACAATACTATTTATCTTACAATTAGGTCTAATGAAAAAAATATACGTGAGGTTATGTGGGGGAGGGGGGGAGGCAAGAACCTCACCAAATATCACCAAGGGGGAGGTGGGGGTCAAAAAGTAGCCGAAAAAACCTCGCGTGATTTGTGCACAAGCCCTATAGACCGTTCGCAGAAATTATTATTTATTTATTAGTTATATTATACGTGCTAACTTTACAAGTCAAATGCATACCTCGACCATAGGGTGCGTTTTGGTCTTATTGTTGGAGCTAGTTTTCCCGAGAAGGCAGCCGTGTGTACCGACCATCTCGCTCTTGTACCGGAACCGGAAGTGGTCCTGCGGCTGCTCCACGATGCGCAGGAACGGCATTTCTGTAATAAATAATAACCTTAGTTGTCTATGATCATCAGGATCCCTATATTGTACGGCCCAATAATCCGCGTACGTGTATCTTACTCTCTGACTTTAGGAACAGGTTAAAAAACCGGTCAAGTGCGAGTCTGTCTCGCGCGCCGATGGTTCCGTACAAACTTTCACCACGTTTTATTAAGAAAAAATCTATGTTGGTTTTTCAGGGATAATTCTTTTCCAAGTCAACCAATTTCGATAATTCTTTTTTTATTTGCTAGAAGGTACTTTCAGAATACTTCCATACAAATTGGAAGGAAAACAATTCAACACAAAAATATTAAATTACAAACATATATATTAAATGATTTTTGAAGAATAAAAAGAAATACGCTAGATAGAGGTCTCGTTATACTTTTCCGGTAATATTTACGTTAATATTAATAATATATAGTTTTTCGGTCGGGGAATGGTATTTTTTTCTACCTTTTCCTTTGTAAATCAAAATTTTACCACTAAAGAAAAAAAATTACTGTTTTAGAATGTGCAATTCAAGCTATTTCATGTGATACCCCACTTGGCCTACTAACTAGACTTTAAATTTTTGCCCCCCCCTCGTATCCGTCCTTTTTTATAGAAATTAAAAATATATCTTTAAATTTTTCATTTTCCATACACGTGGATTAGCTTCGTTTACCACTATTCCAAATTTCAAATTTATAGCACTGAGATATTTAACTTTGTGACAGACAGACAGGCAGACAGACAGACGGAGTCTTAACTAATTTCATAGTTCTATATAGGACAACGGAAAGTACCTGTAGTGTATGCGAGTAGCTCAAACAGTATACATACGCTGTCTCGTGTGTCCCTGTATTGGCGGGAAAGGTAACTGTCACTGTCATTGTCACGAGAGCCGAGGCGAGAGTGCAACAATTGAGCAGGACTTTCGAATGATCCATGGAACATGGCGGATCGTGCTCCAGATAGTGTTTTTTATTTTCTGCATTCTGCTGTTTAAAGTATAATTTTGATAGCATATTATGCAGTGAATGGCAAAGGTGACGGCTACAGCTAATGAAGAATTTTCCTGGAAGTGCGAATAACCAATTCTCGGGCATCATTCGGCAGTTCGTGGTCGCGGCCGCCATTATACCTTATACTGCTCCAGCTATCACCCAGTGCATTGTGAAGGCCTTCTACCGTACATCATGCTAATAAAACTGTTTAATTTATAAACCTACTGACTCTGGCAAAGGCCCTCGAGGCTGCCATTTCTTTTATAATAATAATAATAACAATTGAGCAGGAAGTTATTTCTGATACGTGGGCATTGCCGAGCCAGTGTTTAGTGATAATAAGTCGAGGGAAGGATTTAACAAACCCTACAAGTGGCGACGAGCAAAAGGTAACATAAATATTCTACTAAATTCGTAAGTTTCGGAAACTTCGGTACAATTTGAGGTTATAATTCCAACAACCAAATATTTTGGACAATTTTGCTTCAAAATCATTAACCAGCACAGGGAAACACTGTTATTTACAACAATAACATTAGTCCTTACTTCAAATATATATATTACATGATACATTTGTCGAAGTAAAGTCGGTGCTAGTTTGTTTATATACTTACCCGGCGTAAACAAATTATGGAACTAGAATTGCGTAAATAGTTTATACAGATGATATTATACAACACAAATTATATTTTATTTAAATTAACATCCTATAAAAGTAGTTTTCTTGGAAAAAATATGGATATCTACAGTAGGAGTGAGAAAGGTTTTACCCACGGAATAAAGAATCCATTGGAAGTGGCATTCAACCGATTTTCCTAGAGAACCAGTGTCGCCGCACGCACACAACCGCACTTCAATAAAACACGAACACACAATTGCAATACGCTTTTGATTTGTTAAAATGTACTGTGGCAATAAGTTGTTAAGGGTAGCAAATTTTATATGCAAAAGGTACTTTAACTACTATAAAATTACGGTCTAATTTAGAGTGTCAAGTAAATATTTCTTACGTCCGTTCCCACCTTCGTTGCAAGACTTGCAAGAGACGTGGTGGTTCGGCTACTCGAATCCAGATGGCAGTGTTTTCAAAACTATACGCTTGAAACCAAAAAGTCGCATGTACTGCGAAATGCGTATGATGACACGACTATTTTACCATAACGGAATAGGGATGTGGGTATAATTTTGCATATCGATATTTTTATGATATTTATACATTAAATATTAAAGCTAATAAGACTTAGGTTACTAATGGCTTAGTTACAAATTGTTTCCAATAAAATGTTGTTAATAATATAGTTAGTTAGTAGGTGACATTTATAGTTCATCGTCATCATCATATCAGCCGAAAGACGTCCACTGCTGGACATAAGCCTCCCCCAAAGAGTGCCAAAATGACCGGTCCTGCGCCACCCGCATCCAGCGGACTCCCGCGACCTTTACCAGGTCATCAGTCCACCTCGTGGGGGACCTACCCACGCGGTGCCTTCCACTCAAGAACCTTTCCGCCCCAACGGCCATCGGTTCTACGCAATGCAATGTGCCCCGCCCACTGCCACTTAAGTTTAACGATTCGGAGGGCTATATCGGTTACCTTGGTTCTGTTGCGGATAAGCTCATTTCTGATGCGATCATGCTTGTATGTCATCACTGGCAACACACACTGGTCAAAGACTTTCGTCTTGAGACACTGCGGAATACTTATTGGACGAAAAGATGTGCCGTAGCTTCCTGAACGCTGCCCAGCCGAGTCGGATTTGGTACTACATGGGCATTTGACATGATCTTCGCCTTATCCATGTTCATTCTTGGATCAACTCGCTCGGAAGCTTTACTGAGGTCATCGAGCATCATACTTAAGTCCTGCATGGTCTAAGCCAAGACTAAAATATCGTCCGCAAACCGAAGGTGAGTGATGTACTCGCCGTTGATGTTGACACCTAGCCTTCTCCAGTCCAGAGTCTTAAAAACATCTTCCAGTGCAGCGGTGAACAGTTTTGGCGAAATAATATCTCCTTTCGTGACTCCCCGCTGCAGCGGAATAGGTTTCGAATCGAAACTTTCGATATTTGTTACATTTATAGTTAGGTAATTATTTTTGTTATAAATGTATTTGCAATGAAACACAGATTTGTAATAAACAAAAAGTATAATTAGTTTAATATTATACAAGCACATCCTAACTACTTAGAATTATTTTCCCAGAAATCAAGACTGTCGACTGTGTGCGAGTATGGTAGGCTAAACCAGTCGTCAATTATAAAGAATTGGAAGCAGTGCGTCATGTGTGCGAGCGAAAAAGCGGAGCGCTGCTCTCGCTCTACGTATTGCCTACTGCACCGCTGCTGTTGCCGCCACCGCTCGATATCTTGGCCTAGCTATGTACTACTATACAACATGTAAATAGAGAAACAATAATTAATTATTATGAAATTATTCGTAATTACGCTACATACGATGTTCTGCGTGGGAATTGAACCTTCATGAATGAAGCGTTTTCCTTTTGGCGAAACTCAAAAATCTGTTTCAACAAAATGTTCCGAACAAATGGTGTTCAATCGTTGCGGGAACCAATCCTATCGTCCCCGTGACATCAGTCCATTTTTCCTTTGCATTTGTCTCTTTAGGAAAACTATAAGATTATAATAGTTATTTTATTTTATATGACATAATAGTCAGATATTATATATATACATAAATAATAAATTTAATCCTTTTCATTTTGAGTTATCGTTTTATCGATAATTATTATAGACCTTAGCCACAGCATTTGAGTAGCGAACCTTCTGGACATTTGACGTGCATTCCTCGTTCCGAGTAGCGAAATTATGCACAGGATTATGAACTTCATTGTTAGAGAACTAGAATTGATATTTCCTTGACTACATATGCAAATTGTGTCTGAGAAATTGAAAAATTAATATCTTTATGTAGGAATTCTAAAACAATACTTACCGATGATAGGAAATACCTCCATGAGACAAGTTTTTTAATGTGCTGCAATTTTAAGCAGCTTCTAACAGAGTAATACTGCATTTTCCTACAATAAACAAATATTTACTCATGTCATACGCCGTGTGCGGTTGCCAGGTGACTGACAATAATCTGTGCAAGAAGTATGCGAATTTACGTTCATGTTCGGCGACACGGGAACGCCCACTCACCACTTCCAATGGATTCTTTATTCCGTGGTTTTACCTGTCAAGTTGTTATGATATTGAGATAAGATTGAGTATCGCCTGGCCTGTGGGAGGGATTATTTACTATACGAGTATCTGTACCTGGTTCAGATTTATCTATAATAAGATTGTATTAATACACATTTGTACTACATAAAATAATGAATAATAAGTCCGAGGGCTATCTCTATCAGATAGTTCATCACTTAACACTGAGTTCAGTAATGACTTTATTAAATTATGGAAATAAAGCAGGCAATTAACTTAGTCAATAGTAATCTATAACTGTCACTTCAGTAACCCACAAATTAGTAGTTATTTTCCATCTATGTGCCTACATCAAAAGCTGGGTTAAACAGACTCATACTTCACGTCAATTTTACTGTTATATTAAACATGGCTGTGTAAATGGCTTCCATTAAATTGGAAATGGTCGACATAACCTCCATTAAATTGGAAATTGTCTGGTAGTTCAAATGTATGCCTCCATTAAATTGGAAATGGTCGACATAACCTCCATTAAATTGGGAATTGTCTGGTAGTTCAAATGAATGCCTCCATTAAATTGGAAATGGTCGACATAGCCTCCATTAAATTGGGAATTGTCTGGTAGTTCAAATGAATGCCTCCATTAAATTGGAAATGGTCGACATAACCTCCATTAAATTGGGAATTGTCTGGTAGTTTAAATGAATGCCTCCATTAAATTGGAAATGGTCGACATAACCTCCATTAAATTGGGAATTGTCTCGTAGTTCAAATGAATGCCTCCATTGAATTGGAAATGGTCGACATAACCTCCATTTAATTGGGAATTGTCGGGTATTTCAGATGAATGATTTTATTTACCTATCGGTCACCAATGCAATCAATATTTCAGGTCGAGATTGGGAAATATGACTCAACAACCATTGTTCATGCTGGAAAGGTTAGATTTAGATGGTGATCGAAGCTCCATCGGTGACAAATGGGAGAGATGGAAAAGGTCACTACTTATATATCTCGATGCATCAGAAATCACATCAGGACCAAAGAAACGGGCTATATTATTGCACTTTGGAGGAGCAAGCTTGCAGGATATATTCTACAACATACCGGATGCTAATGTTGATGCGGTAGATGGAGTGGATGTTTTTGACATAGCCATCAAAAAGTTGGATGAATATTTTCTGCCAAAAACAAACCGAGTTTTCGAGCGTCATTTGTTCAGGCTTTTAAAGCAAGAAGATAATGAGAAGTTTGAAAGTTTCTTAGTAAGACTACGGAAGCAAGCGGAAAAATGTAACTTTGACAAAAGAGATGATCACTTGATTGATCAAATTACTGAGAAGTGTAATTCAGCTGAGCTACGTAAGAAAATCCTTACTATTGGTGATAGCATAACCCTGGAAACGATTGTCACTGAAGCCTATACCTTAGAAGTCGTGAATAACCAATTAGAAGTATACGAAGACAGGAGGAAAGTAAACCAGGACAACAAACAGGGAAACCAAGAAGTAAATGCTATATATAACAGGAATAGAGATGAAAGTCACAAAACGAGAGAAAAAGTAATATACAACAAAAATATGGAACCCTGTGGACGCTGTGGAAATAAAAGCCATCAAACAGACCACAAAGAATGTCCTGCATTAGGAAAAGCATGTTTTACATGTGGTAAGTTGGGACATTTCCGTCAATATTGCAGTACAAGGGGTGCCAAGAGGAAATTTGGAATGCCTCAGGGCACAAAAGGAAACAAAAAGGCTAGAGTGGAAGTTGATTATGTTTTCAACATTGATAATGACGAAATTGATAATGACGCAACGGTTGAGTGCACACTGGGTGGAGTAAAGACCAAAATGCTGGTCGACTCAGGGTCTATGGTGAACTTGATAGCACTCGAAACATGGGAAACCCTAATATGTCTGGGAGCCGTAGCTATCAACCAAACACCCAAACCAAACAAGACACTTCTGGCATATGGCAGCAGCGCTCCACTCAATATCAAAGGATCATTTGAAACCACAATTGGAATTAATGGCCGGGAACATCAAACAACTGTTTATGTGATTGCGGGAGGCTCAAGAGACCTGTTGGGAAAAGAAACAGCAACACTCCTTGGCGTTTTGAAAATAGGAGTCGACATCAACATAATTGAGGACAAACCGATGTTGTAATCGTTTCCTAAGATCAAAGAATGTACAACCAGTATCACAACCTTACCAGATAATACCGCTGCCTATTGAACAAAACCGGGATATAATTGCAGAAGTGAATGGATTCAAGGTGGGTTTCTCCAATGGTACCAATTCTGAGAGAAAATGGAGACCTACGGTTGTGCATGGATATGCGTGGTGCTCTAACACTGCTATTTTAAGTTAAAATCACCCACTACCCTGTATGAATAAATAAAATAAAATAAATAAATAAATAAGAATTGGATATCATTGTTAATTAAGTTTCATTACGTGTTAGTACAGACTGATTCAAAGGACTGATGATTGATGGTGATGATGATGATGAATACGCCGCTTCGACCAGCAAGTGATCTATTATATTTGGTCAGTTGAGCATTTTAATATTTTCCTTTTTGGCAAGGATTTCGATCTCATGACTGTATTGAGCGGTGGGTGCTCCCCGGCTTCAATCATATACTCACCAGTTTATCTACAAACCAGGGAAAGTGAACATCACTGATTCGCTATCTCGTTTAGGTATGCAAGCTGATAAATTCACATTCTAAGGGTGGAGATGAACACATACACCAAATCATAGAGCAAGCAAGGCCATGCGCAATTTCAATGACTGCGAGTATTGAAGCCTTAGAAACGGATGAAGAAATAAACAATGTTAAAAAGATGTTTATGAAAATGAATGGCATGATATGGTTAAAAATATAAGATATTCGAAAATGAGATATGTCTTGTGGCAATATTTTGCTCCTGGGAAACCAAATTGTGATACCCCAGAAATTACACAAAGGAGTAGGTACTTGATGCTGAACATGAGGGCCACCCAGGAATTGTAGCGATGAAAGGCAGGCTAAGGGTCAAATATGTGGTGGCCAAGAATTGACAAAGTTGCAGAAAATCTTGTCAAGTCTTGAAAGAGTTGCACTCTAGTGTGATAGCCAAATCCTCCAACACCTATGAAGAAGCGCGAACTCCTTATAGCTCCGTGGGTTGATGTCGCGATGGATCTGCAGGGGCCATTGCCTAACAATCAGCCATCTTGAGACAAGAGACTTGAAAGATAGTTTGATGGAGTACCTGTTAGTGTAAAACAGTACCCCTCACAACTACAGGCAAGTCGCCATCAGAGTTGTTCTTTAGACAACAGAACAGGACAGAACAGTATCAATGGATAGACTGGAAATGCAGTGGTTGACCTTGATGTAACTGTTCGAGACAAGATTCATAAGGAAAAGGGGAAAGAGTATGGAGATAAAAGGAGGGGAGCTATTGAACCGAATTTAACTGAAGGAGATGTGTATGTCAAGAATATTAATAAAGTCAATAAGCTCAGTTCAAACTACAATCCAGCACCGCACACTGTACAGAGTGCCAATAAGGATGACGTCACAGTAAAAAATGATTTAACAGGGCATGTGCTGAGAAGGAATGTGGTTCACTTGAAGAGCGTAGAAGGGGGTCGGCAGACCGTCCAAGGATTGGAACAGGAAGAGAATAATGATAGCGAGTAAATGAAGCTGTAATTAAATGTGCCATCTAAGCCATCTTCTTAAAATAATATTTAGTATTTTCTTATTGTTCATTCATTCATTATCTTTAAATTGCTAGTAGGTATAAGGTACCTATACCTAATGAGAGATCTCAATTAATAATACCTAGAAAACTGATTGCACTATTGTAGAAATATACGTTGATTTCCTATAAACATTGCTTGTTGTTATTTATCTAATTTAACATCAAGGGAGGGATGTAGTGTATGCGAGTAGCTCAAACAGTATACATACGCTGTCTCGTGTGTCCCTGTATTGGCGGGAAAGGTAACTGTCACTGTCATTGTCACGAGAGCCGAGGCGAGAGTGCAACAATTGAGCAGGAAGTTATTTCTGATACGTGGGCATTGCCGAGCCAGTGTTTAGTGATAATAAGTCGAGGGAAGGATTTAACAAACCCTACAGTACCCTTATGAATTTTGATTCCCTTGGAGAAGAATCTACGTTTTTTCGTTAGTTTGATTTTTTCACAGCTTCAAGGGACTGTAGGTACATGGTTTTAATTTTAACTCGATACCTCAACGTCAACGCGTTTCCGAAATAAAGGGTCTTGTCAGACAGACTGTTGGTTCCGGACATCGTAACTTAGCTTAAGTAGTTATTTTTAATGCATATTATAGTATATTTCGTGAAAGGGAACGCATTCATTAGCGACAGTTAGGTAGGGTAGTTGTCTAGTTTTTTTGACATTAGTAAAACGCCAGTTGAGGGTATATCGTTTTGATGGCTGACAACGGCTCCGCGCGCAAGCCCATTCGTCGCGCCCAAAAATCGCAAATTTGGTGAAATACGCAAAAAACCCTCGCATCAACCAGTGCCATACCAGTGCTTCATCAGCTCGCGCCTGTGGAAGTGTGGACTGTCGGTACCGACTCATCTGTACGCCGGGGTGAGTTGGCCTTCATTTTCGATTTACTTTCACTGGCATTTCTCGTAGAAAATTGTAGCTTTCGTTTCGCAAAAAATACGCAATTTCCCTGCTCGAGGGCGATTGTACACAGACAGACATACAGACTGACAACAAAGTGATCCTATAAGGGATCCGTTTTTTCCTTTTGAGGTATGGAGCCCTAAAAATTAGAATTTACCTACTATTGAACACTACTTTCAGATATGGTCGATGATATCAAAAACTTTCTATGTATGCGGCATGTATTTAAAATTGTAACTTCATTACTATTATTATCATAATCACTGGTATTATGTGAACATCTTCTTTTGTTTTTGATCTTGAATTAGTCATCGGAGTAACATACATAACAATACATCACATAGGTATATCATTACAGTTTCCGAATGCGATACAGTAGCATAAACACAACAAATATAAGTAATTACATAATTCTAAGTAGTGCAATAACATAACACATACAAAGTAACTTTAGATTCAATCAAAGAACAAAAAACGGTAACTTGATTGCGCGTGTTATGTTATGTTATGTATTACAATGACGGCTTCATGCAGACTTTGCGCTTGTTTATCACCATTGTGTCAAAACAAATGGATATGTAGTTATGGTGGCTCTATAGTCGAACGAGCGAGCGAAGCGAGCGTAGTTCTATGCTTCAGCTTGGGCCGGAAAGCTTTCGTATGCCCGGTGTCTGTCACGATGTCACGCTGACCAGCTGTTCGCCTCTATAGGTCGCATTTCTCAACCGATTTTCCGATACTTTTTGTCGAGGCACTTTTTCGATATATTTTTTTTTACTGGCTCGTTACAGAGCCACTAGTAGGTAATACATATTTATTACATACTAGTTTCCACCCGCGACTTCGTCTGCGTAAACCCGGGATAAAAACTATCCTATATTTTAATCCAGGCTATAAACTATCTGCGTGCAAAATTTCATCCAAATCGGTTCAGCCGTTTAAGCGTGATTGAGTAACAAACATCCAGACATTCAAACATCCAAACTATCACATTTATATTGAATTGTATAGGATAGGATATTATGTAGATACATGCAGCATAACCGTAATTGATAAGTAGTCAAGTTCTATGATTTCAGCTTAACCTTATTTATCTAATAATACTTCACAATGTATAGGTACAGGGTGATTTAGGAGACGTTATTATCACATTATCAGGAATGACAAAGTGTGATGAAGAATTGGAAGATAGAGTTTATTTCTATGAATGTTTCTACCATAGATTCTTTTTTATTTATTTTTTAATCAAGGCGGAATTAAATATTATTTCACACAATTTCGTCCCCCTACACTACACGCGACATCCGATGATGGGATCCTGGAGAAATCGAGGGAACTCTTAAAATTTTATAGGCAAACGTGAAGCAATTTGGGTACTGATTTGAAGTCGGTTAAAACTTTGTTTTTAAAGTAAATTATTAATGATCAATCTTACCACAACAAAGTTCTAAATTGCCTTCCATGACATACCTGCCAATTGTACACATTAACTAGTCAATGTAACAGCTACATATACATATGTCATGGCAAGGCAACGCTATATCATATTTATTTAGGAAACTTTCTAACTGTCACTAAATCTCACAGTGTTCTAAATCTGACTCTGACACATCATAAAGAGCAATAAGTTTCTGTTAAAAAAATATTTTTTGGTACAAGTTTTTATTGCCAACTGTACTTTTCTGTATACCGTCATCAACTACTCATTGAGACAACTCTAAGGACTCAACGGGTTTACGTCTGTTAAGTCCTGAATTCCCAGGGCCACCTTCTGTCTCCAACATCAGATCAGCTTGATGGTACCATAATATTGAATTGTCATCCAAATTATACTTATATCCAAAATTTCAGCTCAATCGGTTGAAGATATCTGCTTCAAAATTGAGTTGCAAAATTCCACCAGAACAAACATAGTTAAATACATACATTGCAACTATTGCAAGTTAAATAAAAGCTTGTAAAAAGTATAACAAAGTATACCACAGCAGTGGCAAACAAGCACAGATACAGTCGCCATCACATACATCGGTACACTACAGGTTGTTCAAAAATATCGGAACATGCACCCTAATGCCTTGAAAATAGAGTTGTGTTCAGATGTTTGTGAGTTGCTTGTTTGCTCGGGTATATGTGATGTACATCCTGCCTGGTAAGCAGATACCGTAGCCTATGAACGCATGCGACACAATAGGATAATCTATCAATAATATTGCTAAATGAAATAAATAGCCCTGCAGCATTTGACAGTGCTTCATGAATTTCATGATGTAATTTATGTAGGTGGCAGCTTATCAGTGTTATTGCAGATTTTCTCAGAATTACGACGGTATCTAATCGTGCGTGCATCATGTGCAAACCTCATGGCGAATAAAAGGCGGATAGGCGTATACCCAAGTTAATTACGGGAAACAGAATTATCAGAATACAATACGGTCATTGCTCCGATGCCACTATAGCCAAGTAATGCAAGCGACATTCAATCTGGAGGTTGCGGGTTCAAACTCCGACTCGTATCACTGGGTTTAATAAAAAACTTATGTACGAAATATCATTTGATATTTTAACAGTGACCCGTGTGGAGTCGGGTTAGAATAGCACCACCCCCTTTCTTCCCGTGGGTGTCGTAAGAGTCGACTAAGGGAACAGGGTTGAAGTGTATTGTGGGCGATGGGCTAGCAACCTATCACTGCAACATCACATTTTGTCGATCTTTTATACTTACATTCATGCTAAAAGTGGCACTGGAACACAAGTTTCATGTGCTCTGCTTACCCCTTTTAGGGATAAAGGCGTGATTGTATGTATGTATGTATTTTAACAGTGGCTTTTCGGTGAAGGAAAACATTGTGAGGAAACCGGTCTAATCTCGATAATGTCTAGTTTTCCCTCAGGGATGGAAGGTCAGATGGCAGTTGTTTCATAATACTAGTGTCTATGCCAAATCTTGGGATTACATGCCAAAGCCGACCCGTTAAAGCACTGCCGGGAAAACGCTATGAGGATGAATACGGTCATTGCTCACATTTTCAGTTACGCCACCTAAAGGGTTTAATAGAGTAGTATTTATGACATTTATTACAAAATGATATTCATCTCTCAAAAGGTGGGACTTTTGGTGCTGGGGCATCACACCCTTCATTAATAGTTAGGGAGCTGGCGAGCATTTCGGTATATGATTTGCACACGTTTCACGTCGAGGTGGATTGCAGTTTAAATCATTACGGAACGGAACATTATATAAATATAGACCCATACGACATCAAAAGTATAATTAAAAAAGAATCTTCAATTCAATCATTCACCAAATTCATCAACAAAATCATAGACAGCCTTAAAAAATTCAATAACACGTAAACTATATTTCATAGTACCAATATATTTTAAAGTTACATATATACTAGTCTCATATGTCATAATAGTTAAAAGAACCAAAGTTCGCCCGTATTCCTCGCGGGGTCTTTGGATCATAAAACCATAGTTTATTTAAAAAAAAAAAAAAAATCATTACGGATTGATTTGGTCCAATCAACTAAGGTCCTATGTCGCTGCGTTTTCGCGTTACAGCGGATTGAAGTTGCTTAAAAAAATTTTGCACATGTATGCCTCTGGAGTTCATGGTCACAATCATCTTGGAAACGAAGAAAATCGAAGAGGCAGAGGAATTTTAAAAGTAATTTTATTATACTTTTACACATATATTCTTATCTTGCGGCAACATGGAGTAGCCAAATTATAACGTTAAAAAAGTGGAGTCGCTAGAAGTGAGAGGTGAAAGATATGTGGGCTGGAGTGGAACCAGGGTTGTGGGGAGCGATCATGGCGAAGAGGAGTAATAAATCTGATCGGAGAGTAGGACGGAACTCGGATCGAGGCGAGGCTCGGATTTCAGATTGTGAATTTTAGATTAAATTCACAATCTGAAAGTTTTTCCATATAGGTACATTTTCCCAGCTCACTCCATTACTATCGCCTCTAACTCCACTAAGGGGTGAGGTGGGATTTCCCACTATTTTTGTGTTTTAAAAAAAAAACAAGAATGAAGGCGGGATGTGGTCTTGTCTGTAGCATTTTGATCAATTCAATTTATACCTGCTTGGGTTGGCGCGAGCGTCGGGTTAAAAAAAAATCTGCCTTTGGAATATCAGAGGCCTGAACATCTGCCTCATCGATTTTCTTGGATTTCAAACATCAGTCCAAGAGGCAGACGTGTGCACACCTTTTTTTTACATTTTTGGAGCACTATCAATAGACAACGCAGAGGCAACATGTTAGCAGACTATTTTTCCGTGGTTCTTCTCATTGTTTTTGATCGAACATTTCAAATCTGCCAAGTGTGCACTTCATATACAGTTTTTTTAATCATAAAAATAAAAGTAAGAGCCCTGGATGTCTGCCTTTTCGATTCTTTGTGTTTCCAGAATGACTGTGATCATCAGCCCCAGAAGCAGACGTGTGCGCATAATATAGCACACCTTTTTTTTTTACATTTTTGAAATGCTGTAAATTTACAATGCAGGGCCACCATGGTGGCAGACAAGGTCCTTGATGTTTCTTAGGGCATAAATATCGCTGTTAATAACGTATCTTTTGTGTGCTGATCATATCGAAATTTTGCTCGCCAGCTCCCTAACTATAATTAGAAATATGCAATTTGTTCAAAATCTAGTACACAAGGACCACACATGTCTATTGTGGAAAAAACGCATCCAAGGTACCTATGTGAGATCTTTCCCCAATGTTTTTCCTAGGGAGATTCTCTGAATTTGAAGCCTGGGAGAATTTTTAGTCCCCGTTGATTTATGGGTGGATTGCAAAAAAATTGTACATAGTTAAGAGCCTTTCTAATCTATGCTTTAACTTTAAAGGGTAGATAAAGAAAAGTTAAAGCGTAGATTCGATTAAGGCTCTTAACTATGTACAATTTTTTTGCAATCCACCTTTATATAACATGACATGAATTATGTTAATAATACATTTTTGCTGTGGCTAAACCAAAAAGAATTATTATAGATCTAACAGGCCATGATACTTGATGGATTCCAACAAACAAAGTATTGTTACATGCTCCATAATAAAGACTATGGGATTACACAGACACATGTTGTGTATGTAAATTAAATATGGTGGATGTGAGAGAAGAGGAAGAAAAATTGGACTTTTATTCTAGCGCTTAAATTATTGGAGGGATTTCAACTAACAAACCATTGATAACTGGGCCAATAATACGCTAGCTAGTGCCGTAGAAGGAAATTATGTTTTATACTATGTAAATTTCAAACAAGGGATTCAGGAAAAATTTAAAAATTTAGGCTCCGAGCCGGAATGGAACCGGCGACCACAGGCATATATGGCCCATCGCTACTAACCAACTAATCAGTTACTGCTTAAAAAAAAAAGAAAATTAATTAATACTATGTAGTGATTACATTCTCAAAAGTACATATTAGTATGTTGTTTTCCAAGTGTCTGAATGTATTTAGGCACACTCTGCAGCCTAGACAGCTTGAAGAATTATATCATATGAGGTGTTGTTAGATTCCTCTTAGACATGTGAAAGACCTAGGCCAGAATACTTGTCAAAAAGCAGTTGTTTCACTTCAAAAAAATTCTCTTGTAATATTATTACCTGTGAACCCATTCATATCAGCACAAGTAAGCTCTGTGAAGCAATTGGCCAATTGCGGCACCTGCTGGCACGGGGACCGGTGGGGCGACCCCATGTATGAAAGTGGAGACGACGCCGTCTCACTCATAGTGTCACTTGATGACATTTTCACTTCAAAAACCTTCAAGTTCCAGTTTTAATTCATACACTTCTCCCTCCCACTTACAGCAGAAACATAAGTCACGAGTGAAACAAAATACGGAAAATCCGAACGAAAACTTCACCATAAGAAACTCATTTGAGCATCATCTCACAATAGTTGGCTCATGACGCACTTGATTAAAACGTTTTAATATTATTAAGATGTTCGATGTCGGTAATATACTACCAGTACTACCACTTCTGATTAAAATGGGAATATAAATAAAATATCTGCAACAACACAATGCAATGCACGCAGTTGCAGATCTTTGACATTGACAGATTGGAGGAGTTGCCAGTGTAATCACAACTAATTCGCAAGTTATTCACATAATATTAGTTGACAGTTAAAACTCTCGCGCTTTGTACCTACACATATTTAAAATACAGTTTTACCCGGGTCTAACGCGATATTTATTTACCTTTATTTATGACATTTCGACTCGGGTCATGGTCGCAGATAATTGTCGTCCCAGCAAGTTGTGAAGTAAAGGTAAATAAATATCGCGTTAGACCCGGGTAAAACAGTATTTTAATATTAGTTGATACAAATGATAATTTAATAGAAATGTCGGTATCATTTTTATTTTCTATGGCAATTATAAATTAAGCGCAAAATACACATGCAAGTTTAAGTAAATTGCGAGGTTTGATACTTTTGATAGATCAATTGAAAAATTCGGTTTACCGGTTACCCGCAATGTAATGAAATTTGCATGCAATTTCTTGCATGTACAGATTGCGCTTTAGGCCTAAATAAAAGTTATTTAAAACATTACTTTCAATTAACGAATTACACCATATTTATTTGATGATAAAAATAGTAACTTGATTGCGTTAAGCTAATATTACTGGATGAACTACCCTATGGGGGACTTGGAAATCCGGTTCAGGGGGCCCCCTTGCAAAAATGAATCAAATTTATGATAAATTTTACGTTTATTTATTACTATTGCCGATGATGCCCAAAATAGCTATAATATGGGTACTTACGTTCGAAGACGCACTTCCCACCATCATAATATATTATTATATATATAATAATAATAAGGTTGACAGATGGTCAGTTAAGAGTTGCTGTTTGTACTTTGTAAGTTTGTACCTATTCTTTTATAGATCAATATTATCAAGATATGCTTGAGAAATACATTTTCCGACAACTTTTTTACACTTATTTGTATCGTTTATTAACGTACCTGTTTTGTCGTGCAAAATTCTCGTGTTTATCTTCATCGTTCTTCCGGGTCAGTCCTAATAAAATATGTCCAAATGATCCAAGTTGTAGAAAGCAATCGCAATTATGCGTAACGTATTGCGCTGTCCTCTTGCAAAGGGCAAATCGACGCACGCACGTTGCAGTCATTACCATCAGAAAAAACATCATCAAGAATTATTTTGTGTTAAATCGCTATGATTTTTCTGCCAACCGCAACCGTAAAGGGTGCAAACGAATAAATTGATACACCTAATACTTTACTCTCATCGTTATCTACTTATATTTTTATTGTTATTTGATGACCTACATAAATAATCGATTTACGGGTATTTTTACATACTGGCAACACCAGTACCGCAGAACTTTCGCATGTGATGACGTAGCACGGCCGGGGAAGAACCACAGCTGAGTCACGAAAACCCCCGAGCCCGCGCACGTAACTTGAACTCTATTGACCTAATACTTGTTCTAAGAAAGGTCATTATTTTCTTACTGTCGAATAGGGAACATTACGCATAACTCTTCGTAGGTGACGACACTAGCAATGTTGACGTTGTATCTCGTTCCCACTTGCGGTATTGTCTATGCAAGCATCCCTGTCACTCTTTTGACAATCAATTGTGCATGTGTGGGTGAATCCCTATATTCCTATACGCGGCAGAACATTGCAGTAATATTCCCTATTGAAATAGATTGACCGTAGTTCATTATATAATTCTGAATCATAAATATCATAATGTAGCTAGACATTCTTTTTTTGAATTTCTATACAATGAAGGGCATTTTCTGAAATTAAACTTTCAGTAGCACAAATTATAATCGTAAATTAGCCTAAGCCTGACGACCAATAAAATATAATACCTAGTTGTTTATTACGAATCTGGGAGTCAAGATAGGCCTTATTGTAGCTTTTTAAAAACCGGTGAAGTGGGTGTCGGACCACGCGCAGTTCCGTAGTTTGTATGTCTGTCTTTGTTACAACGACAGTTTTTTTTTTTTCAAAATGTTATTTTACCATTTCGTCGGCGTCATTGATTTATATGGGTACTTACCCATGCTAAATTACAGCTTTATATTACTAAGAGTCACTGAGCTAAGCATCAGACGGACGGACGGACACTCAGACGGACATGACGAAACTATAACGGTTCCTCGTTAAGGTGGTTCGATTGGCATACAAAACGTTATTTGACATTCGCAGGCTAACGGCGTGATATTTTAAGAAACTTGTGAAACAAACTTTCATAAATTGGCTTCCCATTTGCGCCAAATTCCCCCTTTCCTAGAATAAACTTGTATAAACTATAAGAATATAGATTAATTTGAGAAATTGGTTTGGGACGTGATATTTTGGGAAAACCATTTTTCACAAATTAATCTAGTTTAAACAAGTTTATTCTAGGAAAGGGGGAATTTGGCGCAAATGGGAAGCCAATTTATGAAAGTTTGTTACATAAGTTTCTTAAAATATCACGCCGTTAGCCTGCGAATGTCAAATAACGTTTTGTATGCCAATCGAACCACCTTAACTACGGAACCCCAAAAATCATGATTTATTTGGCAGCTTTCGTCAAACTGATAATAAAATTATAACTACCTACCTCCAAACATGCCTACTTTGCCACGAGGGGGAACTTTGCCCATAGAAGCAAATTTTATAATTTTACCCTGAGAACTTTACGGTTTCGCTTTATGAAAACACAACAATATATCGATATCAGCCATATTTTTACACCAAAAAATAGCTCGGGTAATTTGACTAAATATTCATTAATAATCCACCTAAATTTAATACCGATACGGTAAAAAATTATGAAAAGTAATCTTCATAAATTCCGTAAAAATCAGGAGAAAATGGTATAAACTTTCTTTACTTTATAATTGACTATGTCTATATATGTTCTATGGGATACGCGCATAATCCACTTATTTTTTTTAGTGAATGAACCTTTCTATAGGCCAGATGAAATTCAATATTATCTCAAGGTCGTAAATATTTAATTAAAATGCCGTTATTTCCTGATGCATATATTTTTGGATTCAGGTAGTAAGTCTCCAAATTTGTGTACTCAAACATGTTTTCATTATAAAAATACTGATAGCATTTTTGCTTGCGGGTTAAAAAAAAATCCTAACTTCCGGTCCATAGAATTATTGATTTCAATAGTAAAAGTTGTTTAAAATAACATATAAAAGCCGTATACAAATAATTAGCCTGATATTGAATTATTTCCAAAAAAACCGTAATTTTCTCAGGGTATAAGTGGATGAACGCTTTACGTTCGACATAAGTGCGGTCATCGACTGTTTTTAGGGTTATGTACTCAAAGAGTAAAACGTGACCCTATACCTATAAACGTGTTTCCTGGCTCTCGGCGATCTCGGCCACCGTATCCCAGGCCAATATTGCACAACCGGCGATGAACTTCTTGAAAGTGGCGAGCAGCAGGTCTTGGAACGTCATTAGGATACTGCTCCAAATAGGCGATACACGCAGCTCTTGCAGATCCATGGCACAATCCATAATAATAGTGCATGTTGGCTATTTGTAACGGCGAAAACTCTCGTAAGCGGGGCATGATGATTCAAACTGAACAAGTACTGGAGTAATCAAAGAAGTGGCGAGCAAAGACAAGCAATTGCGATTTGCGAGCGACTGAATAGTTGACCTATTGCCCAATGCCTTTATACCCCTCATGTTATCTCCACCTTCAACCCAAAAACACCCTTCAACTACCTGGGAAGGGAACAAGCGGTCATTAAGGATTTTAAGAGGATTAAAATTAATAAAATTATGGTTTGATTTACGAACCCATTAGCGTGGTATTTTTCAAAGTCTGAGACAGTTTAAAAACGGTTTTAGAATCGGCATTAAGTGAGGATTAATACTAAGTACGTAATTTGTTATTTCCACCTAAAACCCAATAACACCCTTCAACTACCTGTGAACAAACGGTCATTAAGGATTTTAAGAGGATTAAAATTAATAAAATTATGGTTTGATTTACGTACCCATTTGCGTGGTATTTTTCAAAGTCTGAGACAGTTTAAAAACGGTTTTAGAATCGGCATTAAGTGAGGTTTAATACTAAGCAAAAAAAATGGTAACTAAATCTGCGTTTTTTTCAGAAAATTGTGTTTTTCTTTTAAAATTCGTAATTTTTGTAGCCATTTTTCAAAAACAATAATTTTTTTTGCGGATTTTCTCTTCTAGTTGGTTTTCTATTGTTATTAAGAATTATTAACCTGTCCCTTGGTAATACTCAGCATTTTTTATTTTCATTTTAGGACCATTGGATCAAAAGTTATACCGTCTGAATTAGGTGTATTACCCGAGTTTTTACAAAAATTTTCAAAATTCTGTAAAAAAAAAACTAATGACTAGAAAAAAAAAAAACACCGTTTCACCGATGAAATTGGCTGAAATTTTTCTCATTTTATTATGTACAGTTTATGAAATTCCACCCTGTATATTTTCCCGTAGCCTCCATTTACAAGTTCATTGATACAAGGAAATGTTTATCTTCTTCCTCTTTTTTATAAGTTGAATCACCTGGGTTGAGGAAAACTAAATACAAGGCCGGCTTTCAAAACCACAACATTGATTGATATCAAACGACAAAGGAAACTTTTAATGATGTTTAAATTAAGACCTTGACTTTAAAATGAGTCTTTAAAACTCACCTAAGAAGTAGGAGGATAACATTTTTGTTATTATTCGGTTCGGAGCCAGAAAACAATGCCAGAACTGCGTAGAATAGTAGATTGTACAACAAGTGCATAAAACGAGCCATTTAACCTGAGACCTTTATATCCACCCGAGCCACCGGCGAGTCGAGGGGTTAAATGGCTAATTTATGTCCGAGTTATACACACTGCTTTTCAATTCGATTGCGAGAAAATAACAAATAATTGCAAAATAAAATAATAGCTCATTCCTGTCACTTAACTTTTTAAAGTTTTTATGTTTAATTTTTGACACGTGATATTAGACTTAGGTACTTCATACTGCCAAGCCATTTAATGGTTCAATACGTTTTAAAATTATAATTGACTATATTTTATCTGGTTTTATTAATTTAGTAATGGAAAACACGGATGTGAAATTTATTAAAGTAAATCAAATCAAATGACAAGTTTATTCTACGAAGTTTTATTGTGTGCGTGGCTGTTATGCCCGATTATCTTAGTCTTTAAAACAATTTTACTTTGTGCACTAGAGCATAAAAGTAGCATTTTGTGCAGCATACATCCAGCACAAAGGCGAACTTGGCGAGCATGAGAAGTGAAATAGTACATTACTTACCTAGGGCGGTTAAACAAAGAATGTCTCAGATCGCAGGTATTTGACGCCCGAGCCGAAGGCAAGGGCGATAAACATGCGTTCTGAGGCTTTCTTTATTACCGCCCGTGGTGAGTACAACATTTTACGTCTCTATCTGGCCAGGAAGTGGGGTTTTCCGCACGCATGGCCAGGTATGACGTAAAAATTATTATTACATCATTCCGATTAGGTAGGTTGGCAGAAGCGATTGGCCGCGTATGCCAAAAGGTTGCAAGTTCGCATCTTCTGTCAAGACTTAAATGTGTTCGTTTTGTACAGTTCTAAAATATGTGACGGACAAAGTGATCAAAAATATGTGAACCCGAATTTATTTATATGGGTCACTCAGATATTATAGAATCTTTGGGAACGTACATATATTTATGAACTCGACTGTACCTACACTTTAAGACAGAGCTATATAAAAACCAGCCCAAGTGCGAGTTGGACTCGCGCACGAATGGTTCCGTACCATTATCTATGAAAACGGCAAAAAAATCACGTGTGTTGTATGGTAGCCCCCCTTAAAAAAATATTTTATTTTGTTTTTAGTAAGTATTTGTTGTTATAGCGGCAACAGAAATACATACTTAATCTGTGAAAATTTCAACTCTCTAGATATCACGGTTCTTGAGATACAGCCTGGTGACAGACAGACGGACGGATGGACCGCGAAGTCTTAGTAATAGTTGTTTTACTCTTTGAGTACGGAACCCTAAAAAGTTGGTTACATCGTACGTCCGGCTGTAGGTATCTATACAGAGGCAAAGTACCTATACACAAATATTTGCCTTTACCAGAGTTTGAACCCGACCGTCGGCTTTGCATGCAGGGTCGGGTCACTACACCACTATTTACACTAGCTAGGCTAATTAATCCGGTCGTCTAATAAAATGTTTGGTAGATAGATAACCGTGTTAAGCGTGAATTTTAAATCTACTCCTGATATAACTATTATCTTATCTTATCAGACATTGACACCTCTTCTTCTTCTTAGCGCATTCCCACTTTAGGTGGGGTCGGCTCTCCTAGTTAGTCGGCGCCAAGACAATCTGTCCTGGGTTGTCGGGTTGGGTAAATTTTCCACTTTTAGTAGTTTCGTCATGCTGGTCCACCAGGTAGCAGGTGGACGTCCTCGACCTTTTTTACGTTCTGGTAGGCGCAACGCTTGTTGTACAACATGTTGCTCGTCTCTCCGCATTACATTACCATACCATCGAAGTTGGTTTATCAGACATTGACACCGTGCACCGGTTAAGTCCAACTAAGATAATCCGTTGAAATATCAACCGTTACAATCTATCAGAAACGGTACAAATTGTAATGAGGTTTTCGTTTGCAAGTTATTGTTCTTTTACATTAATTTCAAGCATATACCGGAGTGCAAGCTATTACTTTTTTATTTATTAAAACGCAAAAAGAAATAAAATTAAAAAACATGATATCCGCGCTTCCAACCACGCACTTCCATCTCGCTCACGCTTATGCTCAGTGAGAGGGAGAGAAGACCACGAACCTACGTCCGTTAACGTGCTCACTAGCGCCACTGGTAAATAATTGTGATTATTTAAATTTAACTCTCTCTCTCTCTTCCCAGCTATATATCCCACATGTTGGTGGGGTCAGCTTTCCTCGTCTTACTTCTCCACTTCGCTCTGTCCTCGACATCGGTTTCGGATAACTTGCTCTCTCTTATATCTCTTAGCACTACATCCTTCCATCTTGTTCTGGGTCTGCCCCTGGATCTTCGACCAGAGACGGAAAGTTGTAGTGCCAAGTTACCAACATAGTTTGGTGGCCTCCTCTTCACATTATTTAAAT
Source organism: Epinotia brunnichana (assembly GCA_963854355.1). NCBI lineage: Eukaryota > Metazoa > Arthropoda > Insecta > Lepidoptera > Tortricidae > Epinotia > Epinotia brunnichana. The sequence continues at coordinate 22,101,991 of OY977945.1, read as the reverse complement.
TTAACTATAGACATTTAAAAAAGGAGACCACTACCCATTGTATTTTGTATTTAAGTATCTTTTGAATACATAATAATAGTTTTTACGTTGCTGGATTCGTCAATCTATGCGTCCAAAGTTAAAACAGCCAGTTTTTTTAAATTTAAATAATCACAATTATTTACCAGTGGAGGCTCTTCAGTCCAAAGAAGGGAGGCTCATTTGCTTCTTGCATATAAATAATATACCTAGAAGTATGTATACGTAGTATTTTATGGTAAAAAAAACAGAGTATAGTATCAGATTTCAGGGTTTAAAAGGAAATAAATCCAATAAATGATTAACTTCATTCGTTTATTGTATTCTTAAAGTCTAACAAGGCACATACTCGTAAATATATTTTTAACAATATATAGAGATTCACTAACAATACATTGTCTTAAAAAAGCTAGCATAACAAAACTTAAACATTCTAAAAAACACGGAATGTTTTTATTTTCTTGCAAATACACACGCTTCCACGTGTATTATATTATATCAGAATATACTGTATAGTATACATTATTATTATACGTATGAAAACTGGATGGTCTGTATCCGAGTGACTACCACCGTACGGAGAACCTGTAATGTAAAATGTTAGCTTGCATTTTGTGGTGGCCAAGAAGAAAGAAGGTTCTCAGCTCGTAGCCATTTACACCATAGGGAAATAACGTGGTGTCAGTTAACGGCAGTTTAGGGATTATCCACCACAGCTGTGAGACATGTATATAAAAACATATCTTCGCTGATCTCTGGTCACATTCATCCTGCGTTGTGTTAACTTCGTGCGAGGTAAGTTCGGAGATCGAGGTATTCAGTGAAGACCTTGAAGTTGCGAGGCAAGGTGGCCAATGCGCATTAGTGGTGGAAAAGTGCGGCCAGGCAATGCCCGGGAGCATTGGTGGTGGAAAAGTTGTTGCAAAGCAAAATGGCCGCCGCATTACCTAATGGTGGAAAAGTGTCGCGAGGCAAGATGGTTGCCCGTGCACATTCTAGGTAGAAAAGTGTTGCGAGGCAAGATGGCCGCCGCATTAGTGGTGGAATAGTCTAAGGTTAGTGTGCGCGAGCGTGATCTTGTGCTCGTTGCAGGCCGCGATGACGTCCGCGTCGTTGTTGGAGCCGGCGGGGCTGCCGATGTACGACACGCCACACTGTTGGACAGATGGCCGCCGCATTAGTGGTGGAATAGTCTAAGGTTAGTGTGCGCGAGCGTGATCTTGTGCTCGTTGCAGGCCGCGATGACGTCCGCGTCGTTGTTGGAGCCGGCGGGGCTGCCGATGTACGACACGCCACACTGTTGGACAGATGGCCGCCGCATTAGTGGTGGAATAGTCTAAGGTTAGTGTGCGCGAGCGTGATCTTGTGCTCGTTGCAGGCCGCGATGACGTCCGCGTCGTTGTTGGAGCCGGCGGGGCTGCCGATGTACGACACGCCACACTGTTGGACAGATGGCCGCCGCATTAGTGGTGGAATAGTCTAAGGTTAGTGTGCGCGAGCGTGATCTTGTGCTCGTTGCAGGCCGCGATGACGTCCGCGTCGTTGTTGGAGCCGGCGGGGCTGCCGATGTACGACACGCCACACTGTTGGACAGATGGCCGCCGCATTAGTGGTGGAATAGTCTAAGGTTAGTGTGCGCGAGCGTGATCTTGTGCTCGTTGCAGGCCGCGATGACGTCCGCGTCGTTGTTGGAGCCGGCGGGGCTGCCGATGTACGACACGCCACACTGTTGGACAGATGGCCGCCGCATTAGTGGTGGAATAGTCTAAGGTTAGTGTGCGCGAGCGTGATCTTGTGCTCGTTGCAGGCCGCGATGACGTCCGCGTCGTTGTTGGAGCCGGCGGGGCTGCCGATGTACGACACGCCACACTGTTGGACAGATGGCCGCCGCATTAGTGGTGGAATAGTCTAAGGTTAGTGTGCGCGAGCGTGATCTTGTGCTCGTTGCAGGCCGCGATGACGTCCGCGTCGTTGTTGGAGCCGGCGGGGCTGCCGATGTACGACACGCCACACTGTTGGACAGATGGCCGCCGCATTAGTGGTGGAATAGTCTAAGGTTAGTGTGCGCGAGCGTGATCTTGTGCTCGTTGCAGGCCGCGATGACGTCCGCGTCGTTGTTGGAGCCGGCGGGGCTGCCGATGTACGACACGCCACACTGTTGGACAGATGGCCGCCGCATTAGTGGTGGAATAGTCTAAGGTTAGTGTGCGCGAGCGTGATCTTGTGCTCGTTGCAGGCCGCGATGACGTCCGCGTCGTTGTTGGAGCCGGCGGGGCTGCCGATGTACGACACGCCACACTGTTGGACAGATGGCCGCCGCATTAGTGGTGGAATAGTCTAAGGTTAGTGTGCGCGAGCGTGATCTTGTGCTCGTTGCAGGCCGCGATGACGTCCGCGTCGTTGTTGGAGCCGGCGGGGCTGCCGATGTACGACACGCCACACTGTTGGACAGATGGCCGCCGCATTAGTGGTGGAATAGTCTAAGGTTAGTGTGCGCGAGCGTGATCTTGTGCTCGTTGCAGGCCGCGATGACGTCCGCGTCGTTGTTGGAGCCGGCGGGGCTGCCGATGTACGACACGCCACACTGTTGGACAGATGGCCGCCGCATTAGTGGTGGAATAGTCTAAGGTTAGTGTGCGCGAGCGTGATCTTGTGCTCGTTGCAGGCCGCGATGACGTCCGCGTCGTTGTTGGAGCCGGCGGGGCTGCCGATGTACGACACGCCACACTGTTGGACAGATGGCCGCCGCATTAGTGGTGGAATAGTCTAAGGTTAGTGTGCGCGAGCGTGATCTTGTGCTCGTTGCAGGCCGCGATGACGTCCGCGTCGTTGTTGGAGCCGGCGGGGCTGCCGATGTACGACACGCCACACTGTTGGACAGATGGCCGCCGCATTAGTGGTGGAATAGTCTAAGGTTAGTGTGCGCGAGCGTGATCTTGTGCTCGTTGCAGGCCGCGATGACGTCCGCGTCGTTGTTGGAGCCGGCGGGGCTGCCGATGTACGACACGCCACACTGTTGGACAGATGGCCGCCGCATTAGTGGTGGAATAGTCTAAGGTTAGTGTGCGCGAGCGTGATCTTGTGCTCGTTGCAGGCCGCGATGACGTCCGCGTCGTTGTTGGAGCCGGCGGGGCTGCCGATGTACGACACGCCACACTGTTGGACAGATGGCCGCCGCATTAGTGGTGGAATAGTCTAAGGTTAGTGTGCGCGAGCGTGATCTTGTGCTCGTTGCAGGCCGCGATGACGTCCGCGTCGTTGTTGGAGCCGGCGGGGCTGCCGATGTACGACACGCCACACTGTTGGACAGATGGCCGCCGCATTAGTGGTGGAATAGTCTAAGGTTAGTGTGCGCGAGCGTGATCTTGTGCTCGTTGCAGGCCGCGATGACGTCCGCGTCGTTGTTGGAGCCGGCGGGGCTGCCGATGTACGACACGCCACACTGTTGGACAGATGGCCGCCGCATTAGTGGTGGAATAGTCTAAGGTTAGTGTGCGCGAGCGTGATCTTGTGCTCGTTGCAGGCCGCGATGACGTCCGCGTCGTTGTTGGAGCCGGCGGGGCTGCCGATGTACGACACGCCACACTGTTGGACAGATGGCCGCCGCATTAGTGGTGGAATAGTCTAAGGTTAGTGTGCGCGAGCGTGATCTTGTGCTCGTTGCAGGCCGCGATGACGTCCGCGTCGTTGTTGGAGCCGGCGGGGCTGCCGATGTACGACACGCCACACTGTTGGACAGATGGCCGCCGCATTAGTGGTGGAATAGTCTAAGGTTAGTGTGCGCGAGCGTGATCTTGTGCTCGTTGCAGGCCGCGATGACGTCCGCGTCGTTGTTGGAGCCGGCGGGGCTGCCGATGTACGACACGCCACACTGTTGGACAGATGGCCGCCGCATTAGTGGTGGAATAGTCTAAGGTTAGTGTGCGCGAGCGTGATCTTGTGCTCGTTGCAGGCCGCGATGACGTCCGCGTCGTTGTTGGAGCCGGCGGGGCTGCCGATGTACGACACGCCACACTGTTGGACAGATGGCCGCCGCATTAGTGGTGGAATAGTCTAAGGTTAGTGTGCGCGAGCGTGATCTTGTGCTCGTTGCAGGCCGCGATGACGTCCGCGTCGTTGTTGGAGCCGGCGGGGCTGCCGATGTACGACACGCCACACTGTTGGACAGATGGCCGCCGCATTAGTGGTGGAATAGTCTAAGGTTAGTGTGCGCGAGCGTGATCTTGTGCTCGTTGCAGGCCGCGATGACGTCCGCGTCGTTGTTGGAGCCGGCGGGGCTGCCGATGTACGACACGCCACACTGTTGGACAGATGGCCGCCGCATTAGTGGTGGAATAGTCTAAGGTTAGTGTGCGCGAGCGTGATCTTGTGCTCGTTGCAGGCCGCGATGACGTCCGCGTCGTTGTTGGAGCCGGCGGGGCTGCCGATGTACGACACGCCACACTGTTGGACAGATGGCCGCCGCATTAGTGGTGGAATAGTCTAAGGTTAGTGTGCGCGAGCGTGATCTTGTGCTCGTTGCAGGCCGCGATGACGTCCGCGTCGTTGTTGGAGCCGGCGGGGCTGCCGATGTACGACACGCCACACTGTTGGACAACATGTTACGTTACTATAATGTTAATGTTAAATGTTATGTTACAGACGTTAACTGTCTCCCTTCTTGACGGTGCTTGTATAGTCCGTAATAGACTTACGATCACCGTTAAATATGGCACCGGGAGCTGTCGTTCCATAGAAATTTGCCCAACTTTCCATACATTCAGATTTCAATGAAAACCGCTTGCTACAGACGGTTTGGTGGAACCCACCCTTAGAGGCGATTGATTATCGATGAATGTTATGTGTGCTGTTGGTTGTATTGTTAAATAACAATACAACTTTAGTTTTATTAGTAGGAGGATTTGTATCAGGCAACAATTCCTAATATACATTGTCGATTTACAAAACAATTATTTAATTGTTTTGTAAATCGACAATGTATATTAGGAATTGTTGCCTGATACAAATCCTCCTACTAAAAAAACTAAAGTTTGAATGTTTAGATGTTTGTTATCAATCACGCTTATGGCTCAACCGCTTTGGATGAAATTTTGCACGATGATAGTTTATAGCCTGGATTAAAATATAAGATAGTTTTTTATGCCGGGTCCACACAGACGAAGCCACGGGCGGAAGCTAGTCAATTAATAATAATTTACTTTAAAAACAAAGTTCAAACCGACTTCAATTCAGTACTTCGCCAAGCCACATAGGTACATGAACATTCACATTTCCTTTCCAATTTACCACATGCACTGCTTTCCGAGAGCAAATGCGCTAATTATTACAGAAAAAACCCAAGTCGCTATCTCTGCCCTCTTAAGCCAAATGGCGGTATCTCAAAATGTCAAATGTGGTGTCTCAAAAGGTGGTCATTGGAACACGTAACTTAAATTCTACGTCAAATGACATAACTTACAATGACAAATCATTTTGAGATGCCGCCATTTGGCTTAAGAGGGCAGATCTGTGGGCTAATAATATTTGAGGAGTTCCGTCAATTCCTAAAGGATCTGAGAATTACCACTTCAGGAGTTGCTACTTCAACGGAATAATCCGCAAATTTTCGTAACTCGCAAGGGAATCAAAACCTACAGGGTACTTCTCGTGAACTCAGAATCTTGAAATTTGGTACGAAGCAACGTCTTATAGCACAAATAAAGGCAAAATTGCGAAAACCGTAATTGAATGTCCAGTATAATTATAAATTGATACGCACTAAGTATGTAAGAGTGTCAGTTTATAGTAGACTTGTTTCTATTGTAAGGAGTGGTCCGGAACCCTCGGTGCGCGAGTCTGACTCGCACTTGACCGTTTTTTTTATATTAAACTGCGGGTGTGTTGGCTTTCGTTACGTCATTCGTTTAGGTAGCAGTACTACTTTTAATTATATTATAGTAACTAGTTTTTAGTCTAATATGTTGAGGCTCCTTTTAACGTCGTTTGTTGTAATTTTTTTTTGATATGTTGTTTTTGAAATCGTGTATAGTGGCGTTAATAATAATGTATCTTATCTTATCTTCTTATTTTATACCTGTACAGCACGGTCGATGTTGTCCCGGAACGGGAAGAAAGCGTCAGACGCGAGCGCGACCTTGTTAAGTTGCGTGAGCCACTCGCTTCGCTCTTGCTCCGTCAGCAGTGCCGGCGCCGCGCCGTCGAAGAGGGACTCCCATTGCGATAGTGGCATGTCCGTGCCTGAGGAGTAAACATATACCAAGTTAGACAGACAATTCAGGCACTGACATGATATTTATTTAATATTTTTATGGGGACCATAACTCATTTTTTTAATTAATGTTTTTTTTAATTGAAAAAAAAAATAATAATAAATAATAGCAGTGGACACAATGTTACTAACCAATGGTCCCATTGACGTAGTTGTCTATGGCGTTAGACTGCACTGCGCGGGTCACTCCCTGCTTGAAGCGCAGGCTTGTGACGCGCGGGTGCGAGCGAGCCCACCACAGCGCCGCCTTGCCGCCCGCTAGGCGAGTGCAGTGGATGCGAGATTGTTGGCCTGCTCCGATGCCGATCACCTGGAATAGAAGTTATGTTAATTAAATCATCACACACAATTCTTCTCGTCATAGCATAAAAGTGGCTTCGACAAAAGGCCGGTGCTCTACTCAACTTTAGATAAAATTTATTTCTTCCATTATTGGACCGACATCAGTTGGCACACACTTTATTTTTTAATACCACGTCAGTGGCAAACTCGCGTTCGACCTGCCTAATGGTAAACGGTCACCGGGCTGCTATACACTAGTTTCTAGAAGTATCCCATACTGTAACTACCTCGGAAAAATCTCGGCAGGGAACTCATTTCACAACCGGAGCAGAGAAAATTCCATTGAAAACCTGCCGTACGCGACCGTAGATTCTAACGTGTAATTTCTTGACGAACCCCATACTGTAGTCCCTCGGAAAAATCTCGGCAGGGAACACATTTCACAACAGGAGCAGAGAAAATTTCACTGAAACCGTACCGTACGCGACCGTTTGGATTCTAAGGTATAACTTCTTGACAAACCCCATACTGTAGTCCCTCGGAAAAATTTCGGCAGGGAACTCAATTCACAACCGGAGCAGAGAAAATTCCACTGAAACCCTACCGTACGCGACCGTAGATTCTAAGGTGTAATTTCTTGACGAACCCCATACTGTAGTCCCTCGGAAAAATCTCGGCAGGGAACACATTTCACAACAGGAGCAGAGAAAATTTCACTGAAACTGTACCGTACGCGACCGTTTACATTTACATTTTAAGGTGTAATTTCTTGACAAACCCCATACTGTAGTCCCTCGGAAAAATCACGGCAGGGAACACATTTCACAACCGGAGCAGAGAAAATTCCACTGAAACCGTAACGTACGCGACCGTTTAAATTTACATTCTGAAGTGTAATTTCTTGACGAACCCTATACTACGTTAGGGTTTCAGTGGAATTTTCTCTGCTTCGGTACCGTAGAATCTAAAGTGTGATTTCTTGACAAACCCCATACTGTAGCCCCTCGGAAAAATCTCGGCAGGGAACTCATTTCACAATCGGAGCAGAGAAAATTCCACTGAAACCGTACGTGACCGTTTAGGTTCTAAGGTGTACTAACCTGTCCATCCCTAGCGAAGCACACAGAGTTGCTCTGCGTGTATTTGAGCGCGATGGTGGCCACAATGAGATCCCTTACTGCGTTCTCTGGCAGAGTGTTCTGGTTAGTAACAACATTCTTGAACAGCTCTGGGGTGATTTTAGCGTCGTTCCTCTTTTGTTCTAACGTGAGACCGAAGATGGTCTTCTGTTCGATGAGTGCTGGGTCGTAAGTGGGGTCCATCTGTAAGAAAACTCAAATTATTCATTTGATTGAATCCGGAATACGTCAGGACTGCTTTGGAGACTCCATTAATCAGATATGTGATACATAAAGATTGTTTTCTCCAAGGAAACATGAATTTTATTTCCTGTTACTTTCCTAACTATGTATACTAGACTTAATGAGTACTCCAAAATGCCTGCACAGTTCATATTTGGTTTCGCACGTATCTACGTTCCATGCACTCTATTGATGATTATTGTCACATCACTATAATTTATTTCTGGTTATCAACAGTCAACCGAATGCGGTATTCTTTTCAGAAGCAACCACGGACACGAAGAATTGTCCTGCAGAGCAGAATGGCCTGTAGCAATGACGCCATTAGAGACCTCGCGGTCACTTCGTCGCCCAACGTTACGAAGTCACCTAACGAGCCCGTGCGTGATTTAGAAGGAACTGCTATATAGACACTATAAACCGACCTGTAGAATACAGTAGCTTCCTCCCTTCTTCTTCTTAAGCAGGTCCAGTGCCACCTTACTGTAGCCAGGCGCGATGACGCCATCAGAGACCTCGCGCGCGATGATCCTCGCGGTGGGTTCGTCGCACTCGTCGGACAACGCCACGAAGTCGCCGAAGGAACTCATGCGGTCGGCGCCGCGGGCGCGCGCGTACGCGCAAGCGAGCGGGGTTAGGTTGGGGAGCAGGTCTTTGACCATGCATACGGAGGCCTACAAATTAAAAAAGTTAGCTTTATCAAGCTTTGGCAGTATAGTCGTCAAAGATATGTTTACACTTTTGCACCTTATTCCTTTTTAATAGTGCGAAAAACGGATACATCTTTTTGACACCGACTGTACACGCTTCTCTTGTTTTACAGGTTACATAATTTACTTTAAAAACAAAGTTTTAACCGACTTCAAATCCGTAGCCAAATTGTCAAGTTTGCCTATAAAATTTTAAGAGTTTCCCCGATTTCTCCAGGATCCCATTATCAGAACTGGATTTTGGTGACAACGGGACCAATCTGGAAGTAGGTGGGCGATTATTCGAGCGTTTCAAACGCTTGACTTCAGTGGCCACATTTTTGAAAAAGTGGCGGCAGATTTCGATTTCGTTTCCGGTAAGCATATAAGTCTACCGGACATCTAACAAATATCTAAAAATGGCATCAACATCTATGCCCAATTCTTCAAAAATGTGGCCACCGAAGTCAAGCGTTTGAAACGCTCGAATAATCGCCCAGGTACATGCGTCCAAACAAAAAATCTTTGTTTTTCAAATCGGTTTATAAATTACCGAGTTATCGCGTAACAAACATAAAAAAAACAGACGAATTGAGAACCTCCTCCTTTTTTCAAGTCGGTAAGTAGTAAGGGTAATAATAAGTGTGAGTCTAGAAACGTACCTCCTGCTCACTAAGCGGTAGTCCTATAGCCGCGCCAGCTGGCGACACATGCTTGAAGCTGGTCGCGGCCGGCACTCCCAACGCCTCCCTCAGTTCCCGCACCAGTTGCCACGCGTTCAACGCGTCGCATAAATTGATGAAACCGGGTGAACCGTTCACGGTCGTGAGCGGCAGACTGTCGCGCGTTGTGAACACCTGTGCTGGTTTCTGGTGGGGATTCATACCTGGAATGGTTGAGAGATGTAGATGTTGAGCGTAGTGAGGGATTCAAATGATTAAAATCACGTTTTCACTAAAAAACTCTGCAGACTGAGGTCTTAAATCGTTGTCTAAATGTCTAGGCTCTATCGAACAGCCGATCACAGTAAGTACATTAGCCACTTGGGCAAAAATGGGATGAAAATATATTAAGTAAATAATTTTAGTGTAGGTGTCGTCGCATGTTTTGTATCGAAACGCGTCGGCGGCTAAAAAGGTTAGGCACTTACAGTACCGGTCAAAAGTTTAAGTTCACCCTTTGTTTTTGGTACAAATTTGTACTTTTGTGCGATAATGTTTTGCAGTTCAGACGTCGAAAATTGTTTCCAACTGATTCGTTATTGTTTACAGAGATGTGTATGATTAGTCAAACACAATTTACGTAGATTTCTAAACAACTGATTCCCTAAAAATCTACATTGTATCTGATCATTGTACGTTTTAAGTGGCAAGGCCATATATGGCCCAGCCTTTGCCGTCATTCCTATAAGATTTTAGGGAATGCGTTGTTTAGAAATGTACGTGAATTGTGTCTGACTAATCAAACAAATCTCTGGAAACAATAACGGATCAGTTGGAAACAAATTTCGGCTTCCGAACTGCAAAAAATTATTGTCCAAAAGTACTCATTTGTACCTAAAACAAAAAGTGAACTTAAACTTTTGACCGGTACTGTATGCTATTCCAATGTTACATCGCACGTTTAAGCCAAGAAAGTTTTCACAAAAGTGACCACCTTTACCTAAGAAGGGGAAGGTCAATAAAGAATATGTGTTGTTGTTGTTGTGTTGACCTTCATTAAAATTCTTCATCTCATTTTATCTCTTTCTTTGATACCCAATGGTTGTCTGAAAGAGATCGCTCTTCAGCGATAAGACCGCCTGTTGTCTACCTCTACGTACATGTTTTTATATTGTTTCTCTTTGTAACTGATTTGTTTGTGTATGGTGTGCAATAAATAGTATTTGTATTGTATTGTGTTCTTACCATATCGCAAAGTCATCTGCGCTTGCCCAGCCGAGTATTCTTTCCGGAAATAGTCCGATATCGCCGTGTCGTATTCTGACGTGTGGGTGAAAGCTTTCAGGGCCAACTTTTGTCTGAAAACATTGAACAGTACCTTAGAAAACTGCTAATTATGAACTGGCCAAAAGATTATATACTATCACTATAATATTACAAATTCCCTCGCCGGCCCGCCCACGTATTAAGGTCGATTTATATCTACATACATTGAGCGTGCCAGACACGTGTCGTGGCAGACAAAAATAATATTCTTCTATACAGAGTGTATTAACGTATTTACATCTATCGTAACGCGGCCGCGCAGAAACCGACAGACACAGATGTACGAGTAAATACGCTAATACACACTGTATAGAAGAATATTATTATATATTAGCACAGTAAAGTATCTAGGTCTAACACTGGACGAACACTTAACATTCAAACATCATATAATCGCTCTGTCGAAAAAAACCAGGAAATTGATTTATTTAGTAAAACGTCTAAGGGACTGCTCACCTCCGGAGGTACTACGCGTAGTCTACCACGCGCTGTGCCAATCAATTATTCAATACTGTATTGCGGTCTGGGGCAGCGCTGGTAAGACAGCACTTCTTGACCTTGAACGCTCGCAACGAGCAGTTATCAAGGTAATGATGAGAAAACCTTTTCGGTTTCCCACGGACACTCTTTATCAAGAAACAGGTCTACTTAGAGTAAGGCAACTGTTTATCATGAATGCTGTCATTAGAGTCCACAGAAGTACTGCAAAGTTGCCGCTTATAGATTGGATCACGAGTAGACGCATATTTAGAGTCCCCATTCCCTCTGTCAACTCGGCACATGCCCAACGCTCCGCATTCTTCATCCACCCCTTTGTTTATAATGCTGTCTGTAAAGTCTGTGACATAAAAAAGTGCACCATACGCAAAGTTAAGTCCACTCTAAGGAAATGGTTTGCTGAACTCTCGTATAGTGATACGGAAGAGATTTTACGTCCCTGCATCTAAGGTTGCTTTTTCCAATAGGTACCTAACAATTCAACATACACTCGTAACAAACACTTAACACACGTAAACACTCCCTCTCACGCACACTTACACACTTACACACACTCACACACTCTCATACACAAACTCTCTTTGTACTACTAAAACAGCATAATTTTTGTTTTTATTAATGATGAATTTGTGTTCCCATTGATAAGTTAGCAGCGCTCATATTATATGAAATGTTTAATTTTCACTTTGTTACTTTCATGTCGTGCTTCTTGAGACGTGTGTCTGAAGAGACTTGTTAACCGACTCAGTGGGTCCCAAGATACAGGCTCAGCCTAGTTTGGAACCCCACGGATAATGTCTGTATAATCTGTTATCATGTGCTTGTCCAATAATAAATTATTCTATTCTTATTCTTATTCTTATTATTTTGTCTGCCACGACACGTGTCTGGCACGCTCAATGTCGGTAGATATAAATCGACCTTTTAAAAGAATGCGAAAGTCAAGTTATCCAGGTGAATAGATTTTTGAAATCAGTAGAGTAGTTTCGGAGAGTACCTCTTACATACAAATTTATAAAGCTACACTGAATTTACTATATTAGTATGGACGCATAGATAGCCCGTAGGGAATCAGGATTACATAATATTAATTTAATAATAGTTTCTTGAACCAGATTAATAAAGACTGATATAGTATCTGAGGAGTAACTGAAAGGTTATCAAAAATATACAGGGTGGAATTTCATAAACTGTACATAATATAAGGAGAAAAATTTCAGCCAATTTCATCGGTGAAACGGTGTTTTTTTTTTTTTTCTAGTCATTAGTTTTTTTTTTACAGAATTTTGAAAATTTTTGTAAAAACTCGGGTAATACACCTAATTCAGACGGTATAACTTTTGATCCAATGGTCCTAAAATGAAAATAAAAAATGCAGAGTATTACCAAGGGACAGGTTAATAATTCTTAATAACAATAAAAAACCAACTAGAAGAGAAAATCCGCAAAAAAAATTATTGTTTTTGAAAAATGGCTACAAAAATTACGAATTTTAAAAGAAAAACACAATTTTCTGAAAAAAACGCAGATTTAGTTACCATTTTTTTTGCTTTAGTATTAAACCTCACTTAATGCCGATTCTAAAACCGTTTTTAAACTGTCTCAGACTTTGAAAAATACCACGCAAATGGGTACGTAAATCAAACCATAATTTTATTAATTTTAATCCTCTTAAAATCCTTAATGACCGTTTGTTCACAGGTAGTTGAAGGGTGTTATTGGGTTTTAGGTGGAAATAACAAATTACGTACTTAGTATTAATCCTCACTTAATGCCGATTCTAAAACCGTTTTTAAACTGTCTCAGACTTTGAAAAATACCACGCTAATGGGTACGTAAATCAATTGATTGGACCAGTCTTCTTACCGAATACTTTGAACGCCGACAGATTTTTACTGTTACTGAGAGACGAGCTCCCAGAGCTTTTGGAAGATGTGATGTTAGATGTGAGACAACGCCTGTTTCTCCAAATGGATGGATGCCCAGCTCATTGGGCATTAAGAGTTCGACATTTTTTAAATGAGCAATATCCCAATAGGTGGATCGGCCGAGACGGCCCCGTTGGATGGCCTGCATTAGCGTGGTATTTTTCAAAGTCTGAGACAGTTTAAAAACGGTTTTAGAATCGGCATTAAGTGAGGATTAATACTAAGTACGTAATTTGTTATTTCCACCTAAAACCCAATAACACCCTTCAACTACCTGTGAACAAACGGTCATTAAGGATTTTAAGAGGATTAAAATTAATAAAATTATGGTTTGATTTACGTACCCATTTGCGTGGTATTTTTCAAAGTCTGAGACAGTTTAAAAACGGTTTTAGAATCGGCATTAAGTGAGGTTTAATACTAAGCAAAAAAAATGGTAACTAAAGCTGCGTTTTTTTTTTCAGAAAATTGTGTTTTTCTTTTAAAATTCGTTATTTTTGTAGCCATTTTTCAAAAACAATAATTTTTTTTGCGGATTTTCTCTTCTAGTTGGTTTTCTATTGTTATTAAGAATTATTAACCTGTCCCTTGGTAATACTCTGCATTTTTTATTTTCATTTTAGGACCATTGGATCAAAAGTTATACCGTCTGAATTAGGTGTATTACCCGAGTTTTTACAAAAAAATTCAAAATTCTGTAAAAAAAAAACTAATGACTAGAAAAAAAAAAAAACACCGTTTCACCGATGAAATTGGCTGAAATTTTTCTCCTTTTATTATGTACAGTTTATTAAATTCCACCCTGTATGATAAACATTGACAGTTACTTTGCTGTTTATATTTTAAGATAAAAGCTATAAACTGTTAGGTTTGGTAAGTGGACTTTATACAATTACCCAGACGCTGGTTTTGATCAAGCAGTTGGGGAACTTTCAGGAGAAGAGATCCGTTAAAATGCACTTAACTTATATGATCATATTTAAATACCCCTTTTTTTAGGGTTCCGTACTCAAAGAGTAAAACGGGACCCTATTACTAACACTCCGCTGTCCGTCCGTCCGTCTGTCTGTCACCAGGCTATATCTCACTGATACCGCAATAGTTCCAGTTGAAATTTTCAAAGATGATGTATTTCTGTTGCCACTATAACAACAAATACTAAAAACAGAATAAAATAAATATTTTTATTGATAATGGTACGGAACCCTTCGTGCGCGAGTCCGACTCGCACTTGGCCGGATTTTATAGTTTCACGGCCCGCAGGTGCCCGAGATTACCGCCCATGTCAACCAACGTCGATAAAACGATACTAACCTCGTCTTCAATGAAGTCTGATGATCCTTAGACTCCGTCAGCTCCTTGATAACACTGGCGTAGTCGCTAGGATCGCAGAGCACCGTGACTCTATCGTGGTTCTTGGCCGCGGCCCGCAACAGGGTCACGCCGCCAATGTCAATGTTCTCGACCGCGTCCGCGATGGTGACGTCGGGCTTCGCCACGGTGTCGACGAACGGGTACAGATTGCACACAACTACGCTGATCATGTCGAACTTCTGGCGTTTCATGTCAGCCTGGTCGGAGTCTGTGAGCCTGGGGAAGAAAAAAATATTATACATACAAGGTTTTCATTAATTGTATGGTTAACTCATTGTACTTGGGTTTTACGTTGGGTCCCGGGGCATGTAGGTATCGAGGGAAACGAAAATGCTGACAAGCTTGCACGAGCGGGGGCGAAGGGGACACACTGCGGACCAGAGCCGTTCTGTGGCATCCCCAAAAGTCTGACGAAGCTCACTCTAAAAGCCTTCTGTCTCTACTACAAGACCATTCAAGCCTGGAGAGCTAAGTATCCCAGGACTGAAACATTCCAAGGCGCTTATTAGAGCCTTTAGTCAAAAGGTGTCTTCTGATGCCTTGGCGCTAAGTAGGAACCGCCTACGCATGCTGGTCAGGGTACTTACAGGGCACTGCTAGCTAGCACTGCAGTGCAGACTCTGCTTTGAAGCAGATACACATCCTAACCGATTGCCCTTGCCTCATGCGCAGTCGTAACTCCTTTCTGGGCAAACACATCATGTGCCCAGAGGAGATCAAATTTCTTGAGGTCAACAAAATCATGCAATACTTTGAGTTTGCAGAACTTGACCAAGAATTGTAGTAAGTGGCAATCACAATAGATCAGCGATGGTCGCAGTGATACAAGGGCTCTGACAACCCGGAAGCCACTACCAGAATAATAATAATAAACTCGTTGTCACATTAATGCATTCACCTCTACGACATTTTATAAACAGACTCATTACATTACATTACATTAGTGCTAATTTTTGCGAAGAGCAACAACCATCTCTTGTTACTTTATTACATTAGGAAAGCTGGCGGCAAGAATGGCCATCCGGAATACCTATATTATCTTGGTGACAAACAAACGCGCAGCCGCGGAAATAGTAATTCTAACATATAACACCTGGTTATTAACTTCATTCATTGAAATGTACTACCTAACAGGTATGTACAGGTAGGTTCTTTGGTATGGTTTTTTATTTTTTATTTATTTATAGTCACTTCAAACTTCAGAAGTATCACAAGCCTGTCCCAACCCTTTAGGATTTTCGCTGTAGAGCATAGGGGGCAAATGCTACCTGCTGCCTAGATGACAGTTCTTGGTCGGAAGCTTTTACCACTAGCACCAAAAACACTATAACTAGGTAGTACTGTTACTACGGATGCGCCCTTCTCTATTGGAGACTTGGTGGAGGTGCTGCCAGTTTGACTGCTCCTTACTTATCGTGTTACATATATAGTTGTTTACCTAGCCAGAATGCCTCCATGCAAGGTGCACCACTAGCACGAAAAAGTCCAATAACACACTATAACTGGAGAGTAGTGTTACTACTTACTACGGATGCGCCACTCTCTAGTGGAGAGTTGGTGGAGGTGCTGCCAGTTTGACTGCTTCTTACTCCTCATGTTACATATATAGTTGTTTACCTAGCCAGAATGCCTCTATGCAAGGTGCACCACTAGCACGAAAAACCACCACTAGTCCAATAACACACTATAACTGGAGAGTAGTGTTACTCCTTACTACGGATGCGCCACTCTCTAGTGGAGAGTTGGTGGAGGTGCTGCCAGTTTCGCTGCTTGCTTCTTACGTCCCATGTGACATATATAGATGTTTTGTATGACAAATGCCATGAAAGTAAATGAAGCTAGAAAGGTTTCTTAAGTGAAAATCCGTGATCGCTGCCTACCCCTGGCGTGATAATAAATAAATAAATATTTGCGAACAATCTTACACAAATCAACCTAGTCCCCAACTAAGCAAAGCTTGTTATTTGGGTACAAGACGACGATATAGATACTTATGTAGAGAAGTAAATACTTAGATACATAGAAAACATCCATGACTCAGGAACAAATATTCGTGCTCATCACACAAACAAATGCCCTTACCCAGGACCTCTTGCTTCGTAGGCAGGGTCACTACCAACTAGGCTAAAGCGGTCGTCGTGATAATGTACGTACCTAGCCAAAATGCCACCATGCACAGCAGGATGGAGGCTCTTCACGCGGCCTCCGAGCATCTCCGGGGCGCCGGTGACGTCGGCCACGTCCCGCACGGCCAGGCCAGCCGCGCGCAGCGCCGACGCTGTCCCCCCGCTGCCCACCAGCCCCAGCCCGATCGAGGACAGGCATTTGGCGAGGGGTAACAGATCTGTCTTGTCGGAGACGCTGAGGAGCGCTGGGGGCAAAAAAAACCATCTAGTTCTTCTGGGCACTCAAAGAATCTCAGATAGGCTGGGTTACGCTGTTTTGGGAGTTGTTCTTCTGTTGTGGAGAGTCATCATCATCATCATCATATCAGCCGAAAGACGTATACTGCTGGACATATGCCTCCCCCAAAGAGTGCCACAAAGACCGGTTCTGCGCCACCCGCATCCAGCGGACTCCCGCGACCTTTACCAAGTCATCAGTCCACCTTGTGGGGGGCTTGTGGAGAGAGCTTTTGGAATATTCTGACCTTGAACTTAATAGAAACTTAAACACCAACCTTAATAGAACTACTTGGAAAAGCTAACAACAGTAATAACTTTCGTGCTAACTGATAAGAATATCTTTTGGATGAAAAACACTTTCGGATATACTCGAAAGATGTATAGCGATATTTTGTGTAAAAAAGTAATAAACTCTTTCAGATAATCTTGGCTGTAATTATATCCAAATATATGTAATACTGATATATGTATAAAACTACAAAAACAAATAACGTATTAAAAACTAAAGCTAACTGAAATGTTGGTTATAATGTTGAACACAAACAAAATTGAATTTAAAAGTAAAAAACGAATAGATATTATATAACTCACCTAATTTTCCATTGGCGGTCATGACTGTATGTTTGAAGAACTAAGAATCAACTGAGAATACGCTATGGCCGTCTGAGCGCCGATATATCGTGTTGACCTCTCGCAGGGGTTCCTGATAAAAACAACTTGTTTATCACATGCATAGGGTTGAACTAAAATTTATACATAAAAAGAGGTATAATATATATCCTCGCTTACCTATATCTAAGTCAGTATAAGTATTGTATTTATTAAATAAATTATATAATTACGTTACTACAAATATTTAATCATTCATAAATAGAAAAATATGTTAAAAAAACTTTTAATAACCCCAGCAGGTATACTGGGTGTTACAAAAATACCCAGGCGTTTTTAAAAAAAAGTGTACAAAGCTTATTTTTTCAGAATTCGTTTTTTTTTGTTCATCTTACTCAGAACCGTTATTACTATCGATCCTCCTACAAGAAAAAAAATGCCCCAGATTTTACTATGTAAGGTTTTTCTTCCAGTGTGTCACGACCATATAAATAAAAAAAGACTGCATAAGTACAAAAATGTGACGATCTGGAATGGAATATTTAGGACACTTTTTTTCTTGTATGAGGATCGATAGTATCAAAGATTCTGAGTAAGATAAACCAAAAAAATACGAATTCTGAAAAAAAAAGAGTATTGTACACTTTTTTTGAAAAACGCTCCCGGTAAAGCGGAAAGGGGGTTAAATGGTCCCTTATAAAGAGTCAATTTACAAAATTTGAAAACCGTAGTATCGCAGTATGACTTAGACGCAGTATCAATAAAAAAAAAAGAATTCGAACCTTTTTTACGGGGTGTTTCGTAACACGTTGTATATATGGTAGGTATAGTTAAGTTCGAAAATAAGTGCACAGGCAAAGTGACAAAAAGATAATTTGTATGCTTTATTCAATGGTTAACAGAGAAGTAGTGGATAGGATAAGCACTTTCAAATATTCATTTCAAACACATGTAGAAAAAATCTATAGAAACTAGTCAGTTATAGTGCCAACACTTGGGCATAAAACTCTTCAAAGCAAAGAAAACTTTAGGGTTGGACATTGGTACAGGAAAAAATATGCTGCCTCAATTACCACCAAGCCCACCCCTTGATAAGGGTTCTCAAGGAAATTCAAAATGATAGCGGCATTTTTATTACGGTGCTAATTAACCATTACATTTTTATTAAAGTAAGCACTGATTTATTTTACACCAAATCTTTCTCATTCTAGTGCTATCCGAGTTTAATTCTAAATCAGCCTTGGGGGCCGGTCCACCTGCCACCCAATCCCAACTACTAGTTTTTTTTAACACCAATTAAGATATTAAATCACATGCATGTGACAACCCTGACGGTCTTACGTCAATGACATTGTGATGAAAATATTATTGTTGTTGCCTGTAGACTCTGATGATATAATTCACAAATATTTCACTTTCTGTAAGCTGATAAGTTACAAACAACTTAATTGCTGATAATCAATGCTTAGTTATATTAATGGAAAGCATGGAATATTACCAGTAGGATTACATTATTATTAGAATTACAGTAGGTAGGTATATATATTCCGTGTAGGCTCGGACAAGAATAGGTCTATGGTCTCTCCCGCCTGTCGTAGAAGGCGACTAAAGGGGGTCATCGGGGTCGCAGTGTTTCTGGCGGGGGCCGGGGCACTCACCTAAAAACCCCAGGGAAGGCGACCATCATCATCCTAAGACGAGCCAAATGTGGCGAGGCGCGAGGAGGGCTCCAGTGCGTTCAGTATGAGATCCTGGAGTCCTCCGCATGAGAAAAAAAATTATGGATAATGGCTACTGAATGTAAAAAAAATATATAATTTCAATGAATCCAATTATCTTCTATAAGATTCTATTTAAGTATGGCATTTTTTCTGAACAAGCAAGTGTAGCGAACAAATTTCTCCATTTCAGCTCGGGTAAAAAATATTTCGTATGTCTGGGGTCTCTCTGGCTGTTCTCCCTCTACAGGTCACATTTGTCAACCAATTCTCATGATTTTTTGTGAGCATGTTCAATAAATACCTACTTATATAAAAAAATTGTCGATTCAGCTTGAAACAAGACTGGCTCGCAAGTTCTACTGTCCACTGGTTCAAGTAGTATTTATAAACTTTTAATGTCACATTTCACACACAAACAGAAGAGAGGAAGTCAATTTAAACGATGGGAGGACAACATTGTAGAAATGGCCGGCCAGATGTGGACCAGAGTGGTCACAGACAGGGAGGAGTGTAGAAGACTGGGAAAGGCCTTTGCCAGTAGGCACACAGAAATGTAAATTAATTGCGGTTACTGCAGTATTAAGTATTTTATTGTAAATTTCTGAAAAGAGGCTATAAATAAAAAATTCAGTCAAGTTGGTAATGTAATATTGGTATCTGTGAATGTAAGGACCCTTCCTTAAGGACAGATAAATGTGTAGTTTTGTTTTATTTTTTAATTTGTAGTTAGCTTAGTTACATATGTATTCAAAAAGATTTTTTAATTTTAGTATTCAATTGTTTATAATAACAATAATGTAAACATATTTATTTCTTTATTTAATACTTATGTAATTAAAAATGATACAATCATTGTGTCGAACACATAGGTAAGTACTTAAAACATATTACTTACACATTACAAAAGCAAGCCAGCAACTAGGGTAAAAATTTTAGAATAATATAAAAAAATATATTTTGTTTCAATTGCAATATGAACCCTGTTTGCAATTAGAATACTTGAGTATTTTACTTATTTATTTATCGAAGAGTAGTTACTTATTTATCGTATCTAAAACCAAGTATATACCTGTGTTCCAACTTAGATTAAGTAACTAGATACTATTTACAAAGCATGGAACTGTAGGACTATCTTACGAACACAAATAAAATTCTAATGTTTCAACTACCTACTTACTTAACCACAATAAACTACCACGAGGAAGTTCAGTTGATTATCAACTCTTGATAAACCTTTCGTTGTTTACTATCTATCGGAATCAAATTACAGCAATATTATACAAGAACATCGGCACAATATTTAAAACCGCTATAAACTACAAATTACCGCTACAACTAAATCAAACTTACCTCGTTCTTTTCAAAACCTAACAAAGTTTTTGCCGGCGCAGTGAGATGCGTAGCGTAGACGGTAGCTCGGGTAGCTAGACGGAAATCATGCTATGCGAACTTAGAACTTAATGCAAATCCAGTTTCTTATTGAAAACAGTGCCACCTTCTTGATAGGTTGCGAACTCTTTGAAGCTGTAGCGATTGCTAGGCTTAGGCTCTCAAGGTATTTCGAAAATCGCCGTGTTGACATTATACATCCATAGCCTAGGGGTAAAGACGGCGGTATTTGAAGTCAATGAGCCAGGGTTCAAACCCTGCGACCGACGCACTTTTTGTATGTTTTAACAGAAAAGTTTTAATATCGCAGAACAGATGGCGCCTGCTGTACACAAGCATTAAATGCCTTCTCAATTTGGTCGAGTTGCCTGTCTATCTCAGTATGTATATTGTAGTCTTTGACGGAAATCTAGGTTGATTTGACAGCGGTCGGTATCAGAACTATCAGAAGATAAAAAACCTTCCCACCTCAAGAATAAAGACGCTTATTGTTTGTTAACACTGTTTACTGACATAAATGGTGCGTAATTTTCCACTTTATTTATTTCGTACCGATGATTTAAAAATCAACTCGTTCATTTTTGATGCCAGCAGATAAAATAAGCAAGACTCCGTACAACATACTTTTGAATATCAAAAATTTCAAGTTTTATATAAACTTGCACTGTTCGTATGTAGGTATATAATTATATAACTTATCCTTCAATATTTGAAATCCATTTTTAACTCAGACTAATTAAACTATATGGACACGAAATACCTACGAAATGAGCGTGTATACCTAATCCTGGCGCATAATATGGCGGCCTGTCAATTCGTGGCTGTAGGGTTGTCATCGATTAGAGACAATTATCGATATCAACTTGGACTTTGAAAAATATCGACATCAATATTTGAGTTTTCTCTGTAATTGAAACTGACCGAGACGAATAATAATATCCAAGTACACTACTCTATTACCGTAACTATATTATTTGTGAAGTGTTTTACCAACATTGCATTTTATTGGTACAACCGATAAGGTCGCAGCTGCCTATAGTGTGAATGACACGGTAAGAACAGGTGTAGTCACTTTTTTTTCAAATTCAGGTTTTAATGTCAAGTTTTCATAACGAGCTCAGCATTTTGACATTAGAAACTCATTTTGAAAAAAAAAATTGAGTAGACATGTTCTTTTCGTGGACCCTTCCAATATGGTCAGAAATACAATTAAAATCTGTCGGGTTATTCAGCCCCAGCCCACTGTGTATACTATGATTACTATATGAATGGTGCAGAAGTGAATAAAACAATGGTATTTTTACAAGCTTTTATTTAGCTCACCACGTTTGTTTTTATTATTTATTCTTGTTTCTTGGGTCAAATTTAGTAATTGAAATTTCACCCTCTTCCTGTCAACGGATTGATCTGAAATAACATCATAAAATTACTCACATAGTCTTTAATTTAATAGCAAGTTGTCGATATCAGAGCGCAGCACTAGTCAAAATAAGATGTATGATTTAAATGCTAATAATACTGCTGTAAATATAGCGAAACGAGTATTTTCTTGTTGGGAACGATAAATCCATTTCAAAACTGACTATCATTTGGCGGATAGTGCGATATACTGGCAGTTAACAAAGAAAAACGGCTACTAACCTATGAATGGTCAAATTCGGTTGATTACTTGATTTCCGTGCACCACATTGCTTTATTGAGCACGCAGGCATTTTGCGTTCACATCTATATGTGTTCACTACACAAAACCAAGTCCAAAAAAACTATTTTAACACGGAAAATTACGATTTTAACTCTGAGTTGTTTACCACTTGACAGCGCATGTACTACAAAGACATTTGGCGCATAAAATGGCGCATGGCACGCGGCTGTAATGTCTGTTGCTAGTATCGGAAGTAAGAGCAACGTAATATCATGCTATCTCTTTCACCATACGCTATCGAAAGTTGGAAAGAAAGAGATAAGTTGTGTTTTTGACCTTCTATGTAGATTTCATGTATATTTGCATAACATAAATGTATCTATAGTAGAATAGGGCCTCTCCATGTATTTATCTACTCAAAGATTTTTAAGCCACTTGCCGGTATCCGATCGAGCTGAAATTTAAGGTTTTTTTTTTTTTTTTCCGTGTTGTGGCTTTTTGCTGCTTAGGCACTTTGCCAATGTCAAGTGGGGGAAGTTTTGGCTTTACGGTTCCGTGGAGTGCACCTAATAATTTTGCCCCAGGGACTAATTGTACGTAACGACCATATTTGAATATTGGTAATAAGTGGATAAAAGAGTGCTTATATATATTCATAAATAGTTATAATTTGATATTATTTTTATCTATAAAATAAGCCAAAGCCTTGGCGACTTTGGGCTCAAAACTAGCCAAGAGAGTTTTAACATTAGTAGGGAGTTGGACTTTGAGTTTTGTTAGTAGGTCATAAAGAGAGAAAAGAGTTGAAGGACACTCGAGAAAAATGTGATCAATTGAACCTACATCATGCCCGCACAGACATTCCGCACTATTTATGACTTTGATTTTAAATAAAAATTCAGGGGAGCAGAAATGTCCCAGCCTGAGGCGTATGATGCAACTAGTTACTCTTTTTTTAAATTTGAATTTAAAAAACCAGGGAGAAGCCGGAATATTTCTTTGCAGTTCGTAAAACTGCAACTTGTTATCGGTAGCCCATAAAGCCGACCATGATGAAAATAGTTTTAACGATGAGATCGCGTCCAAGTCTTTGCTAAAGCTTTGAAAGAAAGTTCTATCACCGTTTTCTGCGGCTTCCTTAGCAGCTTTATCCGCTAATTCATTTCCATGTATCCAATAAATTTAAGGTTCCATACAAAACGTCATTTGACATTCACAGGTTAAAGGCGAGGCGTTATATTTTAAGAAACTTAAGTAACCAACTTTCATAAATTGGCTTTCCATTTGCGCGAAATTTCCCCTTTCCTGGAATAAACTTTTTCGGATTAGGTACTAATGTGTGGCGAATAGCCACGCATCCAATTAGTGACAGATGCATAAAGTGTTCTGGCATTATTATTTGGCAAAGAAAGTTTATTTTATGGTCGCACCACACTTGGGGGTTCGTGTTCGTCGTTGCCTCTCTTTCATTAGCCGTAGGAAGGAAAACGATGCAACACGAATATTTGGGCAAACACCGCCAAGTGTGGTGCGACCATTAGGAAATCGAACCACCTTAACGAGAGTAATAGAGTTATTTGTTTTTTAAAGTATGAATTTTGTATTTATTAACAAAACTAATATTATACAAACTAAACTACTTATGAAAAACACATAACTTGAATATAAAACTAACTAAAATTAAAATAACTGATACGTACGAGAGTACTAAGAGATAAACCACGAGAAAACGTGGCTTCAAAAGCAGTAAAAATGCGTTATTTTTGTAGAATAGGTACTTGATGATACGCACTTTTTAAATCGATTTGGCTGAAATAGTTGTATTTGGCTGCTTTAGTTGTATTAAAGCTAAAAATTAAAAATACCTATCAAAATTTGGTGCCCTTTTGGTAGAGTGCCCATCACGCAGGCAGCGTTCCCGCGCTGGATTGCGATTGCAATTCTCTGCGCGAGAAAGCTGCCCGCGCGAGGGTCGCCCGTTGCCTCCCTCAGCCGTTTGCCAAGCGCCCTGTGGAGCATCTGTGCGCCCCTGCCCCACGAACCAAGTGTCTCGTCGCCAAACGCGAGGAATTCGTATTGGGCGTCGAGACAGCTGTATTTGGCAACCTTTTGACGCTCCCGAGCGTCCGCCGCCATACCAGCACGCCTGCTGGTTGATGGGAGGTAGGACGCCGCTAGTGTGTCGGCGCAAGTAGTGGCGTCTCAGTCTCACACCAACGCACGGCCCATATTCCAGGGGATTAACGACATCCAGCCGGGGCGCTTGCCATCGTTCCGTACTATTTGTTATTTTCATTGATTTTTAAATAATGTTATATTGTATATTTTATATTTTTAGTCCTTATTAACAGGGAGACTTTAAGGAATGGCAGCCCGGTTCTACTTGAGTAATTTGTTAAAACGCTCGTAACTTTTTATTTGGGAGAATAATTAAAATATACACTAAAATACCAAAGGAAAATACAGTTGCCCTATGTCACTTTCACGACTGTCAGGTCAGCAGTGACAGCGAAACGTCACAATCGCGTGAGGCGTGAACGAAATTGTTTGATATGGTTACTAAAATTCACGTGTTTGAATAATTTCATCGATCATAAGATATGTCTCAACCTTCCGTTCCCGTAAAGCCTCCTGGTAAAACATGGCGAGAAATAAACCAGGAGAGAAAAGCCTCAAAACGCCAGCGGAACGAGGAGAAAATAGTGAAGCGAGAAAAGCGTCATGCTTTGGAGCAGGAGGAAGAAGTTAAAGTCAAAGAAGAACACGAAAAAAAGAAGAAATACGCTGAAATATCAACTATTAGCATAGCGGTGCCAGGTTCTATAATGGAGAACGCTCAGTCGGCCGAATTGCGAACTTATCTAGCTGGTCAAATCGCAAGAGCTGCCTGTGTTTTCTGCGTTGATGAAGTCATAGTATACGACGATATTGGGGATAAGATCGGCACGAAGAAGTCTAAAGTTGAAGACTTTGATGGCGTGAAGGTGGCTCGCAGGAGTGTTGTGCAACTGGCAAGGATATTGCAGTACTTGGAGTGCCCTCAATATTTGAGGAAACATTTCTTTCCTCTGCATAAAGACTTGGAATTTGCTGGATTGCTGAATCCTTTGGATGCGCCACATCATTTGCGGTCATCAAATGACTTTACCTTCAGGTAAGAAATCTGCAGAAATTAAATTTCTCTTATTTTCGTTCTAAATAAACAAAGATATCAATTTAGAACCTTCTTTACAAGTCCCAGGGTAGACTTGCTTAATTGAATGAACCAGGACTTTGCAGATTTTCATCACAAGTAACATATTATTATTACACTTTATTTTTAGCAGAAATGCATCTTTTCTTTTATGCCATCTATGTACAGCCCGTGACAACTTAAAATAATAAATAAAACTTCTCTCGCTTGCTCATACACGTTTTCATGAAAAAAAAAAAATCACTTAATGCCAATGACTGTTGTGTTAAGAGCTCTTCTTGGCTATATATAATGTCAATACTTACTTAAATGTTTCAGAGAAGGCATAACGATGAACAAACCAGTCAAGCCAGGGAAAGGCTCCCAAGTAAATGTTGGTTTGCTCAAAGATATTTCCGTTGATGAGTTACTGAACCCTGGCATCCGAGTGACCGTGCGGATGCTTCCAGAAGGAGGCAAGAAGCTGAAAGGAAAGATTGTCAGTCTCTCCACGCCGAGGGCTGAGACGGGAGTGTATTGGGGCTACACTGTTCGGATTGCACAAAACCTGACTCAACTGTTCTCACAAAGCCCTTACAAAGATGGGTTAGTATGTTATATTTTGGCAAGTGTTGTAAATCTTTTGAGTTATTGAAAAAAGCGCATAGGCTAGGGTGACCGCTTGCCATCAGGCGTGCCGTGAGCTTGATTGCAACAGAAATACATCATCTGTGAAAATTTCAACTGTCTACCTATCACGGTTATTGAGATACAGCCTGGTGACAGACGGACAGACAAGACAGACAGACGGACAGCGGAGTCTTAGTAATAGGGTCCCTTTTTACTCTTTGAGTACGGAACCCTAAAAAGAAAGCAAAGCCTACATAGTTCTATGCTTGAGCTTGGGCCGAAAATAATAATAATAATATTTTTGATGAGCCACATTTTCCAGATATATTTTTTTTTTTTAAAAGAGGGTCTCATAAGCTACACTTCTCAGAGCCACCAGTTTAGTTGCTCTTTAACACGTTTGCTGACGGTACAAACAATTAAGCATTGTTAAGCCTGCACCCCATTCCATCATCATCATTCCATTGTGCTGCTGCATTGATATGGTACCCCTGTGTAATGTCACCGAACTGTTAAAAGCCAACAAGTCAATTATGAGTTTGTACTGTTTGTAGTTAAAATATAAGGTAAGGTAAATAAATATATAATTATTGGGGGACAATATTGCATATATCAACCTAGTCCCAAACTAAAGGGGTTATTACATTATCCTAAATTAGCCACTAACGAGAGAGATGCCGCAATATGTTAGGATATATCTTCATCTCATTCCAACGTATTGCGGCGTCCCTCTCGTTAGTGCCTAATTTAGGATATATGTAATACGCGCTTAAGCAAAGCTTGTACTATGGGTACTAGACAACAAAAACATACGTGTTTGTTTGTTTGTTTCCAGATATGACCTGACCATAGGTACATCAGACAGAGCTGACCCGATAGATGACATTCCCAACAAAGAGCTAAAATACAACCATGCACTCATAGTGTTTGGAGGACTACATGGTATTGAAACAGCTTTAGAAAATGATGAACAGATGCAAGTCGACGATGCCAGGTTACTTTTCGACCATTACCTCAATGTCCTACCTCATCAGGGCTCCAGAACCATCAGAACGGAAGAGGCCATTTTAGTTACACTTTCTGGATTACGGAGCAAGCTACAAGCAAAGAATGAGCCTATAGTGTTTAAGGGAGAAGGCATCGCTACCAGTTCCTTATTTCCAGTTGCGAAAGGCGAAAGTACTCTGAAAGCTGGGAAGCATGTTGATTTAAGCAGATTTGAATAAAAATGTACGTAAAAATCAACTTTTTTATTGTATAGCCCTTGTAAAAATATAAATTTGGAAGACCAATTGTACTTTCAGGAGGTTTATGCATGGCGCCGAGCTCTGCATCATTGCCATAGAGGATGTAGAAAAAACACTGGCAAACACGGGCCTCTTGCACGGCGCGCGGAGCATATTTGCGGCCTCATGTGTTATCTGCCTAATAGGAATGTGTAGAATTGTAGTGTCATACAACTATTGCTTTCCAATAGCATTTTGCACAGAGTTTCGTAAGAGTTTGATTGTGGCAGATTGGTCCTGAGCACCTATGACTGCAGTTCCTGACACTATCATGTTTGCTCCGGCCTGAAATAATAAAATAACACTTTGTCAAATCATCTTTTATGGCCAACAAGAAAGGCAGGGCAGCTGTCTCAATATATTTTTACACCTTCCAAAACAGCTTGTATATCTGACTTACAGTAGTGTTCTTGCTAGTCAGTAGTTCTAGTTCTTAGAAGATACCTAGATTTAAGGCCCAAATTGGCATCAAATATTTCACTTTTCATTAACCCATTCATGGCCAATGACTGACAAATTATGAGTCAATGCCTCTATGTGCGATTTCCGCTACAAAGCTACGTAGCGATACGTGGGGAATGGGTTAGAAAAATTATGATCAGTATAATAGGGGTGTAGCCACCAAATAAAATAACCATTAATGATGAATTTTCTCGAAAAAGGATTAAAATATTGTCAAATGGAGAAAAAAGATAAAGCATGGGTTAAATAATCACAAAGTTATAAGTGCCCAATATTTTAAGAGGGGGCATATTCTGTACCTTTTCCGCAAAAGCACCTTCATATGAAACAATTGTCATTTGGTGTGTCCACACTGGACGCATGCTCAGCCGAGCGGCTCTCCGAGCCGTCCACACGCTCGCCGTATTTGCTTGCCGAGCGACGTCCACACTGAGCACGCTCGCTAAGTGTGGACACCTATTTACTATGACGCTCCGGGATCGTGATTCGTTATGTCATGATCAGTGACGGTTGTAGCTTCGTAATTTTTGAGATATCTGAATGGGACTTTCGTCACTAGGCATATTTTTTGCCTTCTTCCTTTTGGAGTTAAGGTGGGTACGAATTTGAGCGGCTCAGCCTGAGGCATGCTCGCCCCGCGCGGCGAGCTGCTCGCGAGCAATTTGTTGCACATAAACATGCGCGGGTGAGGCAGCGTGCTCGCGGTGAGCCGACATTGTGCGTCATTCAAAATGGCGTCGGACACGGTGACAGCCGCGTTTATCATAATTCACCGAATTATTAACAATTTTGAATTGACACGGTCTTCAAAAAACCGACTCTCGGCGGCTCGCCGCGCGCCTCTCGGGCGCTGCTCGCGCACAGCGTACGAATTTGAGCAAAATAGAAATTGAGGCACGCACGGCTCACCGTGCGTGCCTCAACCCAAGGCTGCTCTAATTCGTATGCAGCTTAACATTTTAAGTCTACACCCATATTGGAGATACTACTAATCTCCTTAGTTATAGGACAGAATAACTAGAAATATTAATCAAGCCATAATATAAGGGCTGATGATGATAGTGATCCTGACCTGAGCACAACAGTCAATGGTGGAAGGCCCAACACCCCCATCCACCTCAATGTCCAACAGTGGATACTGTTCCCTCAGATACCGCACTTTGGCCATCTGGTCCTCCATAAACGTCTGTCCCCCGAACCCTGGCTCCACTGTCATGATAAGCACCATGTCTGATATGTTTATGTACTTCTCAACTTCCGCTACTGGTGTACCAGGTTTGATAGCAACACCAACCTGGAACATTTATTAATAATGAGTGTTAGACTATTTTCGTAGATTAAGATAAAAATCTTTAAAACCATAATGGAAGGAGAGGCAGGGGAAGACCACGGCGCAGTTATATGGACCAAATAAAGGAAAAAGCTGGTGTCGTGTCGTATCAGCGAGTCAAGGAAATGGCGTACGAAAGAGAGAAATGGAAAATACTCCACCGACAAGAGGATAACTCTTAAATTTAAAGAAGAGAAGATAAAAATGAAGCATATCAAAAAAAATAAATTGCAAAATAATAAATTGAAAATATCATCCTTAAGTTCCTATGGGCACCTTCCATCCCCATCATGAGATCAGCTAAATTGTACTCCAGCAAGTAGGTCAAATAAGAATGTTATTGCAAGATTAGATTACTGGTGAAACTACTTAAAAGCTTGTATGATTGAGATTGAACGGAACATTTTCTCATATTTAATTACCTTCATGCCACTTTCTTTGATCTTTCTACAAACTTCTTCAACATTTGTCACTGGTTCTATGTGGAATGTGTACTGGTCTACGCCAGCGTCTGCCATGGGTGCAATCCACTGCAATTCCATACAATACAATGGTATACAATACATACAAATAAGAATCTTATTAGAAATCATCGCCTATATTATTCTTGTACATATACAGTCATGGCCAGATAATATTAAGAACATGACTTTTTCAACCGACGAAAAAAACAGAGGAGGTTCTCAATTCGACGCGTATATATATATATTTTTTTTATGTATGACCACGCATAACTTTTTACACAGTAGTTCGATTTTGATAATTCTTTTTTTATTGGAAAGGGTATAACCCAAAGTTGGTCCCATATAAATTTGGAAAAAAAAAAACCAACCCTAAGGGTACGAAAATAGGGGATGATTGATTTTTCGTCGGTTAAAACTTTGTTTTCAAAGTAAATTATTCCCCATACAAATAAGACTTCAAATTTAATGATGATTTAAAATATGCTTGGCCAATTTTATTTCTGAGTATATGGAGGTATCTGTGTATAAATAAGATTTTATTTAGTTTATATAACAGTTTTGTAAAAGATGTGCTTAAAAAAATACGGAATAATTTGAAAAGTCATATTTGTATGCAATGTATGGGAACAAAAATCATGTTAATTACCTGGCCATGACTGTATATGTAATGTAGGACAAGTAACACCGAGTCACTCCTTAAATATACAAACAGTTTATAAGTACATACTTTCCCTCTCATCACACACACACATACACGCACACACACACACATACACGCGCACACACACACACACTTTTTGTAGTACTTTTTTCACTATTTTTTGTATTGTAATGTAAATTAAATTCTTAAACTAAATCAAATTCTGATAACTACTATGTTATCAGTATAACTAGAAATGTAAAATTAATGTAAGATTTGTGTATTCAAATTATGCATAACTCCGGATGGGAGAGGCGGCTTCTCCTAACACAAGTATTGTCATACTTACCTGGAGGGGCCAGCCACGTACAATTGTAAAAACCAAATTTTTGATACCAAATAAATATATCTGATTTTGATGTACATCTTAATGCACAAGATATTTCATTTTTAAAATAATAAAATATTACTAATGACAAACTTACTTGTTCAGGATTAGATACCATCATGTGAGTTTCAAAGAATGCATTTTTTATCTTAGATCGAAGGCACTTGACTATAGGATGGCCAAACGTTAGATTTGGAACAAAATGTCCATCCATAACGTCTAAATGCAAGTAATCTGCCCCATTATCAAGCAGTTTCTGTGATTCTTCGTATAACTTCGATAGATCTGCGTTTAATATTGATGGCCCAATCAAAGCTCTTAAGTTGCGTGAAGTCATGTTTTGTAAATGTAATTACTTATGTCGACTTATAAAACACTAAGATGTCCTCAACTTATTTCTAATAAAAAGATTATTAACAGTTACTTCTAAAAGAAAAACAATTCAATTCGGAATGCTATGCTAAAAAGTTAGGTTATTTGTCCTTTCGGCCTCGGCCTGTATGACATTGACAGGTCATTGTTGCGTTCCGTTTTCTCCAAAGTTTGTTTTCTTCAACTGCTACATGCTCCATATTTGGATCGAAATGTTTCATCCATGCATCGCGATATTTATCTATAGTCTATTTTTTTATTCCGTAGACTAAAATGACATTTCATGCAATACATTTAGCACACACAAGCAAATAGCACTACATGAAATGTAATTTTAGTCTACGGAATAAAAAAAATAGACTTTAGTGCAAAGAGTAAAGTAAGTATATAGGTACTTTAGTGTGTAGAGTGTATATGGATCGTCTGGTTCATGATACCACAGGCGCAATAAATGTAATGATCCTGCATTGCGATACAAATATCGCGATAAATATCGAGCGGATAGCTGTCGCCTTTGCATTCGAATGGAGGTGCGCACATAAATAACTACAACTTAGAAAAGTCGAAAAACCCCGACATTTTAATTTAAAGGTTCAATATCTCAAAAACGGCTGAATCGATTTTGTTGAAACGTAGCTAAGAATCACCTCTATCACGTCAGCTTTCGGATAAAATAAAACCGCATTCAAATCAGTCCGTGCTAAAATGCGTTTAGGAGCTACGACGCCACAGACAGACACACACACACAGACAGACAGACATACACACAGACACGTCAAACGTTAACACCCCTCTTTTTCCGTAGAGGGTTAAAATACATAAGTACGTAAATAATTTCTAATCTATATGTAGGTGCCAATTGGATAAACCACCTTTTTTTTTTGTAGAGAAAACCTGCGAACCAGGTACCCGAGGTACCGAGCTCTCGGGGGAGGTCTGGGTTATGTGGTATTTCTACCCTCTAAAAACTCCACGTCAACCGCCATCTGCGCTTTTATTAATCCCGTCTTACAGAAAACGTTGACGTGGTTCACTTGCTACTTAATCCCAAAAAATCAAAATGAGTTCGATTTTCAACTTGTCGATGTCGCCAAAATCAAATAAATCATAAACCCAACTTGGTTCTGGGAGAACATGTTTTGGGGTTTTCGGATAGCACAGTTTTTCTTGGTTTGACGTTAGATAGTAAATTACAGTGGGATTCACACTTAGCTATTTTAAGTGGTAAATTATGTTCTGCCGCATATGCGGTGAGAAAAATAAGACAGATTACTGATACACATACAACTAAACTAATATATTACAGCTACTTCCATTGTCTAATGTCTTATGGAATCCTGGTGTGGGGTAGATCTGCTAATGTAGACAGCATATTCGTTCTGCAGAAAAGGGCAGTGAGAGCAATTTATAACTTAAAACCGCGAACATCTTTATGGGATATATTTAGAAAAGTGCATATCATACGAGTAACACTGCCGTCACTATACATTTACGAAGTTATTATGTACGCTAGAAAACATTACGCAGATCTCCCCAAAATAGGGATCTGCACCAACTTAACACCAGAAATAAAAACAAACTCGCAGTGCGTTGGTTGCGATTAGCAAAAGCTAGTAAATCATTTATTGGAGAGTCAATACATTTTTACAACTAAATTCCCAGTAACATTACAGACCTACCAGACTTTAAATTTAAAAAGGCTATTAAAGACATAATATTGACTCAAAAATCTTATTATAAAGTTAAGGATTGTTTAACAGAAAAGGATGTTTGGAAAAATTGTACAAGTACAAGTAAAAACAATATACCTTCTGACGGCCATAAGTGTATCTTGTATACCTATATGAAAAATAAAATTGAATTGAATTGAATCGTAAGTGGGCATCAAGTGGACATAGTCTATGGTGTCTGCTTAAAATCAGGCAGATCGTATGCATCTTAGCCACCGGCGTTGGCAGTATAAAAAAAATGTAGCGCAACCAACTAGATTTTGTTTCACTGTAAACAGTTTTAGTTTGATATGATTTTTTATTCATTATTTAATAGCCGAATGTTGTCCTATATCATCTTTTATTGTTATTTGCTTTCAGGTGTATTCTTTTCAGACTGTGTTAACAAATATTGCAATCCAATCTTATGCGCTAATAAGCGGCAACACACGCTGTGTAAGTTTCAGGTAAGAAATATAATTTCCGACGAGAGGTATGCTTTATTTCTGTCACCCGCTCTCGTCTTATAGCGAAGCTCCCGATTGCATCCATAGCCAGCAAGTCGACCAGGTAACGCATAGTACGCGCGTAAATGTCACTTTTTATATGGAAAAATGACAGTTAAATTGTCCTAACGTGCGTTCGGAACGTTACGTGATTACCTCTCGGGAATACACATGCCAGTAAAACGGAACGGTTACTTGCATACTATATAGTTATACACATGTAGAAGTAACTAGCACACAGTGAATTTTGTTTGTATATGTGCGCGTGAGCGTGTGCTAAACTTATTTGGCTTGGTTGAAAACCGGCTTCAGTAGGTTGTTCGTAATGCTCTGTCTATCTTTTTTCTTGGTCAGAACCAACACACTGAGCAAACGAACGACCAACGAACGCGAAGAATTTATGTGACAGCTATTTGTTAGAGTGAGATACATAGCCGTTCGTTGGCTTAGTGTGTACCCACCATTACTGTCACGTACGTTCACACGTGCTAGTTTTGCAGGTCCCCGCGACCCCTCTTCATAGTACTAAGTATTCTTCGAGTAAACTTACTGGTACACATGCTCTTTACTCGTAGTAGCATGCTCGTTTGAGCATGCTCAATTATTTTGTATGCAAATAGCATGCTACTTACTAGAAACTTTCCAGATAAGTACACATGCTATTTGCTCGAAATTAGCATGCTTTCGTACCACTAAAGAGAATGATTGTGTACCTTAAATCATATTGCTTACGATCTACTTGCTTGCCAGATACATTCATGCCAGTTAGTGTATACACATGACAATAGGTGGTACGTGCAAGGAGCTGTTATGTATAAGTGTACAGACCTTCCAGCTTAAAGCCGCATAATCTCGCTCCAGAGCAGCGGACGGCATACGGGTAGGATAAAACGAGATAGGAACCAGAAAGTTCATTGTGCAAGTTATGGTGGTAACAAAAATGTACATTATGGTGGACACAGAAAGTTTAAGCCGCTGAGGTACAAATTACCTACATCGAACCGAATTTCTCTTTTCTCTTGAATTTTGAATCTAACTTTCGCAACGAATCTAAATTGGCAAATGAATACCTACGTAATGAACGTGAAAAGGGTTTCTGAGACTAGGTACTTTTGATACTTAGGTACGTCATGATGATCAGGAAATTAAGCTAGCATGCGACCGATCTCTTATTCATCCTTGCGTTATCCAAGTTGCATCCTAAAGCCCAGAGTCTCCTTAGGTAGGTACTTATTTTTAACTCCCTACGCAAAGGGCAAACGATATTATAAGTTAAAACATGTGTATCTGTGTGAGAGGCGGAACTATTTAGGATGTTTGTATTTCTCAATCCATCGGAAGGCTTTCATCTCCCTGTGCGTGTTCTATCGATTGTATAATGGGTTGTGCACCGAAGAACTGTTTGACATGATAACATACCTACATAAATTCAGATAAACTCACTGGCACACACGCCAACACAGTTAACTATGACCATTCGTGACCCTTATTACGATGCACATAAACTGCACAAATGGCAGGGGTGGTTCACTCTGTGATTCCGTCGCGCCGCTACAAGTACATGCCGGCCGGCCGCCAATTTGGCGGCCCATTAGTAGTTGCCGCGCGTTGGTACGGGACGCTCGCACGGGTCGCAGCGCGTTGCATGCGATAGAAAGGGATGGCCACATTTAGGCACGTTTGGCGTACCTAAACAGGGAATTTGTTAACAGAGAACCTTCTGTACGTAGTACTATTACTTATTATGTGCAAATGGTCAGTCAACTGCGTTGGCGATGGTACCTACGAGCCAACTCGAACCCACAGCCACAAGATTGAGTCGCACGCTTCAACACTCGGCTAATCATAAGCGAATACGAATACGACCGATTTGTTCGGACTTTGCCTGGTGGGCGTTACCTATCTCCTAGGCTTCCATTAGTTCCATTACCCATGTCGCTTTAATTACAGACTCCGGGACCCGCCTCTCACTGTCTCGCCTACGAGCAGCTGATAAAGAGCGACAAGGACAAACAGCTAGTGCTCGAAAAGATAAATGCGAGACGCGATAAAGTGGCAGCCGGCGAGATCAGGTCGTTGCCACCCGCCGAGGATATGTTTAAAATGGTAATCTCTAATGCAAAGGGGTTAAGTCTCTGGAGTGTTTGTCAAACCAGCGAAGAATTATGTTAGTTATTTATGGAGCCTATGTGATAAAACATGCTTAAGCTGTCGTTCAACGAACTGTACCTACCTACTGCGGCTTAACACATCTAACTTGCGGTAATTGCAATGAGACAGCAATACTTACTTATAAAAAAAACTTGAAATAAAATCACTATAACCCTTTACGAGTACAACCGAGTTGATACGATCGTGCGAGTATTTTACATTGGGTTGTCAATTTTTTGACAATTGTCAATGAAGTTCATTCTTGACTTGGCAAATCACGATTTCTTGGTTGTAAAGGGATAAAGAATTGCATAATTAGATTATTATAAGAATTTACAACAATATCATTGGGTTAATGTACGATTTGGCATAATACACATATTCATTTAACATCCATATTTATATTTTATTTTATATTTGTATTCTATAAATTCTTTAAAGCTGTAAAAACACTGCTGGATATGCCCACTTTTTTAATTTAATTTTCTATGCTGGAAGGCTCACAGCTGTAATTATGGATTCTGGTAACTTATTATAAACTGCCGGATCCGCAACATGGACCGTCTTACTCGTTTTACTGAGCTTGTGGAGGATCGTACAGAGTTTAATCGCATTTCGAGTGATCCAGGCACATCCATCGCCTCGTCTTGCGTACAGCGACATGTTTTTCCTCACACCGAGCATATCAGCCGGAAGACGTCCACTGCTGGACATAGGCCTCCCCTAAAGAGTGCCAAAGTGATCGGCCCTGCGCCACCCGCATCCAGCGGACCCTCGCGACTGTTACCAGGTCATCAGTCCATCTTGGGGGGGGGGGGGTCTACCGACGCTGCGTCTTCCGGTACGTGGTCGCCACTCGAGAACCTTTCCGCCCCAACGGCCATCGGTTCTACGTTGTAATCGTATACGTCCGTTATAATCTGATTGTAAGGGATGATTTACAGTTTTCTATTGGACGACAGGTGCCGGGCGCTAAATTTAACGTTAACCGGACTGGAAAATGTGGATACCAACCTTAGAATGAGAAAGAGAGGTTTATAAAATGACTGTCTACTAATAAGTATGTTTCTTGTTGAAGGTGTGGAATGAAGAGTTAGCAGAATCCGCCCAACGTTGGGCAGACCAATGCGTGACAAATAAAGATGTTGGAGATGTGGAAGATAACTGCCGCGATTTAGGTGCGTGCCTTGATTTTCTGGAAGCTTGATTCAGATATCCAATTTATCCGAAATTCGAAAGTTAGGTGAAGCCAATTTGGCTTACTCATTCTTCAAGAGCTGTAGAATAAGGTGCTTAACTCATTCACCGCCACGGTACGCTCGTAGCGCTACGCCGTAGTCCGTAGCAGCTTAAACTCCATAACGTAGCGTCTGAGGCCACGGAACGCTACGTGTGCTCGGACTGCATTTTTCCATTTTTTAGCGGAAATCCCACGCAGGGCACGACTCGTATGCGAGTCAATTGGCCTCAAATGGGTAAATGGTAGGTAAGCTAAAGGGAATTAACTTATATTGTCGCTACGCCACTGACACCCAGGCAATAAAAGCCTGTCTGAAAAGTTTTTGAGATACATTTATTACGTTAAGAAGACGTAGGCTCGTGGTCTTCTCTCTGTCTCTCACTGAGCATAAGCGTGAGCGAGATGGAAGTGCGTGTTCAGAAGCGCGGATATCATGTTTTTTAATTTTAGTTTTTTGTGCGTTTTAATAAATAAAAAAGTAATAGCCAAGTTCACTCAAACATGATATTGCCTATTTTTAGAACCAATTTTAATATGTTTAGTTGTTGTGCACAATTTGTTACGAATTTTTTAAATGTATTCTAGACCTATGTTCGTGATTTTTTTCTATCGAGCGAAAGTCAAAAGCTCAGGACGCTATTACTTTTTTAATAAAAACGCACAAAAAATTAAAATTAAATAACATGATATCCGCGCTTCCGAACACGCACTTCCATCTCGCTCACGCTTATGCTCAGTGAGAGGGAGAGAAGACCACAAGCCTACGTCGCCTTAAAGGTAAATGGTGTGACCACAGATGTATGAATATAAGGAGATCGGACATGCCGGCCGATTTGTATAGAGAACGCCTGTCGCAAGTTCATTAACCCACACAACGCCCAAGTAATTGAGAAGACAAAGCACGCACACATCTAAAACACACACACTTGTATACCTACATGCTTATTTGACAATAAACGCGCATCATATCAGACATTTTGGGAAAAAACGTAATATTCTCTGCGATCAGCACGCGTGCACAGTATGGCAGTGTATGCCCATTGAGCTAACAGCTGCGACACGGCCACCGGCGGCGTGTCCTCTCTCTAGTATTCTATGCTCTGAGGGTGTGACAGTTACCATTGTTTCTATTTCATGAACCAGAGAACATGCTAGTTGGACAGAACGTTGCGACCGTGTACGGTGAGGCGCCCGGTTTGACGCCGACGGCACTAATCGACGTGTGGTATCTGCAGCTGCTGAACGTCAATTCTAGTGTGATAAACCAGTTTAAACCGTGAGTGTTTTGTAGGGTTCCGTACTCAAAGAGTAAAACGGGACCCTATTACTAAGACTCTGCTGTCCTTCTGTATGTCTGTCTGTCTGTACGTCTGTCACCAGGCTGTATCTCCTGAATTGTGATAGTTAGATATTTCTGTTGCCGCTATAACAACAAATACTAAAAAACAGTTTTTTTTTACAATCTTACACAAATCGACCTAGTACCGACGATAAACATACTTATATAGATAAATAAAAACTTATATACATAGAAAACGTCCACTGACCCACTGAGTCATGAATTCGAACCCGGGACCTCCGGCTTTGTAGGCAAGGTCACTACCAACTAGGCTACAGGAGGCTCCCATACAACAAACGTGACGTTTTTGCCGTTTTTATAGATAATGGTAAGGTAACCCTTCGTGCGCGAGTCCGACTCGCACTTGGCCGGTTTTTTTATACTGCGACGGTGGCAAACAAGCTTATGCCTTGCCTGACGCTGGCGAGTCCAGAAAAGTCAGATGCACGTTGCTGTGTGTAGGATTCTCACTTCGGGAACTCTGGCGACCTAGATGGTTGCTGCAAAGCATTGTTAAAAGTGCGAATCCTTTTTCTAGAACGAATTCACTTCTCTTTGTAAATAGGCACAAAGAGAAAACAAAGCCATTGCCTTTCATTGTTATGTGTAACCGCGAGTTGTTTACGATGTACTTGGTTGTACTAATACAATGTTAACAGTGGGGAACTTGCATGGGACTTCAATTTCGAATAAATTGCACACAATCGATGCGGATATACTTACGTAGAGATATCATACAAAAGAAAAAAAAATAAAAAATATATTGTATTAAGTAGTTACCTAGTTTTAGGTATCTCACATTAACATGACGAAAAATTTTATTTTTATTTTTTCGATAAAATAACAGTTACACAGAATATTAAATTAGAAATGATGTTTTGTATGACAAGTCTATACTTGTCATACAAATCTAAGTCTATACTTAAACGCAAATTTTGTGGAGATAAATTGCAAATTAATGACTTACTTATGCTATGACTTACTTATGCTATAACGTGCTTATGCTATGACGTCGCAGCATATATTCTCGGCGCGTTTACTATGAAACGCTGCTGATAACATTTTTTACTCCTAATGACCTCCGGAATGCGTGGTTAAAATCTTTCGGGTTATTAACGCCCACGGTGTATAAGCCTTTGTGACACTTGGCTAAACAGATGCTTTGTCGGATCGATGGGTCTTAAGATAAGAATGATAAGATCCATTCTACACAACACCCCTCTTTTTCTGTCAGGG
The DNA here is from genome assembly GCA_963854355.1 of Epinotia brunnichana. Classification (NCBI taxonomy): domain Eukaryota; kingdom Metazoa; phylum Arthropoda; class Insecta; order Lepidoptera; family Tortricidae; genus Epinotia; species Epinotia brunnichana. The sequence continues at coordinate 22,062,894 of OY977945.1, read as the reverse complement.
GTTAAATAATTCACTCCAATGCACATCGAATTCTAATTTTTAGGTTAATCTTTTCCTTTTCAGGTCAAATGAAGTAGGACCCTCGAGTTACAATCAATTCACGCAGCTCGTGTGGGCGGCGTCATACCAAGTGGGGTGTGGAGGAGTCAAATTCAAAGTAAGATATCCTATAAAATGTAAGTAAATGTAATGTCATCGTCATCATATAAAAAAAACCGGCCAAGTGCGAGTCGGACTCGCGCACGAAGGGTTCCGTACATACATATAATTATTATTATTAATTCAGAAAACCAACAGCGATACAAAGTATGTAACTTTTTATTATTATAACTTATAATATAATACACAGTAGTATGGCCAATTACAGGTTTACCTAGATAACTTGATATGTAAAGTTGACAGTTGAACGGACTATCATAACATGTGTGAAAGAGAGATGTTTTTTTTTTAAATTAAGTTTAAGTCATGGTTTTTTTTTCTTTTTGAAGATGAAAGCATAACCAAGCATGTCAATCTATATAGGTTACCGCAAATGAGAATATATTGCTATATTTTATCCTAGTGACAATATTATTGTATTTATCCCATATTTACTCTAAACAAATAGATTTAGTAACTTATGTACAATACTACAACATTTTTAAACATGATAAGAGGTGAGTTACCTATTTCTAAAACTATTTATGCTGCTTATTCTTAACACTATTAATTCTATTAATTACTTGCATTTTAAAAGATGCCTTTGAATATCTAAATATATCTACGCTACTGAAATCCGCATTATAAGTATAGGAGAGCCTTCGGGCGGAGGATAATTAAACACAACTATTAACAGGTCTCCTATAATTCAATGAATATACTGAATTAATTATGTGACAACTAAATTACATAAAAACAACATTCACATGACATCCATGACATCGCTCCAACTCCATGACCATAGACAGGTGGATGGCCGCCACACTACTCCCCCACCAAGACCGTTGCTTGCTACGGTCGATAGTCACGAAGATGAGCCGGGAAATGCACGGAACGACCACTGCGCGTTCTTATGGCTCCGACAGGCTCAGGTTGAATCAGCGTATTGGTGGGAGCAGCTACTTGGAGCTCAGACTCTAAAGGAAAACTCGATGTAGCGTCGGAATCAGTCCGGTCGTCATCGATGGCTATATATGCTGGCTTGAGTCTGTCTACTGTAACAGTGTTTGTCTTCCCTGCGATGTCAATCTTGAATGTTTTGCTTGCTCTGGCAACAACCTTATACGGCCCAGAGTACGGCGATTCTAATGATCCCTTTGCAGGCCCCTGACGCAGGAACACATATTCTGCAGAACTGAGACTTTTTGGGATGTAGAAAGCTCTCTGAGTATGACGTGAGCCTGGTACTGGATTGATTTTGGCTATATGATTGCGCAGTCTGGCTACAAAGCTTGAGTAGTCCACTGGAGTGTTCTCTGGAGCCTTGAAGAAATCACCCGGTAAACGTAATGGCTCGCCATAGACAAGCTCCGCTGCCGAAGATTGGATGTCTTCTTTCCACGCGCTGCGAATCCCGAGCAGCACCAGTGGCAAGGCCTCCACCCAGTTAGTATTCGTGTGGCACATTATGGCTGCTTTTAACTGACGATGCAGACGCTCAACCATTCCATTACAAGCCGGATGGTATGAAGTGGTTGGCCGGTGTTCAGAGCCGAGGATGGCGGATAGACTCCGGAAAAGTTCGCACTCAAATTGTCTGCCTCTGTCTGTAGTGATTCTGGTCGGACAGCCAAAACGAGCTATCCAGCCGGTTACGAAGGCTAACGCGCAGGTTTCTGCAGTGATGTCTGGCAATGGATATGCCTCAGGCCAACGCGTGAAACGGTCGATGATCGTGAGGCAGTATCTGAAACCACAAGAAAAGGGTAATGGCCCTACTATGTCCATATGAACATGTGAAAATCGATGGGATGGAGTCGAAAATGATGCAATGGGAGAGGAAGTGTGGCGTGTGATTTTATTCCGTTGGCAATCTGTGCATTCTCTCGCCCACAAACGGCAATCCTTTTTTATACCTGGCCACACGAATCTTTGTGATACCAGCCGGACGGTTCCTCTCACGCTCGGGTGACTAAGTCTGTGCACTGCGTCAAACGCTTTTCGCCGAAAAAAACTCAGTGATATATGGCCTCGGATTAGTAGTTGAAACGTCGCAGTAAACCTGAACGTTAGAGTCAGGTACATTCAACCTTTTCAGGCGTAGTCCTGTGCCATTAAGCAACAATTGATGAAGCTCACTGTCTTCGTTTTGGGCATGTGCCAGGGCTTTGTAGTCGATCGTGTAGTTTCCAATCTCTTCTACCCTCGACAGGCAGTCGGCGACAACATTCTGTTTCCCTGCCACAAATTGTATATCTGTTGTAAACTGTGAAATATAGTCTAAATAGCGAAATTGTCTGGGTGAACATTTATCTCTTACTGTGGTGAATGCGTAAGTCAGGGGTTTATGGTCGGTATAAATGGTGAATGGTCTGGCCTCGACCATGTGACGAAAATGACGAATGGCATCATAAATGGCCAGCAGCTCCCGGTCGTAAGGACTATATTTTTTCTGCGATGGTTTTAGGCGTCGAGAAAAGAATGCCAGTGGTTCCCATGCTCCAGGTGCTACTCGCTGTTGCAGTACAGCTCCGATCGAAGAATCTGATGCGTCGGTATGGATGGCTAATTCAGCATTTGTTTGAGGGTGAGCTAGAGTAGCCGCGCGGGAAAGACCTTTCTTGCAAGACTCGAACGCTTCCATCATTTCTTGTGAAAACTCGATCTCCTGCGAGGCCTTCTTTTTCGGCCCCGATAACACGACGTTCAAAGGTGCCTGCAGAGCTGACGCTCCCGGTACAAACCTCCGGTAAAAATTAAACATTCCAAGAAACCTGCGCAGTTCCTTGACAGTTTTGGGTGCAGGGTAATCTAACATTGCTTGAACCTTAGACTGAAGAGGTTGGATTCCTTCAGCGGATACTTCGTGTCCCAGAAAGGTGATTCTAGCCAACCCAAATTCGCATTTTGCGGTATTAATTAGAACGCCGTAGTCTTTCAGCCGCTGGAATAGGGTATGCAGATGCTGCTGGTGCTCTTCTTCATTGGATGAGGAAATCAGGATATCGTCCAAATACCCGTAGCAGAAGTCCAAACCTCTTAGCACTTCGTCCATGAATCGCTGGAACGTTTGCGCCGCGTTTTGGAGACCAAACGTCATATACGGGAACTGGAACAGGCCGAAGGGAGTTACAATGGCCGTCTTCGGGATATCAGCTTGGTTTACCGGTATCTGATTATATGCCTTGACGAGATCGACCTTTGAGAAAATTTTGCTTCCGGTCAGTTGCTGCGTAAAGTCTTGAATATGGCGTATTGGGTACTTGTCTGGGATGGTGCGCGCGTTTAGAGCGCGATAGTCGCCGCAAGGTCGCCAGCCGTCATCTTTTTTTGGAACAAGATGGAGTGGGGACGACCAGGGACTTTCAGACCTACAAGCTGTTCCGCTCTCCAGCATAGCTTCGAACTCCCTCTGCGCGATCTTCAAACGATCTGGGGGAAGGCGTCGTGGTCTGCTTGCAACTGGTGGTCCGGGTGTTGTGCGTATGTGGTGTACTGTATTATGCTTAGGCTTGGACTGTATCCCAGCGGGACGAGTGATGTCTGGGTACTGACGCAGGATATCGTGATAAACGGATTCTCCTGACATAACTTTGACCGAAGCTATAGCTTCCGCTGACGGGTGCGCTGGAACCGTGACGAAGGACGTGGTGCAGTTATCTATCAGGCGCTGGTTTCTACAGTCAACTAAAATGTTGTAGGATGACAGAAAGTCAACACCGATAATTGGCTTGGACACGTCGGCAACGACGAACTTCCAGCTGTAGGTACGACGAAGTCCCAGGTCTAGTTGTAAATGTACTGAGCCATATGTAGGTATGATCGAGCCATTAGCAGCGAAAAGTTCATAATTCGATTTTGTGCGGGTCCCTCTAATCATTGTGCGCGGATACACGCACAAATCTGATCCTGTGTCTACTAGGAAGAGAGCTTTAGAGGTGTGGTCCGTCACAAACAGGCGGCCCGGCGTAATATGGCAGACGCTGGCCGCTAATTTCGGCTGCCGCGGAAGTTTTCCGCTCCTGGGTGGCTGCAAGGCCTGGTGCATCTAGTAGCTCTATCGCCAAATCTGTTATGGTACCAGCATATTGACGTGTCCCTCGGTCTTGATGCGGAGCGTTCTCGATGGGCGTTTACAAATGGCGCTTGACCTCTACCACGGGAATTGAATCTCGATCCGTGTGCTTGGTTACCATACTGCACCTTTAGGGAAGCCACCTCTTTAGTAAGCTCCGCCATGTGTCTTGCAATCTCTGACATCTCTGTGACATGTTCACCGCTTTTCATGGCATGGACGTGCAGCGGCTGAGGGACAATATCATTTACTCTGTCCGCTGATACGGCCAACTCGTCCAATGATGCCTTGGTTTGAGACGCGATAAGAGCCTGTAAGTTGCCGGGCAAACGGCTGGACCACACGGTTTTCAAGAAATCCTCGGGTATTTGTTCTCCAGCCAGCGTGCGGAGGTGTCGCAAAAATTGGGATGGCTTTCTATCACCCAGTTCTTCGTATCTCAATAATTGAAGGAACCGTTGCTCTTTTGACACCGACAGCCTTGATATAAGTGCCGACTTAATTTGGTCGTATTTCATGACCGCTGGAGGGTTACTTATTATATCTTTAACTTCTACGGCATACTTGTGATCCAACTGACCAATAATGTGATTAAATTTCGTGGCGTCTGCGGTTATTCCGGACAGATCAAACTGAGCTTCCATTTGTGCGAACCATAATGCAGGTTCCTCAGGCCAGAAAGGCGGCGCTCGTACCGTTACCTTGCACACCATACTTGGGTCTTCCTTTACGTTTTCTAGTGGCATTTCGGTTTTTGTATTTATAATATATTATGCTTGCGAATTAGTTCAAAAACGGGGTCACCAATATAGGAGAGCCTTCGGGCGGAGGATAATTAAACACAACTATTAACAGGTCTCCTATAATTCAATGAATATACTGAATTAATTATGTGACAACTAAATTACATAAAAACAACATTCACATGACATCCATGACATCGCTCCAACTCCATGACCATAGACAGGTGGATGGCCGCCACATAAGTTCGAGCAATTCGTGTGAGCACGTTATTCTTAGCGTAGTTGGTGCCATGCATTGGCACGTGTAACATTGGGTTATGACGAGTGCGACGAAGACGAGCATTAAACATTATTTGAGAGACCAATTCGGGACAGTCCAAGCGATAGTTCAGTATGTCATATAACAAACACATGTCCATGACTTTGCGCCTATCGACAAGCGGCAGCAGATTATGTGGGGCATAATAAAGCTGAAGAGGGTCGAAAGTCTATACATGGAAGATATTCGAAAAAAAATTGGCTAGGGATTCTTAGAATCGATAACAGAACACGTTCCAACAGTTTTTAGAATTTTTGTCTGTTTATCTGTTTGTCTATTTATGTGACCGCGCATCACGTGAAAACGGCTGCACTGATTAAGATGAAATTTGGTATAGAGATAGTTTGAGTCCTGTGGAAGGGCATAGGGTAGTTTTTATCCCGACGATCAACCCCTAAGGGGATGAAATGGGGAGTGGAAATTTGTATGGAGCTACTTAAACCGCTGCACCGATTTGGATGAAATTTGGTAGGTATATAAATAGTTTGAGTCCCGGGGAAGGACATAGGATAGTTTTGGGAAATGGAGGGTGAAAGTTTGTATCGAGCTACGATATAAATGAGTTCTACGCGGACGAAGTCGCGAGCAAAAGCTAGTTATCTATAAAAACGGCAAAAAAACACGTTTGTTGTATGCCCCCTGTAGCCTAGTTGGTAGTGACTCTGCCTACGAAGCCGGAGGTCCCGGGTTCGAATCCCGGTAGGGGTGATGAGCACAAATATTTGTTCCTGATTCATGGATGTTTTCTATGTATTTAAGTATTTATTTATCTATATAAGTATGTTTATCGTCGTCTAGTACCCATAGTACAATCTTTGCTTAGTTTGGGACTAGGTCAATTTGTGTAAGATTGTAAAAGAAAAAAAAACAGTTTTTTAGTATTTGTTGTTATAGCGGCAAAAAAATACATCATCTGTGAAGATTTCAACTGTCTAACTATCACGGTTCATGAGATACAGCCTGGTGACAGATGGACAGACAGACAGACAGACAGACAGACAGACAGACAGACAAACAGACAGACGGACAGACGGACAGCGGGGCCTTAGTAATAGTGTCCCGTTTTATTCTTTGAGTACGGAACCCTAAAAATTACGAAATGATGAATTTGTTTTCGGAAAGCAGTTCATGTGGTTAAGTGGAAAGGAAATGTGGAAATTTAATGTACGTTGACTTGGCGAAGATTGAAGTCGGTTAAAACTTTGTTTTTACACGACTGCCCAACGAAAAGGAGTGTAATGTTTTTAAAGTAAATTATTAACTTAGCAATATTGATTCGCAGGAGCATTTCGAAGATTCAGAAGATAAAAAAGAGAGAGTCGTTTACAGATTAGTATGCAATTTTGCACCACACGGGAACCGATTGGAACAGCCAGTATATACGGCTGGGCAGGCTGGCGCGAAATGTGTCTACGGTACCAGCAACATCTATGAAACATTATGCAGTAAGTATCAATAGAATATTACTGCAGAGGCAGGAAAAATAGGGATTGCCGGCCAAGTAGATATAGACGGACGAGTGTAGCGAGGCCGGATAGGGATACCAGGCTGGCAAACCCTTATCACCCCGAGGTATGTATAGTGTTTTTCTCAAACATGCAATGAAAAAAAAATGGTTGTCTATAAAGTCGGTTTACGGACGATAAATTTACGTGATAACGTCATAAGAAAACATTGTGCTGCCATACAAACTTTGGACCCTCATAGACCCTTAGAGGTTGAATTTTGAAAAATCTTTTCGTAGTGCACCCCTAAACCTTATAAGGAATATACGGTTAAGTTAAGTTATAAGGAACATACGTGCCAAATTTGGAATCTCTAGAACCAGCGGTTTGGGCTGTGCGTTGATATTTCGTGCGCGCAGCCGGCGTTCGGAACGGGACAATGAGTCACACTTTTTCGGGCGTGCAACCGGCGTTTATCGATTTATAAGACGTTTTCTCGTCAAAAACTTCAAGTTTCTTGTTAATGGCTGAACGCCATGAATAAACAATGAATGGAAAATTGGACTCTTTTTTTCTTTATCAGAATCAATAGTAGGTAACTAAACATGATTGTAAGCTAGATAAACCAAAAAATATAATAAACAAAAAAAAAATTACGCACATTGTGATTTCAGATTCACAACCAGTGGATTTACATGAAAATGATAACAAAGAATCAGATGACGAAGAGTTGGAAGAAGCTAAAACCACCACAGATACTATTAATGATGATGAAATCCCAATAATCAATAATCAAACAACTAATTTTACGACTGAGTCAGCTGTCTTAGAGGTTTACGGGGATGATAATATGACATTTGATTATTTTTCACATTTATTTGAATTAACGAGAGAACATTTTCCTGCCACTACTACTTTAGAGAAATCTAAATGTAAAAACGATTTAGCAGTCGATGAAATTGTGGAAATTGTAAAAAATAAACTAAGTGATGATCCAGCATTGAAAGCGGTTTTTGCAAGTACTTTGCCTACTTCGACTGGAAGCGTTATTAAAGACGAAAAAGTAGCAGCTTTCTTAAATAAAATTTACAATAAGGCAACTTCCCTTACGAAACCAGTAACAACCAACGCTGATTTCTTCAATTCAACATTACTTGTTAATCTGGTGGAAGCTGTCATGTTTAGGAACACAGGTTAGAGAAAAATCAACCCATTTCGTTCGTAATTCACCTTTCTACTTACCAAGAAGTCGCTCGCTCTCTACATATAAGTATGTGGTAAATAGTTTGATAGCCAACACAATGAATGGCATAGAACCATTAAATATATCTCAGAGCGGGCAACCCATTGGCAATCTAGGTATTAAATAATCTACCTTGGGCGAATCGGTGTGGTAGTGGGTGTTTTAGCTAAATAAATATAATACGTTCTGTTTTAGATGAGATACAAGACAAAGTAACACAAGAATTGGTTGCAAGACCGTTTGTTAGTCCTATCAAAGTACAAGCAGTCTCTGCAGGCAAACCGAATTACAATTTTACTGGACACTACTTTTTCCCGGAATATGATGGGGAGGAAACAATAGAACAAACTAGTGAAACTGATTACGACATTCCTGCTAGAACTTCAATGTCCGACGTTGTACTGGAAATTGAAGAAATAAGAAAGAGCAGACCTACCAGAGATTTCTTATATGAAATACTTGAAACGGAACCCGTCGTAGAAACTACAACAAGATTGAGACCCCTGTCACCTGATGATATGAAACTACATACTAGTGGTTATAATAATATGAGAAATTTTTTGAAAGATATTGCTGAAAAATCGGAAAGTAATAATAATAATTAAGAATTTACTTGATATTTCACTTCAATACTTTTTTCTTTTAAATAAATTTGTAATTGTTTTCTAAAAAGGAGGTACTTAATATAATGTGTAAGTGACACTATCGTTTGAATATGTTGTATTATATGAACAAAGAGATTACGTAAACATTACCTGAGTCAAAACAAGTTAAGACTCGTATTGAGTCTATCGAAGACTTAATTTATTATTGATCGAATACGTTATATTTTTAGGTTCGAGTGTACGAAAAGAAACCAATCGATTTAAAAGGAAAAAACGAAGAAATAGAAATATTAAAAACCATAACAGCTTTGAATTAGAGCACAATTTATGTATGATCACGAGATTTGATGAACAGCCCACCAGGGAACATTTAAAGACCTTGCCATCAATAAAATATTGCAATGAAGTGGAAAATATATAAATATCACAATTACAATATGATAAGGAGTATTTTTTTCGTAATAAATGTGTAAAATTATTACCTATAGGATCAATTTTTGTGTTGTCTGTTATAAATAATTTTAGTTTTCAAAGATACATGTAATCACAATAAACACAGTTCGTAATTGATTTGTTTAATTTAGTAAACATAAAAAATAAGTAATATAAATAACTGCCATCTGTACCTATGCGTAGCACTTCCATTACAATGACATCCACTGGGATAATTTTTAGGCTTATTACGATTATTTTCCCACATTTGTAAGATTTTACTGAACGCTAAGAAATATAATTTATTAGGAGGAACCTTTTTCTTTCCTTTATACTCCTGATCTTTTTTTCCCTTGTGTTTGCAAGTAACGCCTCTTTTCTCTCTTGATTCTTGGTGGGTGTTAGAGCAATCCGCTTGGCCGTGTTCATTATTATGGTGTTTCATTGAAGGAGTAGCTAGAGAAGAACTTTCAGAAAAAACGATGTGATGGCTCAATGTTTGTATAGCACCAGATCGATAAGCATCTTGTCGTTTTACATTGAGCGCTCGTCGTTCGCAATAATCTTCGTCAGGAGGAGTAATATCGCCAGCAGCAGTATCACTTGCTTGTACGTTTCGGTTATAGAAAAGACGACTACAGGTATATCTACGAGTGCAGTTTTCAACGTGACCCCACGGCGTCCTTCCATTCGGGAAACCTCCGCCGCCTCCCCCACCCCCTCCCCCTCCACCACCACCACCACCACCACCAGGTATTACGTTCCCATTGGCATCAGTAATTACCGGCATCGTCCAAGTGCACGTAATTCTACGGGTACAAGCGCTTTGCGGTGAAAAACTACCGATTATAGTCATTTGTGTTGTAGACGTCGTTGAAGGCGTCGTTGTAGACTCCGTTGTAGACGTAGTTGTAGATGCAGTTGTTGAGTTTGGATTACTTTCACGTAATATTATTTTAGAACCTTTTTTGTTCATGGTTTTTGATGGTAGTTTTGTTGGTTTTGGTGGATTTTTACTACTTAACATTTTATTATTCTTGTTTTTTCTTCTTAGATCGAAATCAAGTTTTCCGCCACGGTTTTTCCTAAAATGCATTAATTCGTCAAACGATAAAGACCTGTCGGTACTATCATGTCGATGTGCATTGAAATCTCCTACTGTTATAGTTATGGATTCTGTGTTAATATGTGCGTCTACAAATTTTGTTCTGAATTTATTTTTTATATTCATTCGCAATGTTGTGTATCTAGGAGTTCGTCTTTGTGATCTTTTATCAGACTTATCTACTTTCCAAAATGACATGTCTGTAATCTGTCTTTCGATTTGTCTCTTCGGCCTGTGTCCAGGATCGATAAAATGGGGATGGTTGCGGTTTCGAAAGTTTTTACGATACGGCTGTCTTTGTGGTTTTTGATCATTGGACCCGAATATTTTTAAGCCATCAGTAGAGACATCATTTTGGTCTTGAGGGAATGAAGTAGCAATCTGAGATGAGTCACTATGTTTTAAAAGGGGGTTGCTCTCAAATTCTTCTCCTCCACGAAGAGCCAAATTAGGATAATCGTAATAACTGTATTCGCCTGGGATTCGGCGATGATTTTCAGACCGGAGATGGTTAACGTTAAGACAGCGACAGTTGAAATTGCAATCGTATGGCGTGGTCGTCGGATTCACTATGCAAGTAGGTTTTTGGCTATTACATGCGTGCACAGTTTTTTGTTCATTTTTCTCTGCTTCTATGCAGCAAGATTGGGTTGTTAGTATGTATTCATTTCTTTTCTTGGCTGTTCTAGTACATTGTTCTATTCGACTGCTGGTTAATTTGCATGCGTTATTATCATGAGTTGTTTCAGCATTACGAGTACATTGTCCACTGAAAGTACGTCGTCTCACGTTGCTATCATAGTAACTAGGGTTGACCATTTCTCTCATGTCATCATTCCTTCTGTATTGCTCTATTGGAGATCTTGTTACGTACATAGCGCCATGGACGTTCTGCGGATGTTCGAAGGGATGTTGACGTGGGATGACCTCATGCCTAGGAATATTTGGTAATTCCTGTAGATTTTGATGCTTCAATGGTCTAACATGGTGTATTAGTCCTGAAATCAAAACAATTTTAAGGTCTGCAGAATACCTTTGAGTCAGTTAGCCCAAGGACATAATTTTAGATTATTTTATCTTACTTAAAAACAAGTAAGAACAATGATATGAAATGAAATGTGGGGTTGGAGAAGGATGGAAGGTATTAGTTGGGTAAGGTACAGAAAGAAGTGGTGGTGGTGGTATGTTAGGACACCTGATACGACATGACAATTAGACAAAAATTATAATTGAAGAAAAGATAGAAGGACGGAGAGGCAGGGGAAGACCAAGACGTACGTTTATGGATCAAGCTAAAGAGAAGGTTAATGTAATGTCGTATCAAGAGCTCAAAACAGTGGCAGAAAGAGAACAGAATGGCGATTACTCCACCAACAAGAGCCCGGCTCTTAAGTTTATGATGATGATGAGAAAAAAGGAGGCACTTCTAGCTAAATTTTTAACTTTCTAATTTTGCTTTTTTAACAACTGGAAAAAAATATTGTTCATTTATAAGAATTTAATACATCATTTTAAATTGATTTATTTTGACGGTTATTCTTTATTCAGTAATGCATACCACGCGTGTTGTTAGGAATGTGTCTCAAATTTTGATGTCTCATCAAATTCAACACATCCTGATTCATCTCTCTGTTTTTGTAATCGACCCGAAGTGGATCAATATCCAGCTTCACTGGATTATTCGGCAGGTTGATGATTCTTAGCAGACTGCTTTCGGTGGGTGCCACAGAAGTTTTCCGAGCTAAAAATAACAATGAATTATTTTCAATAAGAAATAATTAAACATTAGGGGATAATTTTACACAAATCGAATATAGAGCCCATCCAAGACTCGAAACAAATATTCATGCTCATCACACAAATATTTGCCCCTACCGGGATTCGAACCCAGGATCTTCAGCTTTGGATGCAGTATACCCACTAGGCTAACAGGTCGTCAAGCAATCAGTACCTAATCTAAGAATTTAAAAGAAAAATTTAGCATTTTACTTTTTTCGGGCAAAAGTCGACAAAGGCCAGTAAATATGTCATCTTTTTGAGAGTTTTCTTTGCATTGCGTGGCTGGGTATCCAATAGTGTACACTGGTTTGCCTCGGACGTTTCCTTTGGGAGCAAAGTTACACACGAATCTATCTACCATCGTGCCTTTGTCATCTATCTGAAAAACATTATTACGTTAATTTATTGACTTTAAATTAAAGTTTATTTTTGAACGATCGAGCGAAGCGAAAAATGTTCTCCGTTTCAGCTTGGACGAAAATGAGTTCGTATGTCCGGCTGATCTCCTCTAGAGGTCGCATTTCTCGAGCGATTCTCGTGAAATCTTGTGAGGAGGTTTGATTGACTACTGAACGTTTCTGTCGATGCAGTTATTGGAAATTGAAAAAAAAAATGAAAAAATACATAGCTAAACTCGCCAGGTCTATCTCAGCGTGTCACTAGTTTTTAAAGAATTACAGCATAAATTCCGTACTCACACTAAATCTTGCTTTGCCGCATCCGACTAGCGCTGTTTCTGCCCAGATTAATTGTGTGAAATAATTTGTTTTGCTCTCCTCGGATCTGGAAAGTTTTTTTTTTAACCCATTCAGCGCCAATCTCGACACATTTGACGTCAGAGCAATACGGGCGCTTTTAGCTTCATTAAGGCGACTTGAGCTCCAAAAACTGATTTAAAAAAAATTTAGCTCTTGTTTGGATTATAATACGGCTGCCCTAAATTTAATTAGCAATCTTGAGGCCTTTCTCAAGGGAAATCAGCTATTTGAATCCTGAGTTTTTGACTTTCGCTCGATAGAAAAAAATCACGAACATAGGTCTAAAATACGCTTAAAAAAATCGTAATAAATTATGCACAACAGCTAAATATATTAAAATCGATCTTAAAAATCGGCAATGCCATGTTTGAGGGAAATCAGCTATTATTTTTTTATTTACTAAACCGCACAAAAAATTAAAATAAAAAAAACATGATATCCGCGCTTCCAAACACGCACTTCCATCTCGCTCACGCTTATGCTCAGTGAGAGGGAGAGAAGACCACGAACCTACGTCCCCTTAAGCATGTTGAATGCGCTACGCCGTAGCCGCTTTCCGCTACAAATACGGGGAAAACCACGGGATCGGCTACGAGCGTAGCGCGTAGCGATTCTTGGCAGTGAAAGCGTAACAGCTTTCACTGCCAAGAATCGCTACGCGCTACGCTCCGTACCAGGACTACCGCGTAGCGCTACGAGTGTAGCGTGGCGGTGAATGGGTTAGCCCATTCAGGGCCCATGACGACACATATGCGTCAGAGCGCTACGAGCACTTTTCGCTACATACGAGGTTTAACCTGCTACGGACTACGGCGTAGCGCTACGAGATTAGCGTGGCCGTGAATGTGTTAAGGTGATGGCAGCGTGATTTTTCCTTAAAAAACAAGCAATGCTAAAATAAAGTAATTTATGTCTATATTATGAATTCTTATGAAATAAAACGTAAAATCGTTTTGTAATTATAATTAAGCAACATACCTATTTAGAAACGTTTTATAGAAAATTCACGCTGTCGGAAGGTACCAAGGTACATGTAATAACGAAGGGTCAGAGTTCACCAAATGCAATCAATATGTAAAAAGATAAATTGCAATCAATATAATAAGTTAATAACTGCAACAAATGCAATAATTGTAATTAATATAATAAACATAATATTTTTAATCAATATATTTCTATACGTTGGTTTAACCGTGTAATTATTAGTATTAAGTCAAATAAGTACAGTCGCCATCACATACATCGGAGAAAACAAGCACGTCACAAACATCGGAACACACCTCTATTTTCAAGGCATTAGGGTGCATGTGCTGATATTTTTGAACACCTATAGTGTACCTATGTATGTGATGGCGACTGTACCTAACCTTAAGTTTCTGAGAAAGGGGTGTAAATTATTTGACCACGTTTATTGTCCATTTATTTGTGTGCACTCACTGGTTATAATACGTGACGCTTCCCGTGTACTCCAAAGCCTGCATATACCACATTTCGATAAAACTTTTGACACTTAATCCAGGCGACAATCCTGTTACTGTGGCAATGTTCTGACCGACTTTTGTGTCCACTGAAACAATACATCCTCTCACCTCTTAACGAAAATAAAATGATGAAGCGTATCTTTCCATCACATTCGCCGCCGCTACTAGCGACCTCTCTGTATTTCACACACAAACACACACACACACTCACAGTCTTTAAGGCCAGTTTAATGAATTATACCTATAATAATAGGTTTAATTCATTAGACTGGCCTAAAAAACTGTGAACCTTTCAAGGAAATACAGAGAGGTAGCGGCGGTGAATGTTATGGAAAGATACGCTTCATCAGTTAATGTCTGGGTAGCTCAGAGAGAGAGCACTGTAAAGGCAATACCAAGGGCACAAGTTCGACTCTTGTCCTGGGCTTCAGACGATGATGGTTTATTTTTCCATAATATTTGTTCTCTGTACAGTCGCGGAATGAAAAGGTTGACCAGTTTCAAAAGTTGCAAGCACATGTTACCTTTTTAAACTGTGTAACAGACGAGAGTGTTGAATTTAATATGTTGTATGTAAAATTATGTTTAACTGTTTGACAACAAAGCTCAAATTTCCTTAGACGAATGTTCCTTGACTATTGATAGTTGAACTTAAACCTTTTTATTAGTCTGGTCTTGCTACTACGTTGTGTCAAGTTTGATAAATATAATGATTAAATCCGCTTCTCTTATAATGATTAAAACCATTAATGTGAGTAACAGTTCCTGTCAATGTCATCATTGCTATTTTTTGTATTCGTTTATTTTTTAACTCGCCGTCAAGGAGGAAATTCAAAGAGGTAAATTGTCATAGTGGACGTATCTGTAGGTAGGCCATGTTTTGAAATTATAGTAATTATGACGGAATGTGTCTGACACTCGGTCGATAAAACAGATACTGATAACTTATACTGAGCAAGCAAAAACAGATCTTAAGGTGGTCAGTCAACCTTTTCATTCCGCGACTGTACCACATCGTTTAATAAATCCTCTACGAAGCAAGAGGTCCTGGGTTCGAATCCCGGTAAGGGCATTTATTTGTGTGATGAGCACAAATATTTGTTCCTGAGTCATGGATGTTTTCTATGTATTTAAGTATTTATTTCTCTTTATAAGTATCTATATCGTCGTCTAGTACCCATAGTACAAGCTTTGCTTAGTTTGGGACTAGGTTGATTTGTGTAAGATTGTCCGCAAATATTTATTTATTTATTTATATTTTCTGAAATAACAAGCCTAGCGCGTGACAACGTTTATTTCGGTCATAAAGCATTCATTCCTCTTGCACTTTCATCGCTAGTAATATGTCTACATATGTCCAACAACAACATACACGTAATCATGCTAGGTGTAGGTTTATTATTTCAGAACTAGGCTTTCTACCAAATTGGTAAAAAAGGCACCCAAAGGAATGGTGCGACTCGGTCCGCCTGTCCGTCTGACACAACGTTAAGTATCTCAAGAACTGCTTGCGCAATCAATTTCAAAGGATAGTTGTAAACAAAGCTAACCCACACGTGTATGGAAAATAAAAAATTTAAACATAATAGTATTATTTTGTGATTATTTTCATACTGAAAAGGTTTTTCTTTTTTACAAGCTTTATATTAACTTGCACTGTTTGTATGTATGTAAATATGTAAGTATGTAAGTTGTCCGTCAAAATTTGCAATCCATTTTTCAGTCACTTCCCGTTATCCAATTGAGCTGAAATTTTGTGGGCATATGTACGAGTATATCGCATGACAATGCAATATTATGATGACTTGGAGCTGATCTGATGCTGGAGCTGGAAGGTGGCCATAGGAACTCCGCAATAAAACGACACACCCTCACCGAGTTTGGGCTCGTTAGAATCGTCTCAATGAGTACTTGATGATGGTACAAAAGATGCAGAAAAGTACAGACGGCAGTAAAAGCTTGTACCAAAAATGAAATTTTTGACAGAAACTTATTTTACAGTAGTTAAGAGAAGAAATCTCTGAAATTTACCTAGCGAACATTTAAAACTCTCATAATCTTTCAGATATATTAATCGGGTTGATATATTCTGTCCGTCAGTACAGTATAGTGTTAGGGTCTCTGAAATTGTACAATTGTTGTTTACCCATATCTCGACAAAGGTCCGTCTTATCCGGGCGAATGGCTGGATCGCATTGGTCTGCCCACCTCTGGGCAGCTGCCGCTAACTCTTCTGACCACCGCTGTAAATAAAAATATTTTTTTTTCATACCGCGGCGCGGTTCGGTGGCTTCAAGCATCCGACCTGCCTGACCTATTAATTCATTTATTTATTCAACCAACTTGGATCATAGGTACAATTATTCTATAGTATAATTTTATGATCCAAGTTGGTTGGTTGGTGAATGATGTGTATATGTCGTAGGGAAATGGCCAAAACAGAGATTTGACCAAATCTCTAAGGGATATGTATGACCAAATCACGCAGGATGTTAAAACGGCGAATCCATTTTATCATTTGCTTAGAAAAAAATCAGTCATTTGATCCCTGAATCTGTTTAGTGAAATGGCAAAATCAGCCAAAAATTACCACTCGTTTTTTCATTTCACCAGATTTGTTTAGAGATTTGATAAAATCCCCGAAACACGCCAGTGAGTTGACGAAACGAACTCGCAAAGTCAACTGACTCGTTTTATCATTTCACTAGACCAGTTCAGAAATTCGATCAAATCACCTATGCCATGTTACAGTAGAAACTTTATCATATCACTAAACGTGTCTAGTGAAATGATACAGCGAGTTAAATTTGCGAGATTCTTTCGTCAACTCACTGACGTGTTTCAGGGATTTTATCAAATAACTAAACAAATCTGGTGAAATGAAAAAAAAACGAGTTGCCTGTTTTGGATGGTTTCGTCATTCCACTGAACAGATTCAGAGGGATTTGATCAAATGACTGGTTTTTTCTAGGCAATCGATAAAATGGATTCGCCATTTTAACATCCTGCGTGATTCGGTCATATCCGTTAGAGATTTGTTCAAATCTCTGTTTTGGCCATTTCCCTGCGACATATTATACACAGACTATATAAAATAAACGTTACGTCTATGGACGCTTGTACTGCAGACGAATGTCAAGCGCGTTGCAGGCCCTTTATTGATTTGAAGATTCGTAGAGTTTACAGTTAGAGATAAATTGCAGGCCCGCACTCTGCACACTGCGTATCCTCGGGTGCTCTGACGACTTCACTCACCATCAGTAACAGTAACACAATACCACATTATGATTGAGATTATTTAATGCGGCAGACTTTTTATAAAACTGTCATCCGAATTGGAATATTCTACCTTGGATGGTTGCTTTTTGAATGGTCTACCTCGATGAAATTTTGGGTGCTACTATCTATTTGATGCTGACTGTAGGTACATACAACTCGTCGGAAATATCTGCGAACCTCGCTTCGCCAAATCCCAAGCTGTCAGATTTTTCTGGTGGTCACCTTGTCGGCCTCTATAAGACCCCATCAAAATCTCACCCCCACCATGTCTCCTTCCCGGAGATCAATTCAATCAGGAGAAATCAGTCTTATTGCAGCTTTATAGTATGCTCAATCCAGGTTCGTACATATTTCCGACGAGTTGTACTCGTACCTACGCTCATCATTATTTATTTGTATATTTAATAAACTGAGTATATAAACTTAATAATTAACTGGGTCTCACATAACAGTCGGAACAGTTGGTCTCTGTGATCATATACATCCTGTATATTTAATATTACCTCAAATTTTAATCATACGTAGCTTTTAGTACTAGTAAAACCGATATTGTAAGAAAATTGTATGTTAGTCCTAACTACCAAAGCGTAATTAATTTTTGCAAATTTATCGAGCAGCAATGTAATGCTTACACTCATTTGACACATGGAACCGCTTCGGGTTACTTGTGACAGTTGTGACGTCACATCAGTAAGACAATGTAGTGATACATTGCGTGCAGAATTATTTTATAAGAAAAAACAAGTTAGTTAGAAAAAAAATCGTGCAATATCGGTTCATACACCTACCTCTGGTTACAATTTGAGGTAATATTTATTAAAAATACACGCTGTATACAGAGTTAACTTATTTGTAATTAGTGTCTAAATATATTTACTAGTGGCTCTATGAGATGCAGAATTCGCGAGTTTGTCTTTAAAAAAAAAGTCACTCCTCATAGGGTATACCCGAATAAACACTGTTGCGAATTTCAACTTTTTATTGAAATCTAATCACGGTAAAACAAATGTTTACCTAAAATATAATAAAACAAAGTGCTAAAAGAACTTGAAATTCACCGAAAACATTTTCGTAGTTATTTCAAGTTAATTTCATTGAAAACGCTTTCATTTCGCTCTCCCTTTCGTACGCTTTGTTTGACTGAAGTGTTACTAAACGGGGTTTAAGCAAACGGGGGTAATTTGATAATGTGCTGCTTGAGCAGAGGTATTCGAAATTTTTCTGATCCATATTACTTACATCTATGTAACTACCTCATTCCATATAACATTAGAATTTTAAAGGAGATATTCGTTTACGTTTAGATTATCAAAGGGAAACATTCTACAATTTTACTTGTTTCAATCTTAACACATTCAGTGCCGTGAATCGCTACGCGCTACGCTCGTGGCCGATCCCGTGGTTTTCCCCGTATGTAGCGGAAAGCGGCTACGGCGTAGGGACTCGATATCGGGTTCCCGGCACTGAATGTGTTAAGTGCTTTTCAAACATAACATACTAATATTGATGCGTTTCAAAATGATTTCCTTGATATCGCATCGCATGACGATTAAAACACGATTTTTCTAATGTTATATGGAATAGGATTTAAATAACTGAATAGTTAGGTAGGTACTACTAAATGCCATGAATATAAAGAAAAAAATGTGTAGAAAGGAAAAATATTTCGAGCTTCAGTTAGAGTAGGTACTGTTTCCTAAATCTTTCCAGCAACTACAGATAGCTGTGGATTAGTACACCAATTAAGAAACATCCGTTTGAAAAGGCGATTATTAATGTTAATACGACTAATTACAGTTCCCATAGTTCGTAAAATTGCAAACATTAGAGTTCATAAGATTACACGAGTAAACGAACTGTTCTTATTATTAAAGGAATGCCACGATTTTTGTAAACCACACCCCCATGACTTTTTTGACTAATGTCGATAAATATCTCAATTTGGGAAATTTTATTCATATTTGCTTCTAAGAGATTTTCGATGTCGAAAAACACCGTAATTTTAACTGGGTCATGTCATGTAATAATGTATTGTTTGAGTTCGCTGTGGAAGAAAAGGAAAAATATGACCCAACTTAGGTTTTTTTCTACTGATCTCATGATTTTCCAATTCATCCATATACAGTTCTCAAATATTTCGTGCTTCTTATAGGTACCATTAAAGTACTTAACATTGGTAAACAATATTTAGATAAGGCGTAGGTATAGTGTAGGAATCGGGCGGTCTTATCAGATCTAACTGGGCTAGCTGTTAAACAATTTATTTGATGTAATTTACGAGGGATCCATGTCTCGCACATCCTCAGGCATGTAAATGAGAAACTTGAACATGTAAATACGTAATGTATCTATATAATGGATAGCAAACAAATCTTACGCATGATTGTAGGTGTTGGGGCCTTAAAGTAACCGATGTTTGGATTTGTTTACTGATTAGTCGTAAGTGGAGTAACACATTTAAATTATTTAAAACTAAGTTGGGCTTTGTGAACCATATACGTGTTCATCAGAGAAAATTGTAAGGGTGTAATCACAGGGTGTTACAAGAATACCCCTAAAGTAGAAAGGGGGTTAAATGGGTAAAATTAAAGCGTAAACAAGGCAGAATGTTCATTTACATTTATACCTATCGTCCGCGGAGCGACAAAGTGTCGTACACGCAAAATGTACCGATACCCAAAAACAGAATTCGCTTGGGTATTAGACATTACAAGTCGGGTTATGGAAGAAAATTTTAAAATATCTAACCAAACTAGTAACAACCTAAACACTTAATTTCTGTGCTCCACCTTGTTCAATGCACGACCTCACTCACTGACAGGCGGCGTTACCCCAGAACAACCAATCCCATAAAAAACATTTCATGTAAAAAATAGGCCAAGTCTCGAAACTCTTTCACAGTAAAAAGTGGTGAGATATTTCGTAGAGCCAAGTCAAGCATTCTTATAATCTTTATTTGCTTGCTAAATAAAATTCTGCAACTTGGGAATCACACAACTTTACTGCATTAACAAATTTTTGCATAGGTACCTAAAACTATGTAAGTATGATTGCCAAGTCACACAATTTTATTTAGCAAGCAAATAAAGATGAATAAGAATGCCTGACTTGGCTCTACGAAATATCTCACCACTTTTTAATGTGAAAGAGTTTCGAGACTTGGCCTATTTTTTACATTGAATGTTTTTTATGGGATCTCATGTCTTTTTGTATGGGAATGTTATTTTACCAACCGCAAATAACGTTTGCATAGTTTTGCAGGAAGGAACTACAAAAGTTACTTTGTAATCGCATGTATTTGTATATGATTACAAACTTACTTATGCAGTTTGTATATCTCTGAAACGTGACTGAAATTGCAATATTTTTAGGTTTTTTATGAATAACTAGGCAAAAAATTACGTTTGAAATTTGGAGCTTGTGGGTCTGCTAGAAGTACTTTAGAATTAGCGTGATCATTATCAGTAATATATAAGTGAGTCAGTGACAAAACTAACGAACTTTGACGGACAATAGTTCTTAAACTAAAAGTTCAAATTGAATGTTATTGATATTACATGTTAGCCATATTATGCCCTACATGTTCCTGAAAATTCAGGGTTCTAGCTTTAGCCAGTACATAATTACAGGATGTTGAAAATGGCCTGAATGGCTTCGAGAAAAGGATGGTACGGCCGTGCTTCTTTGTTTTGCTCGACTTGGCGGGGGCACTGCCGTGCCCCCAGATGAAGTAGGCAATTCTTTAAACATGTACAAATATTAACCATTTTTTATAATAGTCTATGCCAACTCCGGTTGACTAACATGACATGCCATATTATTCGGTAGCACATTGCGATTGCAATAACCTACTTACCTAGTATATACTACATAGTACAGTCAAAGAATTTAATTTCCTACCCACTTTGGACTTTGTCAAAGTGACGTAATCAATCAAAACGTAAGAGACTTCTTATGATTTTATTTACAGTGTCACTTTGAAATAGTCCTAAATGGGTAGGAAATTAAATTCTTTGACTGTACCTATGACACCATTTTTGGCTCTGATAATTGATTGTTTTTAATGGATCTAAACTGTTTCTACCTTACTACGTCAACGCAGGCGCAAGGCCCAATTGACCTATCGCCCCGCCCCTCGCCCTCATTGAGAATGTTGCTTTCAGATAAGAATTATTTACTACCGATACCGGTAGTGTTTTATTTCTGTGATCGATTAAAGTCATGCAAAAACAAAAAAAAAAAAATTAAGGGTGGGTAGGTACCTAAGTAGGTTTATGGAATCACAATGTGCAACCGAATATGGCCTTAATCAGTACACACCCATTTTTTTTGTTACAACCTGTATATATGATAATATAATTGTAACACAAATTGTTTTATTGTATAAACTTAATGATTGTTTTAGCAAACTTTTCCTCGAATCCTGTTGAAAAGTCTGAGTTTGTATAGGACTGTGTACTTTTTCTCGGAAACCTTCGTAACATTATATTCGCAAATAAGATCCCTTTAATTTGATTAAGTCTGCTGGTTAATTTATTAATCAAAAATAAAATTTTGATGATGCAGCATCACTAATTTTTCTTATAAAATAAGTGAATTGGAGTGATTTCGAGTAGGCACCAAGTTATTATCTTGGTCGACCTCCCAGCAATCCTAAAAATTTAAAAGAGTTTAAAAAAAATAAGTATAAACGTAGTAAATAAACCATACCATTGTGAGATGAATAATAAAGAAAATGCCCAAAGATTCAATTTTATTAGGAATGATTGATAAAAAGATTAAATTTGATTAGAACTCAGCGTTTTATCACTTATCGTTGTGGATAAGACATCCGTCACGTTCTGACAAGTATGCGAGTGCGAGAGTGACAGATGAGAATTCCAGAAACTTTGATTTCCGAACCCTCGTCCTAGACGGATCCCTCGACTTATCTGTCCTCGACACGGAAGCGCCTCTTTTCGTGGCAGCTTTACCTATTCTGCCACGAAATGCTGGAATAACATCCCACCCCCCATTTTAAACGCTCCAACATTGAGCTAAAAAAAAATTACTAGATCAACAAATTAATCCAGCATAGCCTTCCAGTGTCGTTATGTGTAGGTATACGTTTCTTTTCGTACCTAGTTGGCAATTTATTCGTTTAAATGTAAGTTCTATATGCATCTTATGTAATTTTAGATGAAATTAGTATACACACATTTATTTATACACACATTACACACTAACATTCCCAGTTAGTGTGTAATGTGTGTATAAATAAAACCCTTTAAGTACCTAGTAGTATTATGTATCGTGCAGTTCTGTAGCGCACCACATGTGAATCCACATAATACCAGCGTCGTTAAGCCTTCTGTGGATCGACATTATGCTGAGTGGACTCCGATATCGCATCTAATCTTAGTTTTAATATAGCATCATCTAAGTGTAAATGTAAAAATGTACTTATTGTTACTTCCGAAATAAAAAAAATTCTATTCTATTCTATTCTAGATGGCAACCACGCTACGCCCGCAGAACGTGACGGATGTCTTATCCACAGCGATAAGTGATAAATTGGCAACCACGCTACGCCAGCAGAACGTGATGGATGTCTTATCCACAGCGATAAGTGATAAAATGGCAACCACGCTACGCCAGCAGAACCTGATGGATGTCTTATCCACAGCGATAAGTGATAAAATGGCAACCACGCTACGCCCGCAGAACGTGACGGATGTCTTATCCACAGCGATGAGTGATAAAATGGCAACCACGCTACGCCCGCAGAACGTGGCGGATGTCTTATCCACAGCGATAAGTGATAAAATGGCAACCACGCTACGCCTGCAGAACGTGACCGATGTCTTATCCACAGCGATAAGTGATAAAATGGCAACCACGCTACGCCAGCAGAACGTGATGGATGTCTTATCCACAGCGATAAGTGATAAAATGGCAACCACGCTACGCCAACAGAACGTGATGGATGTCTTATCCACAGCGATAAGTGATAAAATGGCAACCACGCTATGCCCGCAGAACGTGACCGATGTCTTATCCACAGCGATAAGTGATAAAATGGCAACCACGCTACGCCAGCAGAACGTGATGGATGTCTTATCCACAGCGATAAGTGATAAAATGGCAACCACGCTACGCCCGCAGAACGTGACTGATGTCTTATCCACAGCGATGAGTGATAAAATGGCAACCACGCTACGCCCGCAGAACGTGGCGGATATCTTATCCACAGCGATAAATGATAAAATGGCAAACACGCTACGCTCGCTGACTAAGAATTAAGGTGAGTATCCACCAAACCTTTGCTGCTCTGATGGAATGAATGGACCCTTAGGAATGAATTCACGGATCTCGGAGAGCGCCCACTATTGTGCTCTAAGCCTCCGTAATCGCTTAATAACAAACAGGCAGTGATATTAATTATTAACTACGAGGGACGATAAATACTGGTATCTATTCGTACCCTCGCCTCAGTCTAATTACTAATAGGAATTAACAGGGGCACCGAATGAATTACTACTGCTATGATATTCAACATGTTGTGAGTGAACATAGGTAGGTTTGCTTCTCTAAAGAGAAAATAGAGATGGCCGGAGGGTGTGACTCCTACATACCTCCCATTATAGCTTTCCTGACTGGGGGATGCGTAAGTGCATTTCCACTCCGTAAAAAAAGGTTTGTTAAGGGTCCTCAGGACACTCGACTCTCCTTACAAGTTTGGTTCTCAATTTAAAACGCTCAGGCCCCGTAGCATGGATGCCTTATCACGCGATAAGTGACAAGATAGAGCATCCGTTCCTGGCTGACACCGTTCGACAGAACGAGACGACGCTCTTATCTTGTTACTTATCGCGTGATAAACGCCATCCATGGTACGGGGCCTGGTTAATTTACCTCCATTCCTATTGGGCATTCACTAGAACTCCATCTATTAAATCCTCTACCTACGGTAAGATATACGATGGCATGATGTCCACTTCTGTCAAATACTCCTAACCTAAGTTCATATGTATAACGCCACATTCCCATTACCATGTAATCATCATCATCATCATCATATCAGCCGAAAGACGTCCACTGCTGGACATAGGCCTCCCCCAAAGAGTGCAAAAGTGACCGGTCCTGCGCCACCCGCATCCAGCGGACTCCCGCGACATTTACCAGGTCATCAGTCCACCTTGTGGGTGGCCTCAGAGCATAGAATACTAGAGAGAGGACAAGCCGCCGGCGGCCGTGTCGCAGCTGTTAGCTCAATGGGCATACTCTGCCATACTGTGCACGCGTGCTGATCGCAGAGAATATTACGTTTTTTCCCAAAATGCCTGATATGATGCGCGTTTATTGTCAAATAAGCGTGTAGGTATACAAGTGTGTGTGTTTTAGATGTGTTCGTGCTTTGTCTTGTCAATTACTTGGGCGTTAATGTACTTGCGACAGGCGTCTTCTATACAAATCGGCCGGCATGTCCGATCTCCTTATATTCATACATCTGCCTTCCGGTACGTGGTCGCTACTCGAGAACATTTCCGCCCCACCGGCCATCGGTTCTTCGTGCAATGTGCCCACTGCCACTTAAGTATAGCGAGGTAGGTAATAAAATAACAAGGTAATAATGAATCTAAATAATAACTAGTTAAATGATGTGCTCACGTGACCGCAATGTTCGCGAATCGTTATTAACATGATTGGATATATTTGATACGAGCATATTCGGCCGTGGAGCTTATTTAATAACCAATGCACGGTAAATATATTAATTAGCTAAAAAGGTAATTCAACTAGCGTCGCTTAAGACTGTTCTACATCTGCGTTCCTTTTAAAAGCAATTGTATGAGTCACGGGCGGCGTGCGGATTTATGTACCGCCAACTACCACTAATTGCACTTATGAGCCCCTATATGCCTATTTGCCAATGTTTATCGACCTACCTAGATCTCAACATCTATAGTGATTACATATCTGTCCTTACAGTAAGCATATGAATCTTAAACTGTTTTTCTTCAGTCTGTTAAAAGTGAAAACACGATTGGCAATAATTTTCTCGATACTTTTATTTTTCAAACCTTACCCTTCTTTTGGATGTTTTTGGTTGGATCTTAAGATTCTCCCATCTTTAACAATGATTTTTGGTTTAATAGTTGTACAATGATAAGTTCTCAAATCTGGTAAAAGGATTTTGCTTATAAGTAAATGTACGCACAAAAAAATATAATTAAAAAACATAATATCCGCGCTTTTAGCACGCACTTCCACCTCGCTCACGCTTATACTCAGTGAGAGGAAGAGAAGACTACTCCACTACGCCCTCTTAAGTTTACTGTAGTGAGATCTGGGGGCACGGTAGTGCCCCCGGGCCCCGCCAAGACGAGTCAAGCGAAGCGCAAGGGCAGGCACTACCTACCTTTTCTCGAAGCGGTTCGTTTGTTTCTCTCCTGTGCTAATATGTAGTTCCAAGTTACCTAATACTAAATCTCCAACAATTTTTGAGACTGACCATACCATTTTATTCATATTAGCGGCGCTGGGTAGGTTCCTCGCCAGACCAAGAGCGACAAAGTTCCTCCTCTGGTGGATTTTGTTGATGATGGTCTCGACATCTTCCTTCGTCAATAAAGCCGACTTGTCATACGAGCTGCAATAAGGGCCTGGGCCGGGATTCTGTAAACATAAACAAGACGTGAGCAATCACTAGCCAATTAAAATTTAGCCTCTGTTAATTGAAACGTGTTTTGTCGCTTTTGAACAACTACAAACGTGAGATGACAAAAAGAAACAAAATATCTACTTAACTTACTTAATTAGTCTTTACAAATGCGAGTCTCTTTGTTATTCTTTTTAGATTTTATTACACGGGACTTCAGTCGGGGTAGACGCTTGTACAATTTATTGTTTTTTTTCGACTCATAATTCTTCTTGAACAGAGAAATACAAACTCAAAATGCTTATTCTGTATATTAAGAGTTTATATAGGTTGAATTCTGGACGAGCAAACATTCAATAGCCGAAGCTCGGATTTGCTCTCTTTTGTATAAACGTTTACTGAAAATGTTTTGTTTTTACTTCGTTAAATACAAAAATAAGTTGAATAACGGGGCCGCAGGGCGCATAAACGGGAAACCATCCATTTTTCAATGTAATCAAATGTTGTTCCTACCGACATCATAATTTCGCGTTTCATCTCTAAAATATTGATTTCTTTTAGAGCTGAAACGTGAAATCTTTATTACTTAAGTACGTTTTATTAAGGCCCCAATCACACTGGCGCGGCCTGCGGTGGCGGTCAAACTTAAACAGTAACTGTAAAAAATTATACTGTCCGCCACCGCAGGCCGCACCAGTCTGTGAGAGGCTTATTTAATGCGACCCAATCAAACCAGGCCAATTGGTATTCCAGCCATGGCTAATATAGATCCGCACAGGTAGGGAGGAGACACTAACAAAAGAGTCGCGGATCGCGGTTGCCGAGACACTAAAAAAACTAGATTAGGTGACATCTTTTGAAATGACCCGCTTATCTATAGGTAGATACTTATTACTTATTTACTTAATAATATTCATAATAGTAGGTATTATAAATCTATAGTTTTAGTATTAAGGATGACTCACGCTAGAACGGGCCGTGTCCGGCCCGGGCCGTTTTCTAAGAAAAACGACGGCGTTTTTGTGCGGACGAGCCATACCCAAGCCCAACTGACCCACGGCCGGGCCGTGCCGACACCGAGCCGCTTCCGAGCCTCAGCCGTGACTCGGACGGGCTTGGACATGGCTCGACCGCGCAAAAACGCCGTCGTTTTTCTTAGAAAACGGCCCGGGCCGGGCATGGCCCGTTCTAGCGTGAGTCATCCTTTAAGAGGAAAGGTTCTGAATTTGGATGTAGTCGCTATCACATACATCGGAGCAAACAAGCACGTCACAAATATCGGGAACACACCTCTATTTTCAAGGCATTTGGGTGCACGTGCCGATATTTTTGAACACCTATAGTGTACCTATGTATGTGATGGCGACTGTAAATAGGTGATAAACACCGAATCTACTCATCCGATAATTAAAACTAGCTGTGACAGACGGACAGCCTCCGAGTGATCGCATAAGTGTTCCGTTGGACCAATTTTGGTACGGGACACTAAAAAGAGCCGTAGGTACCGGAAGTTTGTTTAAAAAACAAAAGGCTTCTCTTTTGTTTGACTTTTGTATTAAAACTCCCCGTATACTTCTTCAGCCATGTTTGTTCAGCTCAAATTAAAACTACGAGTCTTGAGACTGAAATTAATGTAGCAGAAGTTTGCTGAGAAGCCAGGTGAATGCAAGCGTTTCAGTAACGGAAAATTGAAGACACGTGTGTGTTTTTACTTTTCTGACTTATCTCTGAAGTTGAAACTTAAGAAAGGTTAGATTTATTTACGAGTTGATTTTGTATGTACTTCAATAGAAGGTACTAGGACAAAGAAGAATTATATTAAATATATAACCTACTAATAAAATATACTTAGTATTACTAATTAATTAGTAGTATTAGTACCCTCAGCATGAACATCACATGTCTATCCAATCCAATGACATCATAAACACAATATCATCGGCGAAGAAATAATGTCACATAATATGACTGCAATACACATGTATGTATACGTGACGATGTCCTCCCTAGGGTGTTTATATCCCGTAAGAGTTAACTTGAGACTCGAGCGCGTACTAACGTCATACGAACGACGTCTCAAGTTAACTATATACCTATATGTGACGTCGGGTTCTGCGTGCATTCTACACATGAATCTAACTACTACTAACGAACTAATTAACTAACCTTAAACATGCAGAGCGTGTGTCTCGGACATATTTTGCAGTAATCAGAGTAGCATTCACGAACGTTGTTGATACAAACAAACAACACGAGCAATTTTACATTTATCATAATAAAATATCCTAAACACAAATAACCTATCCAAAAGTAAATAATGTCAAGCGTGGCCTAATAGATCATTTCATAATGGTGTGGCAGCTTTCAAGTGGTGTCAGCTAAAATGTCCATTTTCTGTTATGTTTTTTGTATTCCATATTTTAGTATTTGCATATTTTACGCTTTCCGGGATAAACTGTTCTACCCAAGGAAACATAAGGGCTACGAATTATGTGAAAAAACACGAAGAAATTTCCAACTTCAGAGGTGAACTTGATGTAAATTTTGCCCCCGCTCCACATTATGCAAGCGTTATAACCGTCTCTGTTACACGTACTTTTATTTTCAGGTGCTGGTCTTCTTAATGGAGCGAATCATGAAACAAACAAATTTAATAAGGATTTAAAATCAAATGCATTCGAAAATGTACTAACCGACGAAATGCTATCCGTGGAACACAGACATAACTTAAAAGATAGTCCAGAAATTCCGTTATCTCTTTCGAGTAAGCATCATTTGGTCACACCAACACTAGAAATAAAACAAAAATGGCCCATGTTTAAGCACATGTATAACGTAAATGAAGTAAGAAGAGATCAAAACAAAAAAATCGGTAGTAAAACGACTTTATTGCAAAAAATTCTCAAGTACGACGATGATTATTTGGACCCTTTAGCGAAGCCTGAAACAAGATCAGAGTTAAAATTAGAAGCTAATAAACCGGAGGTGTCTTATGATGTATCAAAAGCTAATGAAGACTTGGGATTAAAATTTGAAATTCATAAACCGTCAAAGAGCGACTCATCAAACAACAAAATCATTGGAATGAGGAGTTTACTCAATAACGAAGTGAAGGCAAAATGTACTTGTAGGAAATCAAACCCCTCAAGTTCATGCAATTCGTGCGCTGGCAACAGATTTAATAAAAAGAGATGCACTCATGCAACTCCAAATGTAAAGTCCCACGAGTGCTCGCGCTATGGCGCTGCCGTAACTAACCACTCGTGTAGTCAGGGTGAACCATTTCAAAGCCAACCTGTCCTTGTTACGTCAAACCCGTACAGTTTTTACCCAGTTTATTTACCCTATTCGTATTTCGCTAGTGAACCTCCAATGATTCCATACTCGTACAAAGTTAGTTATCCCCAACCAAATCTAATGAGTGATTTGAAAATTCCCCGCAAACATAAACATAAATGTCGTAAGCTCACGACACGTCTTGAAGATGATTTATATTATGAAGACAACGATAGCCGCGAACAAAGGCCTTACGATGAAAACGAATACTACCAGGAAAGCAAGAAGGGATCGACTAAAGCAGAAATCGTTTACGATGTCAATCAGGATGCACTAATTAAAGAAATTGTAAAGGATCTGAAAATTCACAACAACAAGGATGTTGTCAAGGAGTGTTATTGTGGTTCGTCTTCAAGTTCGTGTACAGTAAATATTATTGTGCTTTTAATCACAGTGTCGAGTTTTGCATTGTAATTGTAATTTTTTTGGTGTATTATGGCTCGGATAAAACTTTTTTCCATTAGTAGTCTTTTGTTTCCAAACACAATCAAGGTCGAATCAGAGGGGTAATCACGTAACGTTCCGAACGCGCGTCGGTCCAATTTAATTGTCAATTTTCCATATAAAAAGTGACATTTAGACCTACCCGACGTTCGTACAATGCGTTACGTGATCGAACTACAGAATTTAAAAAAACATTACGACTTTATTGACATACGTTATTAAGGCAGGTAGGTACTTAAAAATGTTTTGATCCGTGATGCTTTGCAAATGCTGCCTACGGGTGCTTAGTATTCTAGGTATTTGAGTATTCGAATTCCGTGGTTACTGCCTAGATCTGACGTAAAATAAATTTTACTGTAAACCCTCTTTTCTTTTAGGTAGGTACGTACCGAAGTAGATTTGAAAATTTTCGGGGATTGTGCAATAGGAAAGTTCCTAACCACGGAAAGGAGAATAGGAAAGTAAGTTACTTTGTAACATACATAAAAGAGAAAACGCAATAAAGGCAAACTGTGCAGTAACGTAATTTGGCCACAAACCTATGAAGAAGGCGTTTGAATAATTCACAAGTTGCCTTGTAGCCCGTATCACCACTGAGGAAAATAAACAAATTGAAAGTGAATATTTTTCGCAGTTCCCCTGGCATGGTTTCACAATTCTGGAGCCTTATTTATTGCATGCCACTGAACACAGTCCGTAGCTAGGTAGATAAATCATTCATGTCGCCATTTCGCGTGAATGTAATTAATAAAAAATACGGTAGGTATTCAATGTTTCCTGTACTTTTTACCTCATTTTTTATATTCGAATATATCTGTATTGGGCACGCTCCTTGGATTTTTTAGGACCATAAAGTGGCTATTATCGCCCGCTACGCGTTTAAAAACTTCACGCGAGCTACGGTAGCTTAGTGCCTCAGGCATGAGGCTGGCAAGCGGCGGTCGGGGGTTCAAATCTCGGGTCGTATAGTTGAGGTTTTCTGAACTGGGCTGATCTTCTTATCTTCAGAACAATAGCATTCAAGTCTATATAACAATACGACTGTGTGGTCGAACGCGTGCCTTTTTTGCAAGAAAAAGGTTAGCGCCACATAAAACGTTCATTGTATAATGAACTCTATCGTCTTATTCAATATATTCAAAATGGACTAAAATAATAAAATCCCGCTCCTAGGTATAAGGCGCTGTGTGTGGTATTTTATCTCTAATTTGTATTGTAGAAGAAGATAGAGTTCATAATTCAATGAACATATTACTTAGTGATAACATTTTTTTCGCAAAATTTGGCACGCGTTTGTAAACAAAGCTCAGAACAATAGGCATTCATGAGCTCAGTTGTAATCGGTTTAACTATACCAATGAGTTTTTCGGAACTTACGGAATATTTTACCGTTAACTTTTCGGTGAATGAAAACATCGTAAGGAAACCGGCCTTATCCCTATAAGTACTAGTTTTCCCTCTGGGAAGGTCAGATTAGTGAAGGAAGTTATGCATCCCAATTTTTTTTTATTAAGCTATGTGCTTCATCATATGTTTCTTGAGTAATTCTAAGTATTTCTAGTCCGGGAGGCAATAAGAAACGTGAGGCTAGTCGGGAAGGGGGGGTACAAAGATGGACGCCGTCGACTTTAAAAAAAATCTAGTCTCATCCTGGTTATTAGGGCAAGTTTGGTATCATTTTCGTATAAACCAAAGACGTAGAATTCATTGCTGATATTAGTTTCTTTTCAGTTTCATAGTAATTTTACAAGAAAAACGTAAAAAGGTGAAAATGTTGGTAGGAGATTTTTGCTTTGGGAGCTAATAAGTATTGTATAGTGACAAAAAAAACGATAATAAGCGCAATTCATGCAAATTCAAAAAATATAATATACACTTTTTATAATGTACTAATGCAAAAACATAGTGAAAAAAATTAAATGATCGCAGCGCGGCTAGCTGGACTCGCGCTAGACGGCGTTTATCTTACAAAATGGTCGAGTACGACTACGAGTATAATTAATCTAGTTTATACAAGTTTATTCTAGGAAAGGGGGAATTTAGCGCAAATGGGAAGCCAATTGATGAAAGTTTGTTACATAAGTTTCTTAAAATATCACGCCGTTAGCCTGCGAATGTCAAATAACGCTTTGTATGGCAATCGAACCACCTTAAGAAGAATGGGTTGCTCGATCTATAAACACACAGTTTGCTTTTTAACCCTAACATTGAGGATGGATGCACGTGGGTGTCATAGGATCACAGTCCAGAATAATTTATCTGCTTTGACTTAAAGTTAACTGGTAGAGAATGCTTCATGGGATTAAGTCCGCCTTATGTATACTATAAGTTCTTCTTTTTGCAAATAAATAAATAAATAATACGGGACAATCTTACACAAATCAACCTAGACCTACCTAATCTAGGTAATCAACCTAAATAAAATTAAATAAACTCGATACGAATATACTATTAAAGAAAAACTGTACCTCGCCGAGTTTTTTACGCCCGTTCTTCTCGGCAGGCAGCTGTTTTCTTTCCAAACCGGTGCGCGGTGGTAGTTTATCGACATTCATAGGTGCATGTAATATGCTTAAAATTGAAGAATAAATAACTTTCGCTTTGACTTTGATACCGGTTCATATCAGACAAAAGAAAACGCATTCTCAGAATATACGGTTGAATTATCACTAAAGAACTGGACAGATTATGCCAGAATGCTATTTCTAACAATATGGAGTCCCTTGTTGATATTTGCTTTAATTTTATGTAGCTACTGAGTTATGAATGAGCGTTGTGTTTCTCTGTATATCGTAGAAAAGCCAATCAACTTATCATTCGTACTTACTCTTTATTTGAGGAGTCGGTTTGCATCAAGTAAAAGATAGCAACGAGACTAAATTAGTCGGTGGATTGTAGATAAGAGACGTGAAATTCATGATGCATGAGTTTTGAGATTTCGACGGAGTTTTCCATCTAGCATAATACCTATACTGTTTCGGTTATTTCATTTAGCATATTTTGAACTATGTACCTACTCTTAGCGAAAACTTGTTTTTTACGTGCATACTGTTTTATTTCCATACTAGCTGTTGCCCGCGACTTTGTCCGCGTAGAACTTATACTTAGAAAATATAATGCAAACAAACTTCTACTTACCATCTTAAGGGATGATTTCCGAGGCAAAAACTATTTTATATCCTTCGAAGGGTCTCAAATTATCTCTATACCAAATTTCATCTAGGTACATGGATTTTATCCAAACTTTCACCCCCTATTTCATACCCTTAGGGAATGATTTTCGGGATAAAAACTATCTAATGTCATTCTTCGGGACTCAAACGACCTTTATACCAAATTTCATCTAAACGGGATTCATCCAAATTTTCACCCACCATTTCACCCCCTTAGGGAGTGATTTCCGGAATTAAAACTATCCTATGTCCTTTCCCAGGGCTCAAGCTATCTCTATACCAAATTGTATTAAAATGGGTTCCATCCGAATTTTTACCCCTAATTTCACCCCCTGAGGGGATGATTTCTGGGGTAAAAACTATTCCATGCCCTTTCCCAGGACTTAACCTATATCTACACCATATTTCATCAAAATAGATTACATCCAAATCCCCCCCCCCCTTCACCCCCTTAGGGGATGATTTCCGGGATAAACCTATTATATGTCCTTCCCCGGGACTCAAACTATTTATATACCAAATTTCATCTAAATCGGTGCAGCGGCTTAAGTAGCTCCATACAAATTTCCACCCCCAATTTCAGCCCCTCAGATATAAAAACTACCCTTTATCCTTCCCCGAGGCTCAAACTATCTGTATACCAAATTTCATCTAAATCGGTTCAGCGGTTTAGGCGTGAAGAGGTAACAGACAGACAGACACACTTTCGCATTTATAATAATAATATGGAAATATGGATTATTAGTATGGATAGTATGGGTTCTTTCCGCTTGTCTTCCAAATAGAGGTGTAGCTGTAGACTCACTTCAAAAGAAAGAAGAAACGAAAAACTCGTTCAAATATCTCAAAAAATTACGAAGCTACAACCGTTTTAATGTCGCTTGTTAGAGTGAGAAAACGATCAGGGACCGTGACGTCACGATCCTCGAGCGTCATAGTAAAAAACAATCGTTTCATTATAAAGGTGCGTTTTGCGGAAAAGAGACGCAACAAACCCCCTCTTAAGACTTTATACACTTATAACTTAGTGATTACCTATACGAGTATAGCCTCTTGCGTTGTTTTTTTTCGAGATAATACAAAATTATGATTATTTTGTTTAGTGTCTACATCCCTATTTTCGATAAGATAAGATAAAATAAGATTTCTTTATTGTCAGAACTGTGTACATTTAGTTGTTTTGGGTAAAATAAAGTCCAACAGCTTGCCCATTTCGGACGTACAATATTAAACTTAAAGCTAGTCAAATATACTAAAACAATAACAACAATAGTATTTCCAAATAATTTTAACCATATTCACACATAAAATATTAATTTAGATCTATCCGACATCCGTATTTTCTTTTAAACCACGAACTTCGGAATTCGAAAATATTCGGGTATCTCTATCTCTATCGCTCTAACAAATGACAGGAATGCAGATATACTAACTTCGAGTTTCGGTTTTCGTGGTTTGGCTGAATACGCAAAGAGCGCGCGCGCGTGCCATTCAAAAAAAACCAAGTTTATATTGTTCGAATTTGTTGTTACATTTGTAGAAATTACGCCTTAATTCGACATTTGCGCATGTTCAAATATCAAAATCGATTAATTTTATATTTGCTTTTGGTACCTATGTGTCTCGTCAATGTATATCGTAGACGGGATTAAAATTATTAATAGGCGAAAGAAAGGCAAATAAATTCCGCCATTTTGTCCGTAGTATTTCTTATTAGTCTGTGATTTTGACGTTTCTTTTAGCTGACAGATATGGCGGCGATATACTTTAAGAATAATCAATGAAAAATTAAATGAAGTCGTATATTACGGAAAATAAATTAATTGTCGCAGTCGGATAAAAACTATCCTAAGTTGCAGCTGGAATAATAATGTACCTATATAAAATGTTTCATATTTTTCCGTCCATGGGATGCTGAGAACATTCGTACCGCAGAAAGCTTAGTTTCAAACTGGCTGATTCTTTTTTTAATTTAGAGATTTATTATAAGTGGAGACAAGTAGTACCTAAGTATATCCTTAGTAAGTATAGGTCAGGCATATACTAACTTTTTAAGGTATGAGCATAAGCGAGAGCGAGATGGAAGTGCGTGTTCGGAAGTGTGTAACATATTTTTTTTAGTACCTACATAATAATTGATTTTTGGAATACTGGATCCGCTTGGCTCGTCTTGGCGGGGGCACTGCCGTGCCCCCATTTAATTTATAAAAAATCTATCCGGTTATTGTATTAGAACAATAAAAAGCTATCCTTTTTATAAAAAAAAACATAGATTGTCTTTGAAAATTACGAAATCTCGAACATTTAAGTTTATAATTTTTTTAGTCTTCAGTAATTTTTCTGTAGTAGAATTCATCATTATTTCTTCATACTGGAAGCTCAAAAGTAAGTCTTTTCGTCAGATCGTGAACCGGCCTTGCCTTAACTATTTCAACATTATTTAACTTAGCCTGAATATCAGAAATAATTCAATGAAGAATAAAAACTCGAGTAAACGACTTGTTTTTCAAGAGAACTCCAAGAGCATTATTGTTAAAATCTACAGTTACATTACATACCTAGTGATATGTTGTAGGGTCATTTCGCCGGTTACGCAACCACCTTCGGTTAGCGACCACCTGAAGAACATGGTTTTTTCAATTGAAGATAACATCAATTCTACAGAGCCTATTGAAACAGGTAGCAGTATGCATTATTATTTGTAGTTATGGAATAGGAATTAACTAAAAAAACGAGAAGAAGAAGTGGTCGCTAACCGGTACATAAAATTAGGTGGTCGCTAACTTATTTTTTATTTTTTATTTATTGGTATTGAGGATAACAACAGCCGTAGATATAACTAATACTTGGTAATTACATAATACAAGGCCAATAACAGTCATCCATTAATTACTTAAGAAACTATTAACAAGGTAAGTCAAACATAGTGAAAATGTTCAATCAGGTTTTAAACTAAAACTAAAAAATTAACAAGACGCTAAAAAAAAAAACAAATGTTAGTTAGACTTCAATAGACTAACAGCTTAAATTAACATAACTTAAAAAATAAAGTCAGACGAAGTTAAACCTGGACTAAAAGGATTTACAATAATATAAAAAAAACTACTAATAGTAACAGAAACACCACCGATGGTATAATATATTAATTCAACACTCTCATTCAAAGTAAAAAATCGATCGGTAAAGTACACATGTGATTACACCCAGTACCCAAGAACACATCAAGAAGTAAATTGATTAACGGCCCGCACATGTCCACGCCAGGATGATCCTATTGCATATGTATTTTTTTTTTTGTTGATATGGCAAATTATTTTTTGTTTAGTATATATACATATATATTTATATATTATGTATTATCTTTATGTTTGTTCAAAATCGAAATCTAACCGGCGAAATGACCTTACCTCCTCTGGGTGGGTGAGTGGTCGCACGAGCAGAGGAACTTAGGTATTTGTAACAGATTCAAGCGTCGTGTTTCACTCTTATATTTGGATAGGTACTAGAATTTTATTACGAGAACAATATTCCTTTGCTATTCCGCTAAAAAACGCGCTGGTCGATCAGCGGAGATCAAATTCAACTATTTGTAACAGATTCAAGCGTCGTGTTTCACTCTAATATTTGGATAGATACTAGAATTTTATTACGAGAACAATATTCCTTTGCTATTCCGCTAAAAAACGCGCTGGTCGATCAGCGGAGATCAAATTCAACTATTTGTAACAGATTCAAGCGTCGTGTTTCACTCTAATATTTGGATAGATACTAGAATTTTATTACGAGAACAATATTCCTTTGCTATTCCGCTAAAAAACGTGCTGGTCGATCAGCGGAGATCAAATACAACTATTTGTAACAGATTCAAGCGTCGTGTTTCACTCTAATATTTGGATAGATACTAGAATTTTATTACGAGAACAATATTCCTTTGCTATTCCGCTAAAAAACGTGCTGGTCGATCAGCGGAGATCAAATACAACTATTTGTAACAGATTCAAGCGTCGTGTTTCACTCTAATATTTGGATAGATACTAGAATTTTATTACGAGAACAATATTCCTTTGCTATTCCGCTAAAAAACGCGCTGGTCGATCAGCGGAGATCAAATGCAACTATTTGTAACAGATTCAAGCGTCGTGTTTCACTCTAATATTTGGATAGGTACTAGAATTTTATTACGAGAACAATATTCCTTTGCTATTCCGCTAAAAAACGCGCTGGTCGATCAGCGGAGATCAAATGCAACCATTTGTAACAGATTCAAGCGTCGTGTTTCACTCTAATATTTGGATAGGTACTAGAATTTTATTACGAGAACAATATTCCTTTGCTATTCCGCTAAAAAACGCGCTGGTCGATCAGCGGAGATCAAATGCAACTATTTGCGTATAAATATGCAAATAATTACAGCAAACCACCACCAATAATGAAAAAACCTCGACACGTGTTTCGCCTCTCTACGAGGCATCATCAGGAGATGCTGGCAGGAGATGTTGCTTGCGCCACGTCCACTGAGCCAATCTCAATGAGATTGTAATACTGTGATTATTGATGATGCTGTAATTATTTGCATATTTATACGCAAATAGTTGCATTTGATCTCCGCTGATCGACCAGCACGTTTTTTAGCGAAATAGCAAAGGAATATTGTTCTCGTAATATATCATGGACTTCCGCAAAGTAACGCCTGATTCAATAAATTACTAGAATTTTCTTCAGGTAAGTACCTAATTGTAATTTGTTGATGAAAAAATTCAACCGTCTATTGCTCTCAAAAACATTAGTGGATTACATTTTACAACTACCTATATAAATTTTCAACTAATTTTTTAAGATTACTTCATTACACGACTGCACAACGAAACGGAGTGTAATGTTTTCAGGGTTTATGTATGTATGTCTTATTCTTTAATCCACCAGAACTACTCAACGCCTTAACCGATTTAGATGAGTGGGGTATCGTTAGAATCCTTATTAGGTACAACCAGGAGTAATCACGTAACGTTCCGAACGCGCGTCGGTACAATTTAACTGTCAAATTTCCATATAAAAAGTGACATTTAGACCTACCTGACGCGCGTACAATATTTACTACATATTTTTGTTTTAAAACCATATCTACACTTATTAATTACTGTTTTTATAATCGTCGTCTCTCTTTAGTGTAAGTTTCGGAGTAAAATGATTGCGTAACAAACTAAATAAATAATAGAATAGTTTTTTGTTACTTGCTCGTTTGCAGCCAGATGGCGCTGATAAACGTCAGAGACGCAAGCGTATCGGCTGCGTTCAATAATAATGTAAATTTTAAGGCCGTGTACAGCCGTGTACAGCAGGGAACGTCGCCCACAAATGGTCTCGCCGGAAGACCAGCGCTGGCTCATGAGCCAGCATTATGCTGAGGCGAGACCATTTTGTGACAAACTGCTTAGTATAATTAGTTAATACAGTATTTTAAGTTTCTTGTTACGAATAAATTATTTCATTTCATTTCATTACAATGCGTTACGTGATCGACCTACCGGGTAACATTGGATATATGACGTCACAAAAAAAAAACAATGTGGCGGATTATAATGATCAATAATGTGTGAACTGAAAAAAAAATGTTTTCTTATCCCATCAAGTGGGGTATCAAAATTAGTAGTTTGAAAAGGAAATTTTTAAAATATATACAACTTATGTACCTATTTAAAACTCAATGTTTATTACATGAGACTTTTAAAAATAGACTCGCGAATTGCAAAGAATATAACATATTTGGGGCTGTTGAATTATATATCAAAAGAAAGGATTTTGAACGCTTAGCATTAATATAATACATCTTATATGTTTAAGTACACCTCCAGAGAGAAAATCCAAAATGTTCTACATCGCGCTATTGAAATTTTCTCTCGTAGAACGCCAGTCCTGTCAATTTGGTCTGGATCGACATTTGACTGACATTCAATTATAGACTCTTTGAGTAATGATAACAAAGATAATACAAAAGTCAAGCGGCGTTTACGACCTTGTTAACTGCAAATCATTGCTTTTTCTGCGCATACAAAGGGGGCTACCATGGTAAATTATAGCATATTATACCTTATTAGTAATTACGTATTTTTTTCGGAAAATGGGTCACACAAAACAAAAACAAAAGCTTAAATTAACCGACATACGTAAATATAAGTGGACCGCGCACTCTCGTGAAAGAAAATGAAAAGATATCAGAGTGAGAATAAAAAACATTCGAAAAGCCTTAGAAGTGTTAGTTTGGTAAAGGTGTGTCGGGCCTTTGGCCGTCGAGCCCAAGCTCAAGGGAGGCTTCAGACCTGCGACCCTATGCGGAGATCGAACTTTAGCACTCATGTTCACTTGAGTAAGAATAATAAGTGTCCACGTGTGCCTTCGTCCCTGAGGCTCCCATAGGGAGCGCGCTCTGAATGGATGCTTCGGGTTCTTGGTCTTCACTTGCCTCGCCACTCATATCTTTTTCCGCTCCGCCTTCGGTCCTCAAGTTCATTTGTAAGACACTTGGGAATAGTTAACGTCAGTGTGGCCTCGCCCTCGGACTCATGTCGAGAGAGCGCTTTCAAAGGATGGGGTCTAGTAATCTCCACTTATAATAAATCTCTAAATTAAAAAAAGAATCAGCCACAGCCAGTTTGAAACTAAGCTTTGCGCGGTTCGAATGTTCTCAGCATCCCATGAACGGAAAAATATGAAACATTTTATATAGGTACATTATTATTCTAGCTGCAACTTAGGATAGTTTTTATCCGACTGCGACAGTTAATTAATTTTCCGAAATATACGACTTCATTTAATTTT
This sequence comes from Epinotia brunnichana, assembly GCA_963854355.1. Classification (NCBI taxonomy): domain Eukaryota; kingdom Metazoa; phylum Arthropoda; class Insecta; order Lepidoptera; family Tortricidae; genus Epinotia; species Epinotia brunnichana. Next base: position 22,023,082 of record OY977945.1, on the reverse strand, counting down.
TCATTTATTTTTATTGAAATCAAACGCTGCTCCAACTGTCAGCTATAAGAACCATCAAATTTTCGTCAAAATGGCGGAATTGCTTTGCCTTTCACTTATTAATAATTTAAATCCCGTCTACGATAGACCTTTACGAGACAAATGCTAAAATATAAACCATAAAAAAAATTCGATTCTGATATGAGAACTTATATGCGCAAATGTCGTTTTATGTCGTAATTTCAATAAATGAAATCAACAAATTTGAACAATATAATTAACACGAATTTGTTTTTTTTGAATGACAATGGCACGCGCTCGGCGCATTCAGCCAAAGTACCTGCGGCGCTACCACGAAAACCGATACTCAATGTTCATATATTTGCATCCCTGTCACTCGAGTATGGTTAGTGCGATAGAGATAGAGATACCCGAATATTTTCGAATTCCGAAGTTCGTGGTTATAGCTCAGGAATCGAAAATATGGTAAATAATCATAATGTATTTTCTCGAAAAAGAATTTAAAATAAATATAGTCAAATGGAGAAAAAAACAAAGCAAGAGGTTATATAGGTAATGATTAAGTTATAAGAGTCCAAAGTTTTAAGAGGGGGTATGTTCCGCAAAACGCACCTTCATATGAAACGATTGTTTTTTACTATGACGCTCGAGTATATTGACGTCACAGTCCCTCATCGTTTTCTCACTCTAACAAGCGACATTAAAACGGATGTAGCTTCATAATTTTTTGAGATATTTGAATAGGAGTTTCATTATCTTCTATCTATCTATACATAATAAATGCCTATGTCCTGACTGACTTATTCACTCAATCACTCACTCACTCACTCATCAACGCACAGCCGAAATCTTAGAGAGTTGATTTTTGCACAGTATGTTGCTTTTATAACGTGGGCTAGGGATAAAAAGGGATTTTTGAAAATTCTACCCCTAAGGGGGTAAAATGGGGGTGCAAAGTTTGTATGGGAAAACTTTTTTTTTTTGAGCTATAGACTTAAACTTTGTAGAAAAATTAGTTATTAGAATACAAATGAAACGCTTACAGCGTTTTGGAAAATTCCACCCCTACGGGGGTAAAATAGGGGTGCAAGGTTTGTATGGGGGAAACATTTTTTTTAAATAGAGACTTAACACTTTGTAGAAAGATCAGTCATTAGAATACAAATAAAGAACTTTCAGGGTTTTAGAAAATTCTACCCCTAAAGGGGTAAAATAGAGTGCAAAGTTTGTATGGGAAAAACTACTTTTTTTTAAATAGAGACTTAAAACTTTGTAGAGAAATTATTCATTAGAATACAAATAAAGTACCTAGATTCAGTGTTTTAAAAAAATCTACCCCTAAGGGGGTAAAATAGGGGTGCAAATTTTGTATGGGGGAAACAATATTTTTTTTAAATAGAGACTTAAAACTTTGTAGAAAGATTAGTCATCAGAATACAAATTAAGTACTTTCAGCGTTTTAGAAAATTCTACCCCTAAAAATAGGGGGCTAAAATAGGGGTGCAAAGTTTGTATGTGGGAAACTATTTTTTTTAGCTAGAGTCCTAAAACTTTGTAGAAAGAATATTTTAATACAAAGAAAGTACTTTCAGCGTTTTGGAAAATTTCACCCCTAAGGGGGTAAAATAGGGTGCAAAGTTTGTATGGGAAAAACATTTTTATTTTTAATAGAGACTTAAAATTTTGACGAAAAATTACTTATTAGAACATGAAAAATACTACATTCGGCGTTTTACAAAAATCATTCCCTAAGGGGGTTAAAAAAGGGTGCAAGGTTTGTATGGGGAACACTTTTTCTGAGCTAGACACTTAAAACTTTGTAGAAAAATTACTTATACAAATACAAAAAAAAGACTTTCAGCGTTTTGAAAAAATCTATCCCTAAGGGGGATAAAAAGGGGTGCAAAGTTTTTATCAGGGAAAGTTTATGTTTTTGAGTTAGAGACTTGAAAGATTACTTATTAAAATACAAAAAAAGAACACAAATCGTTTTAAAAAATTCCACCCCTAATAGGGTTAAAAAGGAGAGCAAGCTTTGCATGGGCAACACTTTTTTTTGAGTTAGACTTAAAACTTTGCAAAAAGATTACTTATTAGAATACTAAAAAAGAACTTTCAGCGTTTTAGAAAACTCCATCCCTAAGGGGATCCTTAAGATCCTTAAGAAGGGTAGCCAGTGTTGTGTGGGAAAAACTTTTTTTTTTACTAGACTTAAAACTATTCAAAATGTTACTTATTAAAATTAATAATAAAGTACTTTCAGAGTTTTAGAAAATTCCACCCCTAAGGGGGTTAAGAAAGCTTTGTATGGGCAACACTTTTTTTGAGCTAGAGACTTAAAAGTTTACGAAAAAAGTTCTTTCAGCGATTAGAAAAATTCAACCTCTAAGGGGGTTTAAAAGGGGGTTCAAATTTTAAATGGCGAGCAATAAAATTTTAAAGTGTGAGTAAGAGATTTTTAACTTCGGTCTTATTCTGTACGTTAAAAGACTACAAAACTGATTTCAGAGTTTTTCCAAATTCATCCCCTAAGAGTGTTAAAATTGGTTCAAAGTTTGAGTATTTCAAGGCATTTTTAAAGTATGAGATTTTTAACTTTGGTTTTAGACTGTTTGTTCACAAACTAGAAAATGAACATCAACTTTTTTTTTAATTATCCCCTAAAAGAGGGTTCAAATTTTGTATTGAGAGAAATCATTTTCTAAGACGATAAAAAGTTCTACGCGGACGAAGTCGCGGGCAACAGCTAGTTGTAAATAAAATCAGGAATAGTGAAAATGAATGAAGGCGGCACAGCCTTACACGGAGTTCGACCTTCAGCCTCACTTGCCTCACCTCTCACCTTCGAGCCTTCGGCCTCAGATTCGCTGGTGTGTGAAAACACTTGCGAATAGCGAGTGTCCACGTGAGACGCCCTTCGGGCCCTCGGGATCACGTAGAGAGCGCGCTTTGAAGGGATGCTATGACCCTTCAACCCTAAGCGAAGCTCGGCCTTCGGCCTAACTTGCCTCACCGATCACCTTCGGGCTTTCGGCCCTCAGATTTACTTGTAACATGAGGGTAGTCAATGTCAGGGTGGGTTCACCCTATGGGCCTCCGGTTATCGGGTTCAAGCAGGAGTGCGCTCTCTGATGGTAGTCAAGTCTGCTTGTAAGGAGATAGCGAATTTCTACATGGGCTTACCCTCTGACCACTCAAGCCGGATTAAAGGACAACGCGGTCTGATGGGACGTTTACTGTAAGTCACTTTTAGACATTCAAGACAGCTAGTAGTGTTCGCATAGGCTCATCCTACAGGGGAAAGCGCACTCTGATAGAACACTTTTTTATTTTATTTATATTAACTATACGTCTATCATTTCAAATTTAATATACTTTCAAAATGATAATAGCAACTAATGCCAAAAGCCCATTGTTTTTGAATTAAACTGAAATAACTAAACATTTTGCAGTTTTTTACATATTACGCAGGTAGCACAACTTTTTTTTGCTTACTAAACGTAGTTTCACACTCCCCAAATAACATACCAAAAAACCAGCTTTACATGGCGCTTTGTGATTTTAATGTTAAATATGACTGCGCTAACAGGTCAGGTAAATAAGTGTTTACACATAGAAACCTTTAATTGATCAAGGGATCTTCACAATTATTAGTATTTTTATGTACAAGTTCAAGAACTAAAATATAAAATAAAATAATTATGAAAAAAATCAAAAACACAACTGCCGTTGACAAAGGCGTACTAAAAAGTTAAAACAAGCAGCTTTACATGGCGCTTTGCAATTTTAATGTAGAATACGACTGCGCTAACAGGTCAGTTAAATATAGTTTTCACATAGAATACGTAAACTAATCAAGGCATCTTCATAATTATAAGTATTTTCATGTACAAGTTCAATAACTAAAAAGTATAAAATAAAATAATTATAAAAAAACTTTTTAGTACGCCTTTGTTAACGGCAGTTGTTTTTTAATTCTTTTATAATTATTTTATATTTGTTTAATTTTTTTTATTTAAGGATTGCCAACGGATTGAATAATGATTACTTAATCAAAATGTATAATAAAATTATGCAACTGGCTTAACCCATTCCAGGCCAATCACTCACATATCTAACAGTCGTGCCTATGCGAGCCCATTCCGCTACAATGCTGGAAAATGATGCTACTCGCTACGGCGTAACACACGTAGCAAATCATTTGTCTACCCAGGCGGCAGCCCCGAATGAGTTAATTTATTGCACTATCACAAAAGTAGGTACAGATGTTGACTTAAAGCTACAATATCATTGTGAACCCTGTTGGGCACTGCAATGTTAGGGAGAGGAGGACTTACTGATCGTTTATAATTTATCTTCTAAGTATTCATTTAGCGTGTAATAGGATTTAGTTAGTAGTAGTTGCTTTATTTTGTTTATATACTTTTTATCGTCTTCTTCTTCTTTTATAGAGTTAGGTAAATTATTATAAATCTTAATCGAAATTATTAATAGGCCTGATGATAGCAGTTTCAGTTTGGTGGGCGGTGGAACGAGTCTATTCTTATATGTTTTTGTACCCGAAATAATCTTATAATATTATTATTTCTTCTATGCCGCCTGCTTGGTGTCTATTTCAAAGCGCACTTTACCTGATGTTTAAAATAACATTCCAAACCTCAAACTCGTATGTGTTTATTCTGTATTTTATACGCTTGTAGACCGATTAACGCCTGCATCACACTGGCGCGGCCTGCGGTGGCGGACCATAGTAAATTTGACAGCAATAATGACAAGTTTTCTATTGTCCGCCGCGGCCAGGCCGCGCCAGTCTGTGTGTCGCGGTGGCGGTCATTAGTAAATTTGACAATATTGCTGTCAAAATTATTATTGACCGCCACCGCAGGCTGCGCCAGTCTGTGAGATGCTTAAAGTAGTTAGCATGCTTGAAATATCTACTAACAAAACAACCTTTTCTTACGGCAATAAGGCTATACATCTAAAGACAAAAGAACTCGAAGGGAAATGGCCAAAGCTTGGATCCATAAGTTTCTTGGATAAAAATACATGTTTCTTGCCGTTATTACAATTAGTTATTCAGTGGGCTTTGATTTACAATCAATATTTTCATAACCTTTAATGTGTAAGCAGGAGTTTATGTAACAGATAAAAGTAAGCATATATTGACTTGAGATTAGGTTGTTAGACTAGGAATTAATTCAGTTGGCCGAATTGCATCAAAGTAATTCCATTCAAAAAGCAACTCTACCATGGACAGTAACCTTGGAAGGTTACAGAAAATTCCAATTCCAACTACAGTTTTATAAACAAGTCGGTCACATGAAATAATCTTAACCAAAATAAGGTGTGTAGGTACTCGGAAACCGTATATTTATTAGGAGATCGCAAACCTTAATTATCGCGGCTATTGTGAAAGTGACGTTTTTTGTTCCAGCCGGATTCGATTAAGGAAGTTTATTGTTACGGGATTGGGTAAAGGCCTCTGTCCATTGGGGCACCCGTAATGCATGGCCAATGACAATTTCGGGTTGATAAAATTAATAGGATCTGGAACGTAGTACGTGCTCAGACACGCTTTATTAAATGTTGTATTGTCTTTGGGTGCTAAGTATTAGGTCCTTACCTATGAAATTGGCGGTGTGTATGGAGAATTTTATGTAAACTGTGATTTTCATACATTGAATTTTGCGGATTATTCAGCAATGTCAAATTCAAAGCAAACTAATTTTTGGTAGGAATATAGAAAACTTTTAAGCTACTTTACACATATCCTTAAAAATAGTTCGCATCATAAAACTATACGTAATTGAAACACTAAATAAAAAATTCAAACCTATTTTTTGTATTTAAAACCTATGTTAAAAAATAATTTGGAAGTTGCAATAGAAATGAATAAATTACGTACAAAATAATATCTGTGAAAAAAACGCCAATTTCATAGGTAAGGACCCAATATTATACTTTTAACAAATATTCGAAAGATAAAGATTCGAGAGCATCTTGTTTAAGACACATGCTCTGCATGAGCGTCAAACATATACGCGCGATTTTCGTATATAAGTACGGTACATAGGGTAAATCACCAGTAACTGGCCACCTCATACTAAACATGAACTCTATTCACCTATAATAGAATTCATTTTAGTATAAGGTTTTAATTACTGGTCACCCTTCCCCTCATACTAACAATTTACTCTATTCATCTATAATATAATTCAGTTTAGTATAAAGTGGCCAGTTATTGAACGGTGGCCACATACTGGCGATTTACCCTATCTGTTATAAACGTTCACGAATCATTCAAGAATAGTAAACGATCCCGTGGTTTTCCCCGTATGTAGCGGAAAGCGCCGACGGCGTAGGCACCCGCACCCCCATTCCTGGCAGTGAAAGTGTTAAGTATTCTGGTAGCTTACTTCACTGTGCAAGTCTCGGTTCTCGATATCACGTCCACGGCTCACATTAAGGCGTATCACCGTTTTTTCTCTTTGCAAAGAAAACTAGGACTGTTTAAGAGTCGAAATAGGTCAAAAATCTAAATTAAATCAAAATTTATTTATTCACCAAAAATACAATTATACACATACAGAAATTACAGTGATACCGCCACTAGGCAACGCCTGTATCGTGGGTTTCAAGTTCAATAAGAATGGCCAGAGTAATGCGGCTTTTGGTTTTATAGACTAGGTACATAGTTAAGCAATTAAATTAGATGATGTAATACAAATTTGTTCAAGTATTTAAGTATTTGTATTTAATACATAGTTAGGATATTATATATATATATACAGGGTGGGCCCTGTAACACGAGCAAATATTCAAAAGGAGGCTTCCTTAGAGCATTTGCAGTAACCCCTTGTGTATCATTCACTTTCAAAATTTTTGGTTACGGAGAAATTTTGATCTAAAGTTATGACCTCCAAGTAATGTATCTTGGCACCACGAGATCATATCACGGCAGTCAATGCAGATTTTGAGGTAACATCATGTAATGAGTCATAATAGTTTTTGCATTTTTGTGTTCAACAGATAGTTTTGTGATTTTTTAATTTTTTTTTCTTTTTTTTGTGTTTTTAAAATAAAAAGTTACTCATAGCACTCCAGAAGAGTAAAAAAATACAAGTAAAGTTATTTTAAAGAATTTTATTTAAAAAAAAAATTTTTTTTTTCGCATAAAACCACTTCGAAATAATTGTTCACAAGCTTAATAATCTACCGTTTAATTTTTTGCTCCAGTTACAGGGCCCACCCTGTATATATATATTAAACATATAATTTTTATTATATAATAATGCTGTATGTCTGTCTGTGTGTCCGTGTGTGTATGTATGAGTGAGTGTGTGTTTGTAATGGGTATTATATTGTTATGGTTACTTATACTTTACTCCACTGTTTTCCCCGAAGGCTTTTCGCTCGCAAATTGTTTAACATATCGTGTATACTTATGATTATATGAGTTGGCCGAATTACATCAAAGTAGTCCATTCAAAAAGCAACTCTACTGTCCACGATAGAAGATTCCATTTCCAACAATAGTTTTATAAAAATTTGGCTACATTCAACAATTCGAACCATGATGTTAGTGAGGCTGGCCCTTGTTGCTTGCTTGTTCGGTTGTAGTTTCTAAAGTTCTGCCATCTCTGAAGCGATGTAGTTATGCATAAACCGCAGAATATGTGTTCCTTTGATACCCTTGTCCCATGTCCATTTTTACTGACATTAGGTACGTGTCCCTCCTCAATATTATGTTTTATTAGAGTATTCGTTATTTTGTTCTTGGTATTCGATATTCTTCTATATTTTTATGAATAAATTGTAGGTACAGTCGCTATCACATACATCGGAGCAAACAAGCAGCTCACAAACACACCTCTATTTTCAAGGCATTAGGGTGCATGTGCCGATATTTTTGAACACCTATAGTGTACCTTTGTATGTGATGGTGACCGTACAAGGTGCTCGCAAGGAATCCAAAATCGTCACAAGACATTAAAAAAATCGTCTTTATAAAAATTCAAAGCTTTTTTATAGTGAGTTTTTTTTCAGTGTTTTGTATTTTCGAATGCTCGATGTTTAAGGTACCTACCTATTAACCTTAAATATCGAGTGTTCGAAAATTCAAAACACTGAAAAAACATCAGTGAATAAAAATATAATACACAAATCATATAATACACATACAATCATACACAAATCGACCTAGTCCCAAACTAAGCAGAGCTTGCACTATGGGTACTAGACGACGATAAATATACTTATTATTATTATTAAGCCTTTATATTCCATATTACATTTGTAGTTGAAGTTATATTTTAATAGTTTTATATCTGCTGAATATGGATTCCCCTTTGGGTGAAGGCCTCCTCCAAACTCTTCCACTCCTCTCTTTGTCTTCCCATCTCTGTCCAATGTTTGCCAGCTGTCTGGATAATATCATCAACCCATCGCTTCTTAGGCAGGGTCACTACCAACTAGGTCAGTGTTTTTCAACCTTTTTCATGAGAGTAAGTTTCCCCCCTAGAGTAAGAATTCAAGCAGCCGCGACCCCCAGGATTGTCACGACCCACAGGTTGAAAAATACTGAACTAGGCTAACGCGGTCGTCAAAAAACTGTTAACCCTTACCCTTGGTTGATGTCGTTAAAAACCCTTATTCCGTGGTATGACACCGAAAAAAAAATATTATTCCGTAACGTGCGTGTGTGCGTGTGTGCGTGTGTCTCAAATATTATGTTTCTATTCGATTTATTTTACTCGTCATCCAAAGCAATGTCCCTTTTTCCACAATAAATAGAATAAAATGATGTTTTAGTTATTCATTAGTACTCGGCTTATATTCCTTTCCATAATCTTCCTAACACGTGCGTGCGTGCGTGCGTGCGTGCGTGCGAGCGTGCGTGCGTGCGTGCGCGTGTGCGTATGCGTGTGCGTGTGTGTGTGTGTGTGTGTGTGTGTGTGTGTGTGTGTGTGTGTGTGTGTGTGTGTGTGTGTGTGTGTGTGTGTGTGTGTGTGTGTGTGTGTGTGTGTGTGTGTGTGTGTGTGTGTGTGTGTGTGTGTGTGTGTGTGTGTGTGTGTGTGTGTGTGTGTGTGTGTGTGTGTGTGTGTGTGTGTGTGTGTGTGTGTGTGTGAAACATAATTATTAATTATGATTATGATTTGTACTCCAAACAACATTAGTGGTATTAGTACATATTATCTAAAATTTGAAATGTAAATTTATTTATGCACATGTAATCTTCAATGTTCGACACAATAAATATTATGCATTACAATAATTAGGACAATATCATTATGCGTAACGATTTCGGCGAACAAATTTTAGATAAAACAATTTTTTGGCTAAACGTTACTATTCGAAAAGTTGTTACCTATGCAACAAGAAAATAGGACAATAAAAATTATGCTATCGGATAAGGAGCCGCTTATTTGTGTTAAGTTAGCTATCAAACAATACTAATTTCCGAGGTTTTTTTTTACATAAAGGCGACGAACACTTACAATTACTTTTCAATGCTACAATTTACTCTAAGAGTTCTTCAAAGAAGTTTAATTGTAATCATGGAACTCAAAGTCAAAGTGAAGGCTAAAGTTATTTCTGCTAATGTAATTTATTCCAAACAAAATAGGTACTGTTAATCTGCAAAATTAGTTTTGATGCACATTCAGAATTTCAGGGAAACGAGGTATACAAATGAACTTGAAACTTCTTCAATTTCTGAAATATTATTTCAGTTTTCATAAAATATTAATTAGCGCAACTTGAGTCAGACTGGCATCATTGGTACTTTGTAAAAGTTAGGTACATTTGTGTTGTTTGTTTTAGTTCCAGCTGCTAATTATAAAAAAAAACGGTGCTTGGAGTGAACAGCATTGTAGTCTCATATAATATACAAACTGCCCGCGCGGCTTCGTCTGCGTAGTGCAAAGAAAGCATATAATTTTTGAAATTGGTCCGGTGGTTCCGGATATTTACCCATTACATACAAACTTACAACCTTAGGTTTCTTGGCAAGTGTTGAAATTACACATTACAGATACCGTAGAATGGGGTTACTTTAGGAAAAAATGGGGCTACTTTGATCATTTAGAATGTAGTATAAAAGCAAAACTATTTGAAATACAAGAAGATTTAATCAAGTTTACAGCAAGATAGATAACTAATATATTCACTGCCACAGTTCGCCCACAAGTAAAAACAATGATTTCGGAGAAAAAGCTATTTGAACCAAGTCGCCCCGCGAATCAAAGTAAGCCCATTCTACGTACCGAGAAACGTTTATTCAGAATTTAAGAGTTAAGTTTTTTGTGTGGTTTAAGTAAAGGTACCTGATCCATACTTACTTATCTCTGTCTTATGTCTGTCTGTGTGACCTTTTTCCGTTTAAGCCGCTGAACCGATTGAGATGAAACTTGGTATGGAGATAGTTTGATACACTAGGAAAGACATACGATAGTTTTTATCCCAGAAATTATAAATGGGGGGCGGTAGTTTGTATGGAGGTAGGTACGATATAAAGGATTTCCATGCGGACGAAGTCGCGGGCAAGAGCTAGTTGGGCATAAATAGGTAATTAAACACGTACTGGAAGGCGTGGCGTTGGTAGGCCTCCCACAAGGTGGACTGATGACCTGGTAAAGGTCGCGGGAGTCCGCTGGATGCGGGTGGCGCAGGACCGGTAACTTTGGAACTCTTTGGGGGAGGCATATGTCCAGCAGTGGACGTCTTTCGGCTGATATGATGATGAGGTAATTAAAAGTTCTAGTAACTGCTGCTGCCCGCGAATTTGTACGCGTATATTTTTTAGCCTATGTTCTATTCAGATGTCTAGAAGCTGCATTATTAAGTTTCTTCAAAATATGTTTAGTAGTTTCTGCGTGATTCAGTAACAAACACCTAGATATCTCAACATCCAAATGGAAACTTTTACATTAAGAGGTAACTAGTTTGCGAGACTTTCTTTTGATGGACTTTTACTGCGATAAAAAGTATCCTATTATAAATAATAATGAATAATTGTTTATTCAGATATCAACCCATTACATTACATTTACAAATATAAAAACAAAATTATATTAATAAAAATTAAACACATCATCAAGTATTTTATCATTATTGTAATCAAGGCTATACTCTATTTGTATACTAAAATTCATCATAATCCGTTCAGCCATTTTGCGTGACTTAGTAAGAAACATCCAAACTTTCGCGTTTATAATATCATAATTAGCATATAGGAATTTTTTTATTGAATCTATCAAATCAGCTAGTGCAAATAATTGAATTGTAAATATAGGATATTTATTTACAACTATTATATTGCTAGAATAAATTTATTTAGGATATAGGTAATCTATATATAGGTAGGTATATTAGTAGGATATATGGATAAAAAATGAAATAAAAAATTGGTATTTACGGTACTTATTAGTATGTATATATTTTTAGTATTTGTACACCTTATATTTACATTAATTATTATGTTTGTACGAGTATTGTATCTTAGATTTCTTTGTATTTTTAGATGTTTGTCTATATCGTTCTTAACTACCTTCCTCTCAATTGCTCAAAGGTTAGCTGGAAGAGATCCTTTATATAAGTTCATACATATATCAACATTTCCGCAAAAAGGTTTCGACTTTTGAGAGCTGGGCCAGCGACGACATTTTCCGCCTTAAAACTTCCGCAATCCATTCATCGTCGCGAACCGTTTGTGCGCTGTGCAATTCACAAACTGTTTTCAACACTCGTCCACAGCCTAATTCGAGCCCAAGATTCGCTATAAAGATGCATAATATTTTTAGTAGTGCAAGCCTAAGATACACCATGCTAGTTCTTATGGGGCGAGTCGGCGTTGAGGATAGCCCAGCTATGTTATTCGCTACTCGTTTCACTCGACCTGACCACTTGGCCCTGGTATGTCTTGACGCCGGGAGAAGTAATAACAAGGCGTAATCGGAGGTCTGACTCACACTGGTTCACCTAAAACAGGTCGTGGCACGTAGTGAACCTGCTGTAATCATTCTCTTATATTCATTTGTCTCAATTCTGCACGAGACAGGATAATTTATGCCCGGTCAATAAAACCGCCAAGGCGAAGGCGAAGGCAACAGCTTTTCGGCACCAAGCCGTTATTTAAATTTATAACGTTGCGACAGGGGTATTCAAAGTGATTCAACTCTGTTTTAATAAAAATTGGATTATTGATGTTAACTAACTAACAATGCGAGTCTTGGCCTCCCACAGGAGTTATTGATATCCTTAGAATAATAACGCATAGAAGGATAGTTTCATACGGCCGACGCGCCAAGCGTGAGGCATAAAATGGATTCATGTAGTTGTGATCAACTCGTATTCACACGCGCCAATACGCACACAAACGCACAAATTTTGTTCCACCGATCGCCGTACTGGGCCATTTATGGCCGAGTTTAGTTGGCCTCACCGTTGCGCGTGAACTGCGTTTCTAGGCGTTATTATTCTAAGTTGATATCATAACACTTAAGGTGACGTAGGCTCATGGTCTCCTCTCCCTCTCACTGAGAATGAGCGTGAGCGAGATGGAAGTGCGTGTTCGGAAGCGCGGATATTATGTTTTTTTTTTTTGTGCGTTTAAATAAATAAAAAAATAATAGCTAAGTTCCCTCAAACATGATATTGGCCATTTTTAGAACCAATTTAAATATGTTTCGATTTATTGTCTATCGAGCGAAAGTCAAAAACTCACTATTTATTCACACTCAATAGCTATTTATAGTCCCTCGTGAAGGCCTCAAGATTGCTAATTAAATTTAGGGCAGCCGTATTATGATCCAAACTAGCGCTACGACTTTTTAAAAATCCGTTTTGAGCCTACGTCGCCTCAATTATTTTGACGATGAGTAAACCTCACCGAAAAAATGGTGAAATAAACTGTTAATCGGTTATTTTATACAATTTCGAATAATATTGTTGTATTTGAAAGTGAGTGGTTTCATGCAAAACTGGGCCGGATTTGATGATGTAATCCAGAGGGGTAATCACGTAACATTTCGAACGCGCGATAGAACAATTCAACTGTCATTTCATTTATCATTATTCCATATAATCATTGACATTTAGATCTACCTAACGTACGTCACGCCATCACATCTATAGGTGTTCAAAAATATCGGCACATTCACCCTAATGCCTTGAAAATAGAGGTGTGTTCCGATGTTTGTGAGCTGCTTGTTTGCTCCGATGTATGTGATGGCGATATGGCCATGATACAATGCACGTGATCGACCTGCTGAGGAAAATACTCCTTTAATAAAAACATCATGTGTAAATAAAAGCGCATCGCGTTGATGCTTTACCATAAATTATTACTTCTTTGCTTTGAGTTGAGAGAGAGAGTTGAGTGTATATTGATGGTTATAATTTAAATAATAATATTGCATATGTTTGTATTTATTTATTTATTTATTTATAGCCTCTTTTCAGAAAGTTACAATAACATACTTAAAACTACAGTAACCGCAATATATTACATTTCTGTGTGCCTACTGGCAAAGGCCTCCCCCAGTCTTCTCCATTCCTCCCTGTCTGTGACCACTCTGGTCCACGTCTTGCCGGCCATTTCTATAATTTCGTCCTCCCATCTTTTGAATTGTCTGCCTCTATTCCGTTTGCATCCTCTTGGGTACCATGTTGTTAAAATTTTGCTCCATTTCTCCGGTCCTCTTATTGTATGTCCAGCCCACTTCCATTTAAGATTTTTAACTTTATACGCTACATCCTCGAGTTTTGTCTTGTCTCTCAGTTCCGAATTATTTATCTTGTCTATTCTTCTCTTCTTGAGTATGCTTCTTTCCATGGCTCTCTGACTTACTTTTAATTTCAGACACTGTGCCTTGGTCAGTGCCCAAGTTTAGCAGCCATATATGAATAGTGGCAAAATGCATGTGTTGAATAACTTCCTCTTTATACTACTGGTACTAAACTGGGTGCTCTTCATAATCTCTTCCATTGACCAGCATCTCTTCCATGCATTTCCGATTCTTCTGTCTATTTCTTTGGCGGTCGACTCATGTGGCGAGATTATTTGGCCTAAGTATAAATATTCTGGGACATATTCAATTATATTGTTATTTAGCCTAATTATATTTTTGTTGTTCACATTGGACATAGCTTTTGTTTTTTGTACATTCATCGAGAGTCTCACCTCTCTGCTAGCTCTGTCCAGGTCTTCTAGCATTTCTTGTAAGTCTTCTGCGCTTGTCGCAAATACTACTATGTCATCCGCAAATCTCAGATGGATAAGTTTAACACCGTTAATGCGCATGCCATAGTTCATCCACTCCATCTTCTTGAAAACTTCTTCCAAGACCGCTGTGAATAGCTTAGGCGATAGGGGGTCGCCCTGTCTCACCCCTCGTTGTACTTTTATGTCTTCTCCTTCTATTTCTAATTTTATCCTTGCTGTGGTGTTTGTATAGATGTTTCTAATTAGCCTTATATATTTGTGTTCTACACCTTTTGAGTGCTTACCAGATCTTTGTGTGGAATAACGAGTCAAATGCTTTGCGTCCACAAAGCAGCAGTAGAAGGTGATGTTGTATTCTTTACATTTTTCGAAAATTTGTGTGACTGCATGTATGTGTTCCACTGCAGAGTATCTGCTTCTGAATCCCGCCTGTTCTACCGGTTGGTTCTCGTCCAATGTTTTGTGATACGGTTTAGGATGATTTTTGAAAAAGTCTTGTATATGTTCGACATTAAACTTATTGGCCTGTAGTTGCAGATGTCGTTTTTGTCTCCTTTTTTATGCAGTAGTTTAATGGTAGATGCTATCCACTGCTTTGGTATCATTTCCTTTTCCAAAATCATGTTAAAGACTTGAGTCAGGGTCGGTACTATAATATATGTTCTTTAGTCTCAATTAGAGTTTCGTTGGAAATATTATCGGGCCCCGAAGCTTTGTTTATTTTCTGCTTTGAACAGTGTATATTGATGGTTATAATTTAAATAATAATATTGCATATGTTTGTATGTCATTATTTAATTCGTTATATCTCTGGAGTGTCATACTTACCAACATTATGCGCACCCATTATTAAACTCAATTTGAGTTTTTTAAAGCGACTAATTCATTTGCACTCTAAAAAGCATTATCACCATCATACCAGACCAATGTTCGTTTTAAATAGAATGTTTATTTAATTTTGAGTGTAAACATGCAGACATAGCTCTATTTGATATTTTGCTGAGATTCTGAACACCTGTCACCATGACCGGTGCAAGCCGCGTAAGTAATACCGTCTCAGGCACGCGAGCCTTTAAAAAAACCCGAGTAAACATTCCCGTACGGCGAGTACGTCTTCAGAGTAAAAAAAGAATACTTTGTAAGATATTTAAAGGACGGTCTTCCGTCTACCTGTCCTCGAGCCTCACAATTATCTGACAAAATATGTATATCTAATATGTATGATGTGGTACCGACTCTTGATCAGCGCTTCTCAACCTTTTTTGCGTCGAAACTCCCCGGATTTGCATGTTGATGGCCACTTTACATAAATGTATAAATAAGCAAAAAAAACTAAATAAAGAGGTTTATTTTCGAAATTCCAAATGCATTGTTCCTCCTTATTTCATATTTCCTGTCCACATCTTCACGTCTTTCTAGGGAGTTGCGTCCCAGTGTTTGGGAACTCCTGCCCTAGCATATTATTTTCATGTTACATCGCCCCTATCATTAGTATTCCATTTGCGAATTTTTCACATTGATTCTTTCACATTTATACGATGACATGTAGGTGCCTAATTTATTAATGTACTAGCTTTTGCCCGCGGCTTCGCCCGCGTAGTAAGTGTAGTTTTTGCAACAATTGTTGAATTGTTATGCCGGCAACGGCCTTCTACTACTTACTTCCCCTATGAATATTATTATGAGTTTTAACTCATTAAAATCGAACCAAAACCTGAACAGAATACACAGAAAAAAAAACGCAAACGAAAAGTACGTATTACTCAAAAACGGAATTCAAGCAAAGAAATCACCAAAATTGCGCATTCAAAACGAAATATCCCAGCAAACTATAAGTATTGCACAAAGACGGAATTCAAGAAAAAAAAAACACTAAAGAAGAAGGTACCTATTACAGTCGCCATCACATACATCGGAGCAAACAAGCACGTCACAAACATCGGAACACACCTCTATTTTCAAGGCATTAGGGTGCATGTGCCGATATTTTTGAACACCTATAGTGTACCTATGTATGTGATGGCGACTGCACCTATCGCGCTGGGCTCCTTGGCGCATATATCAGTCGTTGGCGTTGAACTTGCGGTGCGGATATTATGCGTCGTTGGCGTCGAAAAGGTCCAAATTTCATTCTTATATTTTAAGAGGTTTAGGACAGCCTAAACCTCTTAAAATATAAAAATGAAACATGAAATGCACAGGCACTGTCTGTCAATGTGAACTTTCAGCCCCCATCTTAACCGCTTCATGAATGAATTAGAAAAAAATGTCCTTGTCAATGTTTTTGACTGTACATTAGAATCTTGTGAGCGAAGTTTTAAACGTCTAACTTTAAAAACGACATGTTTCCCATACAAACTTTCAACCGTTTATGTAATACTAGCTGTTGCCCGCGACTTCGTCCGCGTAGAACTTTTTATCGTCTTAGAAAATGATTTCTCTCAATACAAAATTTGAACCCTCTTTTATATTCTATATATTATAATTAAAAAAAAAGTTGATGTTCATTTTCTAGTTTGTGAACAAACAGTCTAAAACCAAAGTTAAAAATCTCATACTTTAAAAATGCCTTGAAATACTCAAACTTTGAACCAATTTTAACACTCTTAGGGGATGAATTTGGAAAAACTCTGAAATCAGTTTTGTAGTATTTTAACGTACAGAATAAGACCGAAGTTAAAAATCTCTTACTCACACTTTAAAATTTTATTGCTCGCCATTTAAAATTTGAACCCCCTTTTAAACCCCCTTAGAGGTTGAATTTTTCTAATCGCTGAAAGAACTTTTTTCGTAAACTTTTAAGTCTCTAGCTCAAAAAAAGTGTTGCCCATACAAAGCTTTCTTAACCCCCTTAGGGGTGGAATTTTCTAAAACTCTGAAAGTACTTTATTATTAATTTTAATAAGTAACATTTCGAATAGTTTTAAGTCTAGTAAAAATAAAAGTTTTTCCCACACAACACTGGCTACCCTTCTTAAGGATATTAAGGATCCCCTTAGGGATGGAGTTTTCTAAAACGCTGAAAGTTCTTTTTTAGTATTCTAATAAGTAATCTTTTTGCAAAGTTTTAAGTCTAACTCAAAAAAAGTGTTGCCCATGCAAAGCTTGCTCTCCTTTTTAACCCTATTAGGGGTGGAATTTTCTAAAACGATTTGTGTTCTTTTTTTATATTTTAATAAGTAATCTTTCTACAAAGTTTCAAGTCTCTAACTCAAAAACATAAACTTTCCCTGATAAAAACTTTGCACCCCTTTTTATCCCCCTTAGGGATAGATTTTTTCAAAACGCTGAAAGTCTTTTTTTTTTTTTTATAAGTAATCTTTCTACAAAGTTTTAAGTGTCTAGCTCAGAAAAAGTGTTCCCCATACAAACCTTGCACCCTTTTTGAACCCCCTTAGGGAATTATTTTTGTAAAACGCCGAATGTAGTATTTTTCATGTTCTAATAAGTAATTTTTCGACAAAATTTTAAGTCTCTATTAAAAAAAAATATGTTTTTCCCATACAAACTTTGCACCCTATTTTACCCCCTTAGAGGTGAAATTTTCCAAAACGCTGAAAGTACTTTCTTTGTATTTAAATAATCTTTCTACAAAGTTTTAGGACTCTAGCTAAAAAAAATAGTTTCCCACATACAAACTTTGCACCCCTATTTTAGCCCCCTATTTTTAGGGGTAGAATTTTCTAAAACGCTGAAAGTACTTAATTTGTATTCTGATGACTAATCTTTCTACAAAGTTTTAAGTCTCTATTTAAAAAAAATATTGTTTCCCCCATACAAAATTTGCACCCCTATTTTACCCCCTTAGGGGTAGATTTTTTTAAAACACTGAATCTAGGTACTTTATTTGTATTCTAATGAATAATTTCTCTACAAAGTTTTAAGTCTCTATTTAAAAAAAAGTAGTTTTTCCCATACAAACTTTGCACTCTATTTTACCCCTTTAGGGGTAGAATTTTCTAAAACCCTGAAAGTTCTTTATTTGTATTCTAATGACTGATCTTTCTACAAAGTTTTAAGTCTCTATTTAAAAAAAAAATGTTTCCCCCATACAAACCTTGCACCCCTATTTTACCCCCGTAGGGGTGGAATTTTCCAAAACGCTGAAAGTGTTTCATTTGTATTCTAATAACTAATTTTTCTACAAAGTTTAAGTCTATAGCTCAAAAAAAAAGGTTCTCCCATACAAACTTTGCACCCCCATTTTACCCCCTTAGGGGTAGAATTTTCATAAATCCCTTTTTATCCCTAGCCCACGTTATAAAAGCAACATACTGTGCAAAAATCAACTCTCTAAGTTTCGGCTGTGCGTTGATGAGTGAGTGAGTGAGTGAGTGAGTGAATAAGTCAGTCAGGACATAGGCATTTATTATGTATAAATAGATAGAAGATAATGAAACTCCCATTCAAATATCTCAAAAAATTATGAAGCTACATCCGTTTTAATGTCGCTTGTTAGAGTGAGAAAACGATGAGGGACTGTGACGTCAATATACTCGAGCGTCATAGTAAAAAACAATCGTTTCATATGAAGGTGCGTTTTGCGGAAAAGGGACAGAACATACCCCCTCTTAAAACTTTGGACTCTTATAACTTAATCATTACCTATATAACCTCTTGCTTTGTTTTTTTCTCCATTTGACTATATTTATTTTAAATTCTTTTTCGAGAAAATACATTATGATTATTTACCATATTTTCGATTCCTGAGCTATAACCACGAACTTCGGAATTCGAAAATATTCGGGTATCTCTATCTCTATCGCACTAACCATACTCGAGTGACAGGGATGCAAATATATGAACATTGAGTATCGGTTTTCTTGGTAGCGCCGCAGGTACTTTGGCTGAATGCGCCGAGCGCGTGCCATTGTCATTCAAAAAAAACAAATTCGTGTTAATTATATTGTTCAAATTTGTTGATTTCATTTATTGAAATTACGACATAAAACGACATTTGCGCATATAAGTTCTCATATCAGAATCGAATATTTTTTTATGGTTTATATTTTAGCATTTGTCTCGTAAAGGTCTATCGTAGACGGGATTTAAATTATTAATAAGTGAAAGGCAAAGCAATTCCGCCATTTTGACGAAAATTTGACGGTTCTTATAGCTGACAGTTGGAGCAGCGTTTGATTTCAATAAAAATAAATGAAAAATTAAATGAAGTCGTATATTTCGGAAAATTAATTAACTGTCGCAGTCGGATAAAAACTATCCTAAGTTGCAGCTAGAATAATAATGTACCTATATAAAATGTTTCATATTTTTCCGTTCATGGGATGCTGAGAACATTCGAACCGCGCAAAGCTTAGTTTCAAACTGGCTGATTCTTTTTTTAATTTAGAGATTTATTATAGGTGGAGATGACTTTTACTTCCAACGCTAAATCATTTGTTTTGCCTTTTAGTAAGAAACCTTCACACCAAGATTCAAGTCTATAACTTTCCAAATTAACGATTTCTATTCCATAACGGTTCAACCCCTATTTCACCCCCTTAAGAGTTAAATTTCGAAAAATCCTGTCTTCGTACACGTCCACGTGCTGTAGAGAATATATGTTCCAAATGTCATGCTTATATCTTCAGAGGTGTAGGCTGTGCGCTGTCTGTCAATGTCAATGTGAACTTTCAACCACCATCTTAACCCATTCAAGGAATTGTTGGATACTCCGTAAACGCAATACATACTTACTCTATGGTAGCTGTTTATGTCAACAAGCTTAGTCAATTTTATATTCTCCTTGGAGCTTGTCCTAATCCTGATTACACCAGATAATGCCGCAACTACTGTTTCCTTTGTACCCTAAACCCATCAGGAATCAATTAGAAAAAATACCCTTGTCAATGTTTTTGACTGTACATTAGGAGCTTGTGATCGAAGTTTTAAACATCTAATTTTAAAAACAACACGTTTCTCATACAAACGTTCAACTCTTTTTTAACCCGCTTAGGGGATAAATTTTTATAATAACGCTAAATCATTTGTTTTGTTTTTTAGTAAGAAACCTTCATACAAAGATTCAAGTCTATAACTTTCCAAATGAACGATTTCCATACAACGGTTCAGTTCAACCCCTATTTCACCCCCTTAGGGTTTGAATTTCGAAAAATCCTTTCTTAGTACACGTCCACGTACTGTAAAGAATATACTATGTTCCAAATTTCATATCTTTAGCGGTTTAGGCTGTGCGCTGTCTGTCAATCGACTAGTAAGGCAAGAGTTTTATATGTATAGATAAAAAAATTGTTAATTTCATCATTCAGCCTTACTTTTTGCACTCCTATCGTTTTCTTGGATGCACCCAAAGGAGCACGAGGTCCTTTGTGGCACCTACTCCCAAGATTTGCACTAGTTTTATGAAAGTGACTGCACCACAGATGTATGAATATAAGGAGATCGGACATGCCGGCCGATTAGTATTGAGTACGCCTGTCGCAAGTTATTGACAAGACAAAGCACGCACACATCTAAAACACACACACTTGTATACCTACGCGCTTATTGGACAATACACGCGCATCATATCAGGCATTTCGGGAAAAAACGTAATATTCTCTGCGATCAGCACGCGTGCACAGTATGGAAGAGTATGCCCATTTGGCATACAGCTGCGACACGGCCGCCGGCGGCTTGTCCTCTCTCTAGTATTCTATACTCTGAGGACTGCACCGACACTTACGGCACTATGGCCATACATTGTTGTTCCTATTTACAAGTAAGGATGGAAAGATTGATGGCATCATCATGTATGGATCCAGCACTGTTCCTACATCGAATTGGCATGGTCTGGTGACTCCTCACAATATTTATAACTTGCTGCCCGCGTGGTTCTCAATCGAAGCGGTGGGAAAAAACACCTACATACTGGTAAATATTTTATGAAATCGAATAGTAGTGCCGGAGGTTACCCACTACTTACAAAGCTATAAACTTAAATCGTATTATTAGTATAGGTAGAATAGATTAAAATCGTCACGACCAACTGATCTAAGATTACCTACCCCGAAACTTGTTAATGTTAATTATCATTATTATTGTAAACTTATTTATCACAAAGATCATTGTTTTTTTTGAGTAAGTATAGTTACCTTAAACTGCTGCCACACAAACTATGTAAAACTTCCAAATTGAAGATGGTAAAGATTAAAGTCTAGTCTTTTTAGGGTTCCGTATTTATATTTTCCGCCGCAATTTAACTAGCCGTCTTCCTTCAGCTGTGGTTACCCCACTGCGGTCTTCACATTTTTTCAGCCCCGATTAACCCCTCATCTTCGCTGCGTTTACCTACTTTATTGGGCTCATTTCCGTGGTCCGGTTTTTTGTATTTAACCTCTGTGTTGTGTTTATTACTTTTTAAGGCTAAATTCTAAATACTTTCATTTAATTTTTTGTGCTCTATCATGGTTTGTATTTTGAATTTTTATGTTGTAAATATCTGAATCTCTTTAAACTATCAATTACATTAGTACTGTTATTGTTGTGGGAAATTCATTTTTTTTCGTTATTCTATCTTTTGTGGATAAATAGTTACGCTATAGAAATAATTTAATTGAATGGTTTTTTGATTTAAATATGTGGTTAACTCTCTTTTTTTTCATCGCAGAGTAGGTACTACTGTTGTTGTATTATTGTAATGTATTGTTTACGGTGTAATTTTGACAGCTAACGTCATCACTAAGGCAGCGGAATTTCTATTTCTAAGTACTATTACTTAATCTGTGGTTTGACTGAGGACGAGTGGGGAGGCGTATCAAGTGTGTTATTCACACACTCGACTCGCCTCAGCCATAGAGTTGCTTTGAAGTTCAATAAATTGGATGGATCTCAATATCAAAACATTCGTAATTAACGAAAACAAATGGAACGCAATATTATAGCTCTGATTGGAGTGCGTAATGGTATTTTAATTAGAGCTGTTTCTTTGACATTTGAAAACTTCCCACATATCCAATTTAATCAGAAAAACGGTTCGAGGCATTACTAAAGAAGAGAGTAGGTAATGTAAATAAAATCAAATTAGGTTAAGTTACAATGGTTATAGTAAATGAGCGCGTCTCGCCATCAAATTTAATAATCTGGCGAGTATATATTTGTAATGCACAAAAAAAAAATATAAGTACATCTAGATATTTTACTGACAACGTTACAACGACACCCAATATATATATATATTTTGTTTTTATGCAACGACGGTGGCAAACAAGCTTACGGCCTCCCTGATGTTAAGCTGGTACCGTCGCCTATGGACACTTGTGACTCCAGATGAATCACAAGTGCGTTGCCGACCCTTTATTCACTTGAGGATTCGCTGTGTTGGATGATAGAGATATGCAGGTCCCTCACTCCCAAGTTCCCAACACAGCGCATCCTAGGGAGCTCTGGCAACCTTACTCACCACCAGGAACACAACACCACATGATTCATAGCATGCAATAATATAGCAACACTACAAAGCAGTGGTGCTATTATGGCTGCGGTCTTCTGTAAGGTGGAGGTACTTTTCCCCAGTTGGGCTGCTCCACATACGAGCCCTTCCTCTTTTGCAATATCGACGAGCTCAAATCCTTAAGTCACAGGTTCACACCAATATTCAGAGCAATGACGCGTAGTTGCAGTGTCCAAGAGGCAACCGGATGGCTCGCAGTATTTGAGCTCCCGAAGGGTTGTGGAACCGCTCTGTGCAACCCGAACTGAGCCAACTAGGACTGGGTCGGAAATAGCAAAAATGTATGATAAAATAAATATTTGTCGCGAGGCAGCCGATTTAAACAGCGGTTGCCTGAAAGTGTGTACGCTGTTTATTTAATAAAATGCTGTTTCTATCGGCTGCCTCACCACAATTGCTTGACTCCACATATAATGGACATCCTGGATGCCATAGACAACATGCATCAAAACAACTGGTTGGATTTGAAGGTTAAAAAATAGGTATTGTTTTGAAAGGCAACCCGGTTTTAGGGTTTCACACCATTATAGTTTCGTCATGTTCTTCTGTATATTATTATCTTGTCTGTCCGAACTTAAATGGCATTTTACTAAATAACTATAGTTATAAGCTTATATAAAAATCTAAATACTTGAGAACCTACAAGATAATAATTAACATTAACTAAATATAATTAAATGAAACACTCTTTGGCGGAGGATTGCCAAATCTTGGGATTAGGTGTCAAAGCGGACCCCGAACTCCTTCAGGGCACAGCCGGGAATAACACTAGGATGATGATGATGACGCTGGATGCGGATGGCACAGGACCGGTCATTTTGGCACTCTTTGGGGGAGGCCTATGTCCAGCAGTGGACGTCCTTCGGCTGATATGATGATGATGATTATGCCATGCTATGTCCAGTAGTGGACGTCTTTCGGTTGATACGATGATGAAGATGAAGGCCCTCGAGGCATTGTTCCGAGGATGTTGGCGGCATTTCCTCGCTGAATTGCAATGCTGATGCGTTGCGCGAGAAATGAAAATGAAATTATTAAAATTTGGAATACAGGTGTATATTTAAAATTGTGTAGCGGAATGCTAATGAGCTAAGTACCTATTGCTAACAGTAAAAAAAACCGGCCAAGTGCGAGTCGGCCTCGCGCACGAAGGGTTCCGTACCATTATCAATAATAGTTATTTGTTATACAAGGGTGCAAAGTTGTATTTTAACCGCGAGTGTGGAATTGAAACACGAGCTAGCGAATGGATTCTAGGGTTGAACCACGAGCTAGCGAACGGATTCTATGGTTGAACCACGAGCGAAGCGAGTGGTTCAAAAATAGAATCCTGAGCGAAGCGAGTGGTTCAAAAATAGAATCCTGAGCGTAGCGAGTGTTGCAACACACGAGACGTCAAAATAACTTGCACCCGTGTGTAACACAAATCTTTTCACCTCACTAAAGCGAGGAAAAAAAACAAAAAAAAAACAAATAGTAAAGTAAGGAAAATTAAAAAAAATATATTAATAAGGGGGAAAAAAACATTAAAAATGAGAAAAAAAAAATTAAAAACATGAAAAAAGAAACAAAATATTACAAAATTAAAAAAAAACATTTAATAAAGAGGAAAAGAGAAAAAACATTGAGAAACAAAAAAAAAACATTAAAATTAAGAAAAACTTTAAAAAAAGGCAAAAATAATTTCAAAAAACATTAAAAAAGACTGATAAAAGAAAAACGAAGCAACAAAATAGAGACAAAAACATATAAAAAAGAAAAAAGTTACAAAAACATAACATTAAGAAAAAAAACGTAAAAAAAGACAAAAAACAAAAAAAAACATGTAAAAAGAAAAAAGTTACAAAAAACATTATATTAAGAGAAAAAACGAAAATTAAAATAATGGAAAAAGACAAAAACCTTGAAAAACACATCAATCAATAAAAAATACATTAAAATATGGCAAAAACATCAAAAAAATATAAGAGAATTTCAAAAAACCTTGAAATAATAAAAAATGAACATTAAAAAAAAGGAAAAAACGTATAAAAAAGAGTAAAAAGACCAAAAAACATAAAAAAAGAAAAAAAAACATTCAAAAAGAAACAAAACATTAATAAAAAGGAGAAAAATGCAAAAATCATTGAAAAAAGAAAAACAAAGCAATAAAATAGAGACAAAAACATAATAAAAGAAAAAATGTTACAAAAAACATTGAAATAAGAGAAAAAACGTAAAAAATAGATAAAAAAAGACAAAAAGCTTAAAAAAAACATTTAATAAGAAAAAAAAGTGGAAAAACCACAAAAATAAATCAAAAAGAAAAAAACATTAAAAAAAATTTTTTTTTTTAAAAGTGGAAAACGTAAAAAAAAACCTTGAATAAACACATTTAAATCAAAAAAAATTAAAATGTAGACGAAAAAATAAAAAAAAAATTGAATTTCAAAAAACATTTAAAAAAGAAGAAAAATACAGAAAAACATTCAAAAAGAAACAAAACATTTAAAAAGAGAAACAACAATTTTAAAAAGGAGAAAAAGAAAAAAGATTTATAAAACAAAAAAACATTAAAAAAAAAGAATTAAAAACATTTAAAAAAAGAATAAAACATTCAAAAAAAGGTACCTAAATAAAATAAATCTGATGGGCGAAAAATGTCCTGTCTGGACTGGCCTTTACATGTTATTATGTTTAAGAAAGTAACTAATAACACGGTTCGGATTTCAAATATTCTTTGCACTCTGGTGGATAAAATGCAGTTTTGCTATCTGTTTTTAAAGAATAAAAATGCGCTTTCCGAGCTAGTGAGGTGAAAAAATATTTATTTCATTCTGTTTTTAGTATTTGTTGTTATAGCGGCAACAGAAATACATCATCTGTGAAAATTTCAACCGGAACTATCACGGTATCAGTGAGATACAGCCTGGGCTGTTATTCGCTACGCGTTAATGCGGCTCATCCCGCCGGTCACCCGTTACGAAACTAGACCTCTACCTACGCTTAATTACTGCGCATCGCGGTGTCAAGGTATAATTGTGGGTGAGCGTTGAGGTGAACTTAAAACAAGTTACAGAATAGGGGGCCTGGTGACAGACAGACGGACGGACGGACAGCGGAGTCTTAGTAATAGGGTCCCGTTTTACTTTTTGAGTACGGAACCCTAAAAACTGTAACCTGTGTGTGAAAAGTAGGCTTTGTAGGTATAAGTTGGCCTTTGTACATAACTTATCTTGTTGTTAATTATCTACTATATTTATTTTGTACCATAAAAAGTTACTACTTAAAGTCTTTCGGCTCTGTCGTAGTCAGGCAAGAAGGAAACAGGTTATTTTATCACCTGCGTTTATTGTGAGGCACTTTATAAGTTTATACTACCTTTAAGTTTGGTGGATAAGTTTTGAAAGTGCATGCACACTCGCGGCGTGTGACAGTTTATCTTCGCGTTAAATTCACTTCGTCGGCCCTAACTTTAGTGTCATAGTGAAAGTTACCAGTACTTTAAGTTTGCTTTTTATACTAATTGAACGAGTGAGTGAAGCGAACGGAGTTCTCCGTTTTGAGCTTGGGCAAAAATGCTTTCGTATGTCCGGATGTTCTCCTCCACATGTCGCCTTTCTCGACCGATTCTCGTAAAATTTTGTGAACAGGTTCGAAAATAGTATACTGAGGTGTTTTTTGTCGGAGGATACCTACTTGTCTGGAAGATACTTGTTTTCACCGTTGGTAAAAAGTTTGTAAACAACGTTGAAATTGATCTAAAAACAAGTTTCTGTTATTTAAAATCATATATTGAGGGTATTACCAAACGTAAAATATATAACTGAACTTATTTGATTTTAATTCTGTTATGTAGTGGACCGACTTATGTGTTACGAGTAGGTATTGCAGTGACAATGAATATCTCTTCATCATTATCAAAAAGTGGCCTACTTTATACAATATATTAAGTTTATCTGCTTTTACTGATTCAGTAATCAGGTTTTGTTAATTCAAAAGTAATTAACACGTGACAATTTAATGTCCAGATTCGGTAATCTACTTCTTTCAGAATTAGTCTGTTATGTCAATTTAATGACCAGATAAGTTTATCTGCTTTTACTGATTCAGTAATCAGGTTTTGTTAATTCAAAAGTAATTAACACGTGACAATTTAATGTCCAGATTCGGTAATCTGCTACTTTCAGAATTTGTCTGTTATACAGAATACAGAATACAGATATTTATTGGTAAAAGTACATTTTACAAGTCATAATTTTTAAAACACAATTAAATTAAATTAAGTTAGGTACACACAGTCACACATTACGGTGCTGGATCCTTATGAGTGTGCAAAACTCGTCAATTGAGTAACATGCCTGTTCCATAAGCAATGATTTAAGCTTGTTCTTGAATATACTGTTGCTGGGTGAGTTTTTTATGTCAGTCGGGAGCAAGTTGTATAGGGTGGGCCCCATGATGCTGAGTGACCGTCGTGACTTAGCCAGCCGGCGTCTCGGAACGATCAGCAGAGGTCGCCTACGGGACGAACTCAGTTTGTAGTCATGCATGTTGTTTCTTACGTACATACAGGCAGTCAGTACATACATGCATGGTAAGGTGAGAATTTTATGTTTTTTAAATAGCGTCTGTGCAGGATAGCTTACAGATTTTCCATCGATTATACGCAGGGCGCGTTTCTGTATTCTAAACAGTCTGTCGCGGTCAGCAGCTGTGCCCCAAAGATCAACACCCTGAGTTAGAATCGAGTGGAAATATCCGTAGTAAGCTATCATTAAGTTTTCTATGGATAAACTAGGTGCTAGTCGGGACAATGCGTAACACGCTGAAGTTAATCTATCGCAGGTAGACTGTATATGTGGAGCCCACGTTAAACCAGCGTCAATATGGAATCCCAGGTATTTTACGGTGTCAACCTGTGGAATCGGTGTGTTGTTGACAATAACATCGAGTTTCGGCTTGTTCATATTTTTTATTTGGAAATGAACAATATTGGTTTTATCCAGATTCATTAACATGCCGTTGGCAGAGAACCATTCCGCTATTTGACGCATAACCTCAGAAAGCTTAGATTTTAAGTTATAATAATTATCGGCATGAACAATTATACATGTGTCATCTGCGAACATGATATAATCCGCATCCGGACAAGCAGCTGTGATATCATTAATAAGAATAAGAAACAGGTTATTGCCAGCTATAGATCCTTGAGGGACAGCACAATCACCTATTGACTCCAGCTTAGATTTTGAGTCAAGGACGTGGGTGCACTGTTTCCTATTATTTAAGAAGGATCTAATAGTATCGTGGAATGTGCCGGTAATGCCGTACTGCGACAGTTTTGTCATGAGGAGCGAGTGATCAATCATCTCGAAGGCGCGCGACAAGTCGCAGAAGATGGCGGCAACCTGCCGCGCGTCATCGAGGTGCCCCAGCACCCGCGTTACCACGTCTCGAGCGGCGTCCACCGTCGACCGACCCGGCTGGTAGGCATATTGCTGACTGTTTAATAGCCTATTGCTGGTAAAATGTCGCATTAGTCTGTTACTAATTAGCCGTTCGAACACCTTTGAGATTATAGGCACTAAAGAAATAGGTCGGTAGGATTTCGGTGAGTGGAATTCACCCTTACCCTTGTACACTGGTCTTATGTCAATTAAATGACCAGATCACTTTATCTGCTTTTATTGGTTTTGTCAGCAGGTTTTGTCAATTTAATGACCAGCTTTTATCTGCTACGAGTGTATCAATTTAATGACCAGATAAGTCTATCTGCTTTAACTGATTTAGTAATCAGGTTTTGTTATTCCAAAACTAATTAACACATGACAATTTAATGTCCACATTCAATCTGCTGCTCTTTACTTGATGATCTGCAATTCTGTACATATATGTCAATTTAATGACCAGACAAGTTTATCTGCTTTTATTGATTTATTAATCAGGTTTTTATTCCACCATTAATATACAAACACGTGACAATTTAATGTCCAGATTCAGTAATCTGCTTAGTTCAATTTAATGATCGAATATTAATGGTATCATATTTTCTTATTATAAAAAAGGCAGCGCATTTAAGTTGTTATTTACGTATTTTAGCACTCGATTATTATGTTGAATTAGGCTACAACAACATTTTAGATTAGTAGATAAGTACACTGAATAATATGTTATGCCTCGATAAACATTTAATCTATATAAATATTTATCTTGGGTGGCAAACATACATAATAATAAAATCTTGCCACATTATCAATTAAATGACCAGTTTAAACACTGCTAAATATCCAATCTTGCCAATTCAATGACCAGGGACCCTGCTATTATAATTTTTACAGGTAATTTTCCTGTTGAAGCCATTCCTGCTGTTGCCGTACAGTTTAGTTACATACCTGGCATACGCATAGGTAACATACAAACCTTCGACGTTCCAATTTGTGAACATCCTACAACTCCCTAATCAGGCTCACGAATTATATCACCGTAAGCACCCCATACACCGTATGCATTAATCACGCATTCAATAATAGCGCTGATGAATTATCTTCAGGGTCAATCAGATGTAGTTGAACAAATTAGTTAGATAAGGCGTTATACGCCAAAGTATTTAAGTTGGTACTTAGTATTCACTTTTCCTGTTTACCAAATTTTATTTGAATTCTGGTTTAATAAAATGTTACAATTTAAAGTGGTAATTAGTTAAATATTCAAATAATTGGTTGTAAATGTTATTAAACATAATTAACAACCACTATAATAAACATAAGTCTTATGTATTTGCATGCTGTTGACAACAGCCGAGAGAACGTGGAACAATAGTGTTTTTACTCTAAGGCATGTAACGTTAGCCTTTTTCTGCAAATAAATTATATTATTATCATTATTTAACACATTCGGTTGGTAACAATCATTGCCGATGTTAGCCTAAATCTAACGACTTAGACAAGGAGCAATGTAAGACCGTTAAGAGTACCGGTTTAAATATTCATTATCACCTCTGTAAATCGCTGTAATCGCCGCATAGCGGTTTTAGTATTTTTGGCAATAAACCAAGCATTTGCATTTAGAAAGTGGCATTTGGTGAAAAAGACCACGGATGGTCATCCAAAACTCCAAGTGTTTCATGGGCGGCGCTAAGATATTTCGATGATGATAGTTACTTTAAGCTTGGCGCTAAGTAGGAACCGTCTACGCATGCTGGTCAGGGTGCTTACTGGGCACTGCCGCCTAAATAAGCACATGCAAACGATAGGACTGTGTGACACAAGGCAGTGCAGATTCTGCTTTGAAGCAGAGGAGACGCCTACACACATCCTAACCGATTGCCCATGCCTCATGCGCAGTCGTAACTCCTTCCTGGGCAAACACATCATGTGCCCGGAGGAGATCAAACTTCTTGAGTTCAACAAAATCCTGCAATTCTTCGAGTTTGCAGGACTTGACCAAGAATTGTAGTAAGTGGCGATCACAATAGATCAGCGATGGTCGCAGTGATATAAGGGCTTTGACAGCCCGAAAGCCACTACCAGAAATAATAATAATAATAATACTTTAAGCCACTATGACCAACCTAATTTTATTTTTACGGTCATCGTGTTAACCTGATGTGATCATTGAAGCCGGAAGGTAGGATTAAAATTTAATAAATTATATTTTGATTAAATATTACATACATTAGAATATTACATACATTAGAAATATTACATAAATATTACATTATTAGGTACATTTGAAATTATATCTACATGTATAACATTAATTACAAACAAATTTTAAAAAACATTATTTTCTACTTTATAGTTTTAATGATTAATTATTTTTTGAATTTTAGAAGTGGGTTTGTTTTTTTTTAAATTAACTTTATGTTTGCATATTATTTTAGAATTTTCGCACACCTTGTTGATTTGAGTGAGCGAGTGTCAGAGGTGCGGGACGTAGGAGTCCGTCTAACTGCCGATTTGTATTTTCGTAATCATATTGATGTCTGCAAGAAGGATTTTCGTAACCTCGGTTTTTTGATAGCAAGGGATTTCACGAACATTTCAGCTATTCGAGCTGTATATGAGGCTCTCGTAAAGAGTCACCTCGAATGTAACGCGGTAATTTGGAGTCCAATTGAAGCTAAATACAAATTCATGTTGGAACGCATTCAAAACAAATTTGTTAGGCTCCTCTACTTAAAACTATATGGCGTGTATCCTGGATATCCTTTGCTGTATCCCACACTCTTCGAACTTGGAATGGTAGGATATGACAAGCTTGAGGCGAGGCGGGAACTGGCCCTCGTTTCATATGTAGTTAGAGTACTGAGAGGCGAGTTGTGTAACCCCGGGGTCCTACACGCTGTGGCACTGTATGGGCGCCGCCGCCGGCCACCGCTGCTGGCCGTACCCGTCGCTCGCACAAATCTTCTGAAAGAAGCCCCGCTAACGAGGGCTTTTCGCGCCATTAATAAAGTAACGCTCGAGGTGGACATATTTACGTGCTCCCTGAATGATCTCGCTAAGGCCGTTATGTTTATTTTTTGTTACGTCTAGGTTAAGTATGTACCTAAAATTAATGTTATTTTATAATTGTTTAGTTTGTGTAAAATGTAGCTTGTCTATCGCATTAGGTACCGCCTGTAAAGATAGATTTAAGTTGTTTAAATAAATAAAAATAAATTGAATATTGTAGTAAGTGCCGCGGGCCGCCTAATATTCACACTTTTACTTTGTTCATCACAATTATCATTATAACAATTGCAGACTATTCTAAAACGGTTAACAAGTCTTGAAATAATTGTATAAAAATAAGTGAAAACTTAAAATATTAAAAAATCCCGAAAACTATGTATTTCTCAATCCATTGGAATTTTTCGTCGGTGCATTGCTATTTCAGCCTAATGAAGAAATCATTTTAATATTTATATCCACACTGGAAAATTTGACACCTGCTTATCTTTATTAAGTGCACTAGCTGCCCATGCGGCTTCACCCACGTATTGCAAAGAAGGCAGGCAAACCCGTGGGATTATATAAAGCGGGTGTCCATCCAAATAGCCCATTCTGTACAATGGTAAATTTATTGTTGAAATCGGATAAGTAGTTCGGGAGGTTACCACAAAATTACAAACTTAAGAAGTTACATCTCTCAGACTTTTTACAATATTACTATATGTAGACTAGCTACGTGCAGCGGCAAATAATGTCCACTTCGAAAGTCCATTCTATAATATACCTACATAATACTGATGTGAGAATTTTTGAAATCGGAGAGTCGTTTCGGGGATTACCCCTATACTCCAGGCAAAATACGGTTTTGAAGAACATTAATTTATAAATAATAGCGTTTTTTTTCTTTCCATCATTTTAAAACATTACTAAGATGCTTTATTCAAGAATCCAACAAACTTTCCATCCGGAAGTATTTATATAGATTTAAATAAAACATGAATTGTTTTTTTTTAATTGTTTACATTGAATATTATAAAGCAAATGTAAATGAACCAAAATAAAGATAAAACTATTTATTCATATTTTTTCTGACTTTTCAGAGGCTATTTAAGTTGTCTTTTTTTGATGTCTGAAATTTTGTTGGATTTTGTCGCTAGGTAACTATTTAACTATTTGATTGCACCGGGGGTGGCGCGGGGTGGGTTGTTTGAGTAGTTTTAATTTAGTTTAATTTTTTATTTCCAAGTTGTTAATGAAAGCAATAAATTTACTACATTAACAAATCATTTGGACGCGCATACCTACTTACGAGCCAAAACTAATAAACATTTAATTGATAATGTATCCATTACATAGAAAAAATCAGTTATTATAAATTATTTCCAAATTTGTCATTTTTCCCATACAAGTTGTCAGTTCATTGCCTGGACTACTACATACAAACTTACATTTGACAGACATAACTACTTTAAATTAAAATAGAGATAGAATATTACTGAAAAAATAGATCAAGATCACTAGTAGTGAGATCAATTACAAATATTACAATATGTTGCTCTAACTTTTAAATACCCGCCTATTTCTACTTGGCTATACACTTGGCTAATCTCACGCTCGCCAAAAATTTATTATTTATATACTACACAGTATGATAATTTTAATAGACAATGTTTTTAGGGTTCCGTACTCAAAGAGTAAAACGGGACCCTATTACTAAGACTTCGCTGTCCGTCCGTCCGTCCGTCTGTCCGTCCGTCCGTCCGTCTGTCTGTCACCAGGCTGTATCTCAAGAACCGTGACAGCTAGAGAGTTGAAATTTTCACAGATTATGTATTTCTGCTGCCGCTATAACAACAAATACTAAAAACAAAACAAAATATTTTTTTAAGGGTGGCTCCCATACAAAAAACGTGATTTTTTTGCCGTTTTTATAGATAATGGTACGGCACCCTTCGTGCGCGATTCCAACTCGCACTTGGCCGGTTTTTTTTTACTTAACAAATATAAATTATTTATGAAAGCGATGCTGATGCTAGTCTTAAAATTAGTTAACGGTTCTAATTTGTGTAATTTTGTTCCCGACTGTAATAGGAAACACAATGTCATATATCACTAGATAACATTTAGTTAGTAACTGTCAAGTTCTACGATATTAGCAACGTGTAGTAAAATGCTAAGAGTATACTTAGTACGTATACTTTTCTGATCGTCCAATGTAACTTTATAAAAGCGTAGAAAGGGAAACTCTTAATAAAATGATTTATTCGCAAATTGAGCCCGAAAACAGGTAAAACGTTAAAATAACAAAGATAGCGTCGGAAATCTTCCGAAAACATCCAATAAATCAGAGGCTCTTTGAAATAAACTAGTTTTACCCACTTAGCGAGAGTAGGTACTGTTTGATCAGTCGAGCTCAGCCTTAATCACGGCACTAGTTTTTAGGGTTCCGTAGCCAAATGGCAAAAAACGGAACCCTTATAGATTTGTCATGTCTGTCAGTCTGTCCGTCCGTATGTCACAGCCACTTTTTTCCGAAACTATAAGACCTATACTGTTGAAATTTGGTGAGTAGATGTATTCTGTGAACCGCATTAAGATTTTTACACAAAAAAAGAGAAAAAAAAAACATTAAGTTTTGGGGGTTCCCCATACCTACTCAGCACTGAAACACAAAAAAAAAATCATCAAACCCATACGTGTGAGGTATCTATGGATAGGTCTTCAAAAATGATATTGAGGTTTCTAATATCATTTTTCTTCTTCTTCTAAAATGTGCGTCCCCCCCCTGTAACTTCTAAAATAAGAGAATGATAAAACTAAAAAAAATATATGATGTACATGCAAAATTCCAACGAAAATTGGTTTGAACGAGATCTAGTAAGTAGTTTTTTTAATACGTCATAAATCGTAAAAAGCAATTTATTTAACGGAACCCTTCATGTGCGAGTCCGACTCGCACTTGGCCGCTTTTTGATATTTGAGAATCGTTTTGATTCTACCCCTCTCTTGCAAAAGCGTTAGCACGTGTGTGCAAGCAGGACACACTGGTATAGAGAAGGGAATAGTATCAAGATTAAATGGGATGTATTTATGCGAAATGCCCTCGGCTGGTTTTCACAACGCTAACTACCAACTTGTCACAGAAAAATCCGTGGTGGTGATGACTCGTATTACAACGTGGCGAGCGTAGCGGTAGTGGTGGCTGTAGTCGGTCACCAAATTTCTTATACAGTCGCCCGTGCCGTGGTCAGCAAACGGTGACTTAACTGTTGACATTGCGTTTCTATTAGCGCGATTTTGAGTGCTTGAATCGCTTGCTGGCCAGCAAACGATTCAACTGTTGTAATTTTAAAGCTAAGCTATAATCTCGCTCACCTACTTTTAACATCCCCGATGAAAAAGCATTGTTATACTCTCTAAACGTGTCCGAGGTCGGAAAAAATCTCTTGTTTCGAATAAATCTAAAATATGAATAACACCTTCTACTTTCATAAAAAGGGGTTGCAATCTCGATGACGTTAGTCGTAACCAAGGTGATTCGGCACAAACGGTGTCCGCACAAACAAATCGCCTATAGGCAGGTTCATTCTGACTTTATTCCGCTTTAACAATGTCACAAGTTAAGTAGCCAGTATCTTTACTACAGTACAGTCGCCATCACATACATAGGTACACTACATATAGGTGTTCAAAAATATCGGCACATGCACCCTAATGCCTTGAAAATAGAGGTGTGTTCCGAT
The DNA here is from genome assembly GCA_963854355.1 of Epinotia brunnichana. Taxonomy (NCBI): domain Eukaryota; kingdom Metazoa; phylum Arthropoda; class Insecta; order Lepidoptera; family Tortricidae; genus Epinotia; species Epinotia brunnichana. Next base: position 21,988,246 of record OY977945.1, on the reverse strand, counting down.
GTTTGTGAGCTGCTTGTTTGCTCCGATGTATGTGATAGTGACAGTACTGTAATACGTTTGAAGGATGTCTATTAGTTCTGCAACCTATATTTATTTTCAAAATTACTGTACTATTATTGAACATCGTCTTCTCCATGACTTGTATACCTACTCGATCCGCAACTATGGCAGCTTCGTACTTACTGTAACAATTTGTATTAATTTGTTGCTCAGTCGGCTAACAGCGTTCGGTTAGATCCGAAGGATTTCAACTCGGTTTTAGGGTTCCGTACCCAAAGGGTAAAACGGGACCCTATTACTAAGACTCCGCTGTCCGTCCGTCTGTCTGGCTGTCTGTCTGTATGTCTGTCTGCCTGTATGTCTGTCTGTCTGTCTGTCTGTCTGTCTGTCTGTCTGTCTGTCTGTCTGTATGTCTGTCTGTATGTCTGTCTGTATGTATGTCTGTATGTCTGTCTGTCTGTCTGTTTGTCTGTCTGTCTGTCCGTCTGTATGTCTGTATGTCTGCCCGTCTGTCACCAGGCTGTACTCCCATACAACAAACGTGATTTTTTTGCCGTTTTATAGATAATGGTACGGTTTTTATAGATAACCCTTCATGCGTGAGGCTGACTCGCACTTGATCCCTTCTTTTTTGTAATATGAGACCGAACAAGGAAAGTGTCTCATTCGCCGTCCTAAACCCAAAACGTAAGTGAGGAAACTCTTAATATTTTTCAAAAATAATTGACGCAGCTGAAAAGTCTGCAACTTTTTTCTGGTGCTAAGGAAGGTTATTCCTAACACCAAAAATAAATCAGGCACATCTAAAATTTTCATCCATTCCCCATTCCCCCATCAAACAAGTCCATACCGAATCGCTGAACAGACGTAACTGTGATATACGATTAGTTCAGTTTCCTCGGAAGTTATCCTTATCAGCTTTTTACTGCAAAAATAAATCTGTTGATTCTTGTACATATTACATGTTGCTTCCAATTTAGGTATTCGTCAACAGTAATACCGAGAAATGTTGTATGTTTTGCACCTACTATACAATCCTCACTAAAAAAAAATAATAATCAGAATTAAAATTTTATATTAAGATTGTCATTGTTCTTTTTGTTTGTTTGGGTTATAAAACGTATGAACAGTTGTTTGTATTTTTAGGGCATTATTAATATTTTCTCTTAACTCTTCATTAACATATTTACCTTTAACAATGATAGTAAATAACACACCCTGTTGTTGAATTGCTAACGGCAAATCATTCACATAAATTAAGAAAAGCAGTGGGCCTAATATGCTACCTTCTAAGATTGTATGTAAGGGTGATCCTCATCAGATTTTAATAATTCTTTGACCAGTATAGAATAGAACTTCAGGATGGAAATAGGTAATATATTGGCAACTTGTCATGTCATGATACTGAATACTACTACATTGTGATAATAACCTAAACTAACACTCGTATTATCATTTTACGAGTTCTCTTGTCGTATATTCCTTTATTATACGCTTGTAAAGGAAATTGAGAATAATAAAGGCCTTTGTAGCATTTTGGTCGCAACAGAAATAATAAATGAAGATTGCAGAGATCCCTTTAACATTAAGTTTTGATGATACTATTTTGTGTATATTTTATCTCTGTTGCGTATACGGGGTGGAACAGTACGTACGTAAAAACAAAAAGATTTTTTTTTTGACGTGATTTTTTTTTCACTTTTCTATGGAGCGTTGGCCGACTGAGGCAACCTGATCCATACAAATGTTTTAAAAAATCGCGTCAAAAAGAGTTTTGTTTTTACGTACGTTCTAACGCTTAATAATCCCCTTCTTGCGGGAAGGTCCGTCGTTCCGTTCCACCCAGTATAAGATAAAAAATTACACAGTAACTATATTAAATTTGCTTTTAAACTATGCGCTCACTTCATTTTGGATTTTAAAAATAATAAGCGAACGAAGTTTTATGCTTCTGCTTGGGCTCAAAATCGTTTGTCTGTCCGGCTGTTCTCGTCTGTACACGTCGCATTTCTCAACTGATTTTCGAGAAATTTTGTGAGCAGGTGCGTTCATTATGTAGTTTTTTAAGTAACATTTTCGAAAAAAAAATACCTTTAAAAAAAGACAGGCTCGCGATTTCTAAGGCTCACATACCCACTAGTTTAACATTGCATTAAAGTAAATCAAAACTGCATATACTCCGCTTGGCAACTAAACTTTATTTATTTATTTAATAATTTACTATTTACAGGCTTACAGCATAACCAAAGCGCCTACAATGTTAGGACTTAAAAATAATTGTACATTCAAAACAAAGTTATAACCGACTTCAAATCAGTAGCCAATTTGCATATAAAATTTGAAGAGTTCCCTCGATTTTTCCAGGATCACTCACCAATCTGGAAGTATATGCTTTCAAACAAATAAAAAAAAATGAAATCGGTTAATAAATTACCGAGATATCGCGTAACATACACACATAAAAAAAGAAAAAAAATACAGACGAATTGAAAACCTCCTCCTTTTTTTAAAGTCGGTTACAAATAAATACTTAAGTACATGACAGTTATATAAATTATAACTACACACAAATAAAAAGTACAGTTGCCACAATGTATATGGGGGCGTGTGAAGTTGGCAAATCTTGCCAGAAGCAAGAGAGTGGTATAAGTAGAGCAGACAACGTCAAAAATATATATGTGGACATCTTTTGCCGTATTACAATGGATTAATGGATAAATGGATTGCGAACGTGTGTAAACATATCTTTGACGTCGAGTATATTTAAGGTTATAGCAAAAAAAATTACATAGGTACGAGCCATTAAATAAAAACACACACCGAACACAAAAGAAGACGTAAAATATTATAGAGCAGAATTAAAAATAATAACAAGATCAATAGAAAATAAAACGAATCATTTTCTTAAATTGTGCTTTGAAACTAACATGATGCGACTTTAACCAGGGATTCACGAGGTACCACGAAGATTTAATATTAAATATTCTGGCGACTGAAACCAATAGTTCATTCTGGTCAGGAGGAGGGTAAATGCATGTTAAATACTGTCTCGGAAATTGTAACGTCATAAGGGCGACGCGAAAAGCATTAAGCGCCAATACTATCAATTTAGTACATAAATATCTGCACCACAATCAGAGCTAATCAGAGGGTAATCAAATCACGTAACGTTCCGAACGCGCGTTAGGACAATTCAACTGTCATTTTTCCATATAAAAGTGACATTTAGATATACCTGATGGTAAGTGGTTACCGTAGCCTATGGACCCTTGCAACTCCAGGGGTGTTACATGCGCGTTGCCGACCATTGCTTTTTTGACTCCATACTGTAGTCCCTTGGAAAAATCTCGGCAGGGAGCTCATTCCACAACCGGGGCGCTCGAGGGAGGAAATTTCTCTGAAACCGTACGGTACGCGACCATTTAGGCTCCAGGGTGTGAGGATGAATGCCCTGCCGACGGCGAGTGGTGCGGTGGTGAAAAGCAGCCGTAGGCATCATGTCGAACAGTTCTTCGGAGCACAACCCGTTATACAAGCGAAGAGAAAATTTATACATATAGTGCACTATTACCAGCTGTTAAATAATAGAGTAGACAACGTGTCCGTGTTGGAACGCATGGGCCTGCAGGTGCCGCGAGCGAGTGGGCCGGCGGTCGGCGCGGCGGGCGGCGCGGGCGGCGCGGTGGCGGCGCGGCGCCCGCGGCGGCTGTTCGCTGTAAACGGCGAGCGCACGAGACGCTGTGCGAACGCTCCTACTGCCAGAGCGCGCACAGCTTTAGGTAAACCATATAATACAGGAAGCCGACGGTATAGACATATTTGCTGACAGTATTGGTGTGTTCTGTAGAAAAGTATTAGCATTCCTATCGCATAATAGTGTTAAGATTTAAACTTGGACATGTTTCTTGTTGAAGTTGTTTATGAGTTTATTTTAGTTTTTGTTTATCGTGTTATATCATTACCGTATGTTTTGAATTTCGCATAAAGTGTTTATAAATATCTTTAGTTATGTTATGTATTTTGTAGGTACCACATAAGTGATTTGGTGTCTTACTGTTAACCTATGTGTGAATGAATAAAAAATTCTTAATTCTTAATAGAACAGGCACAAGGAGTTTCCAGTACCTACAAGTCCCATTACCGACTTAAAAATTCGTGACATCCGTAACGCTGTGTTCTGTGTTCCGCAGTCTAGTTTCGCAAAAATAAGGTCTACATTTCCGAGAATTATTGAGAAATAGTACATTACTGCAGACACCGGGAGAGTAGGTATATACACTTCGGATAGTGATACGAAGCCGGCAAGCCCTTTTCACGGCCAGGCATGTATAGTGCTTTTCTCAAACATGCAATGAAATAATAAACCAAGTATAATTTGTATTGTTTAGAAGAGTAAACAAGGATGCGCGGTGAAGTGTGTAGATATCGTAAAATTTATTGACATCGAGGCGCATGGTTTAACGAAGACAATTAAATAGAGTAAACAAATAAGATGGTAAATAAGTACCTAATAACTGCGTAAAAACATGAATAGTGTATAATAAAATGTACATTCGTTTTGATCACCTATTTATGATAAAATGTTTTCGATGAAACGATTTCATTTCTGAGAAACTGTTAACGTTTTAGGTAAAGCTAAAAGGTAATTGTGTAGAACCGGTTAGGTTTGTTTTATAACAATCCTGAAATGTTTAGTGTTCTGAAAACAAATAGTTTTCGTCGAAATGAAAATTTGGGAAAAAAAATCATATAGGATGAAACGTTTGTCGGTAAAACAAGGGTAAACCGAAATTATTTTCTTGCCTTTTTAGCCATAAAGCTCAACATGCCTATCTGATTAAGCTATGTACAAGTTGCGGAACATTCTCAAAGTTACGAGCTTCGAGTCCTACGCGGAGCGTGCACGTGTTTACCAATAAAAGGCTGATCGCCGAATCACACAGACTTCCCAAGTCAGAGCGATCCGCGTACTATGTAGGCCCCTCTATTTACAATCGCCTGCCAGACTCCGTAAGAGATGCAACTTCCGCCGCAGCATTCAAGGTCAGACTGAAAAAGTGGTTGACGCAGGAGTCATTCTATTCGTACGAAGAATTCTTTAGTATACCAATGATAATTTAAAGGTATAAAATATAGGAGGGAGGCAACGGGTGACCCTCGCGCCGGCAGCTTTCTCGCGCAAAGGATTGCAATCGCAGTTCAGCGCGGGAATGCTGCCTGCGTGATGGGTACCCTGCCAAGAGGCCCAGGCCTCTTATTTAATTAGTTATTTTATTTTATTTTTTCTAAGTTTAAGGTTTAGTTTTAGTTATTTTAATTTAATAATAGTTTAGTTTTGTAAAAGTTTTATACATGTTTTTACTATTTTATCCATTAAACTTATTTGTCTGCCAGTTTGACATATATTAATAAATATTCGTAAATATTGTACCCTGACTTGTAGCAATTGTTATTAAAATATTGCTTTCTTTCTTTCTTTTTTCCAGCATCGTGGTATATATTTTTGTCGCTGGACTTGGTTGTCATGCACCTAACTCGATGAACATATCTATAGGTACTTTAAAAACAAAGTTTTAACCGACTTCAAATCGTGAAATCGTGCCTATAGAATTTGAAAAGTTTCCTCAACGACCTTCAAACAAAAAAAAATATTTTATAAATTGGTTCAGGCGTCGTCGAGTAATCGAGAACATACATAAAATAAAAGATTTCGACGAATTAAGAACCTCCTACTTTTTTGAAATCGGTTAAAAAGCTACTGTTAGATGTAATTACCTACATTACATCTAACAGTAGCTTTTTAACCGATTTCAAAAAAGTAGGAGGTTCTTAATTCGTCGAAATTTCTTAAGTCGGCGTACCTAATATTAATTTAGTGAAACTTATTCATAAGTCAGCTTAGTTCTTACATAGTTTGCAAACAAGTTACGCAAACATTCTGAGAGCCGACTGAGAGCTAAGTTGTTGTTAAGCATTAGTTAAGTGCTTACCTGTAATTTGTGTCTTCTTTTGTAACTAGGTAAAATTTGTAAGTGGATGTTCTCTAATAATAAGGTATAGAGATATACTGACTAGTCAGGAATGCCGACTATCCGGCCACATTTATAGTTGGCAACTAGTTGGCAAAATATACAGAATATTCGGCACTTTATGACTTAATGCAAATCAAAAAATTAACTACTAATATTTATTTCAAGTTTTGTATTTCAATTATTTTACTTAAATACGACAAGTAATCATCACAATATATAGAAATATAGACTTTTTAGGCATAATAATTCACTTCCGAATAGTCGGCTAGTCAACCCCTAATATTAAGAATATCAGGGATGCGAAATTGGAATACCACATAATAGAATAAAAAAAAAAAACAAAGCAGTATAAACAGTAGATCGTAATGTATCGCGGTTCATCCAAATCTTCAATTAGGGCAAATAGGTTTGCCGTCAATTGTCAAAATATATCAAACAAAGAAAACAAAACAAATTATAAAAAATTAAAATAAATAAATTTTTAATTAAAATATACGAGTCAACTTCCAAATAAATTAATTTAAAGGTGGGTTGCACATTCAGAGCAAGTGCATTGTAAAATAAATTATGGTACACTTTGAAATCTAGCGATTCATCGAGATTAAGCATAGCTTTCCATTAAATTACAAACTTTTTAGTTTTTGTGACTCTCGCCACAGATTAATTTTACTGTACGTACTACTCGAATTCTCCTGAAATTTTGTGAGTAGGTAGGGTAATTAGTATATTCGATTCAGTTATCTAAATTAAAAAAATATATAAAAAAAAACTATAGACTAGCGAGTTTTACAGCTCACAGAGCCACTAGCTTTTTAGAGGTTATATTATTATATGTATATTAGGAATCTATTATTATACTTAACCATTTAAAACACTGTGAATATAGTATCGTCGTTTACGGTGTAGAATAACAAGAAATGTTTGTACATACGATCCGCATTGCTCTTTTACCATTACATTTGCATTTTCAGCGTGCTCTCAGTATTACGTACGGAAAAGGCAATGCCTTTCTATCCGATGAACAAGCTTTGGGAGGCGAGACGTGACTTGTGGGTGTCTGGGGACGGAGACATCTGCTTAGTTAAGTTCCTAAACGTGTGTTGAATATTCTTAGACGAATTAGAAATGTATTACTTTGAAATTGCTTTCTTGATAAGGGGGATGGCCCAGGAAAAATAACTCTCACCTTTTGTCCGGAAGTTAACGGCCTGAGCCTAAATTCCATTTGTGATTGCTAAAGGGGACATCCCCCGAATATTGCTTTCATCATAAGCTTTTATTTAACGTGCACTGCACTTAAATTTTTCAGCCACTATATGTAAGTTCAATGACAACGCAATGTTATTATAATAATCAACCATCTATTTCAGGCATCTAAGGCCCATGGCACAGAATAAGTAATAGTACTACGTACAGAAGGTTCTCTGTTAACAAATTCCCTGTTTAGGTACGCCAAACGTGCCTAAATGTGGCCATCCCGTTCTATCGCATGCAACGCGCTGCGACCCGTGCGAGCGTCCTGTACCAACACGTGGCAGCCACTGAATATAGCCCTTCGAAGGGGCGACCGGCATGTACTTGTAGCCATAAACACAAATCGCGAGTGAGCCGCGCCTGCCCATGGTAACAAATACCTTAAAGATTAACATACCTACATACAATACAATTATAATATTAAAAATGAATGATTTAGGCGACGAAAAAGCGTGGACCATGTCACCGTGTACGTGTCAGCGTCAGCGTGGATTATGTCACCAATGAGCTAATCTGATGTACATACACAGAAGGTGTGGCCACCTTAAGGGTTAACAACTCCTAACCTGTAAAAGATAAACCCGTCGTGTTTGGTCCAGGGACTGATTTCGGTTACGGTTATACCGGTATGAAACCGGTATTCCATTACGGTACCGTTATGTCGTAAAGGTTATGCGCGCCGCGCGAACATAACGGTACCGTAACCGTTTTGAAATAACGGTTAGCGGTACCAGTTTAAAACGATATCGTAACCTTTATAATACCGGTATTATAAAGGTTATCGAGAAAAGCAAGCGAGCTGGCACTCTACAGAGGAAGCATTGGCTACTAAACATTTAAAGACTAAAAGACAAAGCAGCAGAGCCTTTGCCGGCGGTTTGGCAACATTTCCAGGCCAAAGTCGATATATCGGTACCTTTAAATAGCGGTTACGGTACCGGAAAAAATAAAGGTACCTTTATATTTTGGTAGTGAAATATAAAGGTTCCGCTACCGAAACCGCTATTTGACAACCGATATGACGTCATACCGTTAAAATAGAATACCGGTATTTTTCGGTTATGCAGTCCCTGGTTTGGTCAGTAGAACCCTCTCAACGACTAGTTGATGACAGTGCAAAAAAGTACAGAGGAAAATAAAAGCTTGTACCAAAAAATTCAAATTAGGTATCCCTTCTCCTCTCTAAACCGAGACGTAATTATTGGCTTTCAAGTAGGTAGGTGTTTCCGCATGTTCAGTCACCGGCATCAATTTACGATGGAACAAAGGCCGCAAAAATATCTGATGACAACTCTATTCCTAGAGCCGTTAGAGCGTGTCAGATAATTTTGCGGCCTTTGATACGTCATATATTGATGCCGGTAACTGTAAATACAGCACCCCGACGTAGTGTTGGTTATCTTTAAGTACCTACCTACCAAAATTGTAGATATTTCAAAGTTCCTTATCCCACTACTTAAATTAAGATCAACACAAACAAATTAGAGTCTACATCTGTCTGTAATAATGAATCAAAACCTTTATCTTGCTCAACATTGTCTGAAAAACATAATAGCCAATTTACTGAAAGCTGTCAGGAAAAAGATACTAGTCATTTTATTTGGGAGTGATATATACTGAGTGATGTTAAATCTAGTTATGTCATTGCCGAACTGTTGTAGAAAACGGAATCACAAATTGGAAGAATTACTAATACTCTCTTGGCTCTCTTATCGAATAATTGCCCTTAGTCTACCGGGATTTGAACCCAAGACCGCCAGTTTTGCAGACAGGGTCACTAACTAACCACTAGGCTAAACCGGTTGACAATTTCTTACAGGCCTACGATCATTAATGGTCGTAAATAAAAGTGAATAAATAAATAATGACTTCCTGAATAATATGATTAAAAGATTTTCTGATAAAATATGTGAGGTCGAGATGTCCTCTTCCTCGGTTAACACAGATTTTAATAGCCCCTCGGGATACAGGAAACACTTTCAGGACAAAAAGGGTTTTCTAACTAGGTCAGTGCGAGTGACACTAAGAAACTATGCGCGCCCTACTAAGAGGCAATTCATACCCTTTTGCATTCTTACACCGATTCCTAATTCCGTTGTTGTCTTCGCTGCTCCGTATTTCTCGAAAGCGCGATTTACAGCCAGCATTACGCAGTATCGGCAGTATGAGCCTAGAGTGAATGCTTAAGCCTTAGATGGTAGCGTGAGCGATCAAAAAGATCCAAAATAGACACATTTGAAAATTTGTTTTTGACGTGTGAAAATCATATGTATATCAGATTAAAATAGAACTTATATATTTTATACTTAGACTCAAAAATTGAAGCAAACCTTCATTTTTAGGGTTCCGTACTCAAAGAGTAAAACGGGACCCTATTACTAAGACTCCGCTGTCCGTCCGTCCATCCGTTTGTCTGTCACCAGGCAGTATCTCACTGATACCGTGATAGTTCCAGTTAAAATTTTCACAGATGATGTATTTCTGTTGCCGCTATAACAACAAATACTAAAAACAAAATAAAACAAATATTTTTATTGATAATGGTACGGAACCCTTCGTGCGCGAGTCCGACTCGAACTTGGCCGGTTTTTTTATTTCGTCAACCTCGAAATTCCCTAAGGTCGACGCAGCGAGCGTTGCCTGGTTTTTGTGACTCATTTTGTTTCGTGAACAACACAAACACATTACACAATACACATACACACATACACACGTTTACATTTTGTGAAGGATGAATCCTTAAACGAAATTTCACCCGTATCCGTACGTTTCGCATGATAACAAATTTGTTCAAGGCATCAAGCGAACCTGTTTAAAGTAGTTACTAGTAAGTATTGCCTATTTAGAGCCAACAGCAATAAATCAAAGTAAATACTGGCGGCGTGGGCAGGCCCCCCACAAGCCGGACTGATGACCTGGTAAAGGTCGCGGGAGTCCGCTGGATGCGGGTGGAGCAGGACCGGCTATTGTGGCACTCTTTGGGGGAGGCCTATGTCCAGCAGTGGACGTCTTTCGGCTGATATGATGATGATGAAATACTTTAATTACCTACACATTGACACTCAAGGGCTTTTATCTGAGTGTCTAAAAGTGAAATGTTTACATCGTAATCATAAACTAATCGCTATCCGCTTATGACTTGCCTGGAGGCTCTATCGTTGCCTGATAATTGGAGTATCGCTTTACATTTTATCCCCTCGCCATTGGTAGCGCGGAAACATTAAACCTCAGTTACGTGAAAGGAAATCAGAGCTAACAGTGATTAAATATTGGTCACGGGACGCGCGGTTCAACATACAAGATTAGAGTCGTATTTTCTCAGAACTAAAAGGATCAACTAGAAACAGGCTTAAATTTTACTAAGGTGACGCTGACGCATCGTGTCATGTGGTGACGCTTCTTACTGAAACGTCAATTTAGCTGCGCTATAATTTGTGGTTTCAACGCGGTTCAATTTACGCTGCTCTGTCGCATGGGTTCAAATAATCTGAAATTCTGGCGTCACTGCTTACAACATAGTGTAGTAGCGCCTTCGAGATGATTGATCACTCGCTCCTCATGACAAAACTGTCGCAGTACGGCATTACCGGCACATTCCACGATACTATTAGATCCTTCTTAAATAATAGGAAACAGTGCACCCACGTCCTTGACTCAAAATCAAAGCTGGAGTCAATAGATGATTGTGCTGTCCCTCAAGGATCTATAGCTGGCAATAACCTGTTTCTTATTCTTGTTAATAATATCACAGCTGCTTGTCCGGATGCGGATTATGTCATGTTCGCAGACGACACATGTATAATTGTTCATGCCGATAATTATTATAACTAAAAATCTAAGCTTTCTGAGGTTATGCGTCAAATAGCGGAATGGTTCTCTGCCAACGGCATGTTATTGAATCTGGATAAAACCAATATTGTTCATTTCCAAATAAAAAATATGAACAAGCCGAAACTCGATGTTATTGTCAACAACACACCGATTCCACAGGTTGACACCGTAAAATACCTGGGATTCCAAATTGACGCTGGTTTAACGTGGGCTCCACATATACAGTCTACCTGAGATAGATTAGCTTCAGCGTGTTACGCATTGTCCCGACTAGCACCAAGTTTATCCAAAGAAAACTTAATGATAGCTTACTACGGATATTTCCACTCGATCCTAACTCAGGGTGTTGATCTTTGGGGCACAGCTGCTGACCGCGACAGACTGTTTAGAATACAGAAACGCGCCCTGCGTATAATCGATGGAAAATCTGTAAGCTATCCTGCACAGACGCTATTTAAAAAACATAAAATTCTCACATTACCATGCATGTATGTACTGACTGCCTGTATGTACGTAAGAAACAACATGCATGACTACAAACTGAGTTCGTCCCGTAGGCGACCTCTGCTGATCGTTCCGAGACGCCGGCTGGCTAAGTCACGACGGTCACTCAGCATCATGGGGCCCACCCTATACAACTTGCTCCCGACTGACATAAAAAACTCACCCAGCAACAGTATATTCAAGAACAAGCTTAAATCATTGCTTATGGAACAGGCATGTTACTCAATTGACGAGAAATGAATATTTTGCGTTAAACTCCTCCTGTAGTGCTTTAATGGTACTTTCCCCGTTTCCAATGATTAGGATATCATCCACATAAATGAGCATCCAGCAATCTTCTTTGTAATACAAACAGTAACCATATTCTGATCGTTGGAATTCATTAGCTTTAGCAAACTCATCCAGAGTTTCGTTCCAACACTTTGGAGATTCAACTAATCCATATAAAGCCCTTTTTAGTTTTAAAGCCGTGTTCTTCTTTATAATTTCTAATCCTTGGGGTATTTTAATAAATACATCTGATTTTAGTTTTCCATTGAGGAATGCCGCAGGTATGTCGAAGTGAGCTATATTTAGATCATCTTGCACTGCTTTCGATAATAGCATTCTTACAGTAGAGTGTCGCGCCACTGGTGCATAAATGCTGTCAAAAATATCTTCCTTCTTTTGCTGAAAGCCTCTCGCAACTAGTCTTGCTTTCTTAGTCCCATCTTCTTTTTCCTTGAAAATGAAAAAATGAAAATGTTTTATTTCATAGAAAATGTTTTATTTCATAGATTGCTAGGTTACATTGAAAATAAGGTTGGGTCTTCCTAGTAGGTAAAAAATACCTGTGTCAGGAAGACCCGCTCCTCCATAAAAAAGCAGTTAATGTTAATTTCTTATATGTAGGTAAATATTTATAACATAAAATAAAAACAAAGACGAATTAGGTATCACAGGCATAGTGTCGTGACCCTAAAGTTGAGTGTGTGTGTGTGTGTGTGTGTGTGTGTGTGTGTGTGCGCGTGTGTGTGTGTGTGTGTGTGTGTGTGTGTGTGTGTGTGTGTGTGTGTGTGTGTGCGCGCCTGTGTGTGCGCTTGTGAGTGTGTGTGTTAGTGTGTGCGTGCGTGTGTGTTAGTGTGTGCGTGCGTGTGTGTTGTTTGATAAAGTAGGTATATATTATATATAACATTTTCCATTTTGTTATGTTTTACTAACTATAGAATTAAATTTAGATTAATACAAGATTAAGTAACAGTTCAGTATCTTCATAACTTAGCATCTTTAACCATTCCGTTAGAGACCTCTTACAATTATATTTCTTTTGTTGATAGATATTAATTTTAACATTTATTTTATTATAAAGGTATGCTGCACGTGTCTTATACTGCCTTTTAGCAAACAAAGATCTATATGTTGTAAGTGGGGCAACGGTGTTTTTACGTCTTCTAGTTAGAAGCGTTGGATTAAATTTTAGTGTTTTATGTAACTTTAATGTTGTATGGAGGATATACAGTTTTCGCATTGATAATTTGTCACTAATTTTATACAGTTCATTTGTGGGAAATCTGTATGGCCTCAAGTACATTACCTTTAACAGACACCGTTGCCCTCTTTCAACCTCCAAGAATTTGGATTTAGTTGCTCCACCCCAGATGGTGATACAGTAGGTCATGATGGATTCCGCTAACGATACATATAGTTGGTTAAGTAGTGTCTTGTTTGCAATATGTCGAAGAATTTTAAAGATCCATACCAATTTTCGAATTCTACCATTTACAAATTCAATATGCTGATGCCAAGATAGGCGCTGGTCTAAGATGACACCAAGGTATTTAGTGGAACTAGCCCTCTCAATGTCCTTACAGTTACATAGAAGGCGATCAGTAAGTGAACAGGTGTGTATTTTGAGGTTTAGGTTAGTCTGTGGTTGAGTGCTATTGTACTTGGTAAAACAAATGTAGTTCGTTTTTTTAACGTTTAAAGTGAGGAGGTTGGATTTTAGCCACGAGGATCAATTGAAAATCCATTTTGTATCAATGAGTTTCTTTCCATTGGGTACTTCATGTTCTTCCCATGTTTCTAATCTTGCAAGTGCTTCTAATTCTTTGTTAATAGCTTCCTTCCATTCTGGTTGTTTCACAGCTTGTTCAAAAGTTTCTGGAGTGTTAGCACTGAGGCATATTACTATGTTGGTTTCATTTACGCTGTCCACATTTGTCTCATATTCTTTGAGATATGCAGGAGGTTTTATATTTCTCTTTGGTCTGCTTGAATTTTCTTCAGTTCTATCATCGTTTGTTTCTGCATCTATGAATTCATCTTCTTTTTCGGCATTTGTTTCTTCGTCACCATCTTGAATATACCTGACTTGTCTATTTTCTTCTTTTTCTGTGAACTTTATATCACTTTCATCAAACCTAACATCTCTTGATACTATTACTATATTTTCTTCTGGATCCCATAATCTATAACCAACTGTACTGTATCCGACCATTCTCGTTACTTTGGCCCTCTTCGCTAGTTTGTCCGGCTTGGGTATAATAGTGGCCCATGCCTTTGAACCAAACACTCTCAACTTTGATAAATCATTTTTTTCGAAGAATTTTTCACTTGGTGTCTTGAAATCTATCGCCCATGATGGAGATCTGTTTAACTGATAAGCTGCACACTGTATCGCTTCGCACCACAGATGTTTTGGCAGATTGGTCTCAGCTAGGAGAGTTCTTATTTTGTCACAAAGGGATCTGTTCATGCGTTCGCTGACCCCATTTTGTTGACTTGTGTAAGGTAAGGTGTACTCTACGCTTATACCCTTATTTCTGCAAAAAAATTTCAAACTGTTCGCTGTGTATTCTCCTCCTTGGTCACAACGAATCCTTTTTACTTTATTCCCCGTATCGTTCTCAATTCTTAAAATATAGTTCATCAGTTTTTCAGTTGCTTCTGATTTACTTTTCAGAGGATATACAACACAAAAATGTGAAAAATCGTCAATTACAGTCATAAAGTATTTCTCACCGTTGGGTCCGGGCTGTCTGATTGGTCCTGCTATATCCGAGTGTAACATTTCGGCTACCAGGTTACTTCTTGGTCTTGGAACAGGTTTGAATGGGCATCGGGTGGCTTTACCTTCCATACAGGGACTGCAAGTATTATCAGACACAGGTAAGTTTAATATTTTTAGATTTTTCCTATTTAAATGGCCTAATCTCTGGTGCCATAAATCAGCTGTTTCAGTAACATTACACATTTCATGCTTATATAATTCGGCTGTTAACTTGTACAACTTTCCATTAATGTAACCATTAAGCGAGGTATTCTTGTTAAATATTTTGACATCATCTTTACTAAAATTTACATTGAAACCTGCCTCTACAATTTTTTTAACTGACAGCAAATTATATGATACATCTCTCACAATTAACGCATGAATATTAATAGTGGTGTTTTGATATTTTATTTTAAGTTTACCTCTTTTATTGGTTGTTATGCACTGGCCGTTTGCTACAAATATCTTAACATTGTTATTTGTATATGAAATGTCAGTCATATAGCTTACATACTTTTCATTAATTAGATGTTCCGTACATCCCGAGTCTATAATAAGTTCAATAGTACTACAGGACTCACCTAGATTGGCTGTAATGTCACTAGCTATGAAACTAATTTCCTCATCTTGTACCTCGACTGCCGAAGCCTGGTGAAAAGTTGGTTGCCTATGGAAGTTTCCGCTTGAGCTTCCTCTAAATGAACGTCCACGCCCTCTTGGATGGCTCCGTCCTCGTCATGATGACCGTCCTCGATGTTGTCCTTGTCCTCGTCCAGATCCTCTGCATTCAAATGATTTGTGGCCAGATTTCCCGCATTCTCGTTGATATCACCGCCACTGTCCATTTTCATTTTGGTTTCCACGTCTAGAAGTCTTGCTTTGACAAATTCTATGTTTAATTGTTTTTCGGTTGCCATGGTTTCTATTGACGTAATGACTTGATCATAAATCTTGGGTAATGAAGATAATAGATAACAGATCTGGTCTTCTGGATCGACCGTGACGTTTATTGCGGCTAGCTCACTCAATAAGCTGTCGAATTTTAGGAAATATTGTTGCAGATCTCTTTCGTTTTCGTATCTTAGCGTAATTAGTCTTCTTTTCAAATATAATCTGTTGCATACTGTCTTCCTCTCGAATATTTCTTCTAGCGATGTCAGCATTTCTTTTGTAGTTTTTCCCTTTTTTATTATGTCAATGTACTTATCACTCAGACATTGTACTAACGTCGACTTCGCTCGCGAATCATCTTTGGCAAATGCTTGTAATTGCTCTTTAGTCGTAGGTTCCTCTTGCAACACATGTCCTAGTTGTTTTTCATCTAGTAATAATTTAATTCTAAATTTCCAATTACTAAAATTTCCCGTTTCCGTCAACACTGGTAAAAATGACCCCGCAGTAGCCATTTTCTATTTTTATTCGTGGATCGCAACCCGATATAGTTATATTTTGTAATAACTATTAACGCTCTGCTACCATGTTGATTTTATAATAACACAACAACAAAATAGCAGCTATGACAACGGTGGAATGGGTAATGTGCCACAGATAAGTAGACACTAGTGCTGTGACTACTAACTAGTGATGTAGTACATCTCAACATTTTGCACACTCATAAGGATCCAGCACCGTAATGTGTGGCGGTGTGTACCTAACTTAATTTAATTTAATTGTGTTTTAAAAATTATGACTTGTAAAATGTACTTTTACCAATAAATATCTGTATTCTGTATGCTAGCATATTTTTAGGTTCTTCATTGCTCCACCATTGGGCTAAATTATATAGTTTAATTTATGTGATTCACCACGAGAAATTAGAAAAAATGTCTGGCCAGTCCTTAAAGTCGAGAAGTAATAAAGATAGTACGTTCACTTAGTAGTACAAACGAGGTAGTTTGGAAGCTAAACATGTTCCCGCGGTCAATGATTAGTGGATATTTTCGGTAACTGAAGTTCCATTCCGACCATATTCCGACATTTTCCTTGACGTGTGATCAGGGTCTACCGTGCAAAAACACACAGGCTCAACTCAACACGTTTTTACGACACTTGTGATATGGCGCCATGGATACATACGTGTGAAAAATGGCGATGTCCACAGGCGCTGTGAATCGTTTGTGAATTCAAATAAAATTTGAATATGCCCAATGTTGTGGTACCAGTTAAAATATCAGCTAATGGTCGTGATTTTATGAGCTGTTATAAAATTATGTCGATTTGTGCTTCAGGTCCCTTGAACAAAGTCAGTGATTCTAAATGTGGCCTCATTTTAGTGGGTTACGTTCTTCGGTTTCCGTTCGGGAAATAGCGTCACGTAAATTTTACAGTGTTAAAGGGCACAATGATAATATTGTAGTAGTACGTCACGAAACGTATTTTCGAGTTAAATTTAGCTGAAATTCATTTCCATGAAGATACGCCTTGGGCCTGAGCCGCGTATTTGAATAATTTATACTATTTCGCATTCCCAAAGCACTCGATTCCTAATGAGGCCTGTGCCTTGCTGTTACCAAAGTAAAGGCAAAAACTGTACCTAATCATCTTTAAAATAATGAGATTGTTACTGTCACATAAAATAAAGAAGCATAACTTACTCCTTAAGGCTTTTTCGGATTAGTATAAATATCCATTATCTGGAACTGAACGTATTTCGCGTTCTGGAGGTATTTGCCTTTATTCTGCTTGTCATAAAAAAAGAGGAGGTTCTTCGGTCATTGTCATGTTTTTTATTCATTCTTAACTTACACTTACCTTCAGAGTGGTCCCACATTAGTGAAGATGGGGCCCATAAGGACTGACTCATCTAGGCTAACCAAATATTATTGACACGCATTTTGTAATTAGCGCATTAGCTCTTAGAAACCATAGATTTAGGCAGTAGTTTAGTTTAGTTTACTCGTATTTCATTGTACAATTTTCACAGAACATTTTTCTTACATTTTATTACTTATCGTACAGCGATCGTCGAGATATGTAATAATAAAACATTGAAAACGAATATAATTATGTGTTAAGTATATACGATATATTATTATGTATTAGTATGTATACCTACAATTAAAATGAAATGAAAATCAAATTAAATGTCAAGTCAGGTTATTCCTGTGTATACAATACAAATACAATGTCAAGAGAAATACAACGATGTCAATAATTTACAAGATTAAATAAAAATAAAAATAGGGTACAGAGAGTACCAATCAAATAACATAATAAAAATATAAAACAATGTCAAAATCAATTATGAGAAATAAAGCACTAGGAAATTATAAAAAATATGACGGTTCTAGATATTTACCTAATACTAACAAACAAATATTATATAATTATAGTCTATATCTTAATTGTATGAATTCTTTTACGGAGTAGAATGGCTTCTTCAATAAATAAATGGTTTCTAAGTTTGCGTTTGAATGTTTCGTCGCAGCTCTCAGTCTTTATGTCATCAGGCAGGTGCTCATAGTACGTTGGTCCAATGATACGCGGATTTCTTTCATGCAGAACTGTGCGACGCGGCACCGTCCGAAGGTTTCCCGTGCTGCGGAGGCACTTGCCAAGAACTCCCACTGGCTCAAACTCGGCTAGATGTCTCCGCGTTAACATAATGATCTCGTAGAGGTAGTGGGAGTAGTGGGTCATAATCCTGTGTTCCACAAACAACTCTTTGCACGACTGTCACTGATTCAAGCCAAGCATAGCACGCAGTGCTCGTTTTTGCATAATCATGACTCTGCCAGCGTCAGTCGAGTTCCCCCACAGGATTACGCCGTACGTCATAAGCGAATGGAAGTGGGCAAAGTATGCTTGCCTCAGCGCATCAAAAGAAATCAACGGTTTAAGTTTGCGTAAGGCAAACACCGCACCACCCAGCTGGTCACACAGTAAATCCACGTGTGGCTTCCAACTCAAAGTTGAGTCCAAGGTAAAGCCTAAGAATTTGCATTTGTCACTCATTGGGATGTTGCACTGCATGTTAGTATTTGACCGAGAAGAGCATAATGTTCGATTTAGTCACGTTTAGTACGAGTCTGTTTGCCGAGAACCATCTCTTCAGTTGATCACATGCCGTATTGATCTTTTCGTTCATTTGAGCGTATGTACGCGCACTCACTACTACTGTGGTGTCATCGGCAAACAGAACGACTTTACCTTCCGTTATGGCTGATGGTAAATCGTTTATAAACGCTAAAAATAGGGTATTTCCCAGTGCTGATCCTTGAGGAATCCCGATCGTCACGCTACCGCTGCCTGATCTCATTCTTTTTCCTTTTGACATCACCTCCACTGTTTGAGTTCGGTTTGACAAAAACGATTTTAAAAGGTCACTACTACGCCCTTGCAGTCCATAGCGCTTAAGCTTTTTTATTAGTAGCTCGTGATTTATGATGACGAAAGCCGCAAGTCGCAAAAAATTCCAGCTGTTTTTTGCTTCTCGTCGATGCTGGTAGTGATTCTGTTGACCAAATTGTATGCTGCCGTTGTCGTGGACATCTGCTTCCTATAGGCAAACTATCGGCGTTTCATTAAATGTTGTGAACAAATGGACTCAACAATTTTGGATATGTTAGGTACTATCGATATTGGCCTATAATTATCAACGCATGTTTTGTCTCCCTTATACACCGGGCACACTCGCGTGCAGTAAGTGAATTATAAAGTAATTACCGAAAAGGAGAAGGCGGGACGACCGTGGTACGTGTTGTACGGATTGGCGAAGACTAGCCCAGGGCTGAGCCGAGTGGCGGAAAAAGGGGAGGCCTTTGCCCAGCAGCGGTAATATAAAATAACTCAGTATTAAATACCATTAAATATTACATAAAGTAACATTATTATATCAGTATTAAGTAAATAAGTCAAGGCCTTCCTACAACCATTATCATTTTAGCCAATAAGAAGTTGAAATAGAAAATTAGAAACGAGGTGGCATAGAGCAAATTAAGTTCAACGACCCTATTAGGTACGAATATAACAACAATGTTGAATGTTGATGTTGATGTTAGTTAATGACTTAAAGTTGTGAACATTAAAGGCTTGCATGAGAGTTTATCGTACCTACCTACCGATCGTAACAGTAAATCTGCCGAAGCTATAAAACTTTTGTGAACGAATAAATTTGGACGAAAAGAAGCCACACGGCTATACTCATAATGTATGCACTCTTAACAACAAGGAAACGAGTCTTCATTCCCGCAAAAAAACTGTAAGTCCTCCTTAAGGCCTCCACACACCGGTCGCGGGCGTGGGCCGGTGGTAATTTAGTGTTTGTAAAATATACCGAATATGAAAATATGCCGAAGGGTATTTGCCTTACACGCCTTTTTCAAATTCAGCAAAACAGACGATTGACATTTTGTATTTTTTATTGCGATTAGGATTATTTTTATTTCAAATGTATTTGTTTTCTGTCAAATGTGATAAAAAACATTGTGTGCAACACTTACGGTAAGAATTTTACAAACTCGAGTCATAAAAGCCCTCCGCTTTCGGCTTCTAATAGACTATCGTTCGTAAAACATCTCTTAGCGTAGGTACTTGTGGCGCAATGTACTATTATGTTTTCGGGTATATATATATATATATATATTTTTTTTTTTTTTTTTTATATATCGGGCCATACACATCACGTGTCGAAAATTAACCATAAAAACTTTAAAAAGTTAAGTGCCGGGAATTATATACCTAAGTTTATTAAATTTTGCAAATATTTGCTACTTTCTCGCAATCGAAGTGAAAAAAAAAAATGTGTAAGTATATGTAACTCGGGCATGAGTGAGCCATTTAACCCCTCGACTGTCCACCCAAGTCAACGGGCGGGCGAGAAACATCTCAGGTAAAATACCTCCTTTTATGCACTTGTTTTACAATCTACTATTTCCACATGCTAGGTATTCAATCTTATTTCATACACTGTCATAAAGAATTTGATACGGAATATTTTTATCACTTTATCCGTCGTATATTCAATTTCACTTGTTTTCTTTATTATTGCTTTTAAGGGGAGCTCCGTCGAGTCGTCATGGTAACATGATCCCGGTTCAACTTGAGATCACAGAGCAAACGATGATAAAGACTCAAGAGAAGGCTTGACAGAAGGAATCATATGTAAAGGTAAGGCTGCACAACGTTTCTTCCAATATAACTTTATGGACGACCGCTTTAGCCTAGTTGGTAGTGACCCTGCCTACGAAGCAAGAGGTCCTGGGTTCGAATCCCGGTAAGGGCATTGATTTGTGTGATGAGCACGAATATTTGTTCCGGAGTCATGGATGTTTTCTATGTATTTAAGTATTTATTTCTCTATATAAGTATCTATATCGTCGTCTAGTACCCATAGTACTAGCTTTGCTTAGTTTGGGACTAGGTTGATTTGTGTAAGATCGTCCGCAAATATTTATTATTATTATGTATGTCTTTCCCGCTCACGGGACAATGTTGTCCCGGACCTTTGGGAGGCGTGCGTGGGGCTTGGTACCTACAAAGTACCAACTGAGCCAACATGTAGATGCCCTTTTGACAATTTAATGAAATGGAAGTATGTAGTACACCGAGCGGATGCTGTCCCTGCCCGTGTTATGGGACGCACACAGAGACAGCTGCACCGGCTGGGGTGTATAGGGACTATTGCTGGTTGATGGAATCTAAAGTAAACGGGTTATTGGGTGAAAATGATGGACTAGTGGCTGGGCTATTGGGTGAAACATCGGACGCCTGCCTAATAAACTGTCTCATTTTTTATCTCTGGCAGACGGTGACTCGCCAACTGCTAGATGGGCCCCTATGAATAGCGACATTAAAAAATGGCCTAAGGGCAACACCAGTCAGAGAGGCTGGGGGGGGGGGTAGAGAGGTGGCACTGAACTCTAAACATATAGCCAACTTGCCATTTAGGTGTCCACATCTACCCTCGAGCAACAGCTCTTGCGACTCCACTCTGGACAGCCAGTTAAGGCAAGCCAGAGGTGGGGGGCCTGTCCAACCAACCACCCGATCGGTTCAGCCTGACCACAGGACACCCCCAGGAGCACTCAGGTACGTAAGGTCGGTACTCCCTAACAGCCCGCCACAAGCTGCCTTACGTTGACTGATTGTACCAGAAATCTGGTGGGCGATGGGGCCGTCACATCCCTTATTATTATTATTATTTTGTTTCTTTAAATTTCTCAGTATTTACCTAAATACTGGTGTAATGGGAAGCACGGGCCGAAGCCAAGTGCATCTCATATACCTATTACGTTTTAATTAAGAGATTTTATAGATTTTGATGATGATGACTTGAGAGAAGATCTTGATGATGATGATCTGAGAGAACATCTTGATGATGATGATCGAATAGATGTTCTTGGTTATGGTTTGACTTAGGTGGAAAAAGAGAAACTGATGGGTGTGCATGGATTTGTACGTTAGTGAGTGAATCATTCTGTAGGAATTTTCTGACTATTCTACAAGTGTTTAGAATGACAGCTTTCTGCATTGCAATATAAGAAAACGGTGGTAATGATAGGGTTTTGATAGAGGTATGCAACTGTTGAGGGATGACACCTGTAGTGGACAACACGATGGGTACTATGGTGACGTTTCTCAGTTTCCATATTCTGGTTATTTCATCCTTTAAATCGGTATATTTGGTTAGTTTACCAGCTTATATTTATTGTACTTTGTAAGTTATGGGTGTTTGGAATTGCTACGTCATTTAAAAGAGCTGTCTTATTGATTTTGTCCACTACAGTGATATCCGGTCTATTGAAGTGTGTAGTTCGGTCTGTTAAAATGGCTCTATCGAAATACATTATATGGGTTTGGTTTTCTAGCACATTTTCAGGCGTATACTTGTAGTACGGAATGGCTGGATGAGGAATTAGGTTATATTTAATTGCTAGTTTCTGATGTACTATGTTGGCAACTTGGTCGTGTCTGTGCTTGTAGTCAGTTTGAACTATTGATCTGCATGCTCCGGTGATGTGTTGAATGGTTTCTCCTGGGCTATTGCACTTCCTGCATAAATCTAAAGTTCTATTTTTATAATGAATTTTTGATAGTTGCGGGTCTCGATAACCTGATCCTGAATAGCCATCATGAAGCCCTCAGTCTCTGGGAAAAGCTCGCCGTGATTTAACCATGCGTTCGACGCCACTTTGTCGACATTGTGTTGGCTTAAATCTTGGCGGTGTCTTCCGTGTAGAGACTTCGCACTCCACTGGGCTATTTTGGTTGTATGGTCGGTGAGCTCTTCGGTTTTTTGGGTGGTTCGGTCTTTTAAATTCAAAGGTGTAAACTAGTGTTCATTCTGTTCTATTGCTGCGTGGATGAGAGAGGAGTTTGATTTCTGATGAAAATATGGTCTTAAAGCTGTAATTTGTTTATTATGTAAGTTGGTTACATCTATGAGACCTCTATCACCCTCCTTTCTTGGCAGAGTTAATGATAAAATAAATTAACACAAGGTCCATTTGTGATGAAAATCTTTAATAATACAAAATACCAAGAATATATGTAGAGGAAAAAAAAACAAACGATGGCGCAAGAAAAATAAAAAGGTCATACGTCATACGTGAGCTGGCTACAAAAGCGGGAAATTCAAATTATATTTTTAACACTTTGTATGCAGGATCTAAATAGGATGGTGTTTTCGGAACTTAATCATAGTGTTTATGGTGCGCTGGAAAGATTTAAGATCGGATTTACTACATCTGATGATGCCAAAAGAGTATGTCAGCACAGGTATTGCGTATATTTACTGCTTTTATCGTATTTCTTGAATTTAGTTGGGTTTTAAGAATGGAATTAAGTCTGTGTTTGAACTGGATCTTTAATTTGTTTTTTGTGTCTTGTATCCTAATTTTTCATCTAGTGGGTCGATCGTTTCACCGGTCTCCAGAGTATAACTATGTTTGTAACTTCTCCCAGCTTTCACAGAATTGATTTTGCACTTATCTATCCCGAACTCCATCTGAATAACTCGTGAGAATACTTCGGTTATATTAGCTAATTGATCAAGGTCGGTTTCGTCAGAGGCATATAATTTAATGTCATCCATGTAGAGTAGATGATTCAGGTGTATTTCGTCTTATTATTATTATGTACAGATTTATTCATGAATAGTGGGACACATTCACAAAGTAGGTATACAAGTATGGATGGAAATATAAAATATTCCTTGGACAATTTAAGTCTTCAAGCTCATTGTTACTTAAGTATTTGTTATTTTCCGCCAACAATTCGTTACCTAACAACGGCTCCTAACATTAATGTTATATCCATCTATTTATTAATTTTTATTTATTAAATACATTTTTTTACATGGTCACCGTGTTGCACAAGCCACTATTTAAAACCGGGGGGTAAACACGTAACGTTCCGAACGCGCGTCGGTACAATTTAACTGTCAATTTTCCATATGAAAAGTGACATTTAGAGCTACCTGACGCGCGTACAATGCGTTACGTGATCGACCTACTGGACGCCCTATAAGATCTATAGCCGTATTTCGATTTAATTGAACGTGTAAGGCCTCTCACAGACTGGCGCGGCCTGGCCGCGGCGGACAATAGAAAACTTGTCATTAGCTGTCAAATTTACTATGGTCCGCCACCGCAGGCCGCGCCAGTGTGTTGCAGGCTTTAAGCTATTTACGCAATTGGTTTCTGTCAGTTTATTACCTTTTCGAGTATATTACCTTATTTGTCTCACCTCATTATAAGTGCGAAAATAGAGGTTACTACACACTTAAGGGGATGACTCGATTCTTGTAAACCACGCCCCCGTGCAAGACAAAACGTTTACTTTGTGTTTTTCGCACACGCGAATATGAAATGGTACTAACTTCGGGAATGGAAATATCTAAATGTGTAAAGTTTTAATCATATTTGCTTCGATGAGATTTTATAAGTCACCGTTAGAAAACATCCAAGACTTTATTATTAATAATCATCAACGAGTGAGAGCGTGCTATGGAAAATAGGTTTACCCTTGTTTTAACGACAAACGTTTCATCGAAAGCATGGCATGAAAATTCGGAGAAACAATGCAATCGGTGCAACGTTTGTCGGTTGAATAAAGGACTCCCGGAAAAATAAGTATATCCCGATCACCCACCGTCCGCTGTTCTTTTCATAAACAAATATCTTAACTTTACACTACTTTAACTTAAAAATACAAGTATCTGCGACCCCCTTCAAGAGGCTACGCGGCCCCCCAGAGGGTCGCGACTAACATGTTGAAAAACGCTGTTTTAGATGGATATAGAGGCAGGAAAATAATCTTGAAACATAATGGCCGCAATTCTGAGGCATTAAACATTTAAATGGCCCGTTCAAGGGATAAATGTAAGCACGTAATAAGTTTTCGGGACGATGTTTAGTTATTACAACTCAAGATTTTCTCCTTTAATATAAATTATTTTTACTAAGCAATTTCGCCGATAGAATGGCAAAATGATTTTTATCGAACATGCTCGTATCGTAAAGCCTCGTATTTTGTTTGAAAAAGTAAGTACCTAATTTTCATCCACCAAATTTTAAAAGTTAAAACTCTTCCCTGCTTAGTAGTATAATATTCCATAGATAACCCATTATTTCCCGCTGCGTTAACTTATTAAAATCCTTACAGCATCCTAAATCGAGCATGCCACCCGCAAACCGCGCGGTTTTCATAGTGATATTTTTTTAATGATTTTTTTTTCGCTACTTGTTTATGGTCAGAAGAAAAATAAATGAAAAAGTTTAAAAATGTTGGTAGTTTTAACATTAAAATTAAGGAAATGTGTTCCAAAATACTTTAAAACCGCGTTGAGTGTATAAGATAGTGTGAAAGTGAATACCGCATTTGGAAGAATCGAAAAGTGTATCAAAGTAAAAGTATCACTGTAGGCATTAAATATTAGATTGGTCACAAACTGTTGTTTTTAGGGTTCCGTACTCAAGAAGTAAATCGGGACCCTATTACTAAGACTTCGCTGTCCGTTCGTCCGTCTGCCTGTCACCAGGCTGTATCTCAAGAACTGTGATAGCTAGAGAGTTGAAATTTTCACAGATTATGTATTTCTGTTGCCGCTATAACAACAAATACTGAAAAAAATTGTTTTAAGGGGGGCTCCCATACAACAAACTTGATTTTTTTGCCGTTTTTATAGATAATGGTACGGAACCCTTCGTGCGCGAGTCCAAGTCGCACTTGGCCGGATTTTGATGTCTTTGTACATGTTTGAGAAAAGCAAGCAAGCAAACCGAAATGGCCTGACTCGTCTTCTTGGTACTACTTAGGTATTTATACTGAGTTGGATCTATCAAACCCCGCAATGTAGTAAAACTTGCATGCAATTCCTTGCATGTGTAATTCGCGCTTTAGAAATATAATGAGGTATTTGACGTTAAAAAAATACAACACATACAGACGATCACAGAGCGGAACAAACTCGGTTCGTAAACTGCGATGTGACAGACAAGGATAAAACCTCAGAGCATAGAATACTAGAGAGAGGACAAGCCGCCGGCGGCCGTGTCGCAGCTGTATGCTCAATGGGCATACACTGCCATACTGTGCACGCGTGCTGGGGGGTAATCACGTAACGTTCCGAACGCGCGTCGGTACAATTTAACTGTCAATTTCCAATATAAAAAGTGACATTTAGACCTACCCGACGTTCGTACAATGCATTACGTGATCGACCAACTGATCGCAGAGAATATTACGTTTTTTCCCAAAATGCCTGATATGATGCGCGTTTATTGTCAAATAAGCGTGTATGTATACAAGAGTGTGTGTTTTAGATGTGTGCGTGATTTGTCTTGTCAATTACTTGGGCGTTGTGTGGGTTAATGTACTTGCGACAGGCTCACTCTATACAAATCGGCCGCCATGTCCGATCTCCTTATATTCATACATCTGTGGATAAAACCGTTACATTTATTTTATTTTATTTAACCTTTATTTATTCCATATTGTTAGTGTTAGTAAACTTAAACTAGTAGTAAAGTAAACTTTTACTAAATCTAAAAGTTGTGTTATTTTATGTTTTATACAATAATTTCTTTCTTATCTGTTTTTTTTTGAATTTATACGGACCCCGTTCGGGTAAAAGCCTCCTCCATGTCATGCCATTTTTCTCGGTCTTTAGCCAACTGCATCCAGCTATACTTCGATTTTTTTAGCATTAGAAATTCGATAAACAAAGAAGCAGGTGTCGTAAACCTGTTTCTTTAGACGTTAATAATAAAATATTAAATTACTGTGTATTTTTGTTTGTTACATCATAGGTACTTATCAATGATTTCACATTTCCTATCACTTAGGTTTGTAAATATTATATATAATTATATTATTATTAACTATTCCTAACCTTTTTTTTTTTTTTTTTTTTTTTTTTTTTTTACGTTGGGGGAATGCATTGATGCACCGTCCGCCCAGTCGGAGGGGGACCGGACAGGTGTGTGGGACTCCAGGACAGAAGGTCCAGACTACCCACTAAACCCCCAACGATTGTCCAGCCATTTTCGCTTACAAGGAGGGTCAAAGGTTCGCTTACGCATGCAACTTTGACCCTCGCGACTAGCCCGCTTTACAGGCCTGGCCAGGGAGAGCGCCCCGGGACAATTTCGAGGCGCTTCAGACTCGTGGACTTTTGGTTAGCTAGGGTCCCCTAACCCTGCAACCTGGTCCACTACGGCGGGGGGAGCAAGTGCGCATAACGCCGACGTGCGCGCCCCGCTCTACGTCTGCGGATATGGGGAGCGGAAGGGTCGTCCTCCCGCGCTCCTTCCGCAGCCTCCTTCTGCGCCATTACGGAATTGCAGAAGGAGGCCATTGCTTCCCATGACCTCTCGCTGTCAAGCATCTTAGATACAATGGTTGGCAGCGAGAGGTCCCCACCCAATACATCGGACAACTATTCCTAACCTAACCTAACCTTTCACTACATTAAATTGGGTGGTTTTAACCTTAAAATGCATGTATATCAAGTGGTCTCTCTGAAATAAGTAAGTCGAACCTATTTTAGCTTAATTTGAAGCTTTGCCGACCTCGTCCACCTCCACCACACACTAGTGCGATGTAACCTTGTAGTTATTAGGAGTTATTATTTAGTAAATAGTATCAGAGTAAGGGCCGCACTCAGGCACCTGAATTGAACCGCACTATCAACGACAGATAATAACAATAACAACAACAATAACAAATAACTTTAACGGAAAACAATGAAACTTAAAAACTCAAAACAACAAGATTCTGGGATAATGACAAAGTATCGCACTTGCATTCGCATGACATACGAGATAAACGTAGTGATTGTATACTCTTTGTACGAGATGAGAGTGACGTTTAACATTTTATCATTTTAACATTTTATCCGACCGATTGCAAATGTCAAAACGCTAAACTCTTATTTGTAAGCCTTATGGTAGCGTATACATACGTATATACCAGCCTTTATGCTGATTGTATCAGGTGATGTGTACCCGGCGGTATATTGACAGATTTAAGTATCTATGGCAGTCGGCATGTATTAAAAAAGTTGAGAAACATAGCGGGGAGATGGTTCGGTGGTAAAAGGGGATTGCTATTTTGTATTTCAATTGTTTTGGTCAATAAACCAGTTTATTCAATAAAAGAGGGTTTTAATTCTTGAAATAGTTGGGACGGACTCTACATTTCAGAAGTGGGGATTCAAAATCTACGCGCATTACGCTCGGAAAAGACGAAAATATATGTAATATTGTTTGGAAGAAACGTACCGGTGAAAGCAATGGGTAAAAACAAAGAAAGGAGATCACGATCACGTAAAAGAAAACATACTGATCGAAGCAACAAAAGTCGGTCAAAATTAATGTTCAAACGGACGAGACGAGGTAGTTCGAGTAGACGCAGTATACGTACACGTACGCCGAGTTTAGACAAGCATTCTACAAGAAATGGTCGCTGTGATCGTAGTGTACATTCATATCGATTTGACGACTATGATGAACCGAATCTTCGTGACGGACGGAAAAGTAGATCGCGTGAACGTCGCCGGCATCATTCTCGGCCTCACGAAAGAAGCCGAAGCCATCGCCGTCAGCCGTCAACGCGTGATGGTGGACGGAATAGCAGGTCACGGGAGCGGCGGCAGCGGCACTCGAGACATAGCAGTGGCCGGAGGCATCACATTGGTGGAACAAGGAGTAGGTCGAAAGATAGATACAGTGTGGCATCGCAGCAAGGCCATGTAAGTAATTTGGACACTGAATCAGGTAATAATGTTGTAAAATTGTTGTCCGATTTAGTTAAGTCGTTAGTAAATAAGCGGCCAGAAGGGAATAAGTTCCCGGTCCTGGGTAATGTTATACCTGAATTTGATCCAATGGTAAAGGGCCAAACAATACACATTTGGCTGAAAAAGGTTGAAGAATGTGCAAAATTGTATAAATGGGAGGACGATCAAATAATACACTATGCTTTGCCAAAGTTGGCTGGCGTTGCTCGCACCTGGTATCAGGCTCTTCCCACTATGTCGTTTTCGTGGCCCGAGTGGAAGAATAAACTTACTGATTCATTTCCAAGTAGTGATGATTATGCTGAACTTTTAACCGAAATGTTGTCCAAGAGAGTAAGATATAATGAATCGTTAGAGTTATATTACTATGAGAAAATTAATTTGCTGCATCGATGTGAAATAACAGGTAAACGCGCCGTTGATTGTTTGTTGTACGGGATAGAAGACCGTTCTTTAAGGCTCGGGGCAAAAGCCCTTAAGTGCCAAGAACCTGAACAGATCCTAGAATATTTTCAATCTATAAGGCAACAGTCACGTGATCAATTTAGGAATAATCAGGACAAAAAGTTTAATGCCCCAAGCACCAATCCGCAAGCGACCCATAAAATAACCAAGCCACAAACCGGTGCAACTACATCCCCAATTTGCTACAATTGTAATGAACCTGGCCACTACAGTTTTAAGTGTACGAAGAAAATACTAAAATGTACAATTTGTCATCGCTTAGGACATACAAATAGTAACTGTGATAAACAAAGTAATGGTCCCACTAACAAAAATAGTACCAGTGTAACCGAAAAAAATGTGATGCAGTTGAATTCGGGTAGTATTGACGATAATAAATATAGGATAGATTTAAAAATAAATGGAAGTTTGATCAATGGGTACGTGGATTTAGGAAGCCAATGTACACTTTTACGTTTTGGCGAGGCATTGAAATTGGGTCTTACGTGGGTAACCAATAATTTACCTTCTTTACGAGGTATTGGAGGTAATATCGTATTACCGATTGGATTAGTTAACGTCGTCATTGAAATACAAGGAATTTCAGAGCAAGTAGAGGTGCTTATAGTAGAGGATAGTGTTATTAAGTATCCTATTCTGATCGGACACACTTTTACGGAAAAACCGGGAATAATTATTACTAAAACATGGGAGTCATTAGTTTTCGAACATGATTATCAAACTAAACTAAACTTAACTTTACAAACGGACACCGTGGTTCATCCACACGACACAATCGTGGCACCAATTAAATGCGATTTGCAGTATTCTGGTATGGCTTATGTGCACGGCACATTACGCGGTTTACCGGACAGTCAATTCTATTTGATGGCGGGTGAATATAGTATTAAGGAGGGACGTGGCGTGTTAATATTAATTAATGTTTCACACAATACTATTCGTTTAGAAGCCGGGTCATTGATTACTCGCGCTTTACGTACCAACAATACATTGGATGTTAACGTATTAAATCTGGATGACTCTGATACAGATAATAGTTTTAATTATGGACAGCAATTAACGGAAAATGAACTGAGTCGGCTTAAAACATTATTGAAAACGTACGAATCATGTTTCTCAAATAACTTAAAAGATCTCGGCCTCACTAATGTGACTCAGATGGAAATAGAATTGACGGACGATAAGCCCGTTGTATACCGTCCCTATAGGCTTTCATATGTAGAAAGGGAACGCGTTCGATCAATGGTACAGGAAATGCTCGATGCGGATATTATCAGCGAATCAATTTCTCCTTACGCAAGTCCTATTCTCCTTGTCAAGAAAAAAACGGGTGAACAGAGGCTTTGCGTGGACTACCGCGCGCTAAATCGAAAAACAAAAAAAGAGCATTATCCTTTACCACTGATCGACGATCAGCTTGACATGTTGGCAGGCCATTCAATTTTTATTACGCTGGACTTAGCTTCCGGCTATTATCAGATACCCATTGCAGAGAAATCTCAGGAAAAAAGTTCGTTTGTCACCCCTGATGGTCAATATCAATTTAAACGCATGCCTTTTGGCTTAGCAAACGGTCCATCAGTGTTCCAACGCACTATGAACAAAATACTTACCGAGGCAAAGCTTAAGTATGCGCTAGTGTACATGGATGACGTGTTGATTCCAGCTCACACTTTCGATGAGGGTCTATGTCGCTTAGAAGAAGTTCTTGGCCTTATGCGAGACGCTGGGTTGACCCTTAAGCTCAAGAAGTGTCATTTCTTTTACACAGAAATTGATTTTCTTGGATTTCGAGTGAATAGCGAAGGTATTCGCCCTGGCTTAAAGAAAACTGAGGCAATATCAAAGTTTCCAAAACCAGAAAACGTACACGATTTGAGACGTTTCCTAGGTTTAACAAGCTTTTTCAGACGTTTTGTGAAAGGTTTTGCGCTTATAGCTCGTTCGCTTACTGACCTTCTAAAGTCCAATTTTGAATGGAGGTGGGAGGAAGAGCATATGAGAGCGTTTGAAACGTTAAAAGAAAAATTAATTGAACGCCCGATTCTTGCTCTATACGATGCCCGATTAGAGACAGAGCTTCATACAGACGCGTCAAAATATGGGGTAGCAGGTATTTTGATGCAATGTCAAACAGATGGTTTGATTAGGCCCGTGGCGTATTACAGTCGGAAAACAACACCATACGAACAGAAGATGCACTCGTTCGAACTTGAAACTTTAGCCGTGATATCATCATTGAGCAAGTTCCGTGTATACCTTTTAGGTATTTTTTTCAAAATAGTTACTGACTGTAATGCGCTGCGAACCACTCTCACCAAGAGAGATCTTATACCACGTATATCCAGGTGGTGGGTGCAGTTCCAGGAATACGACTGTGAGATCGAGTACCGACCTGGTACTCAGATGGCGCATGTGGATGCTCTCAGTCGTGCCCCTGTGACTGAACCTAGTCCAGACGATGATTCACACGTAATCGACATTTTGCAAGTTGATGTAAAGGACTGGATATCGACAGTTCAAAGTAATGATAACGAAATAATTAGGATCAAAGAGATATTACAGGATAAAAATACAAAACTTGCTGCTGATGTGCACAAAAACTATCAGCTGAAAGGCAATTACGTGTACAAGATTGTTGAAGACGGAATACGTTGGGTAGTTCCAAAATCGGTAAGGTGGCAGGTCCTGCGCATGAATCACGATGATGTGGGACATTTTGGATATGACAAAACGCTGAGTAGGATTCGAGGCCTATTTTGGTTTCCCAAAATGCGACGTTTTGTTAAAAAGTACGTAGAGGCATGTCTTCAATGTGCACATCATAAGAGACCCGGTGGTTGTAAAGAAGGTATGCTCCATCCAATACCAAAGTTGGAGATACCATTCCACACACTACACGCAGACCATTTAGGACCATTCGTTCGTTCCAGGAGAGGCAACACTTACATATTAGTAATAATAGACGCATTCACAAAATTTGTTAGTATTAAAGCAGTTAGAGATACAAAAACTGCAACAGCTATTCGAGCATTTAAAGAACATTTTAGTTACTTTGGCGCACCCACACGACTGATCACTGATCGAGGATCATGTTTCACGAGTGCGAAATTTAAATCTTTTGTTGAAAACTTAGGTATCAAGCATATACTAAATGCAGTCGCAACACCTAGAGCGAATGGACAGGTGGAACGATATAACCGAACTATCACGGAGGCATTGAGCACTAAATGCCATGGCCAAAGTGATAGCTCTTGGGACGAACATGTAGGTAGCGTACAATTGGGTATGAATACTACTTTGAACAAAGCAACTGGCAAAAGCCCTTCAGAGCTCTTGTTCGGGTTTAAGTTGGTGACCTTATCGGAAAATATATTAGGAAACGTAATTAGCGAAACGATTGAACCACTGACTGACGATCATCTGAAGACCTTGAGATCAGCAGCCAGTGAATCAATACAAAGACAACAAAAGGCATCAAAAATAACTTTCGATAAGCACAGGAAACCTGGGCCTAAATATAACGTAGGCGATCTAGTAAGAATTGAAAGAAATATATTTGATAAAGATCTTGTCGGAAAATCTAAAAAGCTGGCTCCTAAATTTCACGGACCCTACCGTATAGTGAAAATCTTGCCTAACGACAGGTTTGTTATCGAGGATACTCCTCTAGTAAGAAAGGGGAACAAGCGATATGAGAATATCGTAGCTTTGGACAAGATCCATCCTTGGTTAAATTTTAAAAATTTAGATAGCGAGGGTAGCGAAAACGACCTTAGTGATGGTGCAGTATTGACTGATGACGATAATGATAAGTAGATTCAGTTATTGGGTAATAGCTAATAGATAAACTGTATTATTGAAATATATTACAATTTAACATATGCAGAGAAGTTGATTGTTATATTTATATTATATTGTTATATTAAAATGAACATTTTTGCGCTGTGATGATAAAAAACAAAGTGCCTTAACGAACTGTGTTATTGTAAGAGATGGGTGTAGGCTGTGAGCAATCAGTGTGGCGTGCGCTGCACACATGGGCGTAGATCATAGCAGACTGCAGAGTGTAGGTTATGAGCGTTCTGTGTAGCGTACGGCACATAGATGGTTGCAGATCACAGCAGACTGCACTGTCATAGTAGACACGTAAGTGATAATGAATGTAGGCTATGAGCGGTCAGTGTAGCGTGCTCTACATAGATGACCGCTGATCATAGCTGACTGCAGAGTGCAGGCTTTGAGCGATCAATGTAGTGTGCGCCGCATAGATGGTCGCAGATCATAGCAGACTGCTTCATAATATTAAATTGATGAAAATGATTGACTAGTATTGGTAAGAGTATGTAAAAACAGTGAGCTTTCATATTAGTGTAGTGTACACTATACAGATGATGGCAGATCATGGCAACATCATTTCATTAGATTTACTTTTGTTACAATTCGAGCTATCAGTGCGAAGTGATGTGCCGCATAGATGGTCGCAGATCGAAATAAATTAGAGTACAGAGATGTTTTTGTGTACTATTATTGACTGGTCTCAACATAGTTATACTCAGGACATAATCTCAATGTTTAATAGTTTAGTTTATGGCATGTTATGTCATGAGTAATTAATATGCATAAGTGTTGTACTTGTTCTGATACAGTCGTAGAAAACTGTTTGATTAATACGTGGCCAAAGACAGAAGCTTAGATATAGCTTACTTAATTGTTAAGTTTGTTTACCTTTGTAGTTTATAGTCTGTAAAGTTTTTAATTATTAATGAGTTGAATATAAGTACTCGAAGTGAGAGGACTCACTTATGGAAAAGGATGGCCGAGTTGTAAGCCTTATGGTAGCGTATACATACGTATATACCAGCCTTTATGCTGATTGTATCAGGTGATGTGTACCCGGCGGTATATTGACAGATTTAAGTATCTATGGCAGTCGGCATGTATTAAAAAAGTTGAGAAACATAGCGGGGAGATGGTTCGGTGGTAAAAGGGGATTGCTATTTTGTATTTCAATTGTTTTGGTCAATAAACCAGTTTATTCAATAAAAGAGGGTTTTAATTCTTGAAATAGTTGGGACGGACTCTACATATTGATGTGGGACACGATCTCTTCAATTTAGTCGCAATTTATGCGTTTAAAACGTTCCGTTTGTTTGAAACCTCTGCTTCTCTGGGTTTTTTATCATGCAATTTTTGTGCGATACATTAAAAATAACACAAATAAAATATTAATGCTGATGTATTATTAAATAATCCTTTTAAGTAAATGCAAATTACACATTTTGCTATCGTCTAATATGTTTTAAAAAATGTTTCCATAGTTTTCCACTTATTCCGCCGCATTTACGGCAGGTATCGTAAAACGTGTTCTATAAAAAACCTTACACTTACTTCTGTCAAGGTCTTTCTAATGCTAAAAAAATCGAAGTATAGGTCCGGCGAAAACTAAAACCGCCACATTACGCTATCCTAAATTGTAGTAATAAGTTCGATATTACTTGACCGACTAGAGGCTAACTCCTATGATGATGATGATGATGATATCATAAATAATCTACGAACATACAAAGTACATTATTAGAACATATTCAAACGGGCCACCCACGCCATTAAAGTCGTATGTCAATAGACCAGCATTGTACGCACGTTAGGTAGATCTAAATGTCAAATTTTATATGGAAAAATGACGGTTGGATTGTCCACGCGCGTTCGGTTAGTTACGTGATTACGTGTTTAAATTCAATCTAAACACCAGCGGGGTTAAATCTTGAAAAGCCCTTTCTTGGGGCTTATTTGCACAATAAATAAAGTGTGTAATACAGCGAAAGGCAAATACGGTAACCCGTTAAATTATGAGTGGATAAAGTGTTATGGGTTTCTTATTTTATTTATTCAAAATCTTGTTCATGCCAGAGAACTGCGGTTCGAAGGACTCTAATTTTTTTTTTGAATAGCACCTCTTGTGCTCTTGTGTTATCAAGGTACATTGTACTCACAAATAGTCGTATTTCATACTGTGTACAGTTTTGACTAAACGCGACGTTTTATGAGTAAGTATTTATGAAATAGTTTACATGTGTAATATGCTTAACCTGGGGTTGTGATGATGAGGGGTTCTTCAGGAAAACACTCAGCAGTGGCTGAACATAGTATATGCGTTCACAACTCAATCTCCTCGTTACATTGCATTTCTCTCTTTATACAGAGTGTTTTTTTTAAATGGGACAGTATGGGGAATTCCGAATCTAAAGGAGATAGAGGAAAAGTGTCCAAGGAGACATTAGGTGTTTTTTTATGTAAACAAATTTGGCTCGTTGAAATTTTTGGTCAAGCGTGAGTTGTTCTTAAAAAAATATAAAGTTGGTCAATTTTTTTTTTGACGCGGGTCGACTCTGTTTCATGTAAGAATTATTTCATTGTATGGAAAGAAAAAAATCTGAACAGCAGAAGTTTTCCAAATTTAATGAAAACTAATCTTCATACAATTGACCAACTTTATAATTTTTTAAGAACAACTCACGCTTGACCAAAAATTTCAATGAGCCAAAATTGTTTACATAAAAAAACACCTAATGTCTCCTTGGACACTTTTCCTCTATCTCCTTTAGATTCGGATTTCCCCATACTGTCCCGTTTAAAAAAAAACACTGTATATACTAAACTACGTGCTCTGAAAGGAAATCCCTTATCCGTTGGATATCATCGCTTCATCTACCCAATACGTGTAGATGAGCATGTTTGCCTATCACACATGTACCAAATAAGTACGTCATTTAAGGCATGCTGAAGTTCCTATTTTGTTACCTCCATTTTTGTGATTTATAATAACTAAAATAAATAAATAAAATATCTTTATTTTCAGACAACATAGTCCATAGATTGTTAGTAAACAAAAGGAAAAAAAAAAAAAAAATACTTAATGAACTATGTTAGTAGAGCAAAACATTATTTTGTTTACAATTTAAAAGCCAGACTTGGCAGCCTCAACGAGGTGCACACGTACTAGGAGCGTGCAGCCCATTGAACCTGCCGAGCAAGGCGCTGTCCTGCCTCCCCGCCACGACCTGCAGGAGACTGTTGGGGCTTCCCCTCACTCGGCGTAATAACGAGGCGACTTTGTTACGCATAATAGGTACAATGTTTTGAGATTGTTTAATAATAAATACCTAACAGAATCTTAATCACCAAACATCGTTATGAAGTTGAAAAAAATGTACTAAAAAACATAAACAAATTCGGGGATTGAAAGTAAACAAACTACGTACCTACCTATTTTAAAAATGCTCATAAACCCTAAACACTCTAATGATACGACGCATTTAGTCAAAACTTTACACAACATGTCATGCAAAGACTACATTACTACAAACTTTAAAAAAAATGCTCTTAAGAGTAAGTAGTTACCTACATCAAAAATGAAGCTCATACTGACATCACGTAATTCATTGCTTAATTTTGCCCGCAAATTCTAATTAGCCGCATTAAATGAGTTTACCAAGGTCTACCCTTAATGCAAAACATCGTAACTCAATCATGAGTTTACGCAGTCTGCTATATTAATATGCTCTGAATTCAATTATCATGAAGTTTATACAGTGTGTAACGCGACTAAGGGTACATATTATTCTTCCCGTTTAGTTGAAAATCAAAATGTATGATGATGGAAACGACCTCCTTACAGTGATCTTTCTCCTCCTCCTCTGCGGTAAGACAGTAATATTTTTTCCATAAACATGCCATGAATTAATGACGCTGCTGAAAAAATAGTTGGTGTTTTTAGGGTTCCGTACCAAAAAGGTAAAAAAGGAACCCTTATGGTGCGACTCTGTCCGTCTGTCCGTCTGTCACATCGTTAAATATATCGGGAACTACTTATGCTATCAATTTGAAATTTGGAACAACTGTTAAGAAAGTTAGGTAAGACACGTGAATGGAAAATTAAAAAAAAAATATATACATTTTTATTTTCTGTGTAAATGACGAATATGAGGGGGGTTAAAAATTCAAAGTTTAGTTAATATATCAAGTGGGTATCATATGAAAGGGCTTGATTTGCGCTTTTTAAAACCGTTTTTTTACAGTGTTTAAATTTTGATTTATTAAGGAATGTGCCCCTCCCCCCCCCTTATCTCCGAAGTTTACCAAGCGAAAATTCTGAAATTATTACATATGATTAAGAGGAAAAATAAAACGATACTTCTATCTAGCGTATTTTTTTTATTTCTCAAAAATCAATTCATAATTATGTTTATAATTTTATTACTTTTGTATGAAATTTACATATTCAAATTCCTATGAGATTATCGTTAGCGTCCCTCCTTTCAAATAAAAAAATAATAATCGAAATCAGTAAATGTAATAAAAAAATATCGCTGATAAACAGACATACTAGGTTGCAAGTTATTAGTCCCAAAATGCAGATGGCGCTGTACAACGGTAAC
This sequence comes from Epinotia brunnichana, assembly GCA_963854355.1. Lineage (NCBI taxonomy): Eukaryota > Metazoa > Arthropoda > Insecta > Lepidoptera > Tortricidae > Epinotia > Epinotia brunnichana. The sequence continues at coordinate 21,950,443 of OY977945.1, read as the reverse complement.
TTCTACTATGAGCTGTTAAGATTGTTCAAGAATGAATGGGGTCGTGACGTGACGGGTATAGTGTATGAACGTTTGTACGGAACCCTCGGCACGCGAACTCGGCGTGAAAAGGGATTGCCAGCCTCGTATCCCTACTTTCTGATCTATATCTATTTGGCCTGCAATCCCTATTTTCCCGGCCTATGTAGGTACTATTAATTTCTTTGCACTAGTCAGTAACGAATGAGGAACTTAACGTACTATTACCGCGTCAGGAAGGCACACATTTCCGAGCATATTGGAGAAAACCCGCTCGCTGTCTTTAAATAGCTTTTGAGAGTAGGTATTGAAATTCAGTTTATTTTTTTAATATAATAATATAATGTTGATCTATGTTTCAATAAAAATAACCAGGTAAGAGATCATTATTTGTCTCTCCCATCTTTTATCTTATTCATAAAATCTCTTCTCGAGACCTTGATGCTAGCACTATTAACTATAAAACATTTCTTCTATTTGATATTACTCGTAGACCTAAATATGGGTTGTTTTTGTATGAATGTTAGTAGGTAGTATTTTATAATCAATTTAACAAGAGGGAAGTCGAATACTAAACATTGAAAATTAATCTTAATAAATAAAATTAAACTAGCCTAAAATATAAATAAATACAAGAAGTAAGATAAAAAATTACTAGAAACTGAATACACAAAAGAAAAGCAAAAAAATAAAAGATAAGATTATAAATACATGTAGAAAACTTGGCCCAGTGGGTCGATCACGTAACTTTTCTTACGCGCGTCTGTAAGGTCTAAATGTCAATTTTATATGGAAAAATTCATATAATAATAATAATATTTGCGGACAATCTTACACAAATCAACCTAGTCCCAAACTAAGCAAAGCTTGTACTATGGGTACTAGACGACGATATGGATACTTATATAGAGAAATAAATACTTAAATACATAGAAAACATCCATGACTCAGGAACAAATATTCGAGCTCATCACACAAATAAATGCCCTTACCGGGATTCGAACCCAGGACCTCTTGCTTCGTAGGCAGGGTCACTACCAACTAGGCTAAAGCGGTCGTCAAAATGACAGTTAGATTGTGATTTTACTGTCAGACGCGCGTACAATGCGTTACGTGATTGACCTACAGATCGGCGCCAGGCGGCAGGGTGCCCAGGAGGCTGGCGGCATTGCGACGTTGTATAGCAATACTAATACGTTGGGCTAGGTATGCGCCAGCCTTCTGGTCACCAGAAGCGTCGACAAGGCGCCGTGAAAGCATTTTAAAGAGTTTTGCTGTAGTATGTTTGTACCAATTTTTATGTATTTGCAATAATTAAATAGTCTTCATCATCATCGTCATCATATCAGCCGAAAGACGCCCACTGCTGGGCATAGGCCTCCCCCAATGATTGCCTTATTAATATTAGGTCCTTACCTATGAAATTGGCGGTTTTTTCACAGATATTATTTTGTACGTAATTTATTCATTTCTATTGCAACTTCCAAATTATTTTTTTAATTTCATTATAAGACTATGTAACAAAGGTTTTAAATACAAAAAATAGGTTTGAATTTTTTATTTAGTGTTTCAAATTAATGCTTGAAAACCGCCCTTTTCATGTGCTGCCGGTTAAAGTGTTTCAATTACGTATAGTTTTATGATGCGAACTATTTTTAAGGAATGAAGATATGTGTAAAGTAGCTTAAAAGTTTTCTATATTCCTACCAAAATTTAGTTTGCTTTGAATTTGACATTGCTGAATAATCCGCAAAATTAAATGTATGAAAATCACAGTTTTCATAAAATTCTACATACACACCGCCAATTTCATAGGTAAGGACCTAATAGTAGATTTCATTAATTATATCTGCATCACCTGATGTGAATTGTACTCATTTGATTTATTTTCCGCTACACTAAGGTAGTCTGGAGAGAAAATTTCGCTAAAGAACGTAGCAATAAGACCGTATGTTGTTTGCCTCTACTTAATCTATATTAACTAACTATACAGGGTTGTTAAAAAAACACCCATTAAGCGGAAAGGGGGTTAAATGGTCCCTTATAAAGAGTCAATTTACAAAATTTGAAAACCGTAGTATCGCAGTATGACTTAGACGCAGTATCAATAAAAAAAAAAGAATTCGAACATTTTTTACGGGGTGTTTTGTAACACGTTGCATATTAATTAACGTAAACGTCCTGACTGACTCACTCACTCACTTAAATCAACGCCCAGCCCAAACCGTTGTACCTAGAAAGCTGTTTTTTTCACAATAGGTAGTTTATATAACATAAGTACCCACTAAGAAGGGATTTATGAAAATTCCAACCTCGAGGGGGTAGAAAGGGGGTTGAAAGTTTGTATGGGGATGGAGTAAAATTTTAAGTGAGAGACTTGAAACTTTGTGTATTCTCTCCTTATTACAATACAACAAGAGTAATTTTAAGGTGTTGGAAGTGTTGTCCAAAAAAAAAATACCTAAAATACCTATACCCACTCCTAAGCGGGTTAAATAGCGGTGCAAAGTTTGTATGGGGGAAGCTCTTTTTTTGAGCTACAAAACTAAAACTTTATGAACAGATTCCTTATCAAAATGCAAAAATATTTATTTTTGCGTTTTTTGTAAAATACATCCCCAAGGTGGTTAATTTTTTTTTTCACGGGTGTGAAAGTTTGTATGAGGATGGAGTAAAATTTGAAGTAAGATACTTGCGACTTTGTGTATGGACTCCTTATTACAATACAAGAAAATAATTTTTAGGGTTTTGGAATGCCCTAAGCTGGATAAATAGGTGCACAAAGATTGTATGGGGGAAATTATTTTTTTGATCTAGTTAATTCAAACTTTACTTTTTTTCTAAAGTGGTGTTGCTCGAAAATATTTAATATTATTATTACAAAGGGGTGAAATGGGGTGTGGAAGTTTGTATGGAGCTACGATATAAAAGAGTTCCACGCGGACGGAGTCGCGGGCAGAGGTTAGTATATGAATAAAATAAATATTAGGGGACAATCTTATACAAGTCGACCTAGCCCCCATGGTATGCTCGATAATCCCGAAAAACCTCGAACCCAAACCCCGAAATCATACATTTGGTGAAGTAGAAGTGATGATAAAGACCACAGATGTCTTGTGGAACTTCTCAATGATGTGCTTCAAACTATATATGTACGTCACAGATTCTGATCTGATTCCGTTGAAATAGCAAGCAATGAAGTGCCAAAGGTAATTCTGAGATCCTTGAAAAATCGACGGCAGTCCTCAAATATTGTCGGCCCACATACAGCGATTTGGTTTATTTGTCTAATAATCAAAGCATTTGCTCTCGGAAATCAGTTCACAGAAATGTGGAAATGTTCATGTGGCTCGGCGGAGTACCTACTGAATTGAAGTCGGTTAAAACTTTGTTTTTAAAGTAAATGATTTAAATCCATGTGCCTATCCCTTTTGGAAATAAAAGCATGCGCTTATGTTTGTATGATATAAGTAGACAGAGTAAGACAGTAATCAATTAATACTTACTCGGATTCAATTCAACTTGGCTTGTGGAGATAGCTACAGCTTTGTACGATATTTATGTTTTTCTTTAAATATCTCCATCTATAGTACCTACCTAATAGGTTAGAAGGTATATATTTATCCCTGTATTGCTCTCCACATGCGAACTCGCAAAACCTAATGGGTTTGACCACCTAAGGGGAGCGCCGGCACTCAGAGCTTTTAATGTAACTTATACTGGCTAATATTGTTTTTAAAAATGTTTGTTTTTACGTACGAGTATGCTGGGCTGATTCGGAACGGAGGACGTCTAGTTTCGTTAGGCGGAGTGTCGGTCGAGGTGAGACGCATGAGCGCGTAAAGAATAACATGCACTGTGCACTGCATTTAGACAGGTCTAAAGAGCGCTTTAGGATGATAAACTGATTTTATTTGAGGATGTAGGGTACATAATTCAGCCTGTCAATTTATTTCGCGTCTGTCAAAATTATTTTGTCTTTATTCTGAGGCTTGGACATTTTGTGAAACGATATATATCCCGTAAGAGTTAGTTTAAAGAAATGCAAACCAACCCTCATATTTTCATATATTTTGTATGAAACTTGGTTTATAAAAAATAGTGTCCGAAAGCCCATTTAATGCATATTCTAATAACATTATTAGTTAAGATGGGAAGGGATAAGTAAAAAATTGTACGGAGCGCTCGGTGCGCGAGTAAGACTCGCACTTGGCTGGCTTTTTTTGATTGTAGTACCACAGAATAAGTAATAGTACAAGTACAGAAGTTGCACTCCCTAGCAAAAGCGGCGTTTAGGCATAAAAAACGTGCCTACTCTCTCCTTCTCTGTCTATCGTATAACTTGTATTCATTCACGCACGGCACGTGTAGCGCTAGGGCTGTCAAGCGTAGGGCACAAGAAAACAGCAATGAGGGCCAAAATTTGTGATTGAGAAAGAAGTTTATTAACATTTGGTTTGTACCTACACATTAAAAGCCCCATAGTAGGTAACGTTTGTGGCGAAAAGTGGCCACCATCGTGCTCGAGGATCGTAAAACGGTTAATGCTGACTGGTAAACCACTGTCTGCTTACCAGAAGTCATCGGCGAGTTTCATTTTTTATTTTTATTTTTTTTATTTAGGTAAACAAACAGCCACTACAAGGGGTACTTATGCATACTTATATGACTAATGATTACAATATGTGTGACCCACACCGTTTACCACATATTAGAAAACATGTGTTTGCCATTCAGGGTCATTCATAGCACGATAGCACCTTTAGTCTTAAGGACTGCCGGTGTCAACAATAACAACATAAAGGTGACTAAATCCTTTTATAGATCTATATATTTTATTTATCATATCGAATCGTTTAAATATATTAACAATTAGTGCTTAGATGTTAGTACTTCGATGATTCGTTTTTTATAAACACTAACACTATTTCCAAATATGTCTAATTTACAGAATCTTTTGTTGTATGTGTCAACGAGTCTGCGCAGAGGCGCGCGCTCACCGGCGTTTGTCCGGCAGCGGCCGGTCACAAACAGCTGGTGCGGCCGCGCCTTTCGCTGTCTACAGTGATTAGGGAATTTATAACTAAGTTTATTGTTAAGAGCTATGCTGTCAAACTGGTTATTACAGAGGTTATACAATATACCATTGCTTCTAGCAAGGAGCACCTCAACTTAAGGTCTAACATAGAATATTTATTTAACAGTTGCGTATAAGACAATCTGCTGCGATAACATCGGTAGTGCATAGTGTTCAGAAACTTTTTTGTACAGACTCGAGTGTATCTGAATATTTCTTATAGTAGGGGTTCCAAATTGAAACGGCAGTTCTAGTTGGGAGCGAATTAGTGATTTGAACAAGTGTAAATATGTACTAGGACGATAAAATTCGGTGCTGGAACGCATCACAAAACCATACATCTTATATGCCTTACTTATAATGGAGTTTACATGTTGATCGAGGTGTAATTTGTGAGTGTTGCACAAATAATACGAGTTATTTAAGATTAACCTTTTTTTAGAAAATTTTATAAGTTTACATTTATTTACGTTTAATTCTAATTTATTGGAAGAACAATAGTCCGAGAAGCGATCTAGATCATGCTGAAACTGCATACAATCATTATTGTTGTATACGGTATGATATATTTCAGATCATCTGCGTAGAGTAAGATATTACAAAACTTAAAACAGGAACTGATGTCGTTAATAAATATTGTAAATAACAAGGGGCCTAGAATGGAGCCTTGTGGGACTCCGGAACTTATCGTGGTAGCATAAGACTCACATCCATTTATAGTAACTTTTTGTGTGCGATTTGTAATATAGGACTTAAACCAACGCCATAAGTTTCCACGTATTCCATTGTAGGCGATTTTTTCCAGTAACATTTGGTGATCCACTCTGTCAAAAGCCTTGCGAAATTCAGTGTAAACACTGTCCACCTGAGTATTACTGTCTAAGTTTTCAAAAATATAACCCAAGACGTCGTATAATACTGCACCACGATAATGCGAGCTCGCACACCGCCCGGCAAACAATTGCGTTTTTAAAAGAGCAAAACGTCGAAATTCTGGAATACCCGCCGTACAGTCCAGACTTAAGCCCTAACGAATTTTTTACTTTTTCAAAAATCAAACAACGCCGACTTTGGACTGGAATAAGTGTTTCGAAAACTGGTTCGATCGAATGAAAAAGTGTATAACATATCACGGTGATTACTTTGAAAAACAATAAATACCATTTAACACTTAAATTGTCTTTAGTTTTTCCAAACGACACAACTTAAAAGGCAGCATTCGTACTCGAACGACACGCGAGACGCACATTTGTTGTTTTATACTACAAAATGGTCTCTTTTCAGTTTTGCGATGCACATAACATGTCTAACAACATACTAAAAGATCGTGTTAGTTTCTGAAAAATAGTAATTTCGATAAAATTAATCTTGTAGGAAAAACTCGCTTTGCGTTGTTGGTTATTTGGGCACAATTTTCCCAATCCTGTCTTGTCTTAAAATAAAAAACAAAAATTTAAAGCTTAAATACTAGATATCATTTGTGTTTTACATTACATTCGAGTATCTTTTCTAGTTTTGCCGCAAAATCTGAAAGTCCTTTGATTTTTTCTTGATTTTTTATATTTTTGCTAATAGTACTTAAATTAGCATATATATCGAAATATAATGTATGATTGAACTATTGACAATTTATTCAGCTTTCATGTAGTACCCCACATGTGTATGTACGTTGCATGGTTTTGGTGTAATTTACACTTTTTCAAGCGCGGCCGCGGCATTTTTGATGACGTCATTACAGGGGAGATCGACTCCTTAGAGATTGTCTGCCGGCAGTTTTGGAATCTAGAGGACATGCCTAACAATATACTTACTAAACTATGGCGCCGGTTTCCGAAAGTGAAGTATTTTCCCCTAACAACATGCACTATTTGTAGCGTGAATGACGATTGCATGTAGCAGCGTGGATACACCTTAGACGCAAAATACGCCTATCGTCAATTGTAGGTTGCATGCATTCGTCAAATGACGCGTCCGTGGACAATCAGCCTACACCAAGCACATACCAAGCCATGTTTTAGTATTGCCGCTGGTAAATTAAAGTTTCTGGGTAAGACATAATGTAGGTGTATGAATGTGCCCCTTGTATCTAAGTGCCCCGCTTCCCCCTATATACATCTGATAACAGTTTATTTAAAAGCGTTACTCATCAATAAGGAACCGTTGCCTAATTTACAAGGTACGATTTTACGAGTATATACACATTCTGGTTAATGCTTTTACCGCGTAATTGGATATTGAAGACGGCAAAATGTTTTTTACATAATTAAGGAATTAGACGAGACTTCCTGATAATAATGACGCATCCTACACGTGGAACGTGTGTCAAGTAATTGTATACCAGAGGAGTCATCTCGTTAATTTTCAAACGCACGTTAGAACAACTCAACAGTAATTTTCCCACACAAAAAGTGGCATTTAGGTCTACTTGACGTACGCATAATGCTGTGACCGACTAGCAGATAAACGTCCCAATGTTTGACATCCTAATTCCAATAATTGACACCCTGTTATTCACCTCTGTTGCTATGAAATGATAGTTTTAAGTTAGGCTAGTGTCGAGCGCTGGCACATACAAACTTTTTATAAAGACGTGATGTTGGCAACTTCGTGCCTTTATGACTTTGTTTGGTCGATCGTTTGCCAAATTAAAACGGCAGGTAGTTTGGGTCATTTGCTATAATTTCCGGCATTCAAAATTTTTTTGTGGCCACTGGTTTTAAAAAAAAAAATTAAATAAAAATTTGTAAAATTCTAAGGGCCTACGCGTTTCACCTTGAATTTAAAAAAAGAGTAAGTAATAGAAGCTAATTAAAAATAATTGTAATTTTTAATGTTGTACGTCTCTATCAATGACAAAATTATTTGCAAGTGACGTCGACTCATTTTTTTATTGACCCTCGAAAAAAAAATCAAGGTGCAAAATTTTCGTCTTCGAATAATTTGATTTGCAATTAAAAAAAAACTAAAAAAGATCAAATTTTTAAAATTCTTTAAAAAAGTTCTCTAGTCTATCTTGTTTCTAATGATGTGCAATAATGCCAAAAAACCTTCAAGGAACTTTATTAAAAAACCTATGCTAAGCACGAGTAGTAGGGAACCGCGTAGCATCTTGGTAGGTATGTGAAAAATCTATCGAATAAAAAAAAAAAGTTTTTTCTAAGTGGAAGCAAAGATCTTAATTATCTTTGGTGGAAGGTATTAAAAAATCGATTGTTATTTTTATAAGAACCGATTTTCGTCCACGCAATGATTTTTTTACCGTGAGGAATAAAAAAAAATCACACGGAGCCAGGTCAGGACTGTAGGGACGGTGTGGTAGCAGTTGCACACCTTGATTTGTTCAAAAACTCCATGGTTCTGGCAGCTGTGTGAGCTGCACCGTTGTCTTGGTGAAAAAGTATGCCCCGGGTTCCACTACTCGGACGACTGACGCTCAGCTCCTGGAAGGCTTGTGGCAAACAAACTTCGCTGTACGAATTGGCTATTAACCGTATTCAGTAACTGTTATAAACTGTTATCTATTCTATTGTCTAATGGAAAGGCGCCTAGTTTTCGTTCCTGATTACCTGTTCACCGAATTTGATTTTAGTTCATATTCTATCCGTAGATCGTCTATCTGTTGTTACTACTATTAAAAAGCGGCCAAGTGCGAGTCGGACTCGCACATGAAGGGTTCCGTTAAATAAATTGCTTTTTACGATTTATGACGTATTAAAAAAAAACTACACTAGATCTCGTTCAAACCAATTTGCCGACGCCGCTTCGTATGGCTTACTCACATGGCCCACAATCGCACAAAACCACGCTCGCGAAAAACATCGCAAATATGACCTGGCTGCAGAAGATCTTAGAGCCTCATTTACTCCCCTTGTGGTCTCCTGTGATGGCATCGTCGGAATGGATCTCGTTCAAACCAATTTGCCGACGCCGCTTCGTATGGCTTACTCACATGGCCCACAATCGCACAAAACCACGCTCGCGAAAAACATCGCAAATATGACCTGGCTGCAGAAGATCTTAGAGCCTCATTTACTCCCCTTGTGGTCTCCTGTGATGGCATCGTCGGAATGGAATATGAATCCTTTATAAAGAAAACATCTCTAAAGCTATGTGAAAAATGGTCCAAACCATACTCACAAATAATAAGCTGGATCAAAGTCAAAATACAAATATCTATCATCAGAGCAGTCTCTATGAGAATTAGAGGAACGAGAAGAAGAATAGGAAGATTTGGATGCGAAGACGGCTGCGGAATACCCACCATAGAACACTAGATTCCTCTTCTTTTTTTATGATATTGTATGAGCTAATATTGTATTATTTAACGCAATAAACTATTAGTCCGCCCGTTTTTTTCTAAAAAAAAAAATTTCGTTGAAAGTTTGCATGGTAATGTACATCATATATTTTTTTTTAGATTTATCATTCTCTTATTTTAGAAGTTACAGGGGGGGGGGGGGGGGGGCACACATTTTACCACTTTGGAAGTGTCTCTCGCGCAAACTATTCAGTTTAGAAAAAAATGATGTTAGAAATCTCAATATCATTTTTGAAGACCTATCCATAGTAAGGGTTTGATGAAAAAAATAATTTTGAGTTTCAGTTCTTAGTATGGAGAACCCCAAAAATTTATTGTTTTTTTTTATATTTTCGTGTGAAAATCTTAATTCGGTTTACAGAATACATCTACTTACTAAGTTTCAACAGTATAGCTCTTATAGTTTCGGAAAAAAGTGGCTGTGACATACGGACGGACAGACAGACAGGCAGACATACATGACGAATCTATTAGGGTTCCGTTTTTTGCCATTTGGCTACGGAACCCTAAAAAGTCTCCTCATGTCCGAATGTAGTAGTATTTTCTCCTTATATGAAAATATTGACGCTAGAAAGATCCGACGTGGATCGCGACTTATGGCTTTACGATTGACGAGGGTGCCGAGATGTTCTGGAAAGCATAAAGTTATCACACATTATTTTCTACGCTCACGTATCTTCACTAACATTTATGATTCGAATGTTGTACAGTCAACAGCAGAAGTAGCTAAACGGGTGGAGTGTTCAAAATGACCTACACACGCTCTTAATTTCATAAGAATAAAGTCGTGTGCAGGTGATTTTGAAGACCCGGCCCGCTTAGCTACTTCTGCTGATGACTGTACGTAGAAGACTCTTCTTATTACGTAGGTAATCATGTGAAATAAATAAATCTTATCTAAATTAATCTTAACTTCCAAGAGTTTAAACGTGTAAGTCTTTGAAGCTTGTGGTCATCTTCAAGCAAATATAACAAAATTATTTCATTGTCCGTAGTTAGGTAGGTGCACATAAAAGACAGTGTGTCATAGATCTACCTTCCTAATCATAATATTACCTAACGTCGACCATCTCCAACCAATATAGTTTAAAGCCTGTTAATTAATAGATGTCTATTGTGATAGCTTATAAATGTTTAAATCAAGAGTGTTCTGTGGTCCATGAATTATCAAGTGAGCCATCTCAGAACGGACTCCTCGTTGGGGCTTACCAAGGAATTAGTAAATTTGCCTCGGTATATACTATCTTTGTTCGTAGGGTATATATCATAGGTATTTGAACATGTAATATTGTTTGGTATTTATTGTCAATAAATGAGTATGAATAGGACTATGATTGCAGTGTGTTCAACGCGTTGAACTAACGAGGACATGTGACACATTGATACTAATGATATGCGATATATTGAGTCAGATTGCCCGCGAGCGGTGAGTCTAGCTTTAATATTTGAGCAAAGCCCCTCAACCTCTTAAAATCAACGTGTCCTGCGATTTTGAATACTGACGCATAAGTTTTTAAAGAATCATTTCCACAAACGACGACTAATTGTCTTGAAGTATGCTGCGCAATGTTTGATTTCTTGCTATTTTCTCATACACATTCCATAATAATGAAAATTCTAATAAAGAGTGTTATTACATATTTCAATGTCATTCATGTGTCCAATTACAAAGTTGAGAGAAAAAGAAGCGGGTTGTGTCGAATATACAACCGTTAATTAAGTTTAAGTGGATACTTCTTTGTTGGCTATGGAACCCTAATATATCTGAATTAAGTCACTAAAATCTGTATAAGTACAGATACATCGCTATATATGGCAACATTAACTGACGTAGCTCATTTGACTCGCGATACGTTGAAAATGGTGGTCATTTCAGTATTATTTTCATGTCCGCCACAAAAACTAAACAACATTTTGTGATTAATAACTAATGGCAAATAAAAAAGGATTAAAACATGTAACAAACATATATTTGAAATCAGATTAGGCTTCTCTACAAAAAGTTATTCCGGAAGTCACGTGATTCATTTTGAACTGTACTGTACCCCTATACAAGAACGCGAGCAAAGAAGTATCCACTTCAAAACTCATCATGACATATAATGAAATTAATTTATATTTCAGATCCGAACTTTGACGCAATATAAAATAATTATTTCTCGCAACTGTTTCGTTGACGATCCAAAATAAACCCAAATTAGGACAATAAAATCTATCATAAAATCATATTTTATATTCAAAATTGAATCTGTCTGTTATATTTGCACGCTTAAACTGCCGAACCAGTTGTGATGACCTTTGATACCTTAGGAGATAGTTGGGAGTCCCAGAAAGAAAAGTAGGTATATATTTTTATCCCGAAAATAAGCCCTGGTGACCCGGGGAAAATGACAGTGGAAGTTTGTATGGGAATGCTGTTGATGAGTTCTACGCAGACGGGAGCACAGATCATAACTAAAAATAAACACTGATTGATGTCTAGAGGATGATTTGGCGGGATTCATGATATAATTTCATAAACAAATAACGGCCTCCGTAGCCCAGTGGGTAGTGACTCTGCCTACGAAGCTGGAGGTCCCGGGTTCGAATCCCGGTCAGGGCATTTATTTGTGTGTTTATCACGAATATTTGTTCCTGAGTTATGGATGTTATATATGTATATAAGTATCTATATGTATTTATCTATTATATGTATCATCGCCTAGTACCTACAACATTATTGCGCTTACCGTGGGCCTAGGTTGATTTGTGTAAGATTGTCCCGTAATATTTATTATTATTTATTTATTATTTATAATTAATTAATTGTATGTTAGTTTACAAAGTATAACGTGTATCAGTCGAAACAATCCTCCAACCGTCACACAGTTTGTTTTGTTTACGAAATCGCGCAATTAGGATTAAAATAAAACGGAACATAAAATGCTACGCGTACCGGTTGATTTGTGATCGTGTTAATGTCGATTTTGTTTTTATTTTCTCGTTTATTCATATAAAGCATAGCGGAGCTGAATAAGAACAGACACATAGGTATGTTTTTAAGTCTCTGCTAGACGGTCGCCAACACGCCCCTCCGACCGAGCGACCTTGGTCCGCACCGACCGTGTAGACAGTTGTTTGCAGTAAAATTTCATACTACACAGTGGTCGGTGCCGACCAAGATCACTCAGTCGGAGGGGCGTGTTGGCGACTTTTTATTGGCGACTGAGTATTTTTTTATATCTAAGTCTTAAAGCAACATTGATATAGCAAAAAATAGGTACCCGCTTTAAATTCCAGTTATGTAATATTGATTTGGTGCGAAAAAAGAACAAAAAAATGTTTCAAAAAATTAGGTAGGTAGGTATAGGTACGTCATTTCCTCGTGAAGTAGGTACATATAATTTTATAACAACGAAAAATATGGTATAACGTTGATAATTAAAATTATTGATCAATGTATTATCGATGAAAACATAACACTGAACGTAGGCGAAAGAGCATGTGTTATGCGGTCCAGAGGAAAGCCATAATTTAACAACGCATGAGTTAGACAACGCAGCTTCTACTGTTTACCAGCTCACAAACAACGGATGTGTTAGACAACGCAGCTTCTACTGTTTACCAGCTGTCAAACAACGGATGTGTTAGACAACGCAGCTTCTACTGTTTACCAGCTCATAAACAACGGATGTGTTAGACAACGCAGCTTCTACTGTTTACCAGCTGTCAAACAACGGACGTGTTAGACAACGCAGCTTCTACTGTTTACCAGCTGTCAAACAACGGACGTGTTAGACAACGCAGCTTCTACTGTTTACCAGCTGTCAAACAACGGATGTGTTAGACAACGCAGCTTCTACTGTTTACCACCTGTCAAACAACGGATGTGTTAGACGACGCAGCTTCTACTGTTTACGTCTCCTGTGTCACTTTTGAATATCGCCATTTTATGGGTTTAAATCCTCCAAATGTAGGGTTGACATTTTTAATCCTTTTTTATGGGTCGTCTTCTGCTTACTAGGAATCCATGTTGTATTTGTATCGCACTTCCATTAAAAAAAAACATATTTAGGTTTAAAGAACTTTGAAATTAGAGAGATTTCTTTAAGAAAATATACATTTCACTCATGAGAAGCTTAATTAACGTTACAAAAAGTTGAAATCGGTAGTTAAGCACAGCAAGGTGCTAAATATTTTACACAAAATACATTATTATATACTTAAACAAAATTACAATAGCAACACAATATGTAACAACATTTATAAAATCTATTAAAATATTTACTAAATCTTAATACGCTAGCCAGTTTAAATTATAATATGTCTGAGCATACTACAGTTTAACTAATAGCAATACAAAATATTAACAAAGGTATTTTTTGAACAAATTTTGTGCCTACATCCTTTACATTTTTCCGGTTTAAATCAACTTATACCCGGATCCCAAATTGTCTGCATTCCAAATTTTATCGGTTGAATCGGTTCAGTTGTTTAAGCGTGAAAAGGTAATAGACAGACATACGGACAAAGTTACCATCACATTTATAATATTACTAGCTGTTGCCCGCGACTTCGTCCGCGTATAACATGTTATCGTCTAAATGTTTGTTAAAGGAATGAATTAAAAAAAAAAACATTGAAATTCATTTTCTACCTAGACTTTTAGAAAACAATCTAAAACCGAAGTTACAAATCTCTTACTTTCAAAATCCCTTGCTCTCTATACAAACTAAGAACCCTCTCTGAACCCTCATAGTAAACAGTCTGAAACCGTAGTTACAAATTTCTTACTTTAAAAATGTCTTGCTCTCTATACAAAGTTCGAACCCCATTTTAACCTTCTTAGGCGATGAATTAAAAAAACGCTGAAATAAGTTTTGTAGTCTAAACAGGCTAAGATCGCAGTAACAAATATCATACTTTAAAATTTTCTTGCTCTCCATACAAACTTTGAACGCTTTTCAGGGAAAAATTAAAAATAAAACACTCGATTTTTTTATTGTAATAGGTAAGTATTTTTTCTACAAACTATCTAGTCTCTAGCTAAAAAAAAGTGTTTCCCATACGAACCTTGCACCCCTTTTTAACCCCTTAAGGGGTGAAATTTTCAAAAACTCTGGCAGTAGGTATTTTTTTGTATTTTAATAAGTAGGTACTTAATCTTTCTACAGAGTTTTAAGTTACTACCTAAAAAAAAATTTTCCTACACAAACATTGCACCTCTTTATCCCCCTCTTAGCGGGTGGAAATTTTCAAACCACTGAAAGTAATTTACCTATATATTTGTATTCTAATAAATAATCTTTCTACACAATTTCAAGTCTCAAGCTCAAAAAAAAAGTTTCCTCCATACAAATTTTCACCTGTTTTAATCACCCTTAGGGGTGGAATTTTCCAAAACGCTAAAAGTTCTTTATTTGTATTGTAATAAATAATCTTTCAGCAAAGGTTTGTCGCTTGCGATCGTTTTAAAAAGGTTTGAGATTCGAGCTCAAAAAAATCTTCTTTACCAACATTGTACCCCTTTTTCATACCCAGGGGTGAAATTTTCCAAAACGCTGTTTTTTTATTTGTATTGTAATAAGTAATCTTTCTACAAACTTTTAAGCTTCTATCTCAAAAAGAAGTTTCGCTCATACAAACTTTGCAACCCTTTTTAACCCCCTAAGAGGCTGAATTTTCCAAAACGCTGGCAGTACTTTATTTGTATTCTAATAAGTAAGCTTTCTACAACGTATTGAGTCTCTTGCTAAAATGATAAAGTTTCCCCCATACAAAATTTGCACCCCTTGCTTACCCCCTTAGGGGCAGAATTTTCCTAAACGTTGAAAGTATTTTATTTGTATTCTAATAAGTAATATTTATACAAAATTTTAAGTCTCTAGCTATAAAAAATAAAGTTTCCCCCATACAAACTTTGCACCCCTATTTGACCCCTTTAGGGGTAGAATTTCCAAAAATCTCTTCTTATCCGTTGCCTATGTTGTATAAGGTAGTTCTGGTGTAAATTTCAACTCTCTAGCCCCAGTAGTTTCGGCTGTGCGTTGATGAGTGAGTGGGAGAGTCAGTCAGGGCATTTATATATGTAGGTATAGATAGATAGAAGATGACGAAAATCCCATTCAAATATCTCAAAACCGTTTTAATGTCGCTTGTTAGAGTGAGAAAACGATCGGGGACTGTGACGTCAAGATCCTCGAGCGTCATAGTAAAAAACAATCGTTTCATTTGAAGGTGCGTTTTGTGAAAAAGGGACAGAACATAAAACTTTGGAACTTAGTGATTACCTATTGATATACCTACCTAACCTCTTGCGTTGATTTTTTCTCTATTATCCCTTTTTTCGAGAAAATACATTATGATTATTTTATTTAGTGTCTACCTACAGCCGGGTCCGCTGCACCAATGTTTTCCATGTTTTTAAACATCTAACATGTTTTCAGTCAGGTGCGGCAAACAAATAGGGTTTTGTTTTGATTGGCAAAACATGTTTGACGTTTAAAAACCACGAAAACATGGCGCAGCGGACGCGGCTTACGGGGTGTAGTTTCGATTCCTGAGCTATAACCACGAACTTCGGAATTCGAAAATATTCGGGTATCTCTATCTCTATCGCACTAACAACACTCGAGTGACAGGGATGCAGTTATACGAACTTCGAGTTTCGGTTTTCGTGGTAGCGCCGTAGGCACTTTGGCAGAATGCGCAAAGAACGCGTGCCATTGCCATTCAAAAAAAAACAAATTCGTGTTAATTATATTGTTCAAATTTGTTAATACATTTTTTGAAATTACGCCATAATGCGACATTTGCGCATATAAGTTCTCATATCACAATCGAATATTTTTTTATGGTTTAACTTTTGGCATGTGTATCGTAAAGGTCTATCGTAGACTGGATTTTAATTATTAATAAGTGAAAGGCAAAGCAATTCCGCCATTTTGACGAAAATTTTACGTTTCTTATAGCTGACAGTTGGAGCAACGTTTGATTTCAATAAAAATAAATGAAAAATTAAATGAAGTCGTATATTTCGGTAAATTAATTAATTGCCGCAGTCGGATAATAACTATCCTAAGTTGCAGCTAGAATAATAATGTACCTATATAAAATGTTTCATATTTTTCCGTTCATGGGATGCTGAGAACATTCGAACATTGATTCTTTTTTTAATTTAGAGATTTATTATAAGTGGAGATTGTATGGATACAAACGTAATACCTCAGTAAGAACATTTTCATTTGAGAACCATTTTTGTAAAATATTTCTTAGCTTTGTTTTCTGTCTGCATAAACTTGACTTTTTTATTTTTTTTTATTTTTATTAAAGGCCGACTTTAAAATAATAGCGAAATGCATCTCAGATTGACCCTATGTAATAACTGTTAATAAGGTCTTACTTGAGACCCCTGGATATACATTTATTTTCAAAATGATATACAAGATGATAATTAACATTAACTAAATGAAATTAAAACTTAGTTAAATCTAAAAAAAACGCCCTCGAGGCCCGAGGATGCTGGCGGCATTTCCTCGCTGAATTGCAATGCTGATGCGTTGCGCGAGAAAGCCGCCAACTCTTTGGTCATGGATATATATATATTCATATATTCATTTATTTGCTGCAACCATGGTATTTACAGGATGTTCTTAAAATTAATCAGTACAGACATGGACCCTACTAGGGTGTAGCAACATGTTTAAATACTAAACTACCCTAAACATACATATATTTAAAAAAAATCAACATATTGTTATATTTATATAAAATCTGCACATTAGATAACAACATACCTACTTGATTGCATTTGCACCATCTATTAAATTGTAAAAAAATATTGGCCCATGAACTCCTGCAGCGAGTATGGGCATTCAGTTAGGAGGTAAGTTTTAAGTTTATTAACAAAAGTGTTATATGTAACTTCGTTTCTTATAAGCTGCGGGATTTTATTGTAGATTCTAATAGACATTGCGTAAGGGCCTTTACTGAACATTGTTAGTTTGGCGGGAACTGCTTGAATTATTTAATTGCGATGACGTAAGTTGTGTGCATGAGATTTGAAGTTTTCCGGTTTGGGATACAGACTAGGATATTTATGGACAAATTTGCACGTTTCCAATATGTACAGAGATGTGAGGGTAAGAATTTCTAATCTACAGAAGTGTGGTCTGCAACTCTCTTCATTTCTTATGTTGCTGAGAACTCTTACGCATCTTTTCTGCAATAAAAATAGATTTTTGGCATTTGCACTACTGCCCCACAACATTAGTCAGATCACGTATATGAGTGACCGTTTTCAGGAATCTTACACAATACCTCCAAAATTTAACAACAGTCAAAATGAATTGTATTTACATTACTAATGAATATAACTTAAAACATACTTGGAAATCATCAAACTTCAACTTAACCCTTTATAAGGCAGAGGGAATATTTTTCCCATCATATATTTTGACTTTTTTTTTTCTGAAACGAATCCACGATTGGTTTTTATCACAGATGTATGAATAAAAGGAGATCGGACATGGCGGCCGATTTGTATAGAGTGAGCCTGTCGCAAGTACATTAACCCACACAACGCCCAAGTAATTGACAAGACAAAGCACGCAAACATCTAAAACACACACACTTGTATACCTACACGCTTATTTGACAATAAACTCGCATCATATCAGGCATTTTGGGAAAAACGTAATATTCTCTGCGATCAGCACGCGTGCACAGTATGGCAGTGTATGCCCATTGAGCATACAGCTGCGACACGGCCGCCGGCGGCTTGTCCTCTCTCTAGTATTCTATGCGCTGAGGTTTTTATCTATGGCAATATTATTTGTGGAAACCCTCTTAACAATATTCATTATAGACTTATGAACGGTCGACATCACTTTTTTAGTCTATGACAGCTGTCAGTTTGGGAATCAGTGAATTTCGGCACCTGTTGACAAATCTTTGTTAATCTCAAATTTACGGGACGGGAAAAATGTAAGTTGGTATTAGTCTTACTTATTATGTAAGATACAAGGTACTTCGAGTCAGTCATATTTCTAATTTAGCATTTGAAAATTTTTTTATAAGATTTTTTTGTGGTGGTAAATATAGGTATATTCCCTCTGCCTGTGTGGAGCGTTTTGGATGGTGGTAAAAATATTCCCTCTGCCTGTGGAGTGAGCATGATGTGCATGTTTTTTTTTTGCGTGTTACAGATTATGTTGAAAATAAATAAATAAATATTTAAATATTTGCGGACAATCTTACACATATCGACCTAGTCCCAAACTAAGCAAAGCTTGTACTATGGGTACTAGACGACGATATACATACTTATATAGAGAAATAAATACTTAAATACATAGAAAACATCCATGACTCAGGAACAAATATTCGTGCTCATCACACAAATAAATGCCCTTACCGGGATTCGAACCCAGGACCTCTCGCTTCGTAGGCAGGGTCACTACCAACTAGGCTTAAGCGGTCGTCAAATGCGTCAATGAGTTGGAGTAGACGAATACTCAACGATTTAGGGAGGATAAATGGATTAGAAGAGATTTTTGGCCTCTATGGTAATCATTGGTATTTGTTTAATTGATAAAAAATGTAAGGCTGTTTATAACTTAAAACCCTTTATAAGGCAGAGGGAATATTTTTCCCAACATATATTTTGACCGTTTTTTTCTGAAAAGGGGACTGATTAGTACGTTTACAAGCAGAAAACGGCGGTCAATCGGTCACAACTGTATCTTGAAAAATAAATCTGTCACATCAGAGAACCGTCAAAAGGCTTTACAGGTTGTCGCACAAGAGATCACTAACGTGGCACACCACCATGCTCACAGAAACGCCCACATATAAACGCTGCAATCCTGCACCTTTTGTCATTTTTTTTAGTGCTACACGGATGTGAAATGGCAAAAGGTCTAAAATAATTTGCGAGAAATGTGCATTTCCACGTGTATTGCCTTGCTTCATTGCTTAATAATATGACGTACTGAGGCAGAGTAGATCCAGACAGGCAGAGGAAACATTTTTACCACCGTGTTTTTTATTTATTTTGTTTTTTTTTGATTTTCTGAAATAAGAAAAAAAAATCTAGTAACTTAATTAGTTTTATTTTATCACCTGTAGATGCTTATGCCTTATACAGGGTTAATAATTAAAAATATAATAAAAATTTATTTATCCACAATTCAATTCAATTCAATTCAATCATTTATTTGCTCTAAAACACATTTCTCGATGCATGCAAATATAATTATAACATACAAATAAAATTAACAAGTACAAAATTTTATTTAAACAAATATTATTAACTTACATTAAATGTCACAACAAAATAATATTCATTTTATAATTTAAATAATAATAATAATGCAATTAAGAGGTCAGTACAAATAAAGAAAAAAATAAAATTAAAAATAACTGAATAAATAAATGTCAAGACAATTTGTCGAAAATTCTTGCTTAATATTCTTTGATTGAATAGAATGGACGGGTCAAAAATATTCCTTTACTTTTTTGTCAAAGGATCTTAGCTCTTGAATATTT
Organism: Epinotia brunnichana; assembly: GCA_963854355.1. NCBI lineage: Eukaryota > Metazoa > Arthropoda > Insecta > Lepidoptera > Tortricidae > Epinotia > Epinotia brunnichana. The sequence goes on along the minus strand of OY977945.1, from coordinate 21,930,503 downwards.
TTTAGGTCGTCAGGAAGTAAGTTGTACACTCTAATGGCAGTATTATTTAAACTTTTGTCAAAATGGGCATAATGCACAACATTTAAATGCAGTCTATTTCTTTTCCTAAGATTATTATTCGTAGTCTGGCCTTGCTGGACATACATGTTCATATTGTTATAAACATAAATACATAAACGGTACAAATAGAGAGAAATTACAGTCAAAATTGTATTGTCAACAAATATACTACGGTGAGAGTCAGGCACATTTTTCTATTAATCTCAGAACTTTTTTTTGTTTGAGGAGCACTAAGTTAATGTTAGTTCCATTTCCCCAAACCTCGACACAATATCTAATTATGCTTTCAAAATATGAAAAATACGTGGTCAATAATACATCTTTGCTGACTATGTTCATCAGTGATTTCATTGCATAGCAAGCACTAGCTAGTTTCTTATTAACCTTATCGATCTGGTCATTCCACCTCAAGTATGGGTCAAGATCTACACCTAGAAATGTTGTACATTTAGCTTTACATATTGGTATATTACAATCAAAGTCAGGACTAGATGTACTTCTACGAAATGTCATGTAAAAGCTTTTGCTACAATTCATGTTCAGCCCGTTAGCCTCAAACAAGACAAGACAAAAACAATAATTGTAACAAATTTCAAATTAACAGTTGGCGGACTTTTTTTAAGTAGATTATACATGTGTGAAGAGGCACCGCTCTTCTTCAATCAGTAGGTACAGTCCGCATCAAAAGTAGCTATGCAAACGAAGACGTCAAACGTCTTTATTAAAAGGGAATAACAACTTTTGACGTCTTCGATTGCGTAGCTACTTTTGATGCTGACTGTACAATACAATTGTAAATAAAAATGAGAGAAATAAATGAACAGCTCAATATGTAGTATTACAATCTTTGACGTTTTCAATTTAATAAATAGTAACTAGGTATGAATTAGGTACTAAAATTAAAATAAGTGTTAAGTGTTGGTGTTGTGTGTGTTAATGTTGGAAAGTTTGTGTATTTTGTACATATAACATTACAGTTTTAAAATAGGTCTATTTCATGATAACTTTTCAGTTTCAACCAGTTTGTTATCAACTTTTTACATTCGTAGTGTGATGAATGTTGATAACCTTATTTAATAAATTATGTAACTTAGCAGATTTATATGTATTGTCTGCTTGCAAATGATGTGTTTATTGATGTAGTTTGGATTATATTATCTTTTCTCCTTTGGTTCCGTGTGATATCTGTGTATGGCGTAGATTTGTGCAGTCTTATTATTTTTATATTAGTACTATTCTCTTTATTCATCTTTCCTCTTAGGTTAGGTTTTTACAATAATTATATAAAAAGTAAAATATAAAACTAGACATATACATACAAAACATAAAATCATTATAAAAACCTAACCTAGGATGCCGCCGGCAGCGAGGCGGGGCCTAAGCTACCGGTGGTCAGGGCGACAGAGACAGGAATCTCCTGAATATCCGCGCAGTATCCAGGAGTACCGCCTTCTGTATCTGACCCTTGATCCAGCCATCTAGCGAGAGTCTCTTAAGATGACGGTCGAGACTCTTCGCTATTAAACCGTTCGCCGAAACGACTATCGGGACGATGATCGTCGAATCAACATTCCACATGGCAGTTACCTCGAGAGCCAGGTCTAGGTACTTGCTGGCTTTGTCCTTCTCGGCCTTCACAAGGTTCACGTCATGGGGGATGGTGATGTCGACGAGCACTGCCTGGCGTTTCGATCGATCTATCAGCACGATATCAGGCCTATTGGCAAGAATAGTCCTGTCCGTGATGACAGATCGAACCCAATAGAGTGTGGTGTACTTATAGTATGGCACTTCGGAGATCACAAGACCGTATAGCAGAGAAAGTTGCTGGTGAGTAATTCTGGCTACAAGGTTATGTCTGTGCAAGTATTCGCCGTTAGCAAGATGACCACAACCGGAGATAATATGCCTGAGTGACTCCCCGGGACGGCGGCATGCCCGACAAATGTCGACCGTACCGTCCTTCAGGATATACCTCCGGTAATTGTTCGTGATGATAACCTCGTCCGCAATTGCACAGACAAAACCTTCGGTTTCCCCAAAGAGATCCCCGAAACGTAGCCAGTTCACCGACGCGAGCAGATCTACATCGGGCCCTGTGAGGGCCTTGCAGAACCGCCCGTGAAGCTCCTTGCTCCTCCACACCGCCCGGCGGTCTTTGGCGCTCATTACTTTAAGTCTGCGCCAGTTCTCGTTTGCCAAGGAGAGCGGGGTGAAGTTTCTGTCTACTGCCACTACGTCACGATGCATTTCACACTCGTTCTTTAGGAAATAATCCCTGAGACTGTACACCTCGCGGTTGTGGAGGTTTTTGGCATTTAAAAAGCCGCAACCTCCACACTTCCGCGAGATGTACAGTCTCATAACAGACGAGCGTGGGTGTAGCATGCGATGCGCAGTAAGCAGTACACGAACTCTTCGGTCCAGGGCATCCAGCTCAGTCTGAGTCCATCTTAGTACGCCAAAGGAGTAAGTGAGCAAGGGCATCACCCAGGCGTTGAATTTTTGTCAGGCGACAAAAGAAGCGCTCCTTCACCGCCCGCTTTAAGCCTTCACCCTCAATACCCAATGACTGTGACATACCCATATTAATACTTATTATTACTATTTTAAATATTACAAAATGGACGGTTATTCACTATTAAAGATTGTGACCACTGCGGTCTGTATTTTCCTATAAACTTCATTCTATCTGAGCGTTTAAGACGTTCCTTTAAAGATGCTGATTTGACTATCATTCAAATACCGTGTTTGTAGATCTAACGAACTCTATGATTGGTATGATTTTGGTTTGGCATTTCTCGCCCACGCTCAGTTTCACGTGCGGCCTAATGCCGCGTTTATGGACAGACATATTTGTGTCTAACACTAATCCTGAAGAAGAACTCCGGAAGAGTTCGAAACATGTCGACCGTAGTGACATTTAATAAGTGAGTGTAATCGTGTAATTATTAGCATTCAAAGTATATTTTTTATTGTTATACCCATCATTAGTTCATTACACACCCATTGTATAACTTATGTAGGTTTATATACACATATGTGAATTATTCTAAGTTTAAATACTGTTTAATCCGGGTCTAACGCAATATTTATTTACCTTTATTTCTGACGTTTCGACACGGGTTGCACCGGTCATGGTCGCAGATAACTGTCGTCCCAGCAAGTTGTCAACAGAGATATGGGTTTACAATATTTCACTACCCTCCAAAAGTCGATAAAAACATGGAGGGTACACCCGAAATAAGTCCACTACCCATCCATTTTAATGTTAATTGTCTAGGGCACGGCACACAACACTTACACTATCCGCGCACAGATCCGAAGATATACGAGATTTCAGTTTCTGAATCACTGGTCCCCAAGTCGCCGATAAATTGAAACCATCATCCCTATTGAAGTTCTTCGGGTGTTTCCTGTAGGTCGATCACATAACGCATTGTACGAACGTCGGGTAGGTCTAAATGTCACTTTTTATATGGAAAATTGACAGTTAAATTGTACCGACGCGCGTTCGGAACGTTACGTGACTACCCCACTGATTTCAATTGCCTCTCGTACCATCCGCGGGTAGTAGTGGCGTTCAGTAGAGAGGATTTCGGGCTTGTGCAACTCAATCCAATGATTCGATCCACTGGTTAGTAGGTGGTCCGCTATTGCGGATTTGTTTATTTGTCGATTTTTGACTGCCGCTATATGTTCCTTCACTCTCTCTTGAACGCTTCGCTTAGTCTGGCCAATATAAACACTCCCACAACTGTATTCCACCTGTAGACCCCGGGATTTTGGTACGGGATGACATCCTTTGGACTGACAGCCTTTATTCTAAGTTGTTTATATATTATTCTGTTTCTCTGTCACACCTACTCAAATCACATGATTATTTTGCATCGTCTCCACCACCCAAATGTTGTCTGAAAGAGATCGCTTTTTAGCGATAACACTACCTGTAGTTAATGTTTAATTAACCTCTGTTTTTCTATTTTGTACTATTTCTGGTGAGCGATAAAGAATATTTGTATAATTTGTTGAAATGTTTAACTAAATTGACCTCCGGTTCGATGTGAGGCTGTTTTATTTTGGGCATCTGGGACACGGAAGTGCCCCCACCAAGACGAGCCAAGCGAAGCGCAAGGGCAGGTCCAATTTTCGTATAATTGAAATGAAAAAAAGAATGCGACGCTTACAATAATTAATTATATTAATAAGGAAAAAAAAATATTTAAAGTAATTGTACCTAATAAGGAAAACCTTTGATTTTTCGTTTGTCATGTCACAGCACGCTTCGGTAATTCGTTACTTTAAATAAACGAGAATGTATTCCATGTGAATGGTTTCATGTTCTTTCAAATTAAATCTTAAAATTCACTACTTAATACCTTCACGAAATGCTTGTATCAGGTTTTTAAAATGTAACATTTTTAAACATAAAATATTACTCAGGGAGAGAATTTGAATTTAATAATTGATTTAGTTCTAATTGTATCGACTTTTTACCATATTGTAAATTAATCAATTACAAAACATGAAAAAAAAAACCATTTCACTTACCTACCTACTTAAACCATACTAAAAAGTATATCAATTCAGCGCGTATCCCCACCCACTGTTGAGTATTCTCTATTATTAAGTAAGTATAATAGTCAATTTAGTGTCGATTTTATTGAATATTGATTTGGTTGTATAATTGTATGATATTGTTTTATGGGTTTAATGACTTTTATTAAAATGATTTTTATTAGGGTTCCGTACTCAAAGAGTAAAACGGGACCCTATTACTAAGATTCCGCTTTCCGTCTGTCTGTCTGGCAGTCTGTCACCAGGCTGTATCTCATCAACAGTGATAGTTAGACAGCTGAAATTTTCACAGATGATGTATTTCTGTTGCCGCTATAACAACAAATACTAAAAACCAGAATAAATAAATATGTATTTTTTTCTTTTACAATCTTACACAAATCGGCTTAGTCCCAAACTAAGCAAGAAGCTTGTACTATGGGTACTAGACGACTATAAACATACTTAAATTATATAGATAAATAAATACTTAAATAATAGAAAACATCCATGACTCAGGAACAAATATTTGTGCTCATCACACAAATAAATGCAATTACCAGGACTACCAACTAGGCTACAGGAGGCTCCCATACAACAGACTTGATTTTTTTGCCGTCTTTATAGATAATGGTACGGAACCCTTCGTGCGCGAGTCCGACTCGCACTTGGCCGGTTTTTTTAATTTTAATTTTATTTTATAATATATTTGAATATTTGTTCCTGAGTTATGGATGTTATATATGTATATGAGTATCTATATGTATTTATCTATTATATATATCATCGCCTAGTACCCACAACACAAGCCTTACTGAGCTTACCGTGGGCCTAGGTTGATTTGTGTAAGATTGTCCCGTAATATTTATTTATTTATTTATAGAACCACAGAGAAAATAAAATTACTCCAACTCCGCGTTCACATGTAGTACTTTACTGATAACGCGGTGATTCTTTGTCATCATCATCCTAGCGTTATTCCCGGTTGTGCCCTAAAGGAGCCCGGGGTCCGCTTTGACACCTAATCCCAAGATTTGGCATAGGCACTAGTTTTCACGAAAGCGACTGCCATCTGACCTTCCAACCCAGAGGGAAAACTAGACCTTATTGGGATTAGACCGGTTTCCTCAAGATGTTTTCCTTCACCGAAAAGCTAACGTTTGTATTATTAAAAAAACTAAATGAGTTAACATTAAATAAACGCTTCACATTCATAAAAGGCTGTCGATTGGCTTGATAGCGTACCCATAAAGTGGACATTATTCCCGCACTGCGTGAAAAAGCGGCCCGTTGTAGCTTGTCTTAAACGTTTGGCGAGGACCTATGATGCATATGAGTGATGATTATATATCAGATGAAAATATTGTATTACGCCCTTGTATAATTCAATAATCATAATTACCAGAGTGGTAAATTGACTAATTATAAGTCATTAACGAAGGCATTGCAGGAAGTGGTTAAAATTATCTGCACATACTAGCTTTTGCCCGTGACTTCGTCCGCGTAGAACTCGTTTATATCGTAGCTTGATACAAACTTTAACCCTCCATTTCCCTTTTAGGGGTATATTTCCGATATAAAAACTATCCTATGTATCCCCGAGACTTAAACTATTTTTATCATCATTATCATCATCATCATATCAGCTGAAAGACGTCCACTGCTGGACATAGGCCTCCCCCAAAGAGTTCCAAAGTGACCAATCCTGCGCCACCCGCATCCAGCGGACTCCCGCGACCGTTACCAGGTCATCAGTCCACCTTGTGGGGGGGCCTACCAACGCCGCGCCTACTAACTACTTCTATACAAAATTTTATCTAAATGGGTTGCATAGTAGCTCAATACAAATATTCACCCCCCATTTCATCCCCTTACGAGATGATTTCCGGGATAGAAACTATCCTATGTACTTTTCCGGAACTCTATCTATATGTAAACCAAATTTCATCTAAATGGGTCACTCAAATCCAAATTTTCTCCCTTAGGGGAGGATTTTCGGGATAAAACTATCCTATGTCCTTCCCCAGGACTCCCAACAATCGCTATACCGTAAATGGGTTCTATCCAGATTTAATCCCCCATTTCACCCACTTAAGGGATGATCTCCGGAATAAAAACTATCATATATCCTTCCCCAGGACTCCCAACTATCGCTATACCGTAAATGGGTTCCATCCAATTTTTCACCTCCCATTTACCTCCTTATAGGATGAGTTTTGGGATAAAAACTATCCGTTATCATTCTCCAAGACTGCCAACTATCGCTATACCGTAAATGAGTTCCATCCAAATTTTCACCCCCATTTGACCCCCTTAGAGGATGATTTCCGGCATAAAAACTACCCTAATGTCCTTCCCCAGGGGGACATAGGGTAGTTTTTAGATATATGTTTTTAGATTACAGATAAACAGATAATCAGACAAACAGACAAACATTCTAAAAACTGTTGGAACGTGTTCTGTTATCGATTCTAAGTATCCCTAGCCAATTTTTTTCGAATATCTTCCATGTATAGACTTTCGACCCTCTTCAGCTTTATCATATGTATAGATAGAAGATGTATAGATAGATAGAAGATGTAGCTGGAGAGTTTCATAAAAAATCCCAGATTGAGGTTAGGTACCTAAAGTGATGTTTAAGTCTCGTCTAACCGTCGGTTTTGTTACTAAACGTATGCGATTGACATTGACCGTCGGTTTTGTTACTATCAGTAACTGTCCGTTTAACCCTTTAACGGGCAAGATTGATTCAATGTCCATAATTCAAGTCTCTTGCTATTGCATGGAACAAAAAATTCTGCACCATGAATTATACAAAAGGATGATATTAAAGGATGGTCATTTTTGCGTTTATTTTTTTAAGTTAGCCCTTAAAGGGTGTCGTGAATGGTCATGATTCACGATAGTATTTACATTGGTGTTTATAATTATGTCTCAAACAGCCGATTTATCTTATGTAGCAACACCTACAAGGAATCATTTTTATAACAAGGTTGACGGGTAGGCGGGCTGTCAGAGTTCCGAACGGCTATATTGGGAACGAACAGTTAAGTGCGGTTTGTAGTGGTTGATTTGGAGGAAAACCAGGGTGAGCTCTTTCCATAATCACTTTCGATGCGTCCTATGATATTGTAACGATTGGGTATCATTTACACGTGTGTTCATGTGCTTTCACAGATCGGACGATGATTGTTTATGATGCGATGTATTTATGTGCGTCCACAGGTCTCATTCTCTTTGGGAGGCGTATTGGTATATCATGTAGATGAATAAGGTTTTCATACAGGTCGCGCATGTACGTGACCTGTAGGACACACATCACAGTTCTTAGTTGTGGAGTTCTTTAGTGTTAGAGGATTAGTTACAAGTGTAACAACAGGGTAGTTCGGTAGTCTCGGCTTCAGGCCATATCATCATCAGTCAAGGGTGCACCCGGGTAACTGGAACAATAGCGTGTGAATTGGGACAGTATCAATGGTGGTAAGGGATGTCTAGAAGGGGAGGTTGGAGGACATTCTTGGGGACGAAAGTCCCCACACGTCATAGGGAGCTGGCACGCACGAGGCGGCAGCCCCTATGTCAGATATATAAAGGATTCCGCAAGTTGTAAGGGTATGTTTATAGTTGCATATATGCTAATACGGGTCTTAGCTTAAGTGCTATAGGTTCTCATTCGCGGCCATGAGAGTGACCAGAAGTGGCTTCGCGACATGGTGGAGCATGCTGGGATCTAAGCCAGTCTTCATCTGTTTAACACTTTATTTGCCCCAACTTCCTGCTAAACCAATATTAAATGTAGCATGTGCATGATTGACTCAAAAACAGATAACTGTTCATAAAGTTAATCTAAAGATTTTTAAAACCATCCACGAGAAAGAGATTAACATTATTAAAATACTGTCTTAAGGCCCCGCACGTTCATGGTCTTCTCTCCCTCTCACTGAGCGTGAGCGTGAGCGAGATGGAAGTGCGTGGTCGAAAGCGCGGATATCATGTTTTTCGGAATATTTTAGAAACGAGACGAAATTTAAGAAAGTATGAAAATTAAGTTATAGTTCATTACTTTATGAAGAAGATTATAAAATTTCATCTCTTTCTGATAAAAAATGGAGCAGTAAACTGGTTACAAGTGAAAAAATAGGGTTGACTTTAGATTTATTTTTCTCCACTTTCTTATGTTAAAATGGATTTCTACGAAAACAATGTCACTTCTTATATCTTGCAGATTATGATATCTATTTTCCAACACGAAAATTGTTACGTTATAAGGTATAAACTGGTTACTAAACAACTCATTTTTACCAAAATTTGAGATGCCAAGCCTTAATCGGTTTAAAAGTTTCTAAAACTTTTCAGAAAACATACTTACAGCAAACTATCACTGTATTATGTCAGAGGTGCTCCTTATGCAAAGGTTACAGTTAAAACCAAGTTATATAACAGAACCATACCATTCATCAATGTTTAGTGTGGTGCAAACATTTAAGACCTTTTAGACATCATAAGGAATTAACCTTCCATAAGTAGTACATTTTAATGTCATCTTACGATAAATAGGGTAATGGGTACGGCTCTCAATCAAAATCAAAAATATTTATTGGTATCATACTAAAGTAGGTAAAAGTACATTCGTGGCTGGTTTGGACCTTATAAATGCAAAAAATATGTATAGCATTTGTATTTTTTACTGACTCAATGACAAATTATGGGATTATATACAAAATATAATTATTCTAAACTATTCAATGAGCAGCATTGCTATATTTATTTGATTGTCAATGGATTGTCGTAAACAGCGCATCAGATTTCAATGCAATTTATTTACTACACGGGTTTACGGAGGTGAAAAGAATCAACTCCCTTTCTTTGGAAAAAACAAAGAGCAAAGCCTGTTCTTTCAGGTATGTAGGTACTATATTTGATGGTTACTTTTTTATTGAAAACATGACCTAAGTAAATGTTTTCTGGTGAATCGGATTCATTGTTCTGATTGCAATCAAGACGTCAGAGGTTCAAGGGTGTACAAACTTAGGAGACTATAAGCTGCAGACACAAATAATAACCTTTGGGAGCAATCTGTGGTTTTCCTATATTTTTCTTGTTGTCAGGAGGAGGAAGTTTTAGACAGTATGATGTTATTCTCAAGTTTCGTTCTGATTTCATCAGTGTATTTGTTTATAGGTACATTTATACCGAATAAATTACTGAAATCGGTATACGTTGCTCATATCTATTCTACCATATTATTGAGATCAAAAGAATGGTAGCATCCTGGGAATTCACTTGTTTTTTGTATTATTAGTATGTGGCAGTAGGCTTTTGTGCTGATTCACTTTTATTTCGGCGGTTATTGTCAATGAGAGATCTGACAGCAATTCGATGGATCTAATTGATGTTGACTTCATTATTGTTTGGTTACCAGCAACTTATCTCAAGACCACTAGTGTACTTTAGGTCTGACTTCCGATCACGCATAGTTACTATGATTTCATTACCAGGTTATGCCGAGAAGGATTAACTTTTAACGTAAAATAAGTTACTCGCAATTTTAACTGTGTCATTATCATCTTCTCCTAGCCGTATTCGGCCTCAGCGACTGCTAATCAATGAGGAGAGCGTCGCTGGTGCGCCCTCAGGTGACTGACATAGCCAATTTTTGCGGTCTGTCATAGAAAATCAAGGAAGTGTTATTTCTTGACAGTTGTGATATATCAGATAATGCTGGTTAAAGAGTTAAAGAAGTGAGTTCAGACATATTATGAGTCGCATAGTGAGTATACTGTGTTGGGTCGTGCGTGATGCTCAGCTGTGATGAAACAGGGGATGGAACAATGTTGTCAGTATGATACACAAATAGTATACCTACTCCAAAATAATGTGTGGAGGTGGCTGGTGGCCCTCAGGTACAAGTCGATTGTTAGAGGGCAGGGAAAAATTCATTTATTATAAAAAAAATATCATCATCACGTATCTGTCACTCAATAAATCAAGTGGAGTCTTGAAATATAAACCAATGAAGATTCATCGGATACCTACGTGATACGTTGACAATATTGTCAATTGCAATATTGACCATAATCAGCAGGTATTAATCATTTAAATGCTTTCCATACACAACGATAAATATAATAGTAACATTACTTACAATTTAATCATGAATATATCCTACATGCGTAACCATAGCTACACCAAGTTAGTAAATACAACAAGATGTACACCTAGAAATCGTAAACACTTAGCTTTGTTGACTCCGATACTATGCTCTGAATCAGGATGTAAAATGGGTATGAAAGCTTTGGTACTTAGTTTCTTTTAATCCTTTAGCTATAAACCATGACTTACACAGTAGTGTCCAGAATTCTTGTATAAGTAAATTCATTTGTGACTTGAAAGTAAATAGTCAGATAACTCACGTGACTTCGTTAAGTGAATCTCGCGAATCACGAATACGTTTTGTAGGTGCAACCGAAAGGTTCGGCTCGTGGATAGAATACGTTTAGACTTCAGACTTGAGTATAATCAAGTGTTATGGTTAAACAAAGATTTGTAATTATGATTGTTTTAAATATTTCGTAATTGGACTCTTAAATGTTAGATTTTAGATTATTTATTGAAAATTGTACATCTCATTTACATGTCTAAATATATAGAATTTACAATTTTTGGAATGTGCTGGGGACAATGATCATTCTGAAGAACCTCATTTATAGTGTAGCACAAAGGGTCAGTAAACTATACTTAAGTTCCTAAAGTTTCTTGTAAAAAAGGCAGTGCCGTGCGAACCTTTGCCATACACCGGCGCGAAGATTTACCCCTTAAATTAGAATCAAATAGATTCAATTTACTGAGAGACAATATAAGTGCGAGTCTAGACAGTGCGTAGCACGCGGCGGATAGATTGTCACATACATACGAGTAGTCAATATATGATGACCTGATGAGACCCTGAATCGATCATGAAGTCAATAGATAGATAGAGAGATAGATCGTTTATTTGCTTGAATCATGGTCATTTTAATAAATAAATAATAATAAATAATAAATATTACGAGACAATCTTACACAAATCAACCTAGGCCCACGGTAAGCTCAATAAGGCTTGTGTTGTGGGTACTAGGCGATGATATAATAGATACATACATATAGATACTTATATACATATATGACATCCATAACTCAGGAACAAACATTCGTGATAAACACACAAATAAATGCCCTTAATTATAAGTGTTACATTCCAATTTTATAGTCCAGCACAATTCTGCCGGCTGATGGCGTGCAAATATTTAAAGAAAATCGTCACATACATTACAACATTTACAATTCAATAATATTCAACATATTAACAAAGTCCAGTATAATAATGACTAAAATAATTCCATTGTCATAGTATTATATTAATAGGTACTATCAAAACGAATTTTACTAAACATTTACTGTGCGTACTTAGTATACCTACAATTTGTTGTTTCAAGGAAATCTTGGACCGAATAAAAGCAATTTTCGGTCAATCAGGTGCTCAATTTCCTACAGAAACTATTGTAAGACATGTCCGTAATTTCTTTCGGTATGGAGTTATAAATTAAGCAAGCTATGTAGTAGCAGTTTTTGCGGTAAATTTCTAGTCTTGGAGCTGGCATAGACATGGCCGTATGCGTAACTGCTCTACGGTAAGAGTTGTCATTTAATTTGAATAGTGACATATTGGACTTTACTAATTTGGCAGTTTCAAAAATATATATACAAGGCGCTGTCATAAACTTATTTTTTATAAAGATTTGTCTCCATGAGTCTACATTTCTCAGACCCCAGATTGCTCTGAGGCATTTCTTTTGGGCAATGAATACTCTATTTGCTTCGGAGCAACTTGCCCATAGTACGATCCCATATCGTATTTGGGAGCAAATATAGGCGTGATAAACCGAGATGGCTGTCGCTATTGAGCTAGTATTCAAGGAATCGGGATGCGTTTACCTGATGCACAATGGTGTTATTGGTAGTTATGTTTAGTGGGCCATGTTTTAGTTTTAAAAAGCATTTGTGTAAATGTATAATGTTCATTATCAATCAGGTTTATCAGACACAGTTCACACAGTCAATACACGATGTGGAGGCCGATGAGTCTAACGCCTCTCTGAGAGGCAAATCATAGAGCCTAGGTGATTCTGCATCTGACACTTGCAAAGCAATTTGTATGTCTAAAACATGGCTATTCGGGCACCTGATAGTTAGAAACACTTAGTAATATCCTGACAACAGCTCAGAAGACTCAAACCTGGACATCCGCAGACAAATAGCCTTGGAGCTGGAACTGACCACTAGTTTTCAGTGTTACCTCAAGTAGCTAAACTTACGAAACATCACGCTTTCTTCATCAGAAGAATGTCAGCAGACCGCGATGAATAACAGAAAGGAGTTCAAGTTTGGGACTTCATTTCTAAAATACAAAACACGATCAACAACGGCATTAAACATGAACTTAAGTAACTAAGTACCTGACTGTCCCCATGTTACTACACGTCATACATAAGCATCATATGGCGAACTTGCCTTTCGATATGAATATACCTGCTCGTAGGATAAGCTGACGCCGACTGTATGCAAGGATCAAACAAATTCACGCGTTAATATTGATGAATTGTATCATTTGTTGTACCTTACGAGTTGGTACATAATTCTTTTATGGACAACTACGAGCTAGAATTAAATCAAGAAACATTATTCCATTATTCCTAGAGATGTTCTTTAAATGATACTCAAACATAATTCATTCGTTTTATAGATTTTGAGAAGGCGTTCAATCATATCGCTTGTGATATCTCACGAGGCAGTACTAAGGCGACAATATCTAGGTACCAGGGTACCAGTGTTGGTATATCAGCCTTAACAAAAATTACATGGTTAAGTATTAAAAACAGTATTGAAAATGCAAAAACTATACACACATAAGGATATAAATCTAAAACTGAGATGGAGATTAGTTAAATGCTATGTATTGTCAATCCTTGTGTATTGTGCAGAGGCTTGGACTTTAAATAAATTGACAATTAAAAAACTGAATGCATTTCAAATGTGGCTATATAGGAGAATGTTGAAAATCTTGTGGACAGACAAAGTATCAAATGAAAGAGTATTGAACAAAATGAAGAAGTATTAAAACCCGATGGTAAAGGTAAAGGGTTTGAAATCGGTGTCCCGGTGCATGAAGCTTCCATCCTCAACCTTAATTTAAACAGCATCATGGATTTCTTTAAAACCGACATCAAAATCATCGCATTTGATTATTGATTATAGCAACGACTGTTCTTCCAATCTTAGGAACTGCAGAAAAACTAGTGAAATTTTTTTGGCTCCTGGATGATAACTCAGAACAGATATCATGTGTGCACGGCAAGGATAATGACATTAATAACATAACTTAACGTTCACGGAAGTTTTTAAAGTAGCTTCAATCAAAGACTGCGATGGTTCGGACACACTCAAAAAGGAGGAAAATACCATAATAATATCAATAACATTGCACTTCGCCTTCCCAAACATTCCAGAGGAAGAGGTATACCAAAATCCACGTGGTAGTCCAATATTAGAAAAAATGTAATGTGAAGAACCTGGTCGAAGAAAAGACAACTCATAATCGATCGCGCTGTCGCAAACTGACTAAGAGACCCGACCTTACATAGGTGTTAAAAGGGAAGGAAAGGAAAGCGAAACTAATACAATTAGTATAAAATTTAAACGGAAGTCACTTATACTGATGGTCACCGATAAATCAATGTAATTTAAAATATTAACCTACTGTGTTAGCGAGTGGGCATCACACTATATGACCAATTCCGGAATGAATACAGTACTTATAAGGAGAAGAGAGAAGAATCTCTACGTACATTGATAAACCAAGGTTAATTAAATCTGAAAGGTTCGGAAAAGCACTATAAGGACCAATCTGATCCAAAGCTCACAATTAATTTTCCATATACCTAGTACAAAGACCTGAACGTTGCGCTAGATGTCGCAAACACTTTGGACTGCAGCACGTCACATCAATGTATATAAACTGAGATTCATACAGAGACTATCCATCGATAACTAATGAAATATGAACTGCTGAAAGTGACACTAAAGTTAATAGCAGAAATAAATTTTATAGCGTAAACTGGTATCTCTGTAGTCCAGGAAATAATTCACATATATATTTTATTTAGTCATTTATACTGATGTGACAGACACAGTGCATGATTACTAAAGAGTTTAAGCGGTTGAGGGGTAGCGAATATTTGAACAAGTTTAACATCATTAATAACCGATACACTATGGGAGGAGGCATGATAAAACGTCGCACGGTCATAAGAACTAATGTAATGGCGCATATTGACCGTGTGCGAGGATTGAGATACGCAATATCGCAAAGCCTAAAATCTTATTGGAAAATCACATGTTGAAGGACACCCGTCATACTATATGGCGCTCTCGGTGGCTCGTGGAAGACGTAAATAATAGGAAGAATACAAGCAATAGTTGAAAATGATGATTTTCATGCTTTCAGCTCAGAAACAAAGTCTTTATTTAAAACTCAACCAAAAATTATGAGTTTTGGTATCCTTCAAAGCCAACATATCATTATTACACTTTAGGAGTGCTCAAAATACTGGTTTGGCAGTGCTCAAAACAGCTTCACGATCGTCAGAACAGTTTCGCGACGCTCAGAAGTCTGGATTTAGTGGTCCTCAGAACAGTTTTCGTTGGGCTCAGAGAGGTAAGCAGTCCTCAGAGCAGTTTTCGTAGGGCTCAGAGGCCTAGGTTAAGCTGAACAGTCCTCAGAACAGTTTTCGTAGGACTCAAAGGCCTAGGTTAAGCTGAACAGTCCTCAGAACAGTTTTCGTAGGACTCAAAGGCCTAGGTTAAGCAGTCCTCAGAACAGATTTCGCAGGGCTCAGAGGTCTTGGTTTAGCGGTCATCAGAACAGTTTCCATGGTGTTCAGAATTATTTTGGTGGTCCTCAGACTCGAGCACAATTGAGCGATTTCAATAGTGCCACAACAATACAGGTTATTTTGGCAAAGCTCAGCCAATTTTGGATTTACGCTCAGAATAAAATGGGCTGTTAAAGATCAGATTTGAGGCTGAGAAAAATATTTCTCACGGTCGGTAAATGCTTGACTTGACCACTGATAGTGGAGCATTGGAGTCGAAAATCACCGTAGCATACTACTTTCATTGTTGAATTAAAACGTATACAACTGCGCGTAAAAATAGGCAAGATCTGTGCAGATATAGCCAAATGTGTACAGTTAAACTTTGACATAACTGGGACTTCAAGGGACCGGCAGATGTGTCTCGCTTAAAGAAGTATTCCACTTAAAAAGTGTCTCAGATATCCAAGTGTATTAATATCTGTCTCATTTACAGAGGGTTCCATTAATACAGGTGAGATAAGAGACTATTTTCGTTACAGAGAGGTGCGATTATTAAATGTATAATAAAAAAGTTAGTAAACAGAAATAATTAAGCACGTTTCTATTAACAGTACATAAAGGCATACATAATCCTTCAATCAAAATAGAACACAACATTTTATTAAAAAACAAAAAAAAAAACATTTATAAAAATTAAAATAAACTGTATATTTGTTTTGTGTACTTTGGAAGTAACATGAGGTCATTTAGCCAAGAATGATGAAACAAGACGAAAATGAATCAACAATAAAGTACGAGTTATACGAGGTAATGAATTAACGTTATTTCAGTTATCGAGGTATACGTCGTATGAAATAAATCAAAAACAATTTTACAAAAGTATTTTTTTTAAATATAGTCTTAGTAAAAGAGGTTTTATATCAAGTATGAGACATAATTCATTTAATTTATATTGAGACTGAGTGCTCACTCCACCGTCAAACTTAGTTTGTGGTGGATCACATTTTATTTAAGAATTCAATTAATTTTCGGTATTATATAATAAATAATAATAACCAGGTCTTAGGAAAAGAAAAGAAAAAACAACGTCAAGCCATAGGGCAGCCCGTTGTTTGCCTCTACTTTCAAGCTTCATGTTCTATCTTTCTTTCTTTATAAAATGTCTTTATTAATAACAATAAGTACAACAGTATCTTACTTATCTAGTGTACATTTAGATCCTAGACAGCAAAAACATAATACACGAACAGTTTAGTGAGCTAATGCGCTCATTTTAAACTTTTTGATCATGTTCTATCATATGTTATTTTTTTAGGTGATCAGTGGAGTGTATTCGTATTGTATAGACAAGAAAACGCTTTAAAAAAAAAAAAATAATAAAAAAAAAATCACACTGACCCGCGCAGAATAATTTTTAAATATTTATAGTAGGTCGAGGAGGAATCAGGGAAATCAATAGATTAACAGATAAATTCACATTAGTTGTGGTAATGCTTCGTGCACTCGTTTAATAACGTAAGCAATTTTGCCCGCGGGGGAGGATTCCATTCCATGGAAAAAGGAAACAAGTATAAAGATGATAATAAAATCTGGCCAGATATTCGTTTCAATCTAGCAAGGCAAAGCAAATCCTATTGCGGTAACCTAAAAGTATGTACATACATGAATCAGCAATGCACAATGTATAGAAGTATTTTCATACACTAGCAAATCTATAATATGGTTTTACGATATATATAGGACATATTATGATTGATTGTTTATTACGACATGGAACGCCAAGACACGATGAAGCTTGGTTGGTCAAAATCTCAAGAATAGAGGACCTCGCAGTTGGCTACTCGGGCCCCACGAAGAGCTTGGAACTGATTAAGAAAAGTGCGTCAAGATGAACTTATCAGACGTTACAGCTATCAGAAACTATGTGGATTACTGGGCCCAATCAAGGCGATCGATAGGATTCAGAGCTTGTCAATATTTGCAATGGGAAAAGAACGGTAATTTCAAAGATCTGAGGAAGAGTTAAATAAAGCTGTGAAAGATGATAATCTCTATTGGATATATGATCGCCAGTTTTCTGGGGGGCCGGGAGTGTCGTGAATGGTCATGATTCACGATAGTATTTACATTGGTGTTTATAATTATGTCTCAAACAGCCGATTTATCTTATGTAGCAACACCTACAAGGAATCATTTTTATAACAAGGTTGACGGGTAGGCGGGCTGTCAGAGTTCCGAACGGCTATATTGGGAACGAACAGTTAAGTGCGGTTTGTAGTGGTTGATTTGGAGGAAAACCAGGGTGAGCTCTTTCCATAATCACTTTCGATGCGTCCTATGATATTGTAACGATTGGGTATCATTTACACGTGTGTTCATGTGCTTTCACAGATCGGACGATGATTGTTTATGATGCGATGTATTTATGTGCGTCCACAGGTCTCATTCTCTTTGGGAGGCGTATTGGTATATCATGTAGATGAATAAGGTTTTCATACAGGTCGCGCATGTACGTGACCTGTAGGACACACATCACAGTTCTTAGTTGTGAAGTTCTTTAGTGTTAGAGGATTAGTTACAAGTGTAACAACAGGGTAGTTCGGTAGTCTCGGCTTCAGGCCATATCATCATCAGTCAAGGGTGCACCCGGGTAACTGGAACAATAGCGTGTGAATTGGGACAGTATCAATGGTGGTAAGGGATGTCTAGAAGGGGAGGTTGGAGGACATTCTTGGGGACGAAAGTCCCCACACGTCATAGGGAGCTGGCACGCACGAGGCGGCAGCCCCTATGTCAGATATATAAAGGATTCCGCAAGTTGTAAGGGTATGTTTATAGTTGCATATATGCTAATACGGGTCTTAGCTTAAGTGCTATAGGTTCTCATTCGCGGCCATGAGAGTGACCAGAAGTGGCTTCGCGACAAAGGGTTAAGTGGATAAAAATTATGAAAAAGCCCAGATACTTCTGCTGCTGTCTGTACTACTCGTAACTTAGTACTAAATAACAAACTCTAATTCAATTCCACATGGTGAAATGCAACGGGGTTAATTCCACACCAACGTGAGCCACAAGCTACATCATTTGGGAGCCAGTCCAAATAGTTCTAGTCGTGGCATTATTTAGCGGGAGCGGTCTCAGCGGAGCTGTTTCGACTTTGTCATTGAATGCGGGTGGGCGGTAAACGAGTTCTGCACGATGTCAAAGGGTCCACGCCACATGCTATGAAATGCATATGGGTAGATTGCAAAAAAATTGTATATAGTTAAGGTCAAAAAAAAGGAAAAAAAAAATTATTTTATTATCCACGCTGTAATTTTTTTCCATTATAATATAACGGTTCGGGAATTAACCATACAGTCTATATATAAGGGTAACTTCCGTTAAACAAAGGAAAAAAGTTTGCATATTTTTGCAATCTACCTAATGTAATACTACCGATGTAATATGATCGGTAAATACTCGTACCGCTGTCCGTTGAGAATGGACACAAGAACGGAGGCATGTTCAGCTTGTAATCGTCATCCGTTTTGCATGGGCGGGTAATGCGAGTTTACTGGTATATGTTCTAATTTTCTTACAATTATGGACTTTCGAGTGTTGAATACCTATCCATGAAATACTGGCAAAAACTTAATAGGGACCATTTTTAATAATGCGTTCAGGGTATTGATGGGGCTGCCGCGCTATAAATAAATATTTGATAAATATTTGCGGACAATCTTACACATATCGACCTAGTCCCAAACTAAGCAAAGCTTGTACTATGGGTACTAGACGACGATACACATACTTATATAGAGAAATAAATACTTAAATATATAGAAAACATCCATGACTCAGGAACAAATATTCGTGCTCATCACACAAATAAATGCCCTTACCGGGATTCGAACCCAGGACCTTTAGCTTCGTAGGCAGGGTCACTACCAACTAGGCTAAAGCGGTCGTCAGTATCAGCTATTGTAGTGCCTCGCAGATGTTCGCTGAGGCCCGGGTTACCTGTTTTAAAGCTGCAATGCACCTGCGAGCCGCCTCGCTGGTGCGGCGCGTGCGAGCCAGCCCCAACCCTATCCTAGCGGTGATTGCGGAGAGGACTGACTGTCCCTACATTAGACACTGCTGTGAGCTACATAAGCCCAGCAGCAGCGTAACACATGTATTTAGTTAAATTCATTTACTAACATAGTTGTTTAAAGTTTAAATTGTAACTAACATTTTATGAGCCTTGAGCTTGAAATAAACGATAATTTAATTTTAATTTAACCAACGTTATAATGACATGTAATGTCATTAGGGCTGTTCCCAGGCCACAGCTAATATGTTTAGTCTAGTAGAAAGTAAGTTTACATTTTAAACTAGATATTGTTTGATATTCCTGATGTTTCATGAAATTAGAACATCATGAATATAATATGTAATAGTCTCATAATAGAGTCTAACTGTAAATACAAAGTAAATAAAAATGTTATTGTATGTAGATATGTATGTAAATACTTTATTGAACACAAGACATTGGTAAAACACAGACAAAATATGTTAAGTTGGTACAAAGGCGAACTTATCCCTGTAAGGGATCTCTTTCAGTTAACCTTTGTGCAATTGAGACAAGATCAGGAACTAAAAGATAGACAAACTAACACGTGTACAGAGACGTACTCGTATTTACCTCTATGCTAAAGCAAATCAATACTACCAGCTAGTACAAAAACAATAATACTATTATACACATACAATAAATAAATATATCTACACAATATATAAATAGTATCCAACTAAATCACAAGTCATTGGAGAGCCACAAGTTTTTAGCTTTTTATTACAAGCTTTTATTTAGCTCACCCCGTTTGTTTTATTCATGGGTCAAATTTAGTCATTGAAATTTCACCCACTTCCCGGTTTCCGATTGAGCTGAAATTTTGCATGCAAATGTATATCGCATTACGATGCAATATTATGATGACATGGATCTGGAAGGTGGCCATAGGAACGCCGCAATAAAACGACACAACCCTATCGAGTTTGGGCTCGTTAGAATCGTCTCAATAGAATCGTCAAATTTTTTTTTTACAGAAACTTATCCTTGAGTGATGTCACAGACTGGAACTGTCTAAAGGACAATGGCAAGCCGTACCGCTGTATTTGAAAGGAATTGTATGATCCAAGTTAAAATAAGTAAATACATTCAACTGAATTACTATCTCAAATAAGGCGGATAAGAATGTTTTTGACGAACAGGTGAAAAGAAAATTCACTAATAAAATATACTGCCAGAATTTGACAAATAAAACGAACGATTTGGTTACAAAAACGGTAAAATTTCCATTAAGAAAGTATTTGGCGCGCGGCGTGAAACGTCTGTATTTATTTAAGCTTAACATCGTAGATATTTGTCTTTTGGATTAGGAAATGTTAAGTTTGAGGTTAGGACGCGGAGATTAATACACAGGCACGGTCCGTTGCTAACTGACTTTATTAATACTCTGATGAGCTATACATGCATGACAGCTAGGTAGGTACTTATATATATTGTGCATCGCTCCGTAAACAACCTATACACTACAAGTATAACTACGTAGGTAGGTACTCATATTAATCCTAACACTCCCTCACACCAAGTTAAAAGTAATCCTGAAAGTCAAAGGGTCGTCGTGGCCTCGTATTAACTTTGGATATCGCTTCGGTTGCGTCATTATCAGCTCCAGGGCTCCCTTCTTCCGAAGATGGCACTTCTGCTGTGCTTGAGTGACTTGAGTCAGACGCAGGCATCAGTGGGAGTGAGCCAAGTGATTCCATGGCGAGCGGGGCGCTCGGGCCGGTATCACAGTCACGACCAGTGACGGGAGATCCAGCAACTGCAGCCTGGAGACATGCTCGAGGTGGCGAGGAACCTGCTTGGAAAGAGCTCGTCTGACCAGCTTGACTTTCTGTCGCCTGCTGAGGGCAAGACGGAGATGGCCAGATGATAGCTTGTAAAGTGCCAGGCTCAATCTCCTGAGCTTCAACAGAAGGGCTGAGAAGTGGCGTCAGCTCCGACGTAGGTTGTTCTACTTCTTCAACACTTATCTCCTCCCCCTTATACTTTTGCAGTTGGTCCAAGTGTTTCTTGAATGTTTTATCGTTGTTTAGTTTCACAATATATATCGTTTTACCTATTTGTTTTATAATCACACCCACTGTCCAAAAGGATTTTTGGTTCTTATACACTTTAACTAGCACAGTCTCTCCATTATAAAAATGTACCTTCCTTTTCCCACCATAAAACTTAGTCTGCAAGGCCTGTTGGCGCGAGACGTTATCAGCTACTGTTGAGTCAGACAGTGGTGACACAGGCGATGTTTGCGTTAGATACAATAGGTCTAAACGACTTCGTAATTTACGGCCGAATAAAACCTCTGCGGGAGACATGTTTGTCGAACTATGTTTGGAATTCCTATACATAAACAAATACTCTTGTATTTTTACATAGACATTACGTGATTGTGTCCCTGATGATATAATTTTATTTAATGCAAATTTAATTTGCTTAACATAAATTTCTGCCTGCCCGTTGGAAGACGGGCTGTAAGTAGGCGTGGTAATATGTTCTATACCGTTAATATTACAGAAGTGCTCGAATTCTTTTGATACAAATGAAGTACCGTTATCTGTGCAAATCTTGCGAAAAACACCAAACCTAGACATTGTTTCACAAAGTTTATCTATCACTACACGACTACTGTAACTGGCCGACACATCAAAACATTCTACCCACTTAGAGTAAGCATCCGCCATTACCAAAAAGTATTTACCATGTGCCGGCCCCAAAATATCGAGATGAACGCGGTAAAAGGCCTCTGGAGGGAACGGCCAGGGGGCCAGCGGCGCGCGCGGCGGCGCGGGCCGCGTGCGCACGCACTCCGTGCAGCCGGCTGCGCGCCGCTCGATGTCGGCTGCCATGCCAGGCCACCAAAAACGCAAACGAGCGTCCGCTTTCATTTTATTCATACCTAAGTGTCCTCTGTGTAATTCTTCAAGGATTTTATTTTTAAGAGCACCTGGTATAATTAATTTCGCACCTCTGACCAAACAACCCCTTTCTATAGACAACTCTAATCGACATTTGTAATAAGGCTGTAAATTTGAATCCCTAATTTTATTAGGCCAACCATTCATTACATAACTGGACACCTGTTTGAGTATGCTATCAGCGCGTGTTGCAGCGCAAACGTCATCAATAGAAATAGGTACATCCCCATCCACAATAAAATGTAGATAAGCCGCACGGTCAATACCTTCGTCTCGCTCTGTCGCCGCTGCATCGATATCGCTAGACTCGTTCACGGAGCGGCTGAGAAAATCTGCTGTATTGTGCGCGCTGCTAACATACTCAATATTGTAATAATAGGCAGATAAAAACAACGCATACCGTTGGAGGCGGTTGGCGGATACTTCTGGTACTCCTTTATCTGGTCGGAAAATACAAAGAAGGGGTTTATGGTCGGTTCTAAGAGTAAATGGCTGATCCCGCCCGTACAAATAATGGTTAAATTTTTTTACCCCGAATACTATAGCCGTAGCTTCTTTATGTATTTGGCTGTATTTTTTTTCGGCACAGGATAACGATCGAGACATAAACGAGATGGGTTGCTCGATACCATCTTTGTTTATCTGACTTAAAATAGCCCCTAGACCCGAGGGAGAAGCGTCCACGGTTAAGATCAACTTCGCGCTGGGGTCAAAATGTGCCAGTGTCAAGTCTGAGGCTAACTGGTGTTTTATATTAGTCACAGCAGCATCATGTTCACTCGTCCAAACCCATTTGGTGTTCTTTTTTAACAAGCTATGAAGCGGGCTCAAAATGGATGACGTGTTTTTAACAAATTGTCTATAATAATTTACTAGTCCAAGGAACGACTTTAGCTCGGTTACATTTTGCGGCGTTTTTGCTTCAAGCATCGCTTTAACTTTGTTAGGTGACTTATGTAAGCCAGACTTGTCTATGTCAAAACCTAGGTACGATACCGAGTCTTGGAAGAATGAACACTTGTCTGTTTGTAAAACTAGTCCAGCATCCTGCAGTCGCTTGAATACTTCGTGTAAACGCTGCAAGTGCTCTGATTTTGTACGTCCAGTTACCAAAATATCGTCTTGAAATATACATATGTCAAGGCCAGCGAGGACGGTTTCCAATGCTCGCTGAAAGCATGCTGGAGCTGAGGCAAGTCCAAAACAGAGCCTCGTATACTTAAATATGCCCTTGTGCGTATTTATGCAACAGTACTGCTGTGAATCTTCACTTAAAAGCAACTGATTATAAGCACTAGAAAGATCTAGCTTTGAAAATTGTTGTCCGCCATGTAGTTTTGAGAATAACTCTTCTATGCGAGGTAAGGGATATTTATCTACTAAAAGTTGCTTATTAAGGATGACTCACGCTAGGACGGGCCGTGTCCGGCCCGGGCCGTTTTCTAAGAAAAACGACGGCGTTTTTGCGCGGTTGAGCTATATCCAAGCCCATCCGAGTCACGGCCAAGGCGCGGAAGCGGCCCGGTGTCGGTACGGCCCGGCCGTGGCTCAGCCGGGCTTGGGTATATGGCTCGACCGCGCAAAAACGCCGTCGTTTTTCTTAGAAAACGGCCCGTGCCGGACACGGCCCGTCCTAGCGTGAGTCATCCTTTAAGTGACACAGAAAAGTCTGCACAAATACGCACTTTACCGCTTTGCTTAAGTACTGGCACAATTGGACTGGCGTAGTCAGAATAACTGACCGGTTGTAAAATACCTAATTGAATCAGTCGATCCAATTCTGATTCTACCTTACCACGAATGGCAAAAGGAAGGGGGCGCGCCCTGTAATAAACCGGTTTGCTGTCCGGTTTCAGGTTTAGATGTACTACTACATCCTTACAACAGCCCAGCTTATCTGAGAACAAATGCGGATATTGGTTGCTAAACATACCTGTTAAATCGGTAGCGGTTGCTACCTTGTTGATACTATGCAAATCATTTTCTGAAATCGAGCACATCTGTAATTTAAAGGTAGATATAAAGTCTCTCCCTAGGATCGGAGGACCTCCGTTCTTTACGACATACACATTGATGGTACTAGTTTGGGTTTTGTAAGAAAATGTCAACCTAATTACTCCTAATGTGTCAATGACCTCTCCATTATATCCCTTTAATACTGTGGACACCTTACTCAATGGCACAGAAGCAAAATGATCACAGTACAGCTTTTCGCAAATAGCTGTCACAGCTGAGCCGGTGTCCACCTCAAAATTAATAGGCAGTTCATTAACCAAAACACGCTCCCGCAATGGTTCGCCTTTGTAGGTACGTATATTAAAGAGCAAACACTTACCTTCCTCATCACCACTGTCCAAGCAACATTCTACAAAGTTGAGTTTTTTATTTGAGTACTTATTACGGCACACGCGCTTAATGTGACCTTTAGATCCACATTTGTCACAAACGGAGTTAGCAAATCTGCAACTAGTTGCCAAATGTCCACGGTAACCGCAGGCAAAGCACGAGGCGCCAGTAGAAACGACGGGCCGCACGCCTGTTGAAGCGGGCGCCCTGCTGGCCGCCATTTTGTGCACACCGAGCTCCTTGTCCGCTGCCGCTGCACCGGGACCCGTAGCCCCAGCTGCGACGGCACGCGCGCCACGTCGGGCACTGCGTACACTCTCCGCCGTTTGCAAAGCGTTGGAGAATGTGAGGCAAGACATTACCTCGGTGAAGAGCCTGTCGCGTTCCGGTCCCTGAACCATGCCTAAAACAAATCGATCACGTAGGGTCTCGTCGAGCGTCGCTGCTGAGAAACCACAATGCAGTGCCAGGCCTCGTACTCTGGCTGCCCAATCCGATAAGGCTTCATTGTCGAACTGCATAGCACTGTAGAAGTTATTCCGCTCAGCGAATCCACATACTTTTGGTTTGAAATGGCCGTCCAAAAGCAATACAACATTAGCGTAACTTAGTGTCCCCAGTTCCTTTGGCAACGCTAGATCACGCAACAATTTGTATGTGCATTCGGCTAAGGTGCTCAGCAGTATGGCACGACGTTTAGCCCCTGTCGACTTGTCGTCCGCTGCCTGTTCCACTATGTCGTTCGCCAGGAACCACTGTTCCAAACGATCTTTGAAAATCACCCAATCCTGGTTTTCATGATTAAATGTGCTTAACACGCCAACCGAAATTTTAGCCATCGTCGTCACTGTTAAGTTTGAGGTTAGGACGCGGAGATTAATACACAGGCACGGTCCGTTGCTAACTGACTTTATTAATACTCTGATGAGCTATACATGCATGACAGCTAGGTAGGTACTTATATATATTGTGCATCGCTCCGTAAACAACCTATACACTACAAGTATAACTACGTAGGTAGGTACTCATATTAATCCTAACAGGAAAAAACACGCTTTAACACAGAATGTAAAAGAGTACCTACATTCTGAAGAATAAAGCGTGTTTTTTATAATAAAAAGATAAGAGAATTCCAAGTTTCATCCAAGAGTAAATTAAAAGTTACCGATAGGATTATTATCTCCACTTATAATAAATCTCTAAATTAAAAAAAGAATCGGCCAGTTTGAAACTAAGCTTTGTGTGGTACGAATGTTCTCAGCATCCCATGAACGGAAAAATATGAAACATTTTATATAGGTACATTATTATTCTAGCTGCAACTTAGGATAGTTTTTATCCGACTGCGACAATTCATTAATTTTCCGAAATATACGACTTCATTTAATTTTTCATTTATTTTTATTGAAATCAAACGTTGCTCCAACTGTCAGCTATAAGAAACGTCAAATTTTCGTCAAAATGGCGGAATTGCTTTGCCTTTCACTTATTAATAATTTAAATCCAGCCTACGATAGACCTTTACGATACACATGCTAAATGTTAAACCATAAAAAAAATATTCGATTGTGATATGAGAACTTATATGCGCAAATGTCGCATTATGGCGTAATTTCAAAAAATGTATTAACAAATTTGAACAATAAAATTAACACGAGTTTGTTTTTTTTGAATGGCAATGGCACGCGCTCTTTGCGCATTCTGCCAAAGTGCCTGCGGCGCTACCACGAAAACCGAAACTCGAAGTTTGTATAACTGCATCCCTGTGCGATAGAGAGAGAGATACCCGAATATTTTCGAATTCCGAAGTTCGTGGTTATAGCTCAGGAATCGAAACTACACCCCGTAAGCCGCGTCCGCTGCGTCATGTTTTTGTGGTTTTTAAACGTCAAACATGTTTTGCCAATCAAAACAAAACCCTATTTGTTTGCCGAACCTGACGGAAAACATGTTAGATGTTTCAAAACATGGAAAACATTGGTGCAGCGGACCCGGCTGTAGGTAGACACTAAATAAAATAATCATAATGTATTTTCTCGAAAAAAGGATAATAGAGAAAAAATCAACGCAAGAGGTTATATGTATAGGTAATACCTAAGTTCCAAAGTTTTATATTCTGTCCCTTTTCCACCAAACGTACCTTCATATGAAACGATTGTTTTTTACTATGACGCTCGAGGATCTTGACGTCACAGTCCCCGATCGTTTTCTCACTCTAACAAGCGACATTAAAACGGTTTTGAGATATTTGAATGGGATTTTCGTCAACGCACAGCCGATACTACTGGGGCTAGAGAGTTGAAATTTACACCAGAACTACCTTTTAGAACGTAGGCAACGGATAAGAAGGGATCTTTGGAAATTCTACCCCTAAAGGGGTCAAATAGGGGTGCAAAGTTTGTATGGGGGAAACTTTATTTTTTGTGCTAGAGACTTAAAATTTTGTATAAATATTACTTATTAGAATACAAATAAAATACTTTCAACGTAAAGGAAAAATCTGCCCTAAACAAGGGGTAAACAAGGGGTGCAAATTTTGTATGGGGGAAACTTTATTATTTTAGCAAGAGACTCAATATGTTGTAGAAAGGTTACTTATTAGAATACAAATAAAGTATTGTCAGCGTTTTGGAAAATTCAGCCTCTTAGGGGGTTAAGAAGGGTTGCAAAGTTTGCAGGAGCGAAACTTCTTTTTGAGATAAGCTTAAAAGTTTGTAGAAAGATTACTTATTACAATACAAATAAAAAACAGCGTTTTGGAAAATTCCACCCCAAGGGTTTGAAAAAGGGGTACAATGTTGGTAAAGGGGATTTTTTTGAGCTAGAATCTCAAACCATTTCAAAAAGATAACATAATAAAATAAAATAAAATACATTCAGCGTTTTAGAAAATTTCACCCCTTCGGGGTGTATAAGGGGGTGCAACGTTGGTAAATATATTTTTATAGCAAGCGACAAACCTTTGTTGAAAGATTACTTATTACAATACAAATAAAGAACTTTCAGCGTTTCGGAAAATTCCACCCCTAAGGGTGATTAAAACAGGTAAAAACTTGTATGGAGGAAACTTTTTTTTTTGAGCTAGAGACTTGAAATTGTGTAAAAAGATTATTAATTAGAATACAAATATATAGGTAAATTACTTTCAGTGGTTTGAAAATTTCCACCTTCTAAAAGGGGGATAAAGAGGTGCAATATTTGTAAAGGAAAACTTTTTTTTAGGTAGAAACTTAAAACTCTGTTGAAAGATTAAGTACCTACTTATTAAAATACAAAAAAATACCTACTGCCAGCGTTTTGGAAAATTTCACCCCTTAAGGGGTTAAAAAAGGGTGCAAGGTTCGTATACGAAACACTTTTTTTTAGCTAGAGACTAGATAGTTTGTGGAAAAAATACTTACCTATTATGTACACTAAAAAAACAAGTGTTTTATTTTTAATTTTTCCCTGAAAAGCGTTCAAAGTTTGTATGGAGAGCAAGAAAATTTTAAAGTATGATATTTGTAACTTCGATCTTAGCCTGTTTAGACTGAAAAACTTAATTTAGCATTTTTTTAAATATATCCGCTAAAGGGGATTATAAGGGTGTTCAAAGTTTGTATGTAGAACAAGATATTTTTAAAGTAAGGGATTTGTAACTTCGGTTTTAGACTGTTTGCTAAAATACTACAAAACTTATTTCAGCGTTTTTTTTATTCATCGCCTAAGAAGGTTAAAAAGGGGGTTCGAACTTTGTATAGAGAGCAAGACATTTTTAAAGTAAGAAATTTGTAACTACGGTTTCAGACTGTTTACTATGAGTGTTCAGAGAGGGTTCTTAGTTTGTATAGAGAGCAAGAGATTTTAAAAGTAAGAGATTTGTAACTTCGGTTTTAGATTGTTTTCTAAAAGACTAGGTAGAAAATTAATTTCAATGTTTTTTTTTTATTCATTCCTTCAACAAGCATTTAGACGATAATATGTTATACGCGGACGAAGTCGCGGGCAACAGCTAGTATTACAATAAAAAATAAATTCTGCTACAACCATGTAGGCACCGAAACGCAGCATTTTTCAACGATACAAAGTTGTGAGGTCATAGTTCTGTGTCAATTAGTATGAGCCGTTTTTGCGGTTGCCACGGATGTCTAATTATTACTCTTATTTTTTTGGCTTTTGTTGTGTTCTACTTGTCGTTAGCATACATGCAGTTGATCCTCTAAAAAACGGCATCATGAAAAAATAGGAAAGTTACTCGTAGGTACCCGGGTAGAGGTAGATAATAGTCTAGAAGTCTAGATGAGCGTAGCCACAGATCCATATATTTGGTATAGTGCTGAAGTCAAAGCATATGCGAGGTCTTCGACGGGCACTAGACATTAGCAGTAAATTACTTTCAGCCTTTAAAATAAAATGCATAAATAAAGAGTGCATTCACAGGGGCTGACTGGCCTTGTCAATGCATTCTTATTTAGAAGTAATTACCTACTATGATTATGAATATGAAGGTAATAAAATTCCGTTTGTTGACGTCAAATGCCGTTAATCTTTTTAATGGTGAAAGTTATTTGCATAAACACATTCATTCAAGTCAGTGACGCCATCGCATCATTTCAATATCTATTCTAAAACTGTTTTCTTTGATAAATCTAATTTAACTAGGTACTTTAATACTCATGTAACAAATTAAGTGTTGAAGACTTGATCACTCGCTATCTGTACATATATTGTGGCATGGTGTTGTTGAATATAAATGCAATGTGTTTAAATTTGTGTCTGCTTTCTGCCACTTTATTCATAAACATCATATGTCAAACTAAAACCAAGCCACTAAAAGTTTTCTTATTTTTGGTAACCGTTAAATCCATAGAGAAATGGTATACGAGTATAGGGGGGCTCACACACATACACACGTGACAAAGATATAAGCATAGAAAATATCACAAGTGGGAACGAGATACAATGTCACATTCCTGTCCCTCAACGCGTATTGGATTTTTTTTTGTCACCAGTTGTCAAAAATTATACTGAAACTGACTTCACGGATAATACCTACGACTAAAGTATACAACGTGTCCCAAAAGACAACGTCAAGCTGCGAACGGGCGATGGCCCAGGTCATCAGAGTATCACCCATTTTGTGGCTTGACGTTGACTTTTGGGACACCCCGTATCGGACATGTGTCAAGGATGTATTAGTTTCCAGATCCTTCTCAATTTAGTCAGGTTAATTTACCGCCATCCCTTTTGAGCATTCGTTAGGAATTTATATATTATATCCTCTATCTACCATTAAATTTATTCAATGCAGGTCTAATATGTCAGGGTGATTGACACACCAAATTATATCGTACACCGCCGTATATTTTTTTTACTAAATTGGCGAAAGAAGAGTTGTGTTTATACTTGTTATTTTTTTTATACTTTACATATTGTTTTTCGGCATTAACATTTAGGTATTCTAAGTATTTTTAATAACTACAACATACTGAAGAACTAAAACAATTTAAGTAAATGTTGATTAGATCTGTCAACAATCCTATCTTACGCCATCTTTTTGCTTCTAGTACATCTAGTTGACTACACATAGCCACAGATAATAAGTACAAATAGCATGCAAATTAAATATATTTACTAAATAGTCCTTCTAAGAATGAATCTCACATTGGGTAACAACTTTTACGTTTGCCAAGAAGCCGTCAAACATGCCAAGTGGTATATACTCGTAAAAAAAAAACTTTAATTAAACGTACGGTACGTTTAGATAATTTAGTATAGACTAGAGTAACAGTAGCGTAAAGAATATACTACCTACGCACATAAAAACGTCATCCTTATCGAAATTCGGTTGAAACAAGAACGTTGTTCTATTTTCCCGTGTTAGGCATGTAATGCTGCCCCTTTTAAAGGCGATTTAACTGTATACACGTAATGCAGACGCTTAACGCTAATAAGACGCCTAATGGCCAGCCCTAGCCGTTGTCGTCTGACGATTACCACACCTGAAACCGAGATGAAGGTAGATAGCGCTGAAAGCAAAAAGCTCATCAAAATAGGTTCAAAATATCGATACCAAAAACACGAGAAAAAATCGGCAGCACAATTTTACTAACGCGGCGCGGCTGTTCTCTTTAAATTTGCTCTTGTCAGTAACGTGGAACTTCAGGTTGTATTTTTGCTAAGGCAAACATTTCCGAACATATTGGGGAAAAAATAGTTAAAGTTAAAACCTAGTCACTTGTTACTTGTTTTTAATTTCTAGCAGCCGACGATGGTGGATAGGTATACGCATTGGACAGGCAATCGAAAGATGCCGAGTCCGATTCTTGGTCTGCTCCGCTTGTGTGCACGTGCGTACTCAATCACACAAATATTAGCCTACTAACTAGGGCTTGATTTCATCCGTTACTTTTGCATCGTCTGCGACTTCACATTTGAAACTACTGGAGCAAATATCATGCTCTTTAAAATTATTTTTATAATTAATATCACAATTTACTTACGTACTTCCTTAATTAGTGAATAATTAGTAAGTATGTCAGATAATGTACGTTTTTTAAACCATATTTAAGGTTTATGCAGGACCATAGTAGTTTACGGTAGGTAACTACACCATTTATCTTAGGGGGAACGAAAGAGTCAATATTTCCATATAAATGTTTCGGACTTCATTACACAACTACGAAACACTACATTGTACGGGCGTCGTGGTGGAATGTTTGCGATCCCATGGCGCCCCCTTAACGGAATTGCGGGTGACGCCGGTGTGTTTTTAGTGGGTATGCTCCTCCAGTCACCATCAGTCGGATGGCGGTGGGAGGAGAGAGTCCCACATAACCCCCAAACAGCCTTCCCCGGTTCGGGGGTATGCGTAAGGCATTTTCACACCGTCAAAAAAAAAGGGGACGACAAAGTCAATCTTTCCATAGAAATGTGTTTCGGACTTCATTACTCAACTACGAAACATTGTTATTTTTGTATAAACAGATCACGATGTCAGTCTCTTAATTTTTTCAAGTCCTCATTGAACGAGCGAGCGAAGCGAACGAACTTCTCCGTCTTTCGTATGCCCGGCTGTTCTCCTCTACAGGTCGCATTTCTCATCCGATTCTCGTGAAATTTTGTGTGTGAGCAGGTTCAATAATTATGTATTAGATTTATTTTTGTCTGGCTGTCGAGTTCAACAGCTTACCGAGCTACTAGTACGTAAATAAATTGGTGAGATAAAAACTAGGACACTATATGTGTATCCAATTTTCTTGGGACACCAGGCCGTGTAATAAGCTTATTACCACTAGATGGCTGTTGTCATGTCACATACGACTTATTAAAAGCTCTTACGATGATGAGCAATCTTCTATGGAGAAAGCTTCAGTGAAATAACGTGGGATGAAACTTTATACACGCACATCATAGGCCGATGGTGTTGACTTCTTTAAGATACTACTATTTTTTTGGCATCATCTACACCTACAGCCTAAATAGGTTGGTTATAGTTCCGTCGTGTTTGTTTATCCTAAGACCTAAGCACGGATGGATAGAGCACCTAGCATCCATCGTCTCACAGAATCTCAAGCACTCACTTCATGCTGCCGCCGATCGTCATGCAAACAAGTATTCCCTCTCTGTCATATTTGTGAGTTCGTACGCATGTGCGACAGAGAGGGAAAACTTCGAAAGCCGTTCGCGGTAGACCCTCAGGTGTCGATGCCAGGAGCGCATTGAGCCGCGAAACGGCGCGGGGCAGCGGGGAGCTCGTACACAACACGGTACGCGCCGGCGGCACGGCCAACAAGGTCGCGTCGTCGTGGTCTTGAGGGCTATCCTCGGGACATCCGGGACATACAGTCGCACGAGACGCTCTACAAGTTCGGGACAGTCCGACTCACCACGCAAGGCTCGACATGCTGTGATCAAGAGTTGATAACTCCGTCTAACCTCCAAGGAGTTGTATACCCAACGGAAACGAGAAGATACTTCGTTGGGTATAGATACGGATAGCAACCGATTTTTTTTTAAAAGAAACTTTAAAAATGCTTTTTGACCCTTCTCAAGAAGAAGGGCATACGTCTATTCGTAGGGGTTCCATACGATCGACGAAGTCTCCAGCTTACTCCTTACTAAGGCATTGTAAACCATTTTTATGGCCAATATGTCATGAAAATGGCGAAAGTTTCGGGTTATGAAACCTAGTCTTTGAAAGAAGCTGCAAAGTGAAGAAATATGTTCGTGAAAAGTGAGCCGCGTATCGAAGACTATATGTATCGAAGAAAATAATTGCTAAATCACATCTTCATTACTGCGCGTGTGCATAAATAAAACTGACCCATTGTATTTTATGAATCTGGTCATATGCTATCTACATTTGACTACATTTGAAAATTAAGGTTTTATAAAGCCCAATATCACGCAAACGGCTGAGTTGGAAAGTGGTTTTCAGTAACCCATAATATGTTTGAACAAGCTATCCAAAGATACTATACCAAACTAAACATTTAAAGTGCCTTAATTGCCGGCGATTTGGCAACAACTCCAGGCCAAAGTCGATATATCGGTACCTTTAAAAAGCGGTTACGGTCTTACGGTACCGGAAAAAATAAAGGTTCCGCTACCGAAACCGCTATTTGACAACCGATATGACGTCATACCGTTAAAATAGAATACTACACTATAAGCGTTCCTGGTTGACTACGAAACCCTTAAAATCAAATACAAGTCTGCATCCCCCCTGAAGCTGTGAAAATTCAAACAGCGATACGAAGTTATAAGATACTCGTAGATACAGTATTACATACTCGTATGTATTACATACTCAGAGTAAAGAAAATGAAACCATTAGGTACTTGCCTATTTTTATTATATACGATAATAATATAAAGTTATATACGTTGTTTTATTTTCATGTAATACATCTAATGATATTTATGTAAGTAGATTAGTTCATATAATAGCTTTATTTTTAAGTTAATGACTTATGAATGGTAACAATAGGGAACATTACTGCAATGTTCTGCCGCCAGAGGCAGCACTACCACTAATAGTAAACCAGTATAGGAATATAGGGATTCACACACACATGCACAATTGATTGTCAAATGAGTGACAAGGATGCTTGCATAGACAATACCGCAAGTGGGAACGAGATACAATGTCAACGCTGCTAGTGTCGCCACCTACGAAGAGTTTTGCGTAATGTTCCCTGTTATAAACATTTTTATGCCACAATGTATGTGGTTCTTCTTCATCTGACTTTCAGTTTCAAAAACATGAAGAAGTTGAATTGTGCTGGTAGCTAGATTAGTATCTTGGAAGCATTATAACGGCGCGTGCTATACTCTCAGACCAAGTGAAAAATACAGACAGAGCATTACGAACAGTCTAGTGACGCCGAACAAAACTAACCTTATAAGTAGATATCTTTCGGTCCTCATGGCACAGGCTGGACCTAGTGTGCGGGCCACTGATAATGTATTTATTGTTTTGCTGTTTTGGTAAATGAATAATTTTGTATTTTGTATTTGTAGATACACGCTCACGCACACATAAACAGATAAAACTAAGCCTCTGACCTCTTCAATGCGTGTCACGACGCCGTCATGTTGACACATTTTTGATGACAACAAAATACATAAATAATGGTCTCCTGCGTTTTCAAATGTTGTAAAAACAACACCAATTCAAATACTAAATCGGACGGAAAAACGTTTCATGTGTAAGCACTGAAATAATACCTTAAAACCCTTTTAGAAAACACAAATTAATGCTTGGCTTGGAACACAAAACCTCAACAGTCAGTTGAAATGACATCTGACATATAAAGCACGAGTCATACCAGAGTATGATTTTTACTTACCCCAAACGGACAATCAATTACAGTCCGGACATGAAGACCGTATATTAGATTTAATATATATATTAGGTAGTAACAAAATCAGGTGTGCTAGCAAATAGGTTTTGTCACATTCAATAATGTGTATCTATATCTATACTGCAGCGCGAGATTTAAAGTGCTGTACGATATTTTATGATTCAGATACTTGTTCGAGAACAAGTATTGTTATTTTTATTTTTTAAAGTACAAATTCGCAATTAAGGACATTTAACTGATGCTCAATATTTTAAACAGCGTATGTTTTAATTACTCCGCCACTGACACGGTTGTTTCTTTATGTGTATCAGTCTTGCATTCTAGTACTTATCTAAAAAAGTAATTAACTTTAATGTTTTACTATTCTTTATGTATTTAAGATTCCCTACCAACAATCTGAGAAAAAATAAATGGGTCGCCTTTATAAGAACATTACTGCTAAACAATCTCAAACTAGGTAAATTAGATTTAATATTTCACAAACCATTATAGAGATACCTTAAGCAAATTACCCAAATTATAGGGATACTTTCATTCTACTGGTATCACTCTTACGCACACATGTTTAAAACAGTTGCGTCACTTTGTAGTTCGTAACAAGCTGATGGCCCTAGTAGCCAAAGCTCTAATAAAATAAAAAAAAATAAAAATTGTTCGTAACGCGGCCTCTGCCTTATTCTTTGCTCTGAGGCTATACTAATGTCTTTATTTCATCGATCTGCGGCAGCAGAAGTGTTACCGGGAGACCAGCGCAAAATTCATATTGACAATTGTAGACGATTCCGGTTTGATCCTATAAATATTATGTCTTTCTTTTAATGATTAGGATTCCATTTGTTGGTACTGCAGCACTGCACTTGAATGGATGGCGTAAGCATTATGGCAGGATCACAATTACAACATCATAAATGGTACACTCCTTTCGTGGGTAGGTACATGATACGGTGCTCCTTGTACTTTATCTTATTTATCACAGATTACTAATATGTAGCTAATTATTTATTTTTGCAAAATCAATAGTTGGGAAAGACAGTATAAATGTCAAATGTCAGACCTACCTACTAAATGTCAGATGTTATTAATCTATCACAAATACACACACATACACCTATACGCCGTATAAAAGACAAAGTGGCCTGTGTAATAAATAAATATTCCACATAACACACTAAATAACTATTTACATATTAATTCGAACTATTTACATAAAAAAGGCTTGAAGAAGAAATATATGAAAAATCGTGTTGTAATTGTATGTTTATTGAACTTTTATGTTAATGCGCATTGTAAAAATACCATAAAATCTAGTTTGAGTGCTTATCCAACCACATCACATCCTATATTTTTTCCTTAAAAATATATTATTATCAGGTTGCTGGTATTCAATTTGCGAATTATACAGTTAAATGACAAAAGCGGCCAAGTGCGAGTCGGACTCGCACATGAAGGGTTCCGTAAAATAAATTGCGGTTTACGATTTATGACGCATTAAAAAAAAACTACTCACTATGTCTCGTTCAAACCAATTTTAGTTCTGTGTAGGGGAACCCCTAAAACTTAATGTTTTTTTTCGATTTTTGTGTGAAAATCTTAATGCGGCTTACAGAATACATCTACTTACCAAGCTCTTATAGTTTCGGAAAAAAGTGGCTGTGACATACGGACGGACAGACAGACAGACAGACATGACGAATCTATAAGGGTTCCGTTTTTTGCTATTTGGCTACGGAACCCTAAAAAGCGCTACAGACGTCCGTCCAGCCCGAGGCCACATGGCCATCTGCCTACTAAAATGAGAGGCGCAGGTCAGTTTCCCGGATAAATTGTATATAAATAAATATAAAGCCATTTTTAAAGAAAGTGTTCGTAAAAAGATCTATTTTTTACTTCATTGCCTATATTTTGTAATTGTTCACTTGAGTCAATTTTGTGCCTACTTTATGTACAACTTGAAATAAGATCAGCATTTCCCATTTTTCTTGGCATGATATGATCGAGCGAAGTTTAAAATATTGTGTTTTGGTTTGTATGCGGTTATTAAACTATAACATATCTCAAAATCCCATCAAAAAACTCAGTATTTCATTGTTTATTATTGAATGTAAAATAGGTCGATTTCGAATAACGTGGTCTTAAGGCAGCCGTATTATAATCCAAACAAGAGCTACGATTTTTTAAAAATCAATTTTTGGAGCTCACGTCGCCTTAAATCAACAAAGGATCGGCAACGCGCTTTCGACTTTTCTGGAGTTGCAAACTTCCATAGGCTAAGGTAAGCAGACATAGTTAACATCAGGAAGGGCGTATGCTTGTTTGCTACCGTCGTGGTAGATATTAAAAAGACGGTAGTGATGATACCTACCATCCTCAAGAGTCTGCAGTAAGCTCGGCTGAAATTCACCTTCCCATACAAACGGAGTTTAGTTCTCAATTTAAAACTACGAGTTGGATTGTAACGAAACTTTGCATATACAATGACGTGAGGTACATATATCTAGGTCTGTAATTAGTTCATTTGGCTCCAGTTTATAAAACAAATGAAATACAATACAAAATTCCTGTATTTTTTTGCTATGGTATCTGAACACAAACTAATTACAGACCTGGATGGTACTTTAATTATTCTAAGTACAAAGTTTCAGAGCATACTAGCTAGTCGTTTTAAAATGAGAGCGTAACTACGTTTGTATGGGGAATCGAGCTTACTGCGGACTCTTAATAGGGTAGACTGTGCGCGAGGTTTACTCGGCTTTGAACACGTTCAAATCCTTCAAATCCTCCTATCAATTGGAGACAGAGAAAATGTGAAGATTTATTATTTGTCGTACAGTTGTTACGTTTACATTGCATTACGTACTTTCTATTTTCTACCCGTTAACCACACGGCGACTATCTATATCTGACGCGCTCGAATAGTTCTATGTTTTAACAGCTTTTTTTAACAGTTTTAAGTATCTCTAGACGTTTCCCCACCGTTAAAGACATACAATACATGATATATGATCCCCTGGATCAATTACCTCATTTAATGTAATAAATAATTTTGTATTTTGTATTTGTATATAACTTTTTTTCAAGCTATCACCTAATTTGCAAAATCTATAAGTCTCAACGACGCTCGAGTAACTCCAAATTTTCCCCGCTTGACTACTGACTCATTTACCCACTTTTATGTGATGCTTTTTCTGTCACTGAAAACCAGAATGACAAAGATATTGTAACAAAAGTGATATTATTAATTCAACTAGAACGCATGTTCAAAGTTATCTTTTTCAGGCTAAGATCTTAAAATATCCCGTTTAACTGCTACAAATGTCGCGAAGCCACTTCTGGTCTTCTGGCCGCGAATGAGAATATATAGCACTCTTGCTTAGACAACTGTATTAGCATATATGCAACTATAATCATACCCTACCCTTACAACTTGCAGAATCCTTTATATATCTGACATAGGGGCTGCCGCCTCGTGCGTGCCAGCTCCCTATGACGTGTGGGGACTGTCGTCCCCGATAATGTCCTCCACCTCCCCTTATAGACATCCCTTACCACACAACTGATACTGTCCCAATTCACACGCTATTGTTGCAGTTACAATTACCCGGGTGCACCCTTGACTGATGATGATATGGCCTGAGGCCGAGACTATACTTGTAACTAATCCTCTCACACTAAAGAACTCCACAACTAAGAACTGTGTTGTGTGTCCTACAGGTCACGTTCATGCTCCACCTATAGGAAAACCTTATTCATCTACACGATATATCGACACGCCTCCCAAAGAGAATGAGACCTGTGGACGCACATAAATACATCGCATCATAAACAACCATCGTCCGATCTGTGTAAGCACATGAACACACGTGTACATGATATCAAATCGTTACAATATCATAGGACGCATCGAAAGTGATTATGGAAAGAGCTCACCCTGGTTTTCCTCCAAATCAACCACTACAAAACCGCACTTAACTGTTCGTTCCCAATATAGCCGTGAGGAACTCTGACTACTCGCCTACCCCTCAACATTGTTATAAACATGATTCCTTTTAGGTGTTGCTTCATAAAATAAATCGGCTGTTTGAGACATAATTATAAACATCAATGTAAATACTATCGAGAATTAACCATTCACGACAACAAAGGTCAAAAGATAAAGAAAACTCGTTTCTACAATTTTTACACTGAAAAGGGTTAGGTATATTCTAAGGTTGGTCCCGGACATAATGCAAAAGGCACTCGTACCGTACCTATAGTTGAAAACGGGAAAAGAAATCAAGAAGTAGAAGCAAATAAATAATAGCAATGCAGATCACAAAAATAATACTGTTTTACCTTGAACTGCCATTCTTATTATGAGGTTTTGTGCAGACACAATAAAGAAAGTTGTCGCTCGTGCCCAACGAAACAGTTTTAACAAAACAGGTATTTATTATATTGGATAATAATATGATCACAACCTCACAAGCTTTTAAAAGAAGTCACAATCTATAGCGACAACGTTTTAGTTTGTCAGGATACGAATGAATCGGCAATTCGGCAAGGTACCATTGTATTAAAATCCATGTAGGTACCTGTAATCCACATACGGTAGGTATATAACGAACATCGTAAACTGCAGATACTTGCAACTCTAAAGGTATCACAGCCCGTTAGCAACCATCATTGGTTAGAGTCATTGCGGACAAAACTGCCATTCATAGCTGCCCCCACAAGTCGAATGCAGCCGCACCGCGCCAGAATCGGCCCATAAATAAGACAGTACCGTGGTTTGGGGTTAATTTGATCAATTTCAGAATTAAAACATATGTACCTCCCTGAACGTTTATCCAAAAAAATTAGGGAAAAAATTAAAATATCGGTTTTTGGCTCTCTATTGATTGCACCAAAAAAAATAATAGTTTATGAGACTGTACATAATGAAGGGCATTAAACACGAAGGTGGGTTTATATAACATCACACGAGTGTTTTAATGCCTAATTATGTACAGTTACATACACTACTTTATCTATCCACATACCATAAGCCTCCATGATGCATTCAGGAACCGCATATTATGACCGGCATCGCGGCGTTGTTTTCTGGCAGCTGTCATCGTTTTTAGGGTTCCGTACTCAAAGAGTAAAACGGGACCCTATTACTAAGACTTCGCTGTCCGTCCGTCCGTCCGTCCGTCTGTCTGTCACCAGGCTGTATCTCAAGAATCGTGATAGCTAGAGAGTTGAATTTTTCACAGGTTATGTATTTCTGTTGGCGCTATAACAACTGATACTAAAACTACATAAACTATTTATTTAAGGGGGCTCCCATACAACAAACGTGATTTTTTTCCCGTTTTTATAGATAATGGTACGGAACCCTTCGTGCGCGAGTCCAACTCGCACTTGGCTGGTTTTTTTTTTTTAATTCAGAGACAAACTAGAGTCAGATCCAACCATCATATCGTTCGACATCTTACTTACGTGCAACATTTGTCAAATATGTATGCAAATTGACAATTCATTTCGAACTAAACGTCATCTCGACTGATATTAGAATAGAGGTTAAATCAAATTTCTTTTCATATCTCATGCTCTGAAAGTGGGTCGTTGTTGTTCTAAAAAGTGTGCTGAAAGTGATACGTTTCTGCTCTAGAGCAGAAAAGTAGTGTATTCCAATTGGTCCTCGCCTTAGGCATAAGCAGTATGCGGGAGTATTTAATTCTTACTAGTTCATGGAATTTATTTTATTAAATATAAGATAAGTTTATGTTGTAAATTCATTACTTTTATTTTAGCTAAAAT
Source organism: Epinotia brunnichana (assembly GCA_963854355.1). Taxonomy (NCBI): domain Eukaryota; kingdom Metazoa; phylum Arthropoda; class Insecta; order Lepidoptera; family Tortricidae; genus Epinotia; species Epinotia brunnichana. The sequence continues at coordinate 21,889,991 of OY977945.1, read as the reverse complement.
ATTCACTAGGCTTTATGAGGTGGTGACAAATAGAATACACCCACAAACCTTTTTTTTATCTTAAAGTTGTGCATGTGAGCTAAGGCAGAAACGCATACAGCCAACCTTCAACTAAATACTACTAATAAATACAAATAGTATGAAAATGAGAGCGAGAAAGAGATATCTCTTTCTCGCTCTCATTTATGGGTACGGCGCACGAAGGTCGCGGTGCGGTGGGGTAGTCTGTTACGGCTTTAAACGAAGGCGACGTTTTTAGAAGAAGATAAAATATGCTATTTAAGACACCGATTAATTCACCGAAAACGCGCGTAAAAAAAGTTTACGTGCATTATGGTCCTTGAAAAAAGTTAAAGGGCGCGGAAGCCAAACTAGTGCGTGCGACCTTTTTTATTGTACTTATTTAATTTAATTACATTTTCGCAATTAAAATGAGTTCATCCAGTGATTTTGAAACCGACTTAACGCCTGATTTGATCAGAACAGAAGCCCAATCTATCGTGGAAGGCCTTTTACTGCAAATTTTAAAAGAAAGATATATGAAATCATATATACCGATTTTATAAGAAGTCCGCAAAGAGAGTTAAATCTTTCTCGGAAATTGTGATGCTAACTTATTTCAGTGATTTATCGAAGAAATTAAAACTATCAACGCTGTGGAGTATATATTCATTAATGCTTAAAAAACCACTAACATGACGTGAATTTAAAGTAAGCTGACATAGTTTCTAAAAAGGCAGTTGGATGGCTTTAAAGGCAAAAAGTCCAAGATTTTTACTGCAAAGAGATAAAAACCTTCTTAAATGAAGCTCCTGATGGTGTTTATTTGGCAACAAAGGTAATAAAATAATCACATTATATTGTAAATGTAACTAAATTTCTACAGAAATTGTAAAAAAAATGTTTTTGACAAATACCTACGTAATTTATAAATAAGTATGTCCTAACTAAAATTGTTTTGTTTTCAGGTGGCACAAATTTTTGATATATAATGTGAATATTTCAGACAAAAATACTAAATTAAGGGTCCACGGAAAGAACATGTCTTGTCACATTTTTTTTCAAAATGAGATTTTAATGTCAAAATGTTGACCTCGTAATGAACTATAATATGAAATTAAAATTTCATTTTGAAAAAAAAAGTGACTAGACATGTTCTTTCCGTGGACCCTTCATTTACATTCGCAAATTGCTCTACTTTTCCATTGATTTCAAGTAATTGTACCTATACTTTGAATAGACATATTGTTAAGTTTTCCTTATGTGGTTTTTATTACTTTCCTCGTAATCGATATGAAAAGTAGAATGTTTAATTTGGGTGAAAGTCACCCATTTCTGACTCGAACTATTGGCGCTCTCACTTCGTTCGAGCGCCAAAATATCTCGTCAGAAATGGGTGCCTTTGGTTAACATAACCATATATAAAAGACCCGCTCCATTTGGTGTATTAGACTGTTAACGACGAATTAAAATGTATAAACAAGGTTAACGACAAATAAAAATGTAAAATAAAGAATGTCTAAGTAGGATAAAATAGCTTATAAACTAGTACCTAAGTTGTATTAATAAAAGTTGCATTACGGGTCTAGTATTCATTACTAGGGCATCTGGCATACATTCGCTACTAGGTAAAAGTCGTCCCTGCCTATAGATAAAATAATAAAGGATAGGTAAAAGGCATACGACAGCGAATGTGCTCCGAGGGCGGCCTAGGCAAGAATGAGCGCTGCCTAAGGAAGTGCCGGTAGTTATATTTATAACCGCGGTGAGGCGGGGGGTATGCGAGAAGAGATTATGCCGCTGGAAAGGCCCAACTCTCGCCTATCCTCCCCAATCCAAGTAGAATCCTGTAAGACTTAATAAGATGTACTAGATTAGAACAGTAGAATATAAGAAATATGAATATGTAAAGAGATAGAGAGAAATAAATGAGTTTGCGCGGGAAGGGGGATCGGTGCGGGGTGGCGGGGGGAGAGGTGCTTAAATATGGGCGGGTATAAAGGGAGGGCCCGCGCCAAGTAAACTCACTCTACAAGAAGCAGCCGAACAGGAAACACCTCTCCTCGAAACAAGCCTCCAGCCCTCGCACCGCTCCAGCCTCGCCCAGCAACGTTCTACAGTCACCTGCGTTTGTTCTTACCACCGCTGAAACCTATACAGTCCACTCCCAAGAAGAAGAAAAGAAAACCCGTTAGCACGTCACTAACATCGATGGTCCTAGTCGACGCCGGATCACTGAAAAAAGAAAAAGCAGCATGGTGGTAACCAGGAAGAACCCGTCCAACAAGGAGACCAATGAAGAAGGAAACTCCTCCGGCAGCGACGGCACGACAACGCACACCGAGAAGACAGCGACCACGTCGGACTCTGAGGCCACGAGGGCCACGACGGACAACGGCGCAGCGACGGAGACCCCCAAGGCCACAGAGAGTGTCCCTGGGACCAGCGGCGCCGGTGAACCTGCAGACTCGTCCGGCCTCAAGGCCACGCCCTCCGCCAGCATCGCTACGATTATCGAGCGCCGTCCCAGCCAGCTACTGATGCCGCCGCCGCCGCCACCGCCACCGCCCACCTTCGCAACAACACTGAGGCCAGCTCGGTCGCGCCACACCAAGGCCTCCAGCAAGAGACTCCTCGCGGAGTTGGAGACCAAGGAAAGGCTGGCCGAGCTGGAGTTGAAGAAAATCAACGCGGAGGTGGAGCTGACGAGAATCCGCCAAGAACGAATGAACGCCGAGTCATCACAAGAGGAATCCGAAGAGGAAGGAGAGGACCTGGCACCACAGAGGATCGCTGATTGGTTCAGCCGGCGGCCAGAAGAGACAGCGATAGAAATACCTACTCATGAAGAATTGCGGGAAACAGCCGCTTGCGCCGATACTAGGGCGCGCAAGCGGCGGGAGCATCCGCACAGGTCTCCAACCCGCACCGCTCATGCTGTGGACGTATCGTCGCTAACCGCCGCCCTGACCGAAGCCATTCAAGCGAACAGAACAAGTAGAAAGTTCTTTTCAGAACTACCAGTGTTTGGCGGCCTGTGCAACGAGTGGTTACAATTCAAAGCCGCGTACAACGAGTCCTCGCCGAGCTTCTCACGCAGTGAAAACGTCGCCCGTATTAGAAGGAGTCTGAAAGGTGTCGCCTGGGAGGCCGTGAGCGCCCTCCTCATTAGCCAGCCGCACCCCGATGACGTCATCGCAGCATTAGAGCGAAGATTTGGGAGACCCGACGCATTGCTGATCAGTGAGACGGAGAAAATGAAGGTACTGCCGCGGCTGAGTGACAACCCCCGTGATTTATGCATATTCGCCAGCCGTATCGCTAACACCGTGGCCACTATCGAGATATTAAAGAAGCCACAATATCTCCACAACCCGGAGATACTGCGCACGATAGTGGACAAGTTAACGCCGATATTGCGAAACAAGTGGTACGACTACGCAGCGACTAGAGAAGACACGCCCGAGCTTAAGAAGATTGCCGACTTCTTGACGAGTGAAGCCGACAAGTGCGCGCCCTTCGCTTCGCCCGAATACGAGACGGAGAAACAAGAAGCCAGGGGCGCGCGCAAGAAGCCCGAGCGCGCCTACGCTGCCACAGCCGTACCCGATAGAAGCAGAGAAGAAAAACTAGAGTGCCCACTATGCAAGCACACTAGCCATCAACTGCCGTCGTGTCCGCCGTTCAAGAAACTCGACACGAACGAGCGCTGGGAGGTGGCAAAAAAGCACAACTTTTGCTACCGCTGCCTCGCCAGCACACACCGTCGCTTCGCATGCCGCGCGAAGCCCTGCGGTCATCAAGGGTGCTCCATGAAGCACCATCGCCTGCTGCACCACGAGAGACCCCCGACGGACGCCGCCAACTCAGGAGACCCGCCACCTAGCAAAAAAGAAGAGGTGGTGGCCTCGGCGGTCGAACAAGTCGCCGGCGCCGCATCAAGAGCAACGAGGGCGTACTTAAAGATCGCGCCGGTAACGCTACGCGGCCCGTGGGCGGAAATCGACGCGTTCGCCCTACTCGACGAAGGAAGCACAGTGACAATAATCGACTCTGCTCTCGCCGACACCCTCGGCCTCGACGGGCCCACCGAACCTATGTGGGTCCAAGGCGTGGGCGGAAAAGAGATGGCGCATAAGAAGAGCAAGAGAGTCGACTTATTTATCAGGGGCCGAGGCAGTGGCAGCGAGCAACGAATATTCAACGCGCACACCGTCGGTCGCCTCGACTTCACTACACAGTCGGTGGGCGAAAAAGAGATAGAAGATTGCGCGCACCTAGAAGAAATAAAACGCGAGCTCATGTACAGCAGTGCAACGCCAAAAATACTCGTCGGGCAAGACAATTGGGAGCTCATCGTGTCGCGCGAACTAAGAAAAGGGCGGCGCGATCAACTTGTCGCTTCGAAGACAACGCTAGGGTGGGTGCTACACGGTTGCCGCACCTCACAAGCGGAACCGGTCGCCTACTGCTGCACCCACCTCACCCGCGTCGAGCCTTCAGAAAAAATGGAAGAAATGATGAAGCAATATTTCGCGCTCGAATCACTCTCCATCGAGCCGCGAAAGCAGAAAAGCGACCCCGAGTTACAAGCCCTCAAGTTATTAGAAGAAAAAAGCCGCCGCCTACCCGACGGCCGGTTCGAAACGGGCTTGCTGTGGCGCAACGAAGCAGACGACATACCTAACAACCGCGCCAGCGCACTCAAGAGGCTGCACACGCTAGAGAAGAAGCTAGATCGAGACGAGAAGCTGAAACAGCAGTATAAAGAGCGCGTCGAAAATCTGCTTACCTCGAGCTACGCCGAGCGCGCCATCACCGCACCTACGCATAGAACATGGTACCTACCGCACTTTGCCGTCTGCAACCCGGAGAAGCCGAAAATAAGATTGGTCCACGATGCTGCGGCTACCTCTCACGGCCGCAGCCTTAACGACATGCTTCTCCCAGGGCCCGACTTCCTGCTACCGCTACCCGGCGTTGTGATGAGATTTCGCCAACACAGCATCGCAGTGTCAGCCGACTTGAAAGAGATGTTTATGCAGATAAAAATACGAGAAGAAGACCGCGACGCTCTCCGCTTTCTATGGAGAGGCGACCGACGCGAGGGCGACCCCGATGAGTACCGCATGACCTCCGTCGTGTTCGGCGCGTCTTCATCTCCATGCACCGCGCTATACATAAAAAACAGAAACGCGCAAGAACACGCGACGCAGTTTCCCCGAGCCGCGACAGCGATAGAACGAAACCACTACATGGACGACTACCTGCAGAGCTTCACCGCATTAGAAGAGGCCCAGCAAGTGACAAAGGAAGTCGACCACGTACACAAGCAAGCCGGGTTCCAGCTGCGTGGGTGGGCCACGAACGCGCGCGAAGCAATAAACAACGTCGTCAACAGCGAAGAGCGAGAAGGAGATACCGTCCCTATCGGCGGGAGCGAGATAGAGAAAACGCTTGGCCTACTATGGGATACGAGAGAGGACAGCATCCGTTTTCGTCTCAATACAAGAAAAGCCCCACCGGAAGTGATTGACGGCCTCCGCCCGCCGACAAAGAGGGAGGCACTCAGCATAATAATGTCAATATTTGACCCTCTCGGCCTCATCTCACCTGTCACGACGCCTGCAAAGAGAATAATGCAGGACACATGGCGCTACAAAACGGAGTGGGACGAGAAGATCCCGGAAGAGCTGCGCGCGCGATGGATCGAGTGGTTGGAGCAACTTCGCAGCCTAGGTACCCTAAAAATACCTAGGTGCTACGATACCACGCCCAGCGCCCGCTACGAGCTACACACGATGGTGGACGCGAGTGAACAAGCCTACGCCGCCGCTGTGTACTGGCGGATGGCACGAGCCGACGGCAGCATCAAAATCGCTCTAGCCGCCGCGAAGAGCCGCGTCACGCCGACGAAGATCATCTCGATTCCAAAACTCGAGTTGCAGTCCGCGGTCCTGGGAATAAGATTAGCCAAGACGGTCGCAGAAGAGCACGACTTCGAGATAAAATCGCGCACATATTGGAGCGACTCCCGCACTGCACTCGCCTGGATCCGCGCCGAGCCTTGCACGTACAAGACGTTCGTCGCGCACCGCCTCGCCGAAATAGAAGAGGCTACGAAAAAGAACGAGTGGCGGTGGGTTCCGTCGGCACACAACGCCGCGGACGACGCCACCCGAGCCACACCTGTCGACTTCGATTCGAGCCACAGATGGTTCAACGGCCCGTCATTCCTATACTTACCGGAATCCGCGTGGCCCGTCGAGCACAAAATCGAAGTCCCTGTGACCGGCGAAGAAAGAGAAAAGTGCGCCGCCGCCAGCCATCGACCCGAGGAAAGGCTCGCATCTATACCTATCACGATCGAGCGCTTTTCAAGGTGGACCAAGCTCCTGAAGGCAGCCGCACGCGTGCTACAGTTCATCGATCTGTGCCGGCGCAAGTCTAAAGCGCCCGCGCAGCACGCTGAGCAACCCGTCGCCGCGACACACAGGAAGAGGACGCGCGCGAAAGAGACGGCAGATGAAGCATGGAACAAGCGAACGAGACGCGAGACAGCACCCGCGCAGCCCGCAGCGGCACCCGCGACAAGAAGATACATAGCACTGGAAGCGAAGTACCTACTCATGGCAAAACAGTTGCTAATGCGCGCCTCGCAAATAGACAGCTACGGGCGAGAGCGAGAGCGCGCGATAAGCGGCCGCGCGCCAGACAAGGACGACCGACTAGCGAAAGTGAGCATCGTGATGGACGATATTCGCATACTCCGACTGCGCGGACGAATAGCGGAGGCCGGCGGCCTACAGGAAGAAACAGTGCAGCCCGCGGTGTTGTGCGGTAAGCACTACTACACACAGTTATATGTGGCTCACGTACACGAGCAATTGCATCACGGCGGCACCGAGATCGTAGTAAACGAATTACGGCAGCGAGTGTACATCGCATCAATACGACCCACCGTGAAGAAAGTGATCGCGCAGTGTCCAAGGTGCCGACTGAGGAAGGCGAGGCCAGCGGCGCCCTCCACAGGCGACCTGCCCGCGGCGCGCCTAGCACACCACGTCCGGCCCTTTACATACACGGGCTGGGACTATTATGGACCCCAAGAGGTCACCGTCGGCCGGCACAAGGAGAAGAGATGGGTCGCCTTATTCACCTGCATGACCTCACGTGCCGTGCACCTGGAGGTGGCTACATCGCTAAGCACCGACTCCGCCATCAACGCGCTGCGCCGCTTCGTAGCCCGCCGCGGATGCCCCACCGAGCTGTGGAGTGACAATGCCACTGCATTCCGGGGCGCCGACCGCGAGCTGACCGAGGCCATCAGGGACGCCGCCTGGGCACGACAAATAAAATGGCGCTTCCTACCCCCCGCCGCCCCCTTCATGGCGGGAGCGTGGGAGAGAATGGTGCGCACCGTCAAGGAAGCAATGAAGGCCACGCTGCACGAGAGGTACCCGAGCGACGAGACACTGCAAACCCTGCTGGCGGAAGCAGAGGCGACCGTGAACTCGCGACCGCTGACCTACGTGCCCGTGACCCCGGATGACCCACCCGCGCTGACACCGAACATGATCCTGCTGGGGCCCGACTGCTACTCGCCCGCGCCAGGCACGTTCGAAGCCAGCGACGACAGCGCCCGCCAACACTGGAGGCGCGCCCAGCAGCTCGCTGACACTTTCTGGCGGCGCTGGGTGCGCGAATACACGCCGGTACTCCAAAACCGGCGGGAGCCCTACAGCGCGGGAACCAGCCCGGCCGTCGGCGACGTCGTGGTGATCTGCGACTCCAACCTCCCTCGCAACACATGGCCACGAGGGAGGGTCTCCAGGACCTACCCAGGCAAGGACGGCGTGGTACGAGTCGTGGACGTCACTACCAGCAGAGGGCACGTCCTGAGGCACCCTACCAAGAAGATCGTCGTCCTACCAGTGGGTTCGCGAAGCGACGGCGGGAGAATGTTAACGACGAATTAAAATGTATAAACAAGGTTAACGACAAATAAAAATGTAAAATAAAGAATGTCTAAGTAGGATAAAATAGCTTATAAACTAGTACCTAAGTTGTATTAATAAAAGTTGCATTACGGGTCTAGTATTCATTACTAGGGCATCTGGCATACATTCGCTACTAGGTAAAAGTCGTCCCTGCCTATAGATAAAATAATAAAGGATAGGTAAAAGGCATACGACAGCGAATGTGCTCCGAGGGCGGCCTAGGCAAGAATGAGCGCTGCCTAAGGAAGTGCCGGTAGTTATATTTATAACCGCGGTGAGGCGGGGGGTATGCGAGAAGAGATTATGCCGCTGGAAAGGCCCAACTCTCGCCTATCCTCCCCAATCCAAGTAGAATCCTGTAAGACTTAATAAGATGTACTAGATTAGAACAGTAGAATATAAGAAATATGAATATGTAAAGAGATAGAGAGAAATAAATGAGTTTGCGCGGGAAGGGGGATCGGTGCGGGGTGGCGGGGGGAGAGGTGCTTAAATATGGGCGGGTATAAAGGGAGGGCCCCCGGGATCGGCCGCGGAGTTACCGTCAACACCGACTCGGACGCATTCCAATACACCGCGAATTTCGGCTCCTTTATTTATAAAGTCGAGCGAAATGAGCGACCCGGCTTAGGCCGGAGAACAGTCGTCCACCACCAGCCCCACTGCCGCCAACCGCAACTGTGTTCCCGGGTGTACCCGAATGGGGGGAGGGTTCATGGTTGTGGTCCCGGAGGCAGTGCAAAGCGTCGTCGGCACTCCGCTCTCATAATGGCCCCGCCGCCCCAGCGCTCCACGGGAGCTCAGCAGGAGCGAGCGATCCGCCCCCGGATCTTCCGCCGCACCACCGGACTTGGAGACGCGGCCACAGTCACCCGCGATCCACGTATCCAGCAGGCGTTCAAAAACGTCTTGCGCGCATCCGCAGCGGCCTTTATGGCCGCGAGAACGCCGAGTACCCCTGGAACACCAACCAGCGAGGGAGAGGCCCCGTTCCAGAAGCCGACCGAGTTGATCCACGGGATCCTTGGTCGGCTTCCCCCACCAACCCAAGCACTCCTGGACCTCGCAGCAGCCGCTGCAAAACTGACTGCCGAACAGTCCGCCCCCAGCCCGCCCGCCGCGGGCGCCAGGGCGAGGATAGTGAAGCCGGAGAGCGCCGCTGTGGACGCCCACAAGCAGGCCCCCGCGCCCCAGCCTCAGCGCGCGCCCGTAGCGCAGCGCCAGGCCACCAAAACCGCGCCGCGACCGACACCCGCCCTCGGAGCGGGTCCGGCGCCCACAACGCCCCGCGCAACAACCGCGCCGCCACCGCCGCCCGCCCTCGGAGCGGGCAAAGTGAGCCAGGCGCACCAAACCGCGCCCGCGCCGCGACTGCCGCCCGCCCTCGGAGCGGGCAAGGCAAACGAAGCGCGCCGAGCCGCGCCCGTGCCCGCGCCCCGCCCTAGCTACGCACAGCTAACCGCGTCTGCGCCGCAACCGCCGCCCGCCCTCGGAGCGGGCCAGGCGAGTACAGCGACCCGCGCGGCGCCCACGCCACTAACCGCCAACACCAAGCAACCGTTCCCGCTGCGCACCGGGAAGACTCCTCCGCAAACTTCCGGAGCCACATCCACCCACACCGCTGCCACTGCGCAGCCGTCAACGCCGCCCCCTGAGGGCAAACGTAAACCGGGGTCTCCCCCAAAGAGGCCCCAAAAGAAGAGCCATCCCCGTCTTGACTTGGACCAGGACCTCAAGGACCAGGACCAGCAGGACGGGTCCTCATCTGCATCCGCATCCGCATCCGCAACCGGCGACGAGAGCGACGAACGGGTGGTGAGCAGCGACGACGAGCGCCAGGATTTGGCCGCCGACGCACTGGCTCCCGCCCCAACCGCACCACCGCCGCCACTGCAGAAAAAGCCGCGACCCATCACGGTCGACAGTCTGCCTAACTGGCACGACCACTTCAAGCGGATCCAGCAACAACTGGGCCGCTTCCCAAAGTCCCGCCCCTATGGGAACGGGATAAGATTCCTCCCCGAGGACCACGAGGAGTACCGGGTAGTTCAGAGCTACCTGGCGACCCTCGGGGACTCCATCTCCTGGGCGGCCCTCCAGCCGAAGGAAGAGATCCCCCTGAAGGTGTGCATCAGGGGGCTTCCCATCAGCACAGACCCGGAGCACATCACGGAGGACCTGGCGAAGAGAGGATTCGCCCCAATCTACACGCGCCACGTAGATGCGCGTGCAGGAAGACCCGGCTGCGTGTTCTACACGCAGCTCACACGGACAGCTGACCTCATCCCGGCCATCTACGGTGTCCGGGAGATACTGGGGATGACGGGAGTGGTGGTGGAGGCGTGGCGCGGCAAGAGGGGGCCAGCGCAATGCCACCGCTGCCAGGGCTTCCGGCACTCCTCGCACGGCTGCCGCCGCCCCATCAGGTGTGTCCGATGTGCGGGACCACACTTTGCGGGCGTGTGTGAGCGGCCAAGAGATCAAGCGGGGACCTGCGCCAACTGCGCCGGCCCACACACAGCCAACGACCCGGCGTGCCCCGATTACCATCTGGAGGCACGCAGAAAGAGGGCGGGGACAGCTCCCCGCACCAACCGCCGTGGGCAAGCCGTGCCCCAGCAGCGCACCGTGCAGCCCGCCGAAAATGCGCCAAATTCACTCATGGCGAGAGCGAATGAGGCAGCACCACGCCGCCGCCACCGAGGAAGAGGCAGACGGGGCAGGGGACAGTCCGCCCCCGCCGCCACTGCCCACCACGACACACAGACCACCGCAGCCGTCACACAGACTGCCGCAGCCGCCGCCCAGGCCATCGCCGCCCAGGCTCCCGCCCAGGTCACCCAGACTACCGCCCAGAGCAGGCCGCAAACGGCCGCTCCCGCCCCCAACACCGAAGCGCCGACCAGGCCCCCCCGCCACACTGCGCCCCCTCCCCTACCGACGAGCCAAGAAGGCAGTAGGGAGAGGACGATCGCGCAGTGCATCAGGATCCTGCAGGACGTGCTCGGCGCCCTGCAACACGGTACAGACCCAGTCCCCATTATCCTGAGAGGACTGGCCGATCTGTACCAAAATTGACACACGGACGTTCCTGTAGTGCCGTCGGTTCGCAGATCGCTCGCTGGGCCTCTCCTTCGGGAGTCCCACCCGGCAGGGCTCGATCGCACCGACGGACGAAGCAGATGATCCCACCGGACCAGCCGGGCGTTACGCCCACTCCAGCCACCCGTCCGTAGTCGCGGACGGCGCCCGACCCCGCCACATGCGGCTCACGCCGCGCACGGCTTTACCGAGCCCCCTAGGGGGTTCGAGAGATTACTAAGGAGGGCCCGCGCCAAGTAAATTCACTCTACAAGAAGCAGCCGAACAGGAAACACCTCTCCTCGAAACAAGCCTCCAGCCCTCGCACCGCTCCAGCCTCGCCCAGCAACGTTCTACAGTCACCTGCGTTTGTTCTTACCACCGCTGAAACCTATACAGTCCACTCCCAAGAAGAAGAAAAGAAAACCCGTTAGCACGTCACTAACAAGACAAAAGTAAGAACTTCACTGTACCAAAAAGTACTAACATATATGGACAAAGAGTATGGTCCAGTCACTTACCGCATATCCTAAATAGTTTACCCAGTGAGGTTATAGATATTATAGAGAATAAACCACAGAAGATCAAATGTACCCTGAAGAAGATCATGTGTGATAAGTAAAATAATAGAAAATAAATAAATAAATACTGTTATGCGAACACTTATATTATATAAATAAGTTAAGTTATATAGATTAAACTTAGAAATGTGATAGATATTAGCTAAGCTTAGCAAATAATCTCAAAAAATTGAGATTGCGCTAAGCAATTAGTAGACATACTTGTAACAATTAAATTAATGCAATAAACAGATTCAATTTTAATTTTTTTTTTTTTTTTAACAATCTACTATTGTTTATTAGAGACGTTCGAAATTTGAATGAAATAATATTATCGAAATCGATGTTATTATTAAGCAATAATAACATTTTCACAGATAAGAAATTTGTTCTAACAAAACAGTATATTTTTATGGTGGTCATAATGTGCGGTTCTTGAACGCATCATGGAGGGTTTATGATATTTGGATAGATAAATTAATGAAAAAAAAAGATGAAGAAAAAAATAAACGCGTTGGCGAGCGGGAAGCCGGGTGTACATTACAATAGTGCATTGGTTTGTGATGTAGAGTGAGAGAAAAGAGAGGTTCTAAATTCAGTTGTTTTTATATATATTTTTTTTAACTCAGCAGCTCGAACAAGCATATTTTGCTGCGTGAAAACAGTGCGCAAAATACGATTTTGCTCACTCCGTGAGTCAAAGTAGCTTTTTAATTTTGATATCGAGAACTGACATTTCATAGTGTGGGGTCTATTACAAATTCATAATATTTCAACTTCAAGTGCACTGTCCCTTTCATTTTCATTACGAAAAAAGAATACGACAGAAATAGGGTCGACTCATAGTTCGATATTCGAATTTAAAAGCAGACCCCCAAAACAGCGCGAACCAAGTTACACGTTCGAAAACACACTTAACATACTTTTAATTACTTTTTTTTTAAGTTTAAATCACCAAAAAAATGTGTACATAGGAATGTTATAAATTGAAGAGAAAAAAACATGGAGCATCTCAAATAAAGTCAGTTTTTCTTAAATAGGTAAAAACATGAATTTTCATACGCTGAACAATCAATGATTCTATTTTGAGCAATCTTCATTTTTAAGAACGTATACTACATATGCAGTTTCCGAACGCACTCCCAGCGCCCCGCCCCTTTAAAAAAGCCGGCGCGCTGTTAAATTGTTTACATTTTATTCGTAATATTATTCTTCATGCTTGCGCGATATTAGTTTTGAATATAAAAACGACTAGGATTTATTAATTAAATTGTCTATCTAACTAAGAAATATATATCTAGTGATTTCATTGAAGAAGACAGTATTTAACAACAATACGCTTAGTTTTTGGAGCGCACGCGCGACGCGCGTAAGCGTAACAGGTATTAGATTAAATATTTCAAAAAATTGGTCGAAAATATGAGTGAAATGTGGGAACATGAGTGAGAGTATTTTAACAATAAAAGGTACGGTTAGTTTTTAGTGTAGTGTTAGTGTCAGACTCGTATAGATTACTAAAATGTGCTTTAGTCTGTCGTCGCGCCTAATCTCGCCCGCGCTCTCGCGTGCTTCTAGTAACTAACTAGCCACGCTGAGGAGTTTAAATAAGCAGTAACGAATCTAGTTTTCTTCCTGAATATCCACGAGACGAATAGGTACGCAAAAGCCTATCGATGTATTTTTTAACGTGACTATGTTCTCACTGCTGAGGTGAAAAGTTGTAGGTATGTGTTACTCGAGAGCAAAGTATTTGCGTCTCGTGCTTCTCTCTCTCTCTCTCGCTACGCTCGTGATTCAAATTTAGGATCTTTCGCTTCCTCGGGACTCAAAATCAGCACTCGCAGCAAAAAAGAACTTTGCTCTCTTGTTGCACAAATAACTATTTTCTCGAGTTACTTACTTTTAATAATAGACGTATGCTCAACGGTGGGCTACACACACACTAATACACGCTGAAGAAGAAAGATAAAGTGAAAGTAATAGAAAAAAAACCGGACAAGTGAGAGTCTGTCTCGCGCACCGAGGGTTCCGTACAAACTTTCACCACGCTATAGGTATTAAGAAAAAATCTATGTTTGTTTTTCAGAGATAATTATTTTTCAAGTGAACCAATTTCGATAATTCTTTAAATATTAAATGATTTTTGAAGAATAAAAAAAATGTACGCTAGATAGAGGTATCGTTATACTTTTCTGGTAATATTAACGTTCATATTAATAAAATATATTATTTTCAAATTTTTCGCTTGGTAACTTCGGAGATAAGTGGAGGGGGGGGATGGTATTTTTTTTTTACATTTTCCTTTGTAAATCAAAATTTTACTCGAAAAAAAAAAATAACTGTCTTAGTAATGTGCATTTCAAGCCCTTTCATATTGGCTACCCCAATTGGCCTACTAACTAGACTTTACATTTTTGCCCCCCCCCTCTTATCCGCCCTTTTTTATAGAAATTTAAAATGTTTCATAATTTTTATTATTTTCTTTACACGTGGATTAGCTTTGTTTACAAAAAAACGAGAGCCTAAAAAGAAAGGAATTAAATCACTACAAATACTTTTATTTTTTTTCTGAATAAATATTGTTAAACACAATACCTTAACCCCTTCCTTCCCATTTCACTTCTTTACGGGAAGGTTATAAGATACTAAATAATTTATGTTCTTCACCGTGGCTCAATCTGTCTCCACACGGAATCCATACTCAATATAATAAATGCGAAAGTAACTTTCCGTCCAAAGCTACCGTCCCATCACCCTCCTGAGCACACTCTCCAAGGTGTTCGAAAGGCTGCTGCTTGGACACCTGAAACCACACCTGGAACCTAGGCCAGAACAGTTCGGGTTCCGCGAAGGCCACTCTACAACATTGCATCTCACGCGGGTCCTCCACTTCATGGCCAACACCATGAACAGGAAGGAACACACCGCAGCCGTCTTCTTGGATATGGAAAAGGCGTTCGACAGGGGATGGCACGAGGGGCTGTTATACAAACTGTCGACCTCCCCAGCTCCAAGAAGACTCGTGGCAATCATGCGCTCCTTCCTGACCGACCGGCGCTTCCAGGTGGCGGTCGAGGACGCCACATCAGTGGAACTCCCCATCGGCGCAGGGGTGCCGCAAGGAAGCTGCCTCTTCCCCGCCTGCTAAGCGGCGTACACTGATGACATCCCAGTTGTAGGGGACGTCCAGCTGGACCTGTTTGCAGACGACGCCGCCTACTACACAGCCTCCATCAACCCTACACACGCCGCTCGCAAGCTACAGCGACTGCTGGACGCCCTGCCCGACTGGCTCACAAAGTGGAGAATGTCGGTGAACGTGGGAAAAACGCAAGCTCTCATCACCGGAACCAAAAAGCTGCCACCGCCGCTCAAGCTCCTGGGTCAAAACATAGAGTGGAGACCTAAAGCGAGATACCTGGGGGTCACAATCGACCGAAACCTGACCATGGAGCAGCATGTGGACGACGTCCTGTCCAGAACAAGGACAGCGCGAGTCAAACTACGACCAGTCCTATCCAGCCACCTCCCCCTTCGCACGAAGCTGGGGATATACAAAACCTACGTCAGGTCCCGAATCACCTACGCAGCGCCAGCGTGGTTCGCCCTGACGTCGGAAACCAACAAAAAACGACTCCGTGCGCAGGAGAACCAATCCCTTTGCACCATTGTAGCCGCCCCACGCTTCGTGCGAAACATCGACATCCATCAAGGACTCAGCTGGAAGAGACTGGACGAATTCGTAAGCCGACTCGCGCGCAGAATGTTCGACAGTGCCGACAACTCGCGCCACCCGCTGCTCCAGGGGATAGCGCCGCACCAGGTGCGCCCCCCGGATCGCCGCTCGCGAGCTCTACCAAGAGAGCTCGCACCCAAAGAAGAAGAACCCACCTAGTAGTCCGCCAAAAGGACCCAAGAAGCCAAAAGAAAAATAAGCAACCAAATGACAAACCAAGAACCCGCAACCATTGCAAGAAAAGCCCGGCCTGGTAGTAGCCAGGCCGCGAAAGAAAACCACCATAGAGAGCAGAGCTCTCAACGGCCTCCCCTCACTCGCCCCCCGCGGGGGCGAGCAAGAGAGATGCAGGTTGCTGCTTTCCGTCCAACTTGATGTTACTTTTTCACGTTAACATATAATTGTCAGTGCTCATACACCTTTCCAACATAAAACAGTCTTTAAAGGTTTTTTCCGGGTAATGGATACATTAATTAATAATTCACTCTTTAATTCGAGTATAGCAATTCGATGCCCGGCAACACTTTAGATTTCTTAAAAAACGCTACCTACGAGTATATATTAGGTAGTTTGCGCAATAAAATGCCCGACATAGCTTCTCCTGTATTTATTAATGTTTGGTCTTTACTACTTACCCATAAATGCCATGATTATCATGCCCTAGTTAGATTAAGAGGAGGAAAAGATAAGTAATTATTATAATACTTCGGATACATTTTCGTTCCGGACACAGTTAATTTGGCCCTTTCGCAATTCACCCTTCTGTTTAGGTAAAAGGAGACGTCACGGTGAAAATTGTCTAGAAATCCAAAAGAAAGAGCCACGTTCACTCGAGCGCAACCATTTTATTTGTTCGTTTTTCAAAGGAGAAATATATATTCAAAATCAAGTCGAAGCATTTATGGATTATTTTCTATATCACAATCGGGTAAAAAACCAGGGTAAGCCGCTGGGAATTAAATTGTGTGGAGGGTCCCTGCCTGTGAGACGGCGGCCGACAATATGTACTTTTATGGACCTTGTTTGCAATTGTTGGGGTTCTCTATATTTGACCTTTATGTACTTACCTGTCTTTTTTTAATATAATACCCGAGCCGTGCAAGAAAGCTCACTGCGCACCACACCTTTCAGCACGTACTGGAAGAGGGTGGCAGGTTAATTGTTCAAACTCCCGCTTAATACGAATGGAAAATGAATGGGAAACTTTTGCCAATCAGTGAGACATAACAGGTTAACAATAAATAAAATAAATATTTGCGGACAATCTTACACAAATCAACCTAGTCCCAAACTAAGCAAAGCTTGTACTATGGGTACTAGACGACGATATAGATACTTATGTAGAGAAATAAATACTTTAAATACATAGAAAACATCCATGACTCAGGAACAAATATTCGAGCTCATCACACAAGTAAATGCCCTTACCGGGATTCGAACCCAGGACCTCTTGCTTCGTAGGCAGGGTCACTACCAACTAGGCTAAAGCGGTCGTCAAATGATTATCAAATAAAAAATACTGCTTAGGAATGTACTACTAAGTAAATGTGCCTATGCGCTTACGTAACACAGTATTACGTGTTAGGTGTCTCCCTTCTTTTCTGAATATTATACCACATACGAGATTGTGCCCGTGATTTATTTCTGCAGTATTTTTGTTCAGTGTAACCACAGTCAGTGTTTCATATGTACTAAATAATTAAATATTTATTGTGAAAGGACAATGAATTATAATTCCTAAAATGTTTATTTTGTTTTAATATTCCTTATAAATCTATATTAAATTATTCTGTATGAATTAAGTATGAATAATATTTATTTGAGTTTTTTTGTCTTACTAATCACTTTACTTTTTTGCCCAAAATTCAGTAA
Organism: Epinotia brunnichana; assembly: GCA_963854355.1. Lineage (NCBI taxonomy): Eukaryota > Metazoa > Arthropoda > Insecta > Lepidoptera > Tortricidae > Epinotia > Epinotia brunnichana. Next base: position 21,872,742 of record OY977945.1, on the reverse strand, counting down.
AAGGAATTGAAGGAATAAATGCAAAAAAAACCGTTTTTACTGCATTGTAAACTCATTTCCTAGCAGCAGAATTCTGTCTAAAAAAAAAGCTCACGCTCAATCTTTTTTACTACGGACTGCGGCGTTTAAAAATAGTATTCCAATTATAAAAAAAACATGTAAATCTTTTTTTAGCAAAGGTTTTCCATGATCCTAGATTTGGCGTACAAAAATAGTAGATTGTACAACAAGCGCATAAAACGAGCTATTTAACCTGAGACGTTCGTGGATAGTAAGTCGTAAGTAAATAAGTCGAGGGGTTAAATGGCTAATTTATGCCCGAGTTATACACACTGCTTTTCACTCCAATTGCGAGAAAATAACAAATAAGTTCAACAAATAAACAACAAAAAAAAAACAAATAAACAACAAAACAAAAGTTCATTCCTGCCACTTAACTTTTTAAGTTTTTATTATTAATCACACGTGATATTAGACTTAGGTACCTTATACTGCCAAGTCTAATGAGTTTTAAAATAATAATTGACTCCCATTTTTTCTGGTTTTATTAATTTAGTAGGTAATAGAAAACACGGGTGTGAAATTTATTAAAGCAAATCAAATCAAATAACAAGTTTTGAGACGATCCGAGAGCTTCGCTCTCAGACTCAGTAGTATCTAAGGGCGGAATTACTCTTTTAAATTGATAGATGTTAGCGTTGTGGGTTTCAGGTCCAAATATGAAGGGATTGAAGCTTTCATTCGTTATCATCCTGTTAATTATGTATGTAAATAAGTTAGATATAAATTGCGTTAGATGCTATTCTAGGCTAAAATCAAGACTACAATTAAAAGCGTAGAAAACTCGCGTTTCGTCCAAAATAATTGGTTTAAAACATGCTTCAGCATACTAATTCAGTATTGTTGGATTAGTGTATCATTTAATGTGTGCTAGATCTAGATTTATGGATTCATAAATTAGACTAGTTAGGTTAATTGCAGGAATGGATCGCTGGCCAGCAAGAAAACGCGTGGACGGGCGCGCGGGCTGCAGGGATATTCTACCCGCGAAGTCGAGAAAAGTGATTTTCGATCGGAGCGGACAGGCGATGGAGGCTCCCTGGAAAACGGGCCTTATACCCTTTAGTTAAGGTATATTTTCAGATGAGGAGTCGGATTAGTGGCGTGATCGTGTTAGTATTGGCTATAAATACCCCGGCGGGCCGAGGAGCGTTTCACTTTTCTATGGGACGTCGAAGCGAGATCACGCTGCAGAAGGCAAAGGCGGCCAGGCTAGGCTGACCTCTGGGCGCGTACTACTTCGAGGCGGAGCAAGGCTGGTCACCGCTGGGCTGCATTACGGCTGTTGCTGAGAGGAATTAGAGTTTGGTAAGGTCGCAAATGCCTTTGCGATCGTCTGGTGAGATTGAATATTTTATTTTAAAGTGTGACTAATCATAGTGAATTCTGGAATTTCTTAGGGAGTAATTATCTTGTGCGCACATTGTCTTGAATTGAGTGATTAATATTTAGGCAATATCTTTCTGCTCGTGAACTGATATGATCTTATATGATCACGTGTGTATTTTGAATATGTGGCGGTCTAATAGGTTTATCACCTAATAAATGCGCTTAAGACATCATCATATTAGAATTCCGTATACTCCCATGAAGTGAAGTGAACACGACTATTTATAGTACATGAATGTTCGCTAAGGAACGGTCCAATGGTAAATAATTCCTAATTGTATACCAGTATCTAGTGGTTAGTTGTAGGTACAAATGAGGGAAATCTTTATTAAAATATGTGCTAATATTATGTTGTAATTTATTTATGGCGGAGGAGCTGGCTTGTTACGAGCGTCGAGGGAGATCAGAAGGGCAGGAGCCCTGGGAACCAGAGAGGCGTTGGGTACGTGTCCCACTATTAAGAAATTAAAATCTGGTGAGTGACCTTTATAATCACTGTATTGAATGATTCTGAAACTTATTAATTTGTTTTTGGGCTATTATCTAACCATTTCAACGTTATCATACTTGAATTTGTGTATCGAAATCTAGTTCTACTGTATATAGTTTGGGGAATATGCTAGATAAAGTACGAGCGGTTTATGTATAGGTTATGAACGGATCTAGGTCATTGGTTAAATAACTGACGATATTACAGGAATGTTGTTTTGTTCTACATATATATTACTAGTTGATTTGTCACTGCGATATGATTGGGTTCCGTGCGCCCCCACGAGATAAAGTGATCAATTATTATACGACAACCTAGCTATAGCAATTGACTCGGTCCGTGGTACGCGTTACACTATGAGGATAGATTGTTAAGATGCGGATAAGCGACAAATATTACCACAAGTTCATATTAATATCCGGTGGTTAGTATAGGTGCTGATGGGTGGTTACTTTACTAGATTAACGCAACTGAATAAAGTAGTTATATACACTCGTGGCTGTGTGCTCGGTGTCGAGACAACCATATCCACAGGGCACATTGACGACCCTGGCCACACGAGAATTCTCCCGAAAGGGGCTTCTTAGTCAGCAGAGATGTGCCCGCACTAGAGCGCCAGTCATAGATGTGTAGACAGAGTGAGTGGCTGAGAGTCTTCAATCTTGCAAATTGAGGGACCTCACTGGTCGAGCTGCTGTCTTAGTTCTAACAACCCTCTTAACAAGGGTTACGGTTGTGTTGGTTTATGAAGTAATCAGATGTACTTATAGATATATTGTGTGGAATTCCTTGAATGAATGAATCTAGCGTAGTAAATTAGTTATGTACACCTGTGGCCGAGAGCTTAGCGTTGTGGACAACCATATCCAAAGAGCACATTGACGACCCTGACCAATACGAGAATTCGCCCGTTAAGGGGTTTCTTAGTCAGTAGAGATGATGATCGCGCTTAGGCCTCCGTCACGGATGTGTCAACGAAGGTAAGGTTGGTGAGACCTTTCAGTCTTGCAAACTGAAGAGTTTCGCTGGCCAAGCCGTCGTTTTGCTTTAACCGAAGCTTCTTACCGTGAAGCTAGCTATGTTGATTTTACAAGGGAATCCAACACTTTCGCTTTAGTAACGTCAATAATTAAGTAGGTATCTTCTTAGGTGGGGTCGTTATTATCGGGATCTCAACAAAAGTATCGCAGTGGGTTGGTAATTAATTATCATTCGTCAGTTCAACTGTGCATTGTCGTATATTTAACATTGTTCCGACTATAAAGTGCCTTTGAGTTGATTGGGTGAGATTGGTTGCTAAGACACTGTGTTACATCCATTGAGATATTTTGGGGATGAATTGTATTATAAATTGCTTAGGAAAAGTCAGTACTAATTGGTATTAGATTTGATAGAAATAACGATAGGGTAGGCGGAAACAACAGATGAGGTGGGATTACTAGCGAGTACGAGCAGCCGCGAGCGAGCGAGAGGCGAGCGCTACAGTTCGCTAACAACTCTAGGATTCATCGTTAGGGAGAATCGATATTACACTAGACATTACGCCATTCATGTACCTGTAAGTAAAACATGCACTAATATTCTATTTCAATAGACTATCATCACATCATCATCAATATCTTGACTTATGATTATTTTCATTATTATATCATCGCATCATCATCAATATCTTGACTTACGATTATTTTCGTTATTATATCATCGCATCATCATCAATATCTTGACTTCTTCATGATTATTTTCATTATTATATCATCGCATCATCATCAATAGAGACCCCATCATGGCCAACACAGGTTGACCACTATTGTATTGCGAGTCTGTTTAAAGGGCGTCACCTACCACATAGCGTAATTTATCACTTCCCACAACTTAGTATAATAAGGAATTTATGCCCACTTTAGCCTCCATAATTGTGCATCACTTAATGAGACTACTGAATTGTAAATTAATTCTAAGGAACTAGTATAATTGTCTTACTTAAGTTATAGGTTCTACTAAAATGGGGTTAATGTACAACTTCAATTAACGTGTAACTTTTTCCCTTTATAGAAATACAAACTTCATACTTCTCGAAAAGGGCCTGGGTCTATTCGCACAACGCAGAGCCTCACCCACTAGACGAAATCACACGCCAAGCCACTTCACCAGCGCGAATCACGTATAGCTTAGGTCTAAATAGGTCTTCGAGGTTAGGTTCCAGAGATAATAAATTCTAGGTTAGATTACGGCATTGTAGGCCTGGAGTCGGACGGTTTTTTATTTGACCGAATCTCTTTCCGTCCGGCAATATCCTAGGAGATGATTTGGTCTGTTAAAGTACTCAAGCTCGATTACTTTAACATAAATAACGAGAGATTCTGTAGCTGTAGGATAGATTTACCTAGACTAGAATAAAACCCAACCTTTCTAGTAGGATCGGCCGGAACTAACTCGGTTTTTCTATTCGCTTTGGTACGAGTTAGTATTTATAGGATCAAAGTGGATATCTAGTACAATCGAGTCTTGATTTTACTGGATTAATTAATCAAAGGTTCTTTAGCTTCAAAACAAACAAAATTAATTTGATATTTCTATGGTAAATAAATGATTTATTTTCTCGCTTACTATCTGTTTAATTTTATTCAATAGCTTTTCCTTCAGGTAGGATTCCATTTTCAGACGACTAGAAGCTTCTCAGGAGCTTCAGCTTTCAGCTAGGGGTTAATTTAAGTTCAGAATACAAAACCATAAAAAGCAAGCCATTTAAGAGGTTGAATCGTTACATTTTGGTGAGGCCGTGACCAGGATGAAAATAAGGTTTAAATTCACTTTTAAGTATCCCGGGTTACTACAGAATAGAGTATTTTCAATTTAAAAAAATATATAAAAAAAAAAATTATAATAAAAGGAAAAATATTTTTTTATTACGTGATTCGCTTGGTGAAAGGGCTAATTAAATTTATTTACAGATTTTTCTGTGTGTGGGTTATACAAATAACCCACATTTTGTTGCCGTGGAGTAGATAGAGAGATGGAGTTTGTATTTTTTAATGTTGTGTTGTGTATTATTTTCAGGACTTTCTTTCTTTTATTTTATTTCAAAGAGATTTTCACGCGCGATACGTACGTGAATTGTGTTGTGTATTATTTTCAGGACTTTCTTTCTTTTATTTAATTTCAAAGGGATTTTCACGCGCGGTACGTAGGTGAATTACTAATCAATAAGTTATATCACACTAAACTATGAAAAATATGCATAGAAATAATTTTGTTGTAGACGAAGGGCTAATATTATTTTGACAGAAATTCATTTGGGGGTACAGATTTTTATTCCCGACTGTACTTTTCTACATATGTTTACCAACTGCTCATTGAGACGATTCTAACGAGCCCAAACTCGATGGGTTTGTGTCATTGTATCACGAAGTTCCTAGGCCCATCTTCCAACCCCAGCATCAGATTAGTTCCTTGTCATCATAACTTTAATTTGTCATGCGATTTATACATATGTGCGAAATTTTAGGCCGAACGGAAGTCAGGAAGTGAGTCTAATCTAAGAATTAAGTAAAAACGTAACAGTACCTAAACACTCTTTTCATCGGACAGTCGTGTCAAAGTAGTGCCTACGCGTAATTTGTATAAAAGGGGGGCAGGAATGTTATGCGGAATGGCCTTACAATCTGCCAATGCCATAGCACAATTAAGTAGGTTCCATATACATCAGGCGGTTGCGGTAGTAGTTATAATAAAGTTTAGGTATAATGCTTTTATTCCAAAATAAAATAAAAATAAAATAAAACGGATCTAGATAACCTCAAGATAGTATTTTGTTAAATTAGCATCTTATGTATTTAGCTACGATTATTTCATCCTTCATATTCAATTGTTGCATTTGAGTTCGCAAGAATAGTGTTGAGGTCATTGACATCTGTCCCGCGGTTGGGCAATTATTCGTTAAATAGTGGTTAGGAAAGTACCGGTGGATGATTATAGTACCAAGGACTTAGGAACATACTTAAGAACTCATCACATAATAGGGGTTAGAGTTATAGGTAACTTTCGTAAGCTAGGGGAGAAAAGTAGGTACGCGTTATACCTAGTTAGTTGACCTAGTCAAATTGAATCCAATTCTCGGCGTTTACGTTAAATCGATCGCTACTAAGTACCTATTGTCCGAAATCTTAAGTCCCTATAACCTTGCGGATATTTTCTACGTAATCGTCTTTGTAAAGAAAGTAATTGTAAGAATAGATAAGTAGGTAATTCGCGCGAGTTATATTCATTAACCAGTTAAAATGATAGGAAACTGGAGCGGTTATCTGTTACAAGAAAATGCGCATTCGAATCGGATTAGTTCCGGCTAGAAATTCAAATACCTAAGATCAAAGGTACACTATAATGGACTTTGTTGTTAGGTCATTAAGGTCAAAAGGTAAGCTGTGTGTAGGTATTTAAATGGTTGTCATCGTGAGTCAGTGAACCGGTTGTATGTACGCGTGAGATTTCAATTTTTAATTACGTAGGTACATAAAACCACTTTGGCAGGGTTAAAATAGTGACAGGTTTGAAGATAAGCAACAAGTAAAGGGCACCTAAATACCTGCCTAGCTCCATAGAGGTACATTCCTGACATGGTAGGACTCACACATTTCCACATAAATACGCGGCCACTCTATCACATTCACTTTATAATGTGCACTAGTTCAATTATCACTACATTGATTTATGTTTGAATACACACTGAACCACAGTAAAACACTTTAAACTGATTAAATAATAGGCCTAAATATGCGAGAATTCGGCTCGTTGAAGCCCGCGCGCAAACTAAAAACAATTTTAAACATCGAACTTAGGTTCGGGCAGCCATTTTGGAACCTAGCGACGTCGCGGCGCCAGTAATCATAAAGATTTTTGGCGGGAAATTGTTGTTTAATTTGATAATAAAGGAGTAATATTAATTAACTATATGTCGCGTTCACTAATAATTTAGTGGAATGGGTGAACAATTTTAGGATCATAGGATAAATATTTATGTAATGCATTAAGGTCGGTCTTAAATAAAGCGCGTCGCACGTAAAATATTTTGACACGGAAAATAATGTAGCCAGTTAGATGCGTTAATATTGATAGTAACTTTATGATAATGGCATAGTGTAAATTATTTCTAATAACTAGGTAATAATATAGTTGCTTTACTTTTAAGGTGGTTTTTCTCACGGGCCGGAATTGATATCGGCGAATTAAAAATATGGAATTAGTATGCGACAAAATTAGCTTTGTGTGGAGGTTGCGGGCTAAATATAAGAACTAATTAGAGCCTACATATTTTATATTGGTCAATTCTAATAGGTATGTTAAGTACCTTAAAGCGTCACGCGGGTTTACGTGGGTACAACGTAATGAAAAAAATAATAGATAGATTGCGCCTTACAAAACTTAGCGAAATAAAGTTTTAGACCCATCACACACTGTAGGTATAGCGAATTTCATTGTAATCAGTAGCTTAATTAACGCTAACGTACTTACGAGCGTTCGAATTAGAAAATAAGTAAGTAAGTAATAATAGATATATATATAGATATAAGATTAAGGCGCTATTGTATTAGGTCAACCTGTAAAAATAGTTGCTGTACTGAAATAAATAAATAAAATAAATAAAAAAATAAAATAAAAAAGGTAACACGTGTTGGCAAGCGAATGAAATAAAACGAATTCATTGAATAAGGATATTCCGAAATCCGTCTGTCTGGTTTAGTTACTTCATGAGTCATAATTATAGAGCGGGGTTTTTGAAGTTTCAGAATAATTTAAATAATTAATTATAATTCCAGTCAAGTTAGGTTTTCATATATATATGCAAAACCAAGCACGCGTGATCTACGGTACGACATTATTAGTTAGCGAATAACTTTGATACTCAGGTTCTGAGGCGAAAGACTTCGCTGATAGGGATTTCCGAATCTCACGGGAGATTCAGCTCTAAGAAAGGGGGGCAGAAGGCTTAGAATTGTAAGACAATGTGTGTAGGGCATGAAATTGATTAACCGCAACGCACTTAATTATTAATAAGGTAGTGTTAAAGTCATGGGTTCTATCAATAGGGTTGAATGCAATTTAAATGTAGGTAGGTATAGTAAGTAAATATAGTACGGATCAATTCATTGATAGTTACGTTGATAGTAAAATTTATTACTTACGTATTTTAAACAATGGTTTCAGAATTTGTCAAGTATAAGATGGATAGTTGTCCCAGTCTGAAACCGAAAGATTAGAGCTTGTCAGACAAATACCATATATGTACCGGTTCACGTCAGGTTACGAAAGATATTCGCCATGTTTACATTATATGGTAACAGGGCAATTCGGAGAAATTATATTAGTAATACCAAGTTGTGCACGTGTTATTATTATTATGTACTTTAAGGCAGGAGTCGTATATATCGCATGGCACTTTAATTGGTTACCATAGTATGTGATACTGGAGTATGTAAACTAACTGTTCCACCTCTCTAGTCATTGTTGAGGTAATGTGAATTTCGAAATGGGTCGTTAATTTCGCAACATATCTTAACAGCGCACTGGACGATTGGTGTGTCCGGCGGGCTATGAATCGCGAGCGTCCGGGTTCGATCCCCGGTACGGAAAAATCTTTTTGTGTTTTTTTATTTTTGCTTTACTAACAATATTGTGGGCTACTACTTTTTAAACCTTGGTTATTAAATTGAACGAATTTTACAATGTTTGGAGTAAGTTAAGGGTAATTGGGGATACTTATATATTTAGGCGTTTATAGTTTTAACATTATGCGATTTAGGTATTCATCAAATTGTGTATTTGTCTACGACATAGGGTCCGTCTATTTTTTTTCCATGAAGTACCTATGACAAAAATGACTTATCAGTTAATGTAAGAGGTTGTAATTAGGTATTATTTAAGGGTCTGCGGTATAATTTTACGGATGCATACAATTATCATCGAGGCACTCGCGTAGGTTTATTGAACAGAACGTATGGTTGTTTATAAACGATATTCGTATTAGGGCATATTTCCAAGTTCGGTTACAAAACTAGCGCAAAATAGGTCAGATATTGGTCACGTAGGAAAATTAATCCGACCCGTGGCGGGGATATTTTGATACTAGCGACGAACGCAAGTGATATTTCTCTCATTCATGTAATAAATAAGTAGTCGGCCGATGGATTAACTGTCACATGAGGAAGATCGCGGTTGCTTTCCGTTCTTTCGTAACCGTTCAAAAGAGTTTAGTACCTTTACTGAATTCAGTGCTGGATTAAAATAGGCCTTATGGATTAAAATGGGGAGATTTTAGAAGAAGGTATTACTTACGGTTGGTCGGCTAAGCACACACTAGTTGAGTTCCTGGTAGCACAGTATTCATTGTTTCACTAACTTCACTTTAAAACTAACTTTAAATAATAATACACAATATTGACTCAAACACGAGTAATGACACGTTGGAATAGGCTGAAATAGGAGGCAAAACACTCGTTGTTGCACTATACAAGTCAGACGTAACTGGAGCAATTTATTCCTTCAAATAATAGCAATCTAGACACTAGTTATTAAATTATTTGATTAATTACGACGAATGTTGTTTACAAAATTTGTCTAGCGAGGCCGCGGGAATTTGACATTTGCTGATTTGGGTTAAGATCTGTGGTGAGGCTTTAATGTACGGCCAAGTGGCGTGTTTAAACGGTTGTTACGGTTTAGGAAAAATTAGGAGTTGTGAATATATAAAGCCTGAGCTTACTTAGAGGTGGTAATTTAATTCTAATGGGGTTTTGTCATGTGGAATACGGTGGCGGAATGAAGGGGTTAATTCGGTTTCGAGTCAAATCATTTACGCGTTACAAGAGCATCTTACATTTATAAACTGTGTATCAGGCAAGTGAGGTATTGGGAATTATGTTAAATTTTTTTGACAAGAGAGTTCATATTTACTAAGACGGATTTTCCTTGCCTAGTAACATTAAACTAGGACCTTTTATTAGATAGACCTTGCCAGTACGTTGTGTCTAGTTGATAAATCTAATGATTAATTTCCCTGCGCTTAAAGTTATTAAACTATAAATGTGATTAACAGGTCCTACCAATGTCAGAATTCGCGTCGATTTATAAGGGGCCTTTTGTAATTGGGGTTAGCATTGTGATTATAAAATACTCTGATACTACATTATATCCAAATGAGAAATCCTAGTAAGTGTTTGTATTCATACCAAAATTTGTAGACATCCCATTGAAATTGAGTCGCGCATTATGTTGGGTGTACATTATCGTTTGTAGGGCCATTATCGCTTGTATCGCGGGAGGGTTAGCGTAGTCGGTTGTCTTTAATCCATTCGGTATGATAGCTTTTGCAAGGGTACTACCACAATTTTAGTTAACATATTAAGACGATTAATATCAAAAAAAAAAAGTAGAATAAGTAAAGTTATAGTCTGTGTTAAGAATAGTTACGCGATCCACTCACCGCTGGTTCAAATCGCGCGAATGAAACCGTAAGTACTTCGCGTTGTTCGTTTCACACTAGATATAAAAAAAAAGGGGAAATTTAGTACTTTATGCTTGATTCCGTGCTTAAAACTAGAATAGAATAGGCAACTTGTAAGTTTGTAAATAAGATATTATGTGGTCGAGATCGTAAGGCGTATCTATAGTGTGCGCTCACGGGAGGTCGTGCGTCGATAAGGTTAACCGACTTTCAAAAAGGGGAGGGCTCTCAGATGGGTTGTATTTTACTTCTTTAAATCAGGTTGGACGTTAATTAAAGGCGCCTATATAGGTTGTTCAACAACAAATTAGGTACTTGTTATAAAATATTAACAAAATGGTTGGTTGTAGTATGGGAATTTAGGTATTTTTAATGCGTAACATTTATCGTCAGAAATATTTCTAAGTCAATAAATTGTCCAATATGTAGTTCACGATAGATTATACCGGTAGCTATTAAGGTAGATTCGAGATCGCTGCGTTGGGCGTGGCAAAATTAGCACTGACCCCTGGTCTTATATTGATATTGAGAGGTTAGAGACCAAGTTATACTGGCTGTAAGCAATAAATCGATTTGAGTCGAGTCGATCTGCATTGGCGAATATCAAGGTTGGCGCAATGACCGCGGGATTGTCTCGCTATCAGTTGGGCTGTTATTCTGGGCGTACTAGGGAAGCACCTCACCTCACCTCACCTTTCACCACTAGCGAAAGTAGATCTATAACCGCAGCGCTGAGTCATCGTTACCATCGTCATCATATCAGCCGGTAGACAGCTACTGTTAGACAGGACTCCCCCAAAGAGTACTAGCGGTTATATCCCAATATTTAGTTGTTACGAATTGCGGAGTCTAGAGATATTTGTACGTGACCTTTTAGGATGACGTAAAATAAGTTACAGGATAACGGGACAGGAATGACTGATAAATTAAGTACTAGATGGTATAAATTTATAATTCTTTTTTTGAGTTGGCGGGAAATTTTAATTTTGTTCTTGTCATCCCTTCCTTTCGGAGAAAGTAGGTATACGGCGGATTGACGTCTCATAGGTATAAAGGTGGAATCAGATAACCTGTTGTCGTGCGTGTCAAATTTTAGATACTTAAGTTGAAATTTTAGATCGCGGCTCATCTTGGTTTTAAGGGATTCCTGACGGGTATCATTTTCAAGTTATACGGGAATGCAGGTTCTAGATTTAAGATAAGTTTGGAATCCAGGATGGCTGATAAAATTTTTGAAAGAAAAAATCGGCGCGAGTATCATTTTCGAGTAATGCACGGATGCAGATTTCGAATTTTGGGGCTAAATTTGGAGTTCAATAGGGCAGGGTCGGCTTTGGAGAAGAAGAGGTCGCGGCTACCGTATTCGATTAGCTTGTGATTGTATATTTTGAATTACGATACAGATGTGGGGTAAAGGCGACGGTGTTATGACAGCGTGACGGCAGTTGCAGTTGCGGGAGCGGAATTTCAAGCATCGATTGAATACTAATTATTGAAACTTACAGGTATCTTATGAGAACGAAGAGATGGAGTTCATAATAAAGGGAAGGATATGGGGCCGTGATCGTCTAGTGGTTAGGACTTTACGCAGTTATAATTATTCCGGCTTAAATTTATCTCAAGCATGGAATATGGTTATATATTTTGTCCACATGTTATGCGCTAGGTAGTGCATAAACAACGTTAAATATTTACATGAAATAATCCATTTATTACAGGTATATCTTAAGATGTATGATGCGTTTGTCAATACAATATTGACATCAGGCGTTAAATTTATGTGGGTCCTAATAGGGCGTGGGTGTAATCTTCATTTAGTAACCGGCGAATCTTACGTTTGCACAATATATGGTATTGGCGTAAGACTAATTTTAAACTTATGAATTATGTATTGCAATTTATCTGGTATTTACTACATAAATTATAGTATTACGAAAATTTGAGATCCAACTATAAAATTATTTAAGTTGTGAGAATGGGGGGCAGTTATTTAATTAATGACTGATAGGTAAATGGTAAATGGGATATGGCTTAAAATTTTGATATTTACGGGTTACGCTAGGAGGGTTAATTAAGTTTGACTTGCTGTCTTTTATAATCTTCAAACATATGAAGGGCAGGTTAGTTGGCTGTGTGCGAATAGGGCTGTGCGGATCAATTAAAGCAGTAAAATTTTGTTTTGCAAAATAAGTAAAGTAGTAATATTATATTATCACTTTGTTCTACTCTTCATATCATAATTTTCTCGTCTTATAAAGTAAATGTAAATTCTCATAGCATATAACTTGGGAAGAACATTATATATCATTAATGTGGTTGTACTGTCGGATTCCGTTTAGTTGGTCTAAGTCGTGTTTAGGGCAAGGGGATTAATTAGGTTGGGAGGGTATATGTGTGTGTTCGTTGAGTTAAGAGATGTACGAGTCCACGTGAGAGGTAGTGCTGAAAGTGTGATTGTATGATAACAATGGGCTTTTACCGACTGGTCGGAGTTCGCAGTGCAACCTAGGTTTGTTGGTACTGATTGATCTCTCCAAACCATTTTACACCGGTGTTTCCGCAGTTATAGTTTGGTTAGGTTAAAGTCATAAAATGACAAGGTCCTTGTGTGACTAACTGTGGCGACACTATACTCTACAGAAGCTAAGCTGAAAGGCTAAGCTAGTCTTATCTTCGTCCTACACATCTCTTCGTGGCAAGGATACTTCCGACACCATATTCTTCGGGATGATTTGTCAACGAACATTCATTCTGAAACTTAAGTAATAATATTTTAACTTCCATTACTGGGAATTTATCAGGAATTTCCTATTATATGTTAAGTAATTTGCAATGTCAAGATTACAATCTTGCAAGGGTTCAATGAACATGGTTTGTTGAAATTAAATTTAGTAAGGCTGTTATTCTTACACGATGGTGAAGTGTTGCATTTTGTATTTGAGTAATGCAAACGTATTTTATAGTAGTTACGACATTTCTACAGTAAAGCTGGGTGGGGCTTGGACGCATGTAGTCGGATTCTCTATAGGATGTCAAGGCACTTCCTAGAGACCCCACGGGGTTGATGAATGTTACTGTGTGCGACTGGGTCACGTTCGGTATAGAGATAGAGTATCATCGCGAACGACGATTAAAGTTAAAGTTTGTTTGATGTTTTGTCAGTATTATCACTATCGTTAATGGTTTGATGGTGCTGTCAGGACATTGAAGGGATTAATGCAAAATTAACCCAGTAGTCTATGAACAGTTTGCCTCTAGTGTGGAATACAGTCTGAAGTCGGATATCCTAGTCAAGAAGAAACATTCTCCACTGGGTTTGCTTGGTGGTTATCTGTGTACTCAGTGTTCTGCTGTTCGCATGGGGAGTTATTGTAATAACATAAACCGAGATATGTGGTCGAACCTGGATCCTTGGTAGCCAGAAGGTATCTGAGGGTTCGGGGTGTTAGTGCAACATCGTGGTCATTAGGATCTATTGGGCTCACAACCTAGTACTTTGTGCGAATGGGAGTATTCTGGGGAAGTTTTCTAGCGGCGCCGACCGAGATATGTGGTCTAACTTGAGTTTGTAGTGGCCAGGGGGCATCTGTGGGCTCAAGGTGAAGCTAGAAGATAATTATATTGTGTCATCGGCCGAGATATGTGGCCTAACTTGTACTGACGGAAGCCAGAAGGCAACTGGAGGTGCAAGGTGATGCAGTATAGGGGTTTGTATTGCCAGCCGAGATATGTGGCTAAACTTGAGTTTGTGGTGGCCAGGGGGCATCTGTGGACTCAAGGTGGTACCGTAGGGATGGGTATGTGTGTCATCAGCCGAGATATGTGGCTAAACTTGTGCTGACGGAAGCCAGAAGGTGACTGGAGGCACAAGGTGATACAGGGGCTATTCTTCAACGTCCATCACCAAGCAAACGTAGTGGTTAAACATTCACACACCTAAAATACACTTGTTGGAGAGATCGATATATCAACGAATTGAAACTTCCCGAGTTATGGGGTTGGCAATTTTTGCAAAATTATAATCATAGATTATTGGTCGGAATTAATTGGGAGATTTATGTAAATAGACACAGCTAACAAATCTAGCCTTCAGTTAGAGTAATATTATATTTAAATTTGGTATAAAGACAGTAGGTTAACGGAATTATCTACTCAAAGTTATTTAAAAATTCACCATTAATAGGTCGCAATTCCTTGTTTATTGCTTAGGTATGTTTAAGATTGTGATAATGCTTCGCTCAAAATCGTAGATTTCTCGCTGTGCATGATCATGGGGCAGATTGAGACGATCCGAGAGCTTCGCTCTCAGACTCAGTAGTATCTAAGGGCGGAATTACTCTTTTAAATTGATAGATGTTAGCGTTGTGGGTTTCAGGTCCAAATATGAAGGGATTGAAGCTTTCATTCGTTATCATCCTGTTAATTATGTATGTAAATAAGTTAGATATAAATTGCGTTAGATGCTATTCTAGGCTAAAATCAAGACTACAATTAAAAGCGTAGAAAACTCGCGTTTCGTCCAAAATAATTGGTTTAAAACATGCTTCAGCATACTAATTCAGTATTGTTGGATTAGTGTATCATTTAATGTGTGCTAGATCTAGATTTATGGATTCATAAATTAGACTAGTTAGGTTAATTGCAGGAATGGATCGCTGGCCAGCAAGAAAACGCGTGGACGGGCGCGCGGGCTGCAGGGATATTCTACCCGCGAAGTCGAGAAAAGTGATTTTCGATCGGAGCGGACAGGCGATGGAGGCTCCCTGGAAAACGGGCCTTATACCCTTTAGTTAAGGTATATTTTCAGATGAGGAGTCGGATTAGTGGCGTGATCGTGTTAGTATTGGCTATAAATACCCCGGCGGGCCGAGGAGCGTTTCACTTTTCTATGGGACGTCGAAGCGAGATCACGCTGCAGAAGGCAAAGGCGGCCAGGCTAGGCTGACCTCTGGGCGCGTACTACTTCGAGGCGGAGCAAGGCTGGTCACCGCTGGGCTGCATTACGGCTGTTGCTGAGAGGAATTAGAGTTTGGTAAGGTCGCAAATGCCTTTGCGATCGTCTGGTGAGATTGAATATTTTATTTTAAAGTGTGACTAATCATAGTGAATTCTGGAATTTCTTAGGGAGTAATTATCTTGTGCGCACATTGTCTTGAATTGAGTGATTAATATTTAGGCAATATCTTTCTGCTCGTGAACTGATATGATCTTATATGATCACGTGTGTATTTTGAATATGTGGCGGTCTAATAGGTTTATCACCTAATAAATGCGCTTAAGACATCATCATATTAGAATTCCGTATACTCCCATGAAGTGAAGTGAACACGACTATTTATAGTACATGAATGTTCGCTAAGGAACGGTCCAATGGTAAATAATTCCTAATTGTATACCAGTATCTAGTGGTTAGTTGTAGGTACAAATGAGGGAAATCTTTATTAAAATATGTGCTAATATTATGTTGTAATTTATTTATGGCGGAGGAGCTGGCTTGTTACGAGCGTCGAGGGAGATCAGAAGGGCAGGAGCCCTGGGAACCAGAGAGGCGTTGGGTACGTGTCCCACTATTAAGAAATTAAAATCTGGTGAGTGACCTTTATAATCACTGTATTGAATGATTCTGAAACTTATTAATTTGTTTTTGGGCTATTATCTAACCATTTCAACGTTATCATACTTGAATTTGTGTATCGAAATCTAGTTCTACTGTATATAGTTTGGGGAATATGCTAGATAAAGTACGAGCGGTTTATGTATAGGTTATGAACGGATCTAGGTCATTGGTTAAATAACTGACGATATTACAGGAATGTTGTTTTGTTCTACATATATATTACTAGTTGATTTGTCACTGCGATATGATTGGGTTCCGTGCGCCCCCACGAGATAAAGTGATCAATTATTATACGACAACCTAGCTATAGCAATTGACTCGGTCCGTGGTACGCGTTACACTATGAGGATAGATTGTTAAGATGCGGATAAGCGACAAATATTACCACAAGTTCATATTAATATCCGGTGGTTAGTATAGGTGCTGATGGGTGGTTACTTTACTAGATTAACGCAACTGAATAAAGTAGTTATATACACTCGTGGCTGTGTGCTCGGTGTCGAGACAACCATATCCACAGGGCACATTGACGACCCTGGCCACACGAGAATTCTCCCGAAAGGGGCTTCTTAGTCAGCAGAGATGTGCCCGCACTAGAGCGCCAGTCATAGATGTGTAGACAGAGTGAGTGGCTGAGAGTCTTCAATCTTGCAAATTGAGGGACCTCACTGGTCGAGCTGCTGTCTTAGTTCTAACAACCCTCTTAACAAGGGTTACGGTTGTGTTGGTTTATGAAGTAATCAGATGTACTTATAGATATATTGTGTGGAATTCCTTGAATGAATGAATCTAGCGTAGTAAATTAGTTATGTACACCTGTGGCCGAGAGCTTAGCGTTGTGGACAACCATATCCAAAGAGCACATTGACGACCCTGACCAATACGAGAATTCGCCCGTTAAGGGGTTTCTTAGTCAGTAGAGATGATGATCGCGCTTAGGCCTCCGTCACGGATGTGTCAACGAAGGTAAGGTTGGTGAGACCTTTCAGTCTTGCAAACTGAAGAGTTTCGCTGGCCAAGCCGTCGTTTTGCTTTAACCGAAGCTTCTTACCGTGAAGCTAGCTATGTTGATTTTACAAGGGAATCCAACACTTTCGCTTTAGTAACGTCAATAATTAAGTAGGTATCTTCTTAGGTGGGGTCGTTATTATCGGGATCTCAACAAAAGTATCGCAGTGGGTTGGTAATTAATTATCATTCGTCAGTTCAACTGTGCATTGTCGTATATTTAACATTGTTCCGACTATAAAGTGCCTTTGAGTTGATTGGGTGAGATTGGTTGCTAAGACACTGTGTTACATCCATTGAGATATTTTGGGGATGAATTGTATTATAAATTGCTTAGGAAAAGTCAGTACTAATTGGTATTAGATTTGATAGAAATAACGATAGGGTAGGCGGAAACAACAGATGAGGTGGGATTACTAGCGAGTACGAGCAGCCGCGAGCGAGCGAGAGGCGAGCGCTACAGTTCGCTAACAACTCTAGGATTCATCGTTAGGGAGAATCGATATTACACTAGACATTACGCCATTCATGTACCTGTAAGTAAAACATGCACTAATATTCTATTTCAATAGACTATCATCACATCATCATCAATATCTTGACTTATGATTATTTTCATTATTATATCATCGCATCATCATCAATATCTTGACTTACGATTATTTTCGTTATTATATCATCGCATCATCATCAATATCTTGACTTCTTCATGATTATTTTCATTATTATATCATCGCATCATCATCAATAGAGACCCCATCATGGCCAACACAGGTTGACCACTATTGTATTGCGAGTCTGTTTAAAGGGCGTCACCTACCACATAGCGTAATTTATCACTTCCCACAACTTAGTATAATAAGGAATTTATGCCCACTTTAGCCTCCATAATTGTGCATCACTTAATGAGACTACTGAATTGTAAATTAATTCTAAGGAACTAGTATAATTGTCTTACTTAAGTTATAGGTTCTACTAAAATGGGGTTAATGTACAACTTCAATTAACGTGTAACTTTTTCCCTTTATAGAAATACAAACTTCATACTTCTCGAAAAGGGCCTGGGTCTATTCGCACAACGCAGAGCCTCACCCACTAGACGAAATCACACGCCAAGCCACTTCACCAGCGCGAATCACGTATAGCTTAGGTCTAAATAGGTCTTCGAGGTTAGGTTCCAGAGATAATAAATTCTAGGTTAGATTACGGCATTGTAGGCCTGGAGTCGGACGGTTTTTTATTTGACCGAATCTCTTTCCGTCCGGCAATATCCTAGGAGATGATTTGGTCTGTTAAAGTACTCAAGCTCGATTACTTTAACATAAATAACGAGAGATTCTGTAGCTGTAGGATAGATTTACCTAGACTAGAATAAAACCCAACCTTTCTAGTAGGATCGGCCGGAACTAACTCGGTTTTTCTATTCGCTTTGGTACGAGTTAGTATTTATAGGATCAAAGTGGATATCTAGTACAATCGAGTCTTGATTTTACTGGATTAATTAATCAAAGGTTCTTTAGCTTCAAAACAAACAAAATTAATTTGATATTTCTATGGTAAATAAATGATTTATTTTCTCGCTTACTATCTGTTTAATTTTATTCAATAGCTTTTCCTTCAGGTAGGATTCCATTTTCAGACGACTAGAAGCTTCTCAGGAGCTTCAGCTTTCAGCTAGGGGTTAATTTAAGTTCAGAATACAAAACCATAAAAAGCAAGCCATTTAAGAGGTTGAATCGTTACAGTTTATTCTACGAAGTTTTATTGTGTGTTATTTTATTTATCTTAGTCTTTAAAACAATTTTACTTTGTGCACTAGCGCATAAAAGTGGCATTTTGTGCAGCATACATCCAGCACAAAGACGAACTTTGGGAGCATGAGAAGTGAAAAATACAATGGAATTCAAATTAAGTAATTCGAATTCCATTGTATCGAATTTTATTATTATTAGATCTACTCGTAAAATCGAACGATGCGAAACAAATGCAACTCTATCAACAAATTATATTCCCTTGATCATTATTTGTTCCTTTCTTTAGAACGCGAGGACTCAGGAAAGAAGTCTATACATACGTAATAAATGGTATATCAATATGTGCAATACACCAGTATGTGTGTGTTAGGAAAGGAAATGAAAGCTTGTGTGCTTGCAGTGCGTTTTCCAAGCCACGTGGGTGCGCGCGTGAGCGGTGCTCGGACCTACTCGCGCCTCGCCTCGGGAAACAGAGTCTCAACTCACCCGCGCCGGCCGCCCGCTTCGCTGCCGACAAACTTTGCGTACAAAAACAATTCAATTGCAACGAAAAAGCGTTGATCCAAGTGTGATTCAACTGATAAAAGTGAATTCAATTATGAAAGTGGACTGGTTAGTGTTATTTTGTGCAAATGCGCAACTTTAGGTAAGTTTTGGGATTTAACTTTAGTTCAAAAGTAAAAGATATCGTTTCAATTCACAATGAGCATTAGTTGTATTTGAAGAGCGGTCTGTTAATTAATAAGAACAAAAAAGAAAAATAAGACAAATATAATTTAAATAGGTAAATAACAAAATTAAATTTACAGTAAAATTATTTGATCGTTTCACATTGGAGTAGTTTTATTTACTCTTTTATAGAATAACTAGCTGACCCCGCGTACTTCGTACCGCCATACAAAATGTATGGAAAAAAGAAAAAAAATAAACTTTACATTTAGCATTTATTTTTAGTTATTCTGCTATTCGGAGTGAAGACATACAACAAATCAAACATCACAAAAATCGGTTTGGCCGTTCTTGAGTTATAAATGGTGTAACTAACACGACTTTGTTTTAGATAGATATATAGATTATAATCATTTATTTTTAAAACACATTCTGTTTCTAAAATTGTCAGGAATCTTCTTCATTTATTTAGGACGTAAAAAAAGATGAGAGTACCTGCATTTAAGCATTTTAAACGAGATTAAAGTTAGTATGTTGTTAATACATAGGTTTGAATGCCCTGCAATCATAGATAATTACGTAGGTATTTGCCTCAAAGAACTTTTAATGTAACCAGTGTAAATCGTTGTACAACGAAATGTCACTTTTTATGAACCAAAGTTTTAGCTAAGCTACTTAAATTAACGTATTCCTATTAATTCTAGTCCCGTTTTACCCATTATACAAGCCCAAAGTTGGCTAACTTTCAATATAGAGACGATATCGTTTACCTACGTAGGTAATTAATTTCTTTGCCCCAACTCCAAAAATTAGGTTCTCACTTTGCCTTATTTTACCTATCATTAGTATGAACCCATTTTCAACCGACGAAAAAAACGGAGGAGGTTCTCAAGTCGACGCGTAGGTATATTTTTTTTTTATGTATGACCACGCATAACTTTTTACAGAGTAGTTCGATTTTGATAATTATTTTTTTATTGGAAAGGGTATACCCTGAAATTAGTCCCATATAAATTTGGAAAAAAAGAATTAACCTTAAGGGTAGGAAAATAGGGGATGATTGATTTTTCGTCAGTTAAAACTTTGTTTTTAAAGTACCTAAAATATTAAAATTATTTTTGTGGTTGAAGGCGTGACCCATGTTTATCTTACCTGAGATCTGCCATGATGGACTCCAAGAAGAATCACAGAAACTCAAACATTGTTGTTAAACATATACTTCTTCTTTATGATCGTTCCCTCACTGCTGACTCTTCATAAGCCTGTATTTCTGTCAGAACCCTGGTGAAAAGCAGCGCTCACAGTTATATTCAGCATTTGGTTAGCATATATGAGCCGATCGTCGAATAGGCCTTCGGCCTCGATATCTATTACTGCTACCTTCCCCGTCACCATCAATCTTTCCAAGATATACTATAAACGCCCTTGCGCGTGATATGACCTAAATATCGTATGCTTCGTTGAAAATGGGTAGAAGACACACGCTGTGAATTTTCAAATCTGAATACATAGATAACATCCAAGACTTAGAAACAGTATTTATGCTCATCACACAAATATTTGCCCTTACCGGGATTCGAACACAGGACCTTCAGCTTTGTAGGCAGCGTCGCAGCCACTGGCTAACTGGTCGTCTATGTATCATAATATATGATTATACATATATTTTGTTGTTTGCCAGTAGTCAAAAAGAGAAGAGAGAGGTAGGGCACAGCGGAATGTCATCTCGCTCGTATGTGGAGCAGCCCAACTGGGGAAGTACCTCCACCTTACAGAAGACCGCAGCTATAATAGCACCACATGCCATGCTATATTATTGTATGCTATGAAGCATGTGGTGTTGTGTTCCTGGTGGTGAGTAAGGTCGCCAGAGCTCCCTATAGGATGCACTGTGTTGGGAGTGAGGCACCTGCATGTCTCTATCTGCCAACACAGCGAATCCTCAAGTGAATAAAATAGGTCGGCAACGCGCTTGTGATTCTTTTGGAGTCACAAGTGTCCATAGGCTACGGTACCTGCTTAACATCAGGCAGGCCGTAGGCTTGTTTGCCACCGTCGTTGAAATAAAATAAAAAAAACGATTGCTTACAATATTTAAGTACATGTAAGTAGATAAAACACTGGTCTTTATTTTAATATTTGGACGTATTTATGCAGAAGGGAACCAACCCACACATCACTCAAATTTGAGTTAGGTATGCAGAAGGCTTTAAAAATGCACCTTACACCCCCTACAAAAAGATCAAAGTCGTAGGATCATTGGACATATAAAAGATTTTGTTGACAAAGTTATCAAACCACATTATCATTGTTACATAAAACTTTTAAAAGATTCATGCTGTATGGAACTTGCTAATTAAACATAATATTTATTTGAAAAGATCCATGTCACGTGGTTCACCATTATATTATCGTTTCATTAAATTCATAAGAGTTCATGCGGGTTGGTTCCTGTTTGCATAATAAAAACTGCAAAAGTTAACACTTTCAAAAAGATCCACATCACGAAGTTCCTGTTTAAAATAAATTAGTTTATATAACGTAAGGAACCAAGTTCATTGAATCTGGTTTGCATAATCAAAATTAGACGTATTTGTGCATAATGGGACCAACCCACTCATTACCCAAATTTGAGTTACGTGCAGAAAGTTTTAAAATGCACCTTATACCCCCTACAAAAAGAACAAAGTGGTAGGTTCATATTGACATATAAAAACATTTCGTTGACCAAGTTATCAAACCACATTATTATGGTTTCATAAAACTTTAAAAAGATCCATGCTGTATGGTAACTTTCTAATTTAACATACTATTTTTTTGAAAAGGTCCATGTCACATGGTTCCTTATTACAGTAAATATCGTTTCATTTATTTCATAAGAGTCCATGCGGGTTGGTTCCCTTTTGCATTAAAAACGGCAAAAGTTAACACTTGCGCAAAGATCCACATCATATGGTTCCTGGTTAAAATAAATTTGTTTATATTACCTAAGGAACCAAGTTCATTGAATCTGGTTTGCATTATCGAAATTAGCTTGTGTATAATTTTCACAAAGGTCCATATTACATGGTTCTTTATAATAGTATTTTTCACAATCGTGTTATAATAGAGAGCTTTTTAGTCGAGTACCGTGTTTAGGCCACGAAGCTTGCTGAGTGGCCTAAGTAAGGTACGAGATTAAAAAGCTTGATTATAACACTATTGTGAACAATACTTTTTGTACGAGTTCATTAAAATTAATTTTCTACGAGTCAACTGAACTAATTAAACAAACTCGATACTGTTGAAACGAAGTGCAGCTCATCGCTCGTACGCTTGTTGATATCTTAAAAGACATCAACGAGCGTACGACATCAAAGCGATTCTATTGGTCCAATTCATTACAGTTCAGTAAAGCAGCCACGTGATTGGTCGAATTTATTTTAGTTGTCTGGAGCGTATCGAAAAGTAGTTATTTCGATTGTTTCGACAGTAACATGGACTACAACGTCTACAACTATGAAAAGAGTGACGTTGCAGTATTCTCTATGAAATCTTAATACACATATTTTAATCGTCGAGTACAAAAAAATAATTATATGAAAAGAAATTGGGGAACCGTGTATCTTGAATCTTTGTAATGTAAAAACTTCTCGTCAAAATCATTTCCTATAAAATATTATTATTAATGGGAGTGTGAGATAATAGACAAAATTAAGCAATTGTCACTGGTGACAAGTAAACTTTAGTGTCAAAACAAATATGTATGTCGTCTTTACTGTGGCAAAAATTTACAAGTAGCAACATTATACCAACGACATCCCGGACATCAACCTGTACGAGATTAGAATGGCTCTGAAACATCTTTAGAACAGCAAGGCACCCGGTGAAGACGAACTTACAGCCGAACTCCTGAAGGCGGGTGGAAAACCGATCCTTACAGCCCTTCAGAAGTGGTTCGACACCGTCTTACTGGTAGGAAGAACGCCAAAGGCGTGGAACACACGTAAAGTGGTGCTATTCTTCAAAAAAGGTGACAACACCCTGCTGAAGAACTACCGACCCATCTCACTTCTGAGCCATGTCTATAAGCTGTTTTCAAGAGTCATTACGAATCGTCTCGCACGCAGGCTTGATGACTTCCAGCCTCCCGAACAAGCCGGTTTCCGAATAGGCTTTAGTACCGTAGACCACATCCACACGCTCCGCCAGGTTATATTGAAGACTGAGGAGTATAGCCTGCCTCTCTGTTTAGCGTTCGTGGACTACGAGAAAGCCTTCGATTCGGTCGAAACCTGGGCTGTATTACAGTCTCTCCAGCGGTGCCAAGTAGACTGCCGCTATATCGAAGTACTGAAGTGTTTGTACGAGAACGCCACTATGTCAGTCCGACTCCAGGATCGGAGCTCGAAGCCTATTCCGCTGCAGCGGGGTGTAAGCAAGGGGATGTTATCTCCCTAAAACTGATCAGCGCTGCACTGGAAGACGTTTTCAAGACTCTGGACTGGAGAAGTATATCACTCACCTGCGATTTGCTGATGATATAGTAGTCTTGGCTGAGACCATGTAGAATTTGAGTACTATGCTCGATGACCTCAGTAAAGCCTCCGAGCGAGTTGGTCTAAGGATGAACATGGATAAGACGAAGATCATGTCAAACGTCCATGTAGTACAGTCGCCATCACATACATCGGAGCAGACAAGCACGTCACAAACATCGGAACACACCTCTATTTTCAAGGCATTAGGGTGCATGTGCCGATATTTTTGAACACCTATAGTGTACCGATGTATGTGATGGCAACTGTACCAACTCCCGTTTCAATCGGACACATTACGCTCGAAGTTGTAGACGATTATGTATACCTAGGACAGACTGTCCAGTTAGGTAGGTCCAACTTTGAGAAAGAGGTCAATCGTCGAATCCGACTCGGCTGGGCAGCATTCGGGAAGCTACGGCACATCTTTTCGTCCAATATTCCGTAGTGTCTCAAGACGAGAGTCTTTGACCAGTGTGTGTTGCCAGTGATGACATATGGAACGGAAACGTGGTCGCTCGCTTCGCTGTGGTTGGGCCTCATGAGAAGGCTCAAAATCACTCAAAGGGCGATGGAGAGGGCTATGCTGGGAGTTTCTCTGCACGATCGCATCAGAAATGAGGCTATCCGCAGCAGAACCACCGATAAAGCCCTCTGAATCGCTAAACTTAAGTAGCAGTGGGCGGGGCACATTGCACGTAGAACCGATGGCCGTTGGGGCGGAAAGGTTCTTGAGTGGCGACCACGTACCGGAAGGCGCGGCGTGGGTCATAATAGACTTTTTAAAAAGATTGCCGACATATATATCCAACTACCGACGAGGACAATGTAATGGGGTTAAGTTTCTAAGATCTCACATGACACTTTCCAAAATTTTCGAATTGTATAAAGAGGAAGCAAGTGCAGCTGTAATGAGAAAAGTTTCATGTGCAAAACTCAACCAAATATTTGTATCAAACTTTGACTTGCGCACCAAGCCTTTAAAAAAAGATAGATGTAATAGAAAAAAATATACAGATGGAACGAAAGTGTCACGGCTGACCACAAAAGAGATAGAGCTTAGAAAACATGAAATGTTTAAAATTTACATGAGATCTAACTTCGTTGAAGAATTTAAGGGAGTAGGTATTACAGTCGCAGCGCGAGCGTAGTGCGGTGCGCCCGCGCGTGAGATTATTATTCTCGCTGCGAACATGACGTCGTCCACAATAAAGTGCTCGTCGTGTAATATCGTGATTAACGAGGTTTTAGCATTTATGCGAAACAAACTGGATGTGATGGACAGTGAAAGTCTGATAAGGATCTGCAGTACTGGTTTTCAAGCAGACGCTATTGAAAAGGCGAAACGTTTATTATACGAGTCAATTGGAAACAAGAATGAAAAGATTATTTCGAGAAGAAAAGACAAGGAAAAAAGAGATTTAGAGGACATGATTGCCTTGTTGCGGAACACTAACCCTGAGAGGATCCCGATATTTGTCGCAAAGGATCTGCATCTACTGCCTCCTGTCCATTTTGATCATGTCGATGCAACCAGGATCTTAAAAGACTTAGTGATTCTGCAGTCCCAAGTCAGAGACATCCAACATAACTTTGCGACGAAAGAGGAACTGAGTTTAATAAAAAGTGAGTTACAAAGTCAAAATAAAGCAATCAACTCATTTACAAGTCCCTCTTATGCTAATGTCAACATTAATAAAAGAGGTGCTTATTTGTTTGACGGCGGTAGCGGGCCGATGGGCTTGCCATTCAACGGCTCAACTGTGTCGTTGACCGAGCGCGAGGTCACTGAACTTGACTAGTCGCGCGCTCCCTTACCAACAACGTCTCAGCAGCGTATGTCCGTCTCTTCTCCTCAGCCCATTGACTCGCCGGCGCAGACGCATCGGGGAGATAAGAAACCGGTTGCCAGAGTTGCTAACGAGATAGTGCAAAACTCGACGCTAATAAGCGACCCTAATGAACTGGAATACAGAACTTTGATTATCAATGAGCCGGGGGACAAACTGACTTTTTCTGAGATTTTGCAAAAGAAGGGGGAATGGATGGATAAGGATGTTGACGGCGATTGGATTCTAAACGAAAATCAGAGGAAAAGGCGTTTACGGAATATGTTTGTCGGTAACACTGGTAAAGCCGCAGTTGCAAAAGATGCGAAGTTTAAGGCTGCGGAAATTAAAGTTCCGTTATTTCTCTCCAACGTGCACTGTGATGTATCTGAGAGTGATGTTAAGGACTACATTTATGATAGGACGCAAGAAAGGGTCGCGTTATCAAAATTAACTCTGAAAAGAGATAAGGGCTACATTTCCTATAAGGTATATGTAAGTAGATCCAAATTGAATGTCTACCTAAATGACAGTATGTGGCCAGAGGGGATTACCTTCAGAAGATTCGTATATGTAAGAAGAACGGACAGAATAGAGGTCAAGTCGTGTGATTCGAGACCTAGCAATACAAATAACACTAGTTAAAAATGGCGAACATGTGCAGAATGATTACTTATAATTGTAGGTCTATTAAAAGGGCTATTGAAGGTGTAAGAAAGCTGTGTAAATCTGCGGATATTGTAGCGCTTCAAGAGACGTGGCTGATGGATATTGATTTACCCGTTCTGAGCACAATAGACAGTGTGTTTGGTTGGACGGGAAAGTCTGGTATGGACATGTCATCTGGTCTATTAAAAGGCAGGCCTTTCGGTGGTGTAGGTATCTTGTGGAGAAAGCGGTCCTTTGAAATGGTATCAGTGATTGAGTGTGACAGTGATAGAATTTCGGCGATAAAATTGACTTCTAATGGGAAATCATTCATGGTTTTTTCTGTATATATGCCAACGGATTCTAATGACAATTTACCGGCGTTTACGGAATGCTTAGGTGCGTTATCATCGTCCATGCTTGAGAACAATGACGTGCAAGCAGTGTATAATTATGTTGGGCGATTTTAATGCGCATGTAAATGAACCCTTTTATCGTGAGCTCCTAGACTTTTGTTCTGAGCAATTGTGGATATGTGCAGATGTTAAAATGCTTGGGCAGGAGTCCGATACCTACACCTATATCAGTGACATTCATGGATGTAGGAGGTGGCTAGACCATTGCGTCGTTACTGAATGTGGATGGGACACTATTAAAAACATATCTATAATTAATGATGTCTTGTGGTCTGACCACTTTCCGGTGTACATGGAGTGTAATATAGATATACTGCATCGCACTCGCACTATGCCGTTGTCTAATTCTGTAAATAATAATGTTATCTGGGGGACTAGGAAAGAAGACCAAATTAATAGATACCGGGATATTTGTAACGAAAGTTTAAGAAATATAGATTTCCCCTCGCAGCTGAGCTATTGTTGTGACAACTTATGTAACAATAAGGAACACTTTGCTATATTAGATAATATGTACTCCAATATAATTAAAACCCTAACAGGCGCATCGGCTGAGACGCATGAGGGTAAGAAGCGGAGAAAAGGAGGATATATAGCAGGGTGGAACAAGTACGTGGCAGAGGCACACAGGGAGGCTCGGCTGCATTTTCAGATTTGGGAGCTTGCAGGGAAGCCGCGTCAAGGTAAGGTTTTTGATTTCATGTCAGAGAGTAAAAAAGTATTTAAGTCTAAACTTAAGTGGTGTCAAAACAGGCAAGACCAACTTAAAATGGATACTCTCGCTCTGGCTCACAATGGCATGGATTTCAAAAGCTTTTGGAAAGGAACGCGCAGTCTGAATGTGGGGCCGGGTCTACCTGTAAGTGTTGAAGGCAAGTGCGACCATAGGGAAATAGCTGAGTTATTTAGGGAACATTTCTCTGTAAAGTCCCTGATTGAGTCGCAACCTTCACGGGAAGAGATGTGCAATGCTGAGGCAGTGGTCACCGGGCGGGGCTTCAATTTTACTGTAAAGGCCGTTGCTTCAGTAATAAAGCAAATGCATAGAGGGAAATCGCCTGGTCACGACGGTCTCAGCATTGAGCATTTCAAGTACGCTGGACCTCACTTACCGAGAGTGCTCGCCTTGTTCTTTAATCTTTGTGTTAGTCACTCTTACTTACCTGAACCACTAATGAGGACTATCGTGGATCCAATCGTGAAGAACAGGACGGGTGACCTTTCGCATAAGGCGAACTATCGGCCTATCTCGCTAGCAACGACTGCCGCGAAAGTGCTCGACAGGATGCTAGACTCACTTCTTGAGAAACATCTCAATATCCATGACGCTCAGTTCGGCTTTAGGGCTGGGCTGTCCACAGAGAGCGCAATATTAAGTCTGAAGCATACCGTCGAGTACTACACGGCTAGGAGCACTCCTGTGTATGCCTGTTTCCTCGACCTATCAAAGGCCTTTGATCGTGTAAACTACGACTTGCTATGGCAGAAACTAGGGAAAACACGCATGCCCAGAGAGTGTATTGGAATACTCAATTATTGGTATTCCAATCAGTCGAATCAGGTGAGATGGGCCGATTCGCTTTCGAGTGAATATAGACTCGAGTGTGGTGTAAGGCAGGGTGGGTTAACGTCTCCCAAATTGTTCAATTTATATGTGAACGAGCTGATAGTGGGCCTCAGCAGCGACCATGTGGGATGTTACATTGATGGCACTTCTGCCAATAACATCAGCTACGCCGATGACATGGTCCTGCTGGCGCCGACTGTCAGCGCGCTTTCAAAGCTGTTGAGCACTTGTGAGGAGTATGCCAAGTCTCATGGCCTCGTATATAACACCACTAAAAGCGAGGTCATGGTTTTCAAGGCAGGGAAAATCAAGCCGTACCACATACCGCCTATTAAGCTGGATGGCATGCCCTTAGAAGTTGTCGACAAATTTAAATATCTTGGTCACATTATTACCAATGATCTCAGGGACGACCAAGATATAGAACGAGAACGCAGAGCTTTGGCAGTTCGTGGAAATATGCTGACCCGCAGGTTTGCTTGGTGCTCCAGTGAAGTTAAGGTGACACTCTTCAGAGCTTATTGTCAATCATTTTACTCGAGCAGCCTGTGGGTGAGATATACGAAGCGAGCATATAATGCATTGAGAGTGCAGTATAACAACATATTTAGAATGCTGTTGGGCTTGCCCAGCAGGTGCAGTGCGTCTGGCATGTTTTGCGAAGCACGGACGGACGGTTTCCCAGCAATCATGCGCAAAAAGATCGTGTCCCTGCTGGGGCGAGTTAGACGGAGCGCCAACAGCATTCTAAGTGTGTTTGCCAACAGGTTCGACAGCGCAATCCTCATACATTGGGTTGGACTTATTAAAGGGGTAGCCCTAAACCCCGACTAAAAAGTATTTTAATTTGTATTTAATTTGTATTTAACTTGTATTTGTATTCAATTTAATTAAGTTACCTTG
Source organism: Epinotia brunnichana (assembly GCA_963854355.1). Lineage (NCBI taxonomy): Eukaryota > Metazoa > Arthropoda > Insecta > Lepidoptera > Tortricidae > Epinotia > Epinotia brunnichana. The sequence goes on along the minus strand of OY977945.1, from coordinate 21,843,378 downwards.
TATTGTACTTAAACTAACATAGTTTTATATAATTTGTATGTTTTTTTTATGTTACTAACAACTATGGAATCTTTTGTATTCCGAAATAAAGATTTTATTATTATTATTATTATAAAAAAAGTACTCGGGGAGGGGCATCATCAAGTATTACCAAGCAGTTAATGGAGCCATTATGGCCATCAGGAAGGCCTGTTGCCGACGCAAAGTTAAAAGATCTGAAGAGCCTTCTTCATCTGATTCCACAGGTCCATCACGATTTTTACATTCGGTAAATTCCCGACGAAAGCATCGAGGATGATCTGGAGGGCTTTCGGGTAAACCTGACTTTGAAATGGAAGATGAAACTAGCGAGAACTAAGAGAGCTTTATGTCAAAATCTTTCCTTACATTTTTAATTAAAGTATTTGATGTTTGGAGATGGTTAGGTTACAGAATAATATTTTAGAATATTGTAGAACTTTTGTATGTGTACAATGTTTACAACATTTTGTTAATAAAGTACATTCAAACTAGTTTGTATATTTTTTTTGTATACCTGTGTATAGTTCCCTATTAAATTAACAAGGAACCAACCCTCATTTGAATGTTTTTGCTAAAAGGAACCGTTGCCTTTTTAAGAGAAAACTACACTTAAAACTACATTTTCTTGGCATATTTAAGTATACAAATATAAACAAAACCATGTTGTAACGCTTGGCAATCCACCTTTATTAAAAAACGTGATGAAAAAAAGCGTACACACTTTTTTAACAAAACCCGCTTTTTCTCAAAACTATCATTGTGTGGGTTGGTTCCCTTGTGCATAAATACGTCCATTTTACCTCAGACATTCGTTATTAAACAACAAAATCAAGAATCAATCTATATCCCGCAAGAGTTAACTTGAGACTCGAGCGCGTACTAACGTCATACGAACGAGGTCTCAAGTTAACTCTTGCGGGGTTATAAAAAGACGATATTTTAGCGCATCTCAAATCTCGTATAAACAAATGACATATAATTTCACAAAATACATTTAGCGACAATTTGTCCAAATAAGCCATTTACGAAAATTTTAAGTAGTTCTCGGTTTCCCGTGTGTGGAAGACATACACGCGTCTCTTACATAGAAACGTGATTTACAAGAACCAAGGCATCTATTTAAGGTATTTGAAAGTCCAAAACAGCGTCTCATCTTACAATCATCTGTACCTACGTAAAGACATATTAACTTACGAAAGACGATTTTTGATTCGAGTAGTCGGCATAATATCAATGTTAATTACAATCAAAAGCAAATACGAGTATACCTACTGTATGATTTCGGCAGCAGAATTTATTTGAATTTGAACGGTGGCTGTGTCGATAGTTTTGATTATAACTTTAGAACTCAGCAATATTAATGTTTGTAGGTATTTTCTGTTTAGGGGTAGGTATTAGTTATTAGTTTGTAAATATGGGTAAATTTGTAAAGTGGCCCTAAGCGAGGCAAGAAATTGATCTATCTGTTTCCGGACTGGGAAGAGATGGAGCGCGCCTGGGCTCTGGCAATGGTCGAGTCGCTACGCCAGTAGAAGGAGGAGTTGGCGACAGCAGATTTTGGCCATTTGACGGTGGGAGCAATACTGCCTCATCTGGAGCGCTGGGTTGACAGGCGTCACGGAATGTTGCCGTTCCACATGGTGCACATACTTACTGACCATGGATGATTTGGTAAGAATCTGCACCGCATAGGAAGGGAGACTACCCCCTGTTGTCACGAGTAATTGTAGCGCGCCCGTCGACGCAGCGCTTCACACTCTGGAAGAGTGTACCGTGTGGCAGCCTCAACACTGCCGTCATAGTGTAAAAAGCGACTTTTCGATAAAAGTCAGTTTCGAGATAATCGCAAAAAACAATTAAAAAATATTATTTTTGAGTCTCTTCTAAACGGAGCAACTTTTTTAGCTTTTTCTTTTTGTATGTGATAAATATGTGTTTATACTTGTTTTAAAAATATATATTGTATTTTTAATCACAATACTTTTTTTATTAATATTGAAAGCCTATCACTGCAACATCACATTTTGTCGATCTTTTATACCCACATTTATGCTAAAAGTGGCACTGGAACACAAGTTTCATGTGCTCTGCCTACCCCTTTTAGGGATAAAGGCGTGATGGTATGTATGTATGTATGTATGTATATATGTATGTAATATTGAAAAAAGCTTTTAGCTTGGTAGTTACGTAATATACATCAATAAATAAATAAATAAATATTTGGGGACAATCTTACACATATCGACCTAGTCCCAAACTAAGCAAAGCTTGTACTATGGGTACTAGACGATGATATAGATACTTATATAGAGAAATAAATACTTAGAAAACATCCATGACTCAGGAACAAATATTCATGCTCATCACACAAATAAATGCCCTTACCGGGATTCGAACCCGGGACCTCCGGCTTCTTAGGCAGGGTCACTACCAACTAGGCTACAGAGGTCGTCTCATTAATCTCTTATTAGCTAAAAGGAGGTAAAAATGTATTATACTGCATTCTAACTTAACATTTTATCCATACGCTACCAGGTGTTGTCTACACCTAAACCGTATGAGAATAATGCTAATCATTAATTAAATATATTCAATATACCCCATTTTAGCATAGCATTAAAACGTATTTTTAATTAAGACCTCGAACAATTAGACGTTTTTGCAGAAATCCGGCCTTTTTGCTAACTAATGAGGCCGAAAAACTATTTGAACATATTTTTAATCAATAATTCGCCTGTACGTGCTAAAGTAAAAAAACGTAAAAATACCAAAAATATGTAGATACGGTTTTATAAACAAGAATTAAAGGCAAAAGGTGTAATTGATTTACAACAAAATCTTTACAATTTTTATATAATAATTATTTAAAACCCAAATCCTCATAACTAAAACTAAACGAGATCCACCCTTGGCTCTTCATGTAATAAATACAATTTTCAGAAACACAATCTTTTTAAGTACGAGGTCCGTTATTTCTAGGTAAGGAACCTAAGTTAGGTAATATAAAATCTCAAATATATAATTATACAAAACGAGGTACATCGTTTACATTTACGAATCTTATAAAACAATCACAAAACTAACATAAAAATTCCTAGGATAAATCAATTAAACACAATTATAGAAACGATCCTTTGCTAACTTTTATCTTGGGTAATAGGAAACTGAACATATATCAGGGTTTACCTAAGATAATTATCGCTTGTGCAACTGTGCTAGTAAAGGTAGAAAATAAAACGTAAAAGTAAAAAATAACTGCATCACAAATACTAAGTAGTAGTAAAGTCAAGGGTACCAATATACACCATAGTCTCAAAAATGTACACAGACCTTATTTCTGCAACAATAAGGTTGTAGTATACAATACGTCTTTATGAAAATTTGAGTGAATAGATATTGGTGACCTCGACTGTACCTAAGTAAAAGTAAGTCAATCTTTAAATTATTACAATACTAAAGTTACCAGAACGTTTCATTAATTGTAAGAACATAATCACAATACTATGGCATCAAATCAAGTTAGTCAATCGTCTAAGTTTCGCGTGTTTGACGGTGTCGTTAACCTGTGAATGCCAAAACTTCCAATTAAAGAATCTATATTTTTGATTAAATTCTTTTTTCTACCAGAATCGATGCCACGGCGGACTGTATGTGGCTAGGGTTTGCAATTTGAATATTCATTAACAGCAATTCGAATAACGCCAGGTTTACTATCCAAATAAAATTAAAAGTACCATACATTCAATACAAATACTTTGCAGGCAAAATTAATTACAAAAACAGTGAATAATAAGATTTCATACTAAGATTGAACACCGTGCGTGTTACACTAATTGCCAACCATGATTACGGGTCGCAAGAACTTTCTGGCAGGGATTTTTCTCTCAATCCTGGGTTCAATGCGTCAAAAAACGACAGGTTTACAAATTCAGACATGCCACGACACAAACAAAAATTTCAAAAGTAAAGGCTCTCTCTTGCTTGACAAATCAAATGGTAAAAAAATTTCGCAGTAACCATCATCGCTAAGACCCTTTCCCAAGTCTATCTTACGGTTGAGTATCCACCAATACTGTGTGAGGCAACGGAGTGGTATGCGAGGAAATCAGCCACCAATAACGTTCTTATTCTCCTTTTCAGCTCTTCCTATTGGTGGATTTTTTCCTCGCAAGCCTCTCTGTTACTTCACACAGCGCTGGTGGATCTCATCGTTTACAGCATGAAAGCTTCGGCTGTTCTGAAAGTAGTTACTTAGGTATTATTATCCTTTGTAAAAAGTTTATGGATTTCGCATGGATTTTCTCACGGTCACGATATTTTCATCATCTCACAGCAAATGAGCACACTAATGTTAAATGCCAAATTAAATACCTAATACAACCGAAACTAAGTAAGAAAAAAACATTGGTCAATGCGCAGCTGTCGCAAAACGTTCTGTATTTGACGGTGAGCTTATTCCTAGAATCGTTATACCTAAAGGATAAGGTCATAAGTGCAAAAGTAAATTTTCAAATTGATATACCTATATGTATGCCTGCAGTTCGATCACGTAACGCATTGTACGAACGTCGGGTAGGTCTAAATGTCACTTTTTATATGGAAAATTGACAGTTAAATTGTACCGACGCGCGTTCGGAACGTTACGTGTTTATTGTTTACCCCTCAGCAGCGGCCGCAGCGACGTGGTTGGTATTTTTTTGAAATACGACAACCACCTTTTATTTATGAACCGCGCACCTGAGTGACACTACGCTAAAAGTAGCGTAGTGTCACTTTAATAAATACAGATGTCTTCTTCTTCTTTGTCCTCGCCTTTTCCCGTTACACGGGGTCGGCTTTCTTTATGATGCGGCGCTATGTAGTCCGCTGGCTGGTATCCTCTTCTTTAAGCCCGAGGCTATTCATGTCTCTGTGGACATTCGTCAACCAGGTCATTTGAGGTCTTCCCCTTCCCCTTTTTTTGGTAGCCATATAGAAAGGTATTTCTTCACAACATAATTGTCGGGTCTTCTCATCACGTGACCGTACCATCTGAGCCTTGATTCACATATTTTGTCACTTATGGGTGCAACCTTAAAGCTTCCTCTTATGTGTTCGTTACGTATTCTATCCTTAAGTGTCACTCCACCTGCCCATCTCAGCATACGCATTTCAGTGGTGTGCAGCTTCTGCTCGTGTGTCTTTTTAGCTGCCCAGACTTCGCTGCCGTACAATAGAGCTGGTCTCACTGCCGTTTTGTACACCTTGCCTTTAGTTCTTATGTGCATTTTTGCGTCACACAGCACCCCTGTGAGCGTACGCCACTTCACCCATCCTGATGTTGTTCTCTGAATCACATCTGCTTCTATAGAGCCTTCGTCAAACAGAACTGAACCTAGGTACTTAAAGGTTTTAGCTCTAGGGAGGGCGGTGCCGCTTAGCGTAATGCCTGAATTAGCTTGCGCATTGGAGTTGAAGTTGCAAAACATGTATTCGGTCTTTGTCCTACTGATACGCAAACCAATTTGCTCTAACGACCTTCTCCATTCTTCTAGGTATTCCTGTTACACTTGTACGTTGTCGGATATAAGAACTACGTCGTCAGCGTACAAGAGATTCCATGGGGTTGGTTTTTGAATTTTTGCGGTCAAATAGTCTATGACAACAGTAAAAAGCAGAGGGCTCAATGCGCTACCTTGATGTACACCTACTTTTATATCGAAGCTGTCAGATAGACCAGCTGGACTTCTGACAGATTTGTGGACATTGCTGTATGGGTCCTTTATAATGCGGATGTAGCATTCCGGCACGCTGTGAGATCTGAGTGCCTGCCATATCACGGTCCTAGGTACACGATCAAAAGCTTTCTCGAGGTCAATAAACGCCATCCACAGGTTTTGACCATTTTCTTTAGCTTTTTCCATTACCAGTCTTACGGCATGAATAACATCCATGGTTCCCTTCTTTGCTGTTAAACCAAACTGGTTGAAATTATAGATGTGAGCCTTCTACAGATCACGCGCTCCCAGATCTTGAGGGTATGCGAGGTAAGTTTTATGCCCCGAAAGTTCCCACACTCTCTCACGTCACCCTTGTTTTTGTAAAATGGGATGAGTGTACTTTTTCTCCAGGCATCTGGCATTTTTTTCGCTACTTAGGATGTTGTTAAATAGATTTGTTAGCCAAATTTCCCCATCCTCTTTAAGAGATTTCCATAGTTCGGCCGAAATGTCGTCAGGACCGCAGGCTTTATGATTTTTCATTATCAGAATTGCCTGTTTGACTTCCATGATGGTAATTTGGTCCACGGGTCCTACAGTACGATAAATACAGATGTAATTTAATTAATGTGTAATTTTCAAGACGTTTTAAATTTTAACACATTGTAATTTATTGTTTTGGTTCAATATCGGAAATACTGGAATAAAGGAAAATTTACTATTAGTCATAGTTATAGTTTTCAGAAAACAATATAGGTTACCAAGTTAAAAAAGTAATGATATCAATATTTAAATTAGAAGCAGAACCCTAACTGTTCATACTTATTATTCGAATGCTAAAAATGGACGGATATTGCAAACTCTTCATATCACACGTTACGCGCGCGCACGCGCACTCCGCCGCTCCGTCGTACGCGGACGCTTAACAGTGGTGAGGTGCGGGGGGTATGCTGGTGAATGGGAGAATATACGGCGTTTTAAACTACACTATGGCATTTTCGGCTATATAAAAAGGTTTATGTTCTCAACAGCGACATCCTTACAAAATTAGTAATACGTATAGCTGTTTTACGTATCTAATAAAAAACATTGTGTAGTGCTAAGAACAAAAATGCGTGTCTAAAATTACGTATAAAGCATTTTGACGTAAAAAATACCGATACGGTGTTTTACCTTAATTTATGACCTGGTTAATTTGTATTCATGCAATAAGACAGTAACGTGTCTTATACGTATTTTTAAGTAAGTTTTGGTCTTATACGTTATTATAGGTTAGTCTTGAGAAATCAGATATCGCACAAACCAGAAAATAAAAAGATGTATAGCTGCCTAAGCGTCGTTTTAACTTAGTTTTGTTAAGTTGTCGCCTTTAAGTGTAGGATTGCCTGCAAACTGTGTGTTTAATACTGCGTTTTTACTTAACGTATCTTAGAAACCGAGCCACTTACAGGAAAATGGACTAGATAGGTCGACGCAGCTTTTTTCCTTATCACGAATATCATAAAAAGTCATTTTCGGCAAAATGTCGAAAAGTCGCTTTTTATACTATGACGGCAGAACGTGCTACCCTACGGGCGGCCATAGGGGCAAACCTCTCGCTGTCAAGTGTCATCAACGCCATGCTCAACAGTGAGGAAGCATGCTGGAGTGCGATGGCCTTCTTCTGTGACGACGTAATGTTGCATAAGGAGGCTACGGAACGGGCGCGCGAGAACGATCCTCTCGCAAACCCAATCCACCGGCGATGGACTGGAGGCAGAGCCAGGCGCTATGCGCATCTATTGCCTCCGCCGTAGTGGAATCATGCAGGGAGTCGGGGCAAGCCCTGCAAGGGAAGGTTTCACAAGATTGTGGGCGCGTTGGCACCTTGTAATGTCTGCGGCCTGTTACCGTGGGCCGCCCGCCGGGACGTACGCAGTTGAATGCCAAGAGGGATCCTGCGGCGCCTTCCCCTTTTAAAGCGGAGCCGGATCTCGTTGATGATTTTAGACGGTAGTCCACAGCTTTATTGCTTCGGTTAGTCCTGCACTATTAAATGCATTTTCATATCTCATGCTCTGAAAGTGGGTCGTTGTTGTTCTAAAAAGTGTGCTGAAAGTGATACGTTTCTGCTCTAGAGCAGAAAAATAGTGTATTCCAATTAGTCCTCGCCTAAGGTATAAGCAGTATGCGGGAACTTATTCTAATAAATATCAATACTTACCCCGCCACTGGCGAAGGTAGGTAAATAATTTAATTCTTACTAGTTCATGGAATTTATTTTATTAAATATAAAATAAGTTTATGTAGTAAATTCATTACTTTTAATCTAGCTTAAATATTCACTAGGCTCTATGAGGTGGTGACAAATAGAATACACCCACGAACCTTTTTTTTATCTTAAAGTTGTGCATGTGAGCTAAGGCAGAAACTCATACAGGCAACCTACAACTAAAAACTACTAATAAATTCAAATAGTATGAAAATGAGAGCGAGAAAGAGATGGTCTCTTTCTCGCTCTCATTTATGGGTGCGGCGCACGAAGGTCGCGGTGCGGTGGGGTAGTCTGTTACGGCTTCAAACGAAGTCGACGTTTTTAGAAGAAAAAAAATTAAGTTTTTAGAATTTAAGATACCGATTAATTCACCGAAAACGCGCGTATAAAAATTACGTGCATTATGGTCCTTCAAAAAAGTTAAAGGGCGCGGAAGCCAAACTAGTGCGAACTTTTCTATTGTAAGACGAATTTAATTTAAATACATTTTCGCGATTAAAATGAGTTCATCCAGTGATTTTGAAATCGACTTAATGCCTGATTTGATCAGAACAGAAGCCCAATCTATTGTGGAAGGCCTTTTACCGCAAATTTCAAAAAAATGATATATGAAATCATATTATACCGATTTTATAAAATGGCGGTCCGCAAAGAGAGTTAATCTTTCTCGGAAATTGTGATGCTAACTTATTTCAGTGATGATTTATCGAAGAAATTAAAACTATCAACGCTGTTGAGTATATATTCAATAATGCTTAAAACCACTAACATGACGTGAATTTAAAGAAATACCTACAGTAAGCTGACATAGTTTCTAAAAAGGCAGTTGGATGGCTTTAAAAGCAAAAAGTCCAAGATTTTTAATGCGAATGAGATAAAAACCTTCTTAAATGAAGCTCCTGATGGTGTTTATTTCTCAACAAAGGTAATAAAATAATAATATTATATTGTAAATGTAACTAATTTTCTATAGAAATCGTTAAAAAAATGTGTTTGACAAATACTTACGTAATTTATATAAATAAGTATGACCTAACTAAGATTGTTTTGTTTTCAGGTGGCGCAAATTTTTGGTATATAATGTTTAACTCGGGTGAAAGACCCATTTCTGACTCGAACTATTGGCGCACTCACTTCGTTCGAGCGCTGAAATATCTCGTCAGAAATGGGTGCCTTTCAGCCCTTGGTTAACTATCTACTTTTAACTATTTACACGTTAAGAAAAAGTTCTCAAGTCCGGGAAAATTTATGTATTTCGGGTATTCACTCAGGACGTCGAAATTCGCTCCTTTATGTATAAATAGATACAACGGTATCGTGCGCTGGCCCAGTTTTAGTGATTATGTTTTGTTTTAAACATAATTACTAATCTTAACAACAGGATAATCCAAGAAAACGTAAAATAAAAAAAGTAAAACCTTCCTCTTTCACTTTAAAGTAAGTATTTCCAATTAGAACGGATTTCATTGATTTCACAATATTATTCCGTGAAAATTTAACTCGTTTTGTATGAAATATAGGTAAAGTACGAATATAACTGCTAAAATTAATGCTTTGCTAATTCATTTTCCATGAATAGTAATCGTTTCAACTTTGTGTTCAAAGGGTTCATTCACTTGGAAAGAAGTATTTATTCGCTGTAACACATTGACGAATAATATAGTTCATTCAAAGAAACGAAAAAGCTTTTTCAGAAATCGTTGGTAGGGATTTATTCAAATATCAAGGTAAAGATTCCTAACGGTAAATAAAAATTCATCGATCCGGTCACACCATAAACAATCTCTAATTGCTAATACATAGTAAGGGTGTGCTTTATCCACGACCACTGTATTAAAAAAGATTGATATTTGAAAATGCACATTTCACACAGATGTATGAATATAAGGAGATCGGACATGGCGGCCGATTTGTATAGAGTGAGCCTGTCGCAAGTACATTAACCCACACAACGCCCAAGTCATTGACAAGACAAAGCACGCACACATCTAAAACACACACACTTGTATACCTACACGCTTATTTGACAATAAACGCGCATCATATCAGGCATTTTGGGAAAAAAACGTAATATTCTCTGCGATCAGCACGCGTGCACAGTATGGCAGTGTATGCCCATTGAGCATACAGCTGCGACACGGCCGCCGGCGGCTTGTCCTCTCTCTAGTATTTTATGCTCTGAGACATTTCACGACGATATGTTATCACAAGCCTCATTGAGCTTACTATGGGGCTAGTTCGATTTGTGTAAGATTGTCCCCTAATATTTATTAATTTATATATTATGTTACCGTTAGATTGTGAAAACCGTCAGTTTATAATCTTACCCGTTATATTGTAAACTGACGGAATATTGTGAACTGCCAAAATGATTCATAATTTTACGCATTTATTTTTATAAACTAACAATGTCATATCGTCAAATTGTGAACTAAATCACATTTGCCTGATTCGGAACGCAACCTGTGCGCTGTTTGGTTGAGCGAATTATTCCACTTCCATCAGTTTCGACTTACGTCAGAACATGATTGTTTTTTTTTTGTTATTCAGACATTTGTTAGTTTTTTTGATTCCATTTGTTTCGGCATCCAACAGTGTCGACGGACTATTTCTGGGCGCTTTGCCCTTCGGGCAACTGAATATACCTAACTAACCTAACCTACCTAGTCTTTGTGTACGTTCCGTAGCAAGCCGATTTGATCTCAGTTCCCAATTTGACGATTCGACATTGACAGTTTATAAACTAACGAAAAATAATGCGTTAAATTGTGAACGGTTTTGACAGTTCACAATTTTTCGTCAGTTTATAATATCGCGAGTCACATTATAAACTGACGGTATTCACAATCTAACAGTGACATATACACTGGCCTGCGAAAGAAGGCATAACAGTTTTAGTTATCGTCGCGTTTATGAGTGTTATACCTTCTTTTGCAGGCCAGTGTATAGGTATCCTAAAGTAATTCAGGCAATTAAGTTTATCCCTTAAATTAGATCCACAGGATAGTCGGACCTAAATGTCTGTGCGACCCTTTTGCGTTGTAAACTAGATTGTCCTTCACACGCGCTGATTTGATATCTCACTATTATCTAGAGCCTGGATTACGCTTGCTCCGTAAATGAGACACAGGTGTTATTTAATAGGATACGGGTCCCAGTTCAGCTCGCCGATATAATTAATTCCAATACAGATAGAGTGCGAAAAAGTTTACTCTGTCAGTCTTTATCGGATGGACATAAGATTGAATTTTACTTAACCCGCGAAAAAGGTTTAAGTATTTAGATGAAATAATTTTAATGTGTATTTGTCTAGTTAAATTGGCAATTTAAAATAATTGCAATTTGTTAATAATGTGTTATTCGTCATGTTCAAGTCGATTCTACATAAATAAAACTGCAAAATATAGCAAACTTCGTTTGTTGTTTTTTTTTAATAATCGTTGTGGCAGAATGTGATAACGAACCAAAAAGCAAATGTTGCTTCTAGTTTTTTAATGGCTGAACGCCGTGATGCTGTGTCACTAATAAATAAATGTGGAATGGAAATTAAATAAAAAATATACCATCTTGCATGAAATTTCATTATTTGTCTCTCGTCTCTCCGCACCTGGAAAGTGATACTTCGCTGCCTATTATAAGGAACGTAACGTCAATATTTCATTGCATGTTTGAGAAAATACTCTTTTCTGAAACATGCAACATTGACGTTGTGTTCTTTATAATAGGCTTCAAAGTATCAAGTTTCGGGCGCGGCGAGACAAGAAATCCGTAATGGTATTTCATACAAAATTGGAGGTATATGCCTACAAAGCGACCTTCTTTTGTTTCAGTATCAATTCGCGACCCAACATCGGGGCGTTCTGCCATTAAAAATATTAAGTTTTTTTTATTATTTCATTGCATATTTGAGAAAAGCACTATACATACCTCAGCGTGAAAACGGATTGCCAGCCTGGTACTCGCTACGCTCGTCCCTCTCGTATCTAATTGGCTGGCAAACCCTATTTTCCCAGTAGGCTTGTGTCGGTCAGGAACTAGGAACTATTAGGAATGAATTCCCATCTCTGAACGAAACGAACTAGTTCCTCAATCACCATCTAAATCGGTCTTCGGTCTTTAGTTCAGCAGCAGAGCGAGAGTGGTACGGAACGAGATGCGGGTGACCGGGTAACATCGCGTAGGAGCGCACCGTCGCCGTCGCGTACTGAACGTGAACGAAACGAACGATTGCGAACTATGCGAAGCCCGTCAATGGCGCGCGCACAGGTGCGAGTGAGATAAACGGCTGTACGTTGCTCCGTCGTCGGTTTTGTTTGGTTCGTAAAACGTAAAGCCGCGTCCGCTGCGCCGTGTTTTCGGTGTTTGCAAACATCTAACATGTTTTTCGAACAGAAAAGAGGAGTGGCCAACATGTTTTTTGTTTACAAACATAGAAACATGTTATCCGTCACGACGTGCAACTGTACCTAAACATGTTTTGTAACATGTTTTGCTAACATGTTTTGTTAGTTTTTTGGCGCAGCGGACACGCCTTAACACTCAAAGCTACTGCGCTATTTGACAGTTAAAGGCCATGAACCAATCTTAACAAACGGCCGCTCCCACACTGACCTTAAAGACCGAAAGGAACTAAAAGACCGAACTAGTTTCTCAAACCGATTGAACGAGAACGGAGCGCTCCCGTAAAAAAACACACCTCCATATATATGAAACGAATACAAGGACATATTAACTTAAAATACTACTTACAAAAATCATATTAGCCCTTTAGGAATCTAGCCAATATCAAAAACAGGAAATACCATAAAATGGGGTGAGTAGGGATTGCGAGGACAGTTGGGTTATGAATGGGGAGAGAATGGATGACAGGGAGGTGAGATGGTTTTTAAAGGCTACTGCTTAAAGTATTGCAGTAAATGTATTCGTTCCCATATTTTTTTAATGTTTTCATTACATTCAGTTATGCATTTTTTGTCATATGAGTTTTTACATTTATTCAGAGCTTTAAGGCATTTATGAGTTATATAATAAAAAGACTGTATTTAGTATATCTTAGTCGCTTTAGCATGTTTTTTGGCTCATTACACCATATGTTAAAAAGTTTATCTCTCTTAATGATCATTTTCTTTAAATTACCATTTAACCAAAGTTTATTGTTTCTGGTATTGTTGTGCCTGAATGTGTGAATGAAAGGAAATCAGAAACAATAAGAGGTCTAGACAGAAATCACTCAAGAGTAAATAGGCACGACGTCTATTTGAGAATTAAGAAAAACTGCGTTTAAAAGATTTTCAAGAAAACGGGGCCGGAAATCGTTCTCGGTGAAATCTGTTAAGGGGGTTCGATTGCCATACAAAACGTTATTTGACATTCGTAGGCTAACGGCGTGATATTTTAAGAAACTTATGTAACAAACTTTCATAAATTGGCTTCCCATTTGCGCCAAATTCCCCCTTTCCTAGAATAAACTTACATAAACTAGATTAATTTGAGAAATTGGTTTGTCACGTGATATTTTGGGAAAACTATTTTACTCAAATTAATCTAGTTTATACAAGTTTATTCTAGGAAAGGGGGAATTTGGCGCAAATGGGAAGCCAATTGATGAAAGTTATTTACATAAGTTTCTTAAAATATCACGCCGTTAGCCTGCGAATGTCAAATAACGCTTTGTATGGCAATCGAACCACCTTAATAACTGTAAAAATAAACATGAACGGAATCAGTGACAAATATTTGCCCTTACCGGGATTCAAACCCAAGACCGTCAGCTCCGGAGGCAGGGCAAAAATGAAAATTATCGGTAGGTAACCTGGAACAAAAAAAAGTGATGTAAGATTTTAGAGTATATATAACATATACAATTTTTAGACAAGCCGCGATAATGCAAATTTGCCATTTTAGGCGGCAAAGGTTATTTTATTGAATAAATATAATAAAATTAGTATGCTGTTTCTATTTATTAAGTATTTAAGTGTAGGTAACAACATATTTCGGAAAAAAAACTACATATGGACATAAAAAAACATATTTTACACATTTATATTTGAGAAAAAATATTTTACCATGTAATAAATAATTAAAGAAAATTTAAATAAATGTTACATGTCTCCTCGCCAGAACTGCCTATCTCTCAGCTTCATCAGAGGAAGATTCTTCTGCCAAACTTTCTTTATTCATGTTAGGCTCAGCCGGTATAAGCATATCTATTGCTTACTTGCTGTGTGGCATGGTTTTTTTTTGGTTTGTTGGCCCTATGCTTGAGATCAAAGGATCCGAGCTGAGCAATTCAAGACGTCTGAATTGCACTGCTCTCGTGAAAATTTCCTTGCAACAATTTGCCTATATTGACGAAAGTGTTTGTTGCGTGCCTCAGCAGCTTCCTCCGATAATAATCCAAAGGCAAAAGGGATTTCTCCATTACAGTTGCACCGTGGATTAATATTTTGTGCATCGTGGGAGTCGTGGGGTGCCAGAGATACAATTCCACATACATTTTGGCAGTAAAATATATGTTTCAAGATATGCTAGCTTCATGTCAAAGCTAGCAAGATTTTGACCCTGCATTTCCTCTAACAGAAACTTACGGCTTATACTTTAGCCTCTGCGACTCCATCTGATCCTTAAACCAAATAAAACGGACTTAAATTATAAATATAATAAAAAATAAAAACAGTTTTGCATCGTCGTATTTATTGATCTCGAAAACATCGATTTCACGGGAGATCATGGCTAAACTTGAGTTGTACAAAACTCTTTTTTATGATAAAACTAATATAACTTCTGGGACGTACCCTGAAATACAACAAAAACCCTTTTGAATATCAACCATGTGGTTTTTTTACAAAATTTTAGAGTACCTACCTACTATTTTCTAACATCAAAAATTACCTGTAGAATTTGGATCCATCATAACTTTTTTCAAGATAAATACTATAAAAAGAATAGAGACTGAAATGAACTGCGTTTTTACGAATGTCGAGAAGAGATCCATACGTGGAACACTATCAAGTTCCGACTGACCAGATGGCGTTGGCAGGTACAGTCAGAAAGGGTAGGGAGGGGGTAATTAGGCTTCCGTACCCAAAGGGGAAAACGGGACCCTATTACTAAGACTCCGCTGTCCGTCTGTCTGTCTGTCTGTCTGTCTGTCTGTCTGTCCGTCTGTCACCAGGCTGTATCTCATGAACCGTGATAGTTAGACAGTTGAAATTTTCACAGATGATGTATTTCTGTTGCCGCTATAACAAGAAATACTAAAAAACAGAATAAAATAAATATTTAAGGGGGCTCCCATACAACAAACGTGTTTTTTTTGCCGTTTTTATAGATAATGGTACGGAACCCTTCGTGCGCGAGTCCGACTCGCACTTAGCCGGTTTTTTTTCTGTTCTATGCTTTTTCAACCCTATCTAGAAATTATTATATTTTACCTAGCATAAGATTCAAAAAAAAATTTATGGCCGCCTAAAACGCCCTACGTGAGCCGGTGAGAATCGGCTTGTATGGGCGCTCCGCCACTAGGCTAAACCGATAGTCGCAGATAAGTACAAACTTTACATTACTTAAGTGGTTTTAGTTAGTAAACCTAATGCTGATTAGATCTTACCACCAACTAGACTGGAGCCAGGCAAATGTATTAAATTTTTCCATTAAATCAGAAAGTTCAGCGCAATTTTCCAGTTGAGGAACTCTCAAAACATGGCTTTGCAAACTTGTAAACCATTTTGGTTAGAGACTCACAAACGTTTAAACGCAGCTCGTAGTTATACCGACGTAATTGAACCAGTTACTTTACATATATTTGTGTTTTATTTAAAGATTTGTTTGAAGCGAGTTTCTGTGCGGAATAAAAGATTAGATATTTTTTTCGTTAGTTCTTTCTATATTTAGCAAGCACTTATAACTAGCTGAATGGGTCGTAGGTCTGATTTTACAATTATGTAGGTAAGCCTGCGTGCGGATGTCATATCGATTGGACTGGTTACCTCATAATATTCCATTGCATTATAAACAACATTGATGTCAATCCATAATAATTAATACTAAGATAGTCCAGGGTACAGAAGTTGATATTTAAGGATTTTAAAATACAACAAAAACCGAATGTACTTTCTCAGGCTTACTCAGGCTTGCGTGCAATAGGTATATAGTATTTTCTAAAAGTAATTGGACGCATTTTGTAACGATTGGTCAATAGATTGCTCAAAGCCGGGACCAGTGGAAGTCGAGAAGCTTTTGCTCAGCAGGTGGGACACTATAAGCATCGAAAAAAAAAGTTATTGCTTTAATTGGGACTGAAATTCTGATACAATGGCCACGTCTTTCAATCCCTTCGGTGATTTTTCATATAGGGTTGGCCCCATCACTTGAGTGTACACAACACACCTTGGTGTACACAAAGCCAGCCTTTTTCGAATATGAATGAGCTGATGTGCATTTCGAGTGTTGAAGTTGTGAACTTCATCGGCTCGTTTAAAAGTTTTAAAATTTTCTTATGAACATTTATTTTCTAAAGTAAATACAAGATGATAATTAACAATAACTAAATTAAAATTAAAACTAAGTTAAATCTAAAAAAAGCCCTCGAGGCATTGTACCGAGGATGCTGGTGGCATTTTCTCGCTGAATTTCAATGCTGATTCGTTGCGCAAGAAAGCCGACAGCTCTACGGACACCAGTTACATCAACCAGACGTTTCACGATTTCCGCAAATAACTCATGCACACTGGGACCCCACGGACCGAGGGTCTCGACGCCAAAGGGTACAACGTTGTAAACTCTGCCGAGGCCTCTATATTTATAACATTTCAGAAATTCGGCGTCTTTCGCCGCTGCAACCGCTTTAGAAGTTGTCTAAAGGTAGCGTCCCGCACAAGCATCCGTCCCAACCTCCACGGAACCAAGGACACGCCATTAGGTCTTTTGCCTTCATTTCTGACAATGTCAGGCGGCTCAAGAAGAGCAGCACATTGATGGTGGCAAGAGACCGGCGGATTATGTCATTAAGTGTCGCATGTCTTGAAAAGCCATATTTTTATACTTATCGTAATATTTCAACAACATTTTTTTATAAAAATTGTCTATACCAAAGCCATGTTACTGCTGCTGCACCGAAACTGCTATAAAAATTACTTCAGATTATCACTAAATGCCCTCATTCGTAAGTAAACATTCATCAAACCTATTTTAGTTAAAATTACGTTTATCATCATTTTCCTTATCCACTTTTGACATTAATGTTAGTGAGACAGATATAAAACACATTTGACTAGACTGAGTCTGATTGATAAGTTTTGTGAATAATGGTTGTCCGAAAAATATTTATTTATTTATTTAATGGTTAGTGTTTTGAGGAAAAGCATCAACTGCAAGTCCTTGTAGAATATGTAGTAATCTCGTATTCATTCGAGCACGCGTTATGACGTACATATTAACTGACATTATTTAAAGGTGAAAAAATAATCATTTCGTACGTTCCTTCGAAACGTTCCTTAGTCTCCTACTATTTAAATGAGCTGGGCTCCCCATACTAGACAATGAAATAGTTACATGTGTAAATATACTGTACGTAAACACCATTCTTAGACTTGGGAACAAATATTTGAAATCGTCAGAGAAAACATCTGCCCTTAACCGGAATGAATATATTACTGTCAGCGTCGCTCACCTGGACATTCTCCGTTTCAAATAAACATTGCACCGAATTTTAGAAACTAGCTTTCTAAGCAGAAAATTCAAGCTAAAAGTCAACCTTTTCCTTATTTTGTTCCTGACACCGATTAAACGAGGAATAAATTTATATCCCGTAAAGAGTTCGACGTTAAATACTCTTTACCTAACTTTATTAATTTACGATTTAAAAGTTTTTGTTAACCCTTCCAATTAGTTTGTAAACTCTAGAGATTTGACTTCTTAATATTCAAGATGAAATTACAGAATGTTTTTGAAACCTCCCGAGAGAAATGCGCATGGTCTTCACCGTAGACTTTTCAGTGCCAAAGATTTGGCAATGTTACGCTCGTAGCCGACACGGCGCTTTTTTTAGTTTGTAGCGGAAAGCGGCTACGAACAGCGCGCCCTCTTAGCGGGTTCCTGGCACCGAACGTGTTATAGTATCCGCAAAACTAAGTGGCGAGTCAGGTCGTAAAATATTAGAATCATGCTATTATTACACACAAAAAGGTTTCATTGTTACTTTTATTGCCCTACCGGCCAGATAGTTTTGCGGATACTATAACTGTTATGGTCGTACTGCACTTGGCGGTGTTTGCCAAAATATTCGTGCTGCATCTTTTTCCTTCTTACGGCAAATGAAAGAGAGACAACGACGCAATGCGAACACGCAACCCCAAGTATTGCGACCATTAAGCATACTATTTATTTAAGGGCGTGAATTCGAAAATATCACGTTCGTCCAAACGAATTTCTAACAACAGATATTACATTTACATGAAATGAAATGAAATGTTTACAGATACACATATTCCACATACAGCTTCAGTTTCGCCAAAATGCGGAAGTGGCCGGCGGTAATCAGTTATATACAAATGTATAGTCGGAGAATTAAAAGTTTGTAAATTTTCACGTTAAGGTCCAAAAGTGACGAACCTTTTCATTCCGCGACCGTACATTGTGAAAAATGCGTAAATGTAATGTTTATGGGAAATATTGCATTATATCTATGTACTCGTCCGTTCAAATGTAACATAACGATCAAAAGTGGTTGAGTCGAACGCGAAAAAAATCGACCGAAAAACATATAAAAACCGTTTGACAAAATTGATAAGTTTCAGCCGTGGAAAACAGCGTTAATATTTTTGCCGCCTCACGGTAGCTAATAATAGCCAGCCGTATTTAAGAAACACAATAAGAAATCTAATTTACGCGATCAATGTTCAAACTTCGTCTGACATCCTTTATAACTGTGCAAGTTTTATTCGATGGCATTTTTCTCAAGAAATTTGTCATCTCCACTTATAATAAATCTCTAAATTAAAAAAAGAATCAGCCAGTTTGAAACTAAGCTTTTTGTTGTTACGAATGTTCTCAGCATCCCATGAACGGCAAAATATAAAACATTTTTTATACGTACATCATTATTCTAGCTGTAGCTTAGGATAGGTTTTATCCGACTGCAACAATTAATTAATTTTCCGTAATATACGACTTCATTTAATTTTTCATTTATTATTCTTAAAGTATATCGCCGCTACATCTGTCAGCTAAAAGAAACGTCAAAATCACAGACTAATAAGAGATACTACGGATACAATGGCGGAATTGCTTTGCCTTTCTTTCACCTATTAATAATTTTAATCCCGTCTACGATATACCCTGACGAGACACATAGGTACCAAAAGCAAATATAAAATTAATCGATTTTGATATACGAACTTATATGCGCAAATGTCGTATTAACGCGTAATTTCAACAAATGTATCAACAAATTCGAACAATTTAAACTTGGTTTTTTTAAATGGCACGCGCGCGCGCTCTTTGCGTATTCAGCCAAACCACGAAAACCGAAACTCGAAGTTCGTATATCTGCATTCCTGTCACTTGTTAGTGCGATAGAGATAGAGATACCCGAATATTTTCGAATTCCGAAGTTCGTGGTTTAAAAGAAAATACGGATGTCGGATAGATCTAAATTAATATTTTATGTGTAAATATGGTTAAAATTATTTGGAAATACTATTGTTGTTATTGTTTTAGTATATTTGACTAGCTTTAAGTTTAATATTGTACGTCCGAAATGGGCAAGCTGTTGGACTTTATTTTACCCAAAACAACTAAATGTACACAGTTCTGACAATAAGGAAATCTTATTTTATCTTATCTTATCGAAAATAGGCATGTAGACACTAAATAAAATAATCATAATGTTGTATTTTTTTTAAAGAAAACAACGCAAATAGCAACGCAACGCAATATAGGTAGGTAAGATAATCACTAATTTATAATTATAAGTGTCCAAAGTTTTAAGAGGGTGTTTGTTGTGTCTCTTTTCCGCAAAACGCACCTTTATTCAATTCAATCGTTTTATTTCAGACCATGTGATCCATATACTGTTAGTAATGAAATAAACTTAAAACTATGTTAGCAATTATTATAATACATAATAAAAAAAGAACTGCAGTACTACTTGACATACGTCAAAGTAGTTCGGACCCGCTCGATCCAGTGCCACAATATGTTGCAATTAAATCTACCAGCCAATACCTTCCGAATGCCGTTTTGACTTTCCCTGACGCGACCCATCAGCGACGTGGTTTTCTTTCGCATTATGGCGTGAAAATCGTCCGTGCGCGTCTCAGCAAACATTTCCGACGCACTGCACCACTTTGGGAGTCTCAACAGCATTCTGAAGGCATTGTTGTATTGTATGCGTAGGGCGTTGTAGGCTCGTTTGGTATACCAAACCCACAGACCGCTAGAGTAAAAAGATTGGCTATACGCTTTGAATAGCGTTATTTTAACATTAACTGAGCATCTAGCGAATCTGCGAGCCAGCATATTACTCCTCACCGACAACGCCCTACGCTCTCTCTCGATATCATTATCATCACACAGGTCCTCCGTTATGATGTGGCCTAAGTACTTAAAGCGGTCCACTACCTTGAGTACAGCCCCACCAAGAACCACTAGAGGTATAAAATACGGCCCAATTTTACCCGCTTTAAACACCATTATTTCGCTCTTGGTGGCGTTGTACACGAGCCCGTGTGCAGCCGCATACTCCTCACACTTGGCCACTAGCTGTCTAAGAGCCTTTATAGACGGACTCATCAGCACCATGTCATCTGCGTAGCTTATGTTGTTGACACACGTGTTTTCGATATAGCATCCGGCATGCATGCTGCTGAGCTGAGATTTATAATGAAACGATTGTTTTTTACTATGTAGCTCGAGGATCGTGACGTCACGGTCCCTGATCGTTTTCTCACTCTAACAAGCGACATTAAAACGGTTGTAGCTTCGTAATTTTTTGAGATATTTGAATGAGTTTTTAGTTTCTTCTTTCTTTTGAAGTGAGTCTACAGCTACACCTTTATTTGGAAGACAAGCGGAAAGAATCTATACTATCCATACTTCCATACTAATATTATAAATGCGAAAGTGTGTCTGTCTGTCTGTCTGTTACCTCTTCACGCCTAAACCGCTGAACTGATTTAGATGAAATTTGGTATACAGATAGTTTGAGCCCCGAGGAAAGCTATAGGGTAGTTTTTATATCTGAGGGGCTGAAATTGGGGGTGGAAATTTGTATGGAGCTACTTAAACCGCTGCACCGATTTAGATGAAATTTGGTATATAAATAGTTTGAGTCCCGGGGAAGGACATATAATAGGTTTGATCCCGGAAGTCATCCCCTAAGGGGGTGAAAGAGGGGGGGGGGGTGAAAATTTGGTTAAGTCCCCTAAGGGGGTGAAATTAGGGGTGAAAATTCGGATGGAACCCATTTTAATACAATTTGGTAAAGAGATAGTTTGAGTCCTGGAAAAGGACAAAGGATAGTTTTAATTACGGAAATCACTCCCTAAGGGGGTGAAATGGGGGGTGAAAATTTGGATGGATCCCGTTTAGATGAAATTTGGTATAAAGGTAGTTTGAGTCCCAAAGAATGACATTTGATAGTTTTTATTCCGAAAATCATTCCCTAAGGGGATGAAATAGGGGGTGAAAGTTTGGATAAAACCCATGTAGGCACCTAGATGAAATTTGGTATAGAGATAATTTGAGACCCTTCGAAGGATATAGAATAGTTTTTGCCTCGGAAATCATCCCTTAAGATGGTAGACGTTGGTTTGCAATATTTTTTCTAAGGCGGGAACAAGTTCTACGCGGACGAAGTCGCGGGCAACAGCTAGTCGTAAATATTCCTTGGGTCTTGAACATGCCAATTAATGTTACAGATGAGTGGTCAAAGTGATATTAATAATTGTCGAGATCTTGAATTGCGTAATACGCTACTTGAAGAAAAGGCGAATTGGTTGGGGTATAATTATTTGAATGATGGAACATCGAGCAAATAATCAGTTTCTTTGACGGTTGTTTAGCGGGAAATCCGAATAAGAAGGAATACTACATTACTACAAAGGCCGGGAAGGAAGGGATTGCCTGCAGAGTGTGATATAGGCGGCCGAACGTAGCGAGGCCTCACAGTATAACGAGGCAAGCAATGCCTAGTTCCGGCCGAGGTTTGGTGCTTTTCTCAAGAAATGGAGAATAGAAATTTGAAAATTACCTACTAGAAAGAATACAAGTAAAATTCTAAATTTCAGTAACTAAACTGCTGGGGCGACGGTGCCGGCGGGCCGTTGGTAATGGGATTTGATTTGTAAAGGAAATTGCCGGTGTGTTTGGATAGGTAATATCAGCCGATTAAATAGCTTTTTCACAAGCTTGTATTTAGGTTGCAGTGTTTGTATGTTAGTAAGTTGTCCTTCAAAATGTGCAAACCATTTTTAGTCAATAGGGGTGTAGACTCAAAATTTGTTATTACTTCAAAAGAAAGAAGGCAAAAAATATGCCTAGTGACGAAAATCCCATTCGAATATCTCAAAATATTACGAAGCTGCAACCGTTTAAATGTTGCCTGCTAGAGAGAGAAAACGCTCCGGGATCGTGACGTCACGATCGTCTAGCGTCATAGTAAATTACAATCGTTTCATATGAAGGTGCGTTTTGCGGAAAAGGGACAGAACATACCCCTTCTTTAAACTTTGGACGCTTATAACTTTGTTATTATTGAACCTTTTGCGTTGTTTTTTTCTCCATTTGACTATATTTTTAAACCTTTTTCGAGAAAATGCAACATTATTGATTATTTAATTTAGTGTCTACACCCCTATTGTCAGTATCCGATTGAGCTAAAATTTGGCATACCTACTTATGAGCATTCGGTCACAATGCAATTATATATGGCACCACCAAGGTCAACTGATGATGGAGACAGAAGCACAGAATAAGTAATAGTAACAGAAGGTGGCCATAGCAACTCCTAAACAAGGCAAAGATGGTGCTCATTGGCAAACACTTAAAATTTTGGCAGAAACTTATTTGTAATTACTTTTTCATAGTGTTCACTTTTCTCTTGTCTGAGCCCCATGTTTCTTTCACACCTACAGTTTCCACAAAGTTTTAATTTTTTTTATCTGATAAATTACGGTAAAAGAGGCATAACCGGAGGTAAAATAATACGTACATCAACAACCGGCCTCGTGCATGTCAGGTCACGCGCAGTGTAGGGTTCCGAGGTTGCCAATTCATCGAAGTTTGCTGTCCTATATGCTGATATATGCTGTATCATAGTTACATCTACGTCGGTGGATTGTTAACTTGCACCTTAGAATAATAACGCATAGAAGGATAGTTTCATACGGCCGACGCGCCAAGCGTGAGGCATAAAATTTATTTATTTATTTATTTATTTATTTATCCAAACAATTATTACACAGTATGACAGTTACAGAACTAATGCACTGTGAATCTTAGAATTAAAATTTCCAGCATACTTAATATACTATCGAAGACTGGCGGTCATCCATCGTCTCGCTAAACCTCAAGCATTCACGACAGACTTTTACCCAGCTACAAGCGAAAACATCCCAGTCAGAAGCAGATGCGAGAAGTACATTGAGGCAGTGAAGAGCTCGAATAAGCGGCGACTTACTATGAGCCACAGTTCGCGCCTCCGGAGGAGCAAGCAGTGGACGGTTTCGCGGACGTAGATGCATCCAAGATTGTAACGGAGTGTGCAGCCTCACTATCCGCTCCACCAGTTCAGGGCAGTCTGAATCGCCTCGTAAAATTTTGCAACCAACCTTGAGTAGTGCATAGTTACGCCTCGCTTCCAGAGAATTTAAACCCAATACCCCTAGCAGGAACTTTGTAGGGTATAAAAAAGGATAGTACCCGTACATTTTTTTATAAAAAAATCTCAAAAATGTTTTTTGGATTTTTTCAAGCAGCAAAATGGATTCATGTAGTTGTGATCAACTCGTATTCACACGCGCCAATACGCACACAAACGCACCAATTTTGTTCCACCGATCGGCGTACTGGGCCATTTATGGCCGAGTTTTAGTGGCCTCACCGTTGCGCGTCAACTGCGTTTCTAGGCGTTATTATTCTAAGACTTGCACCAAGTGCGCTCGCACTTGTGCGAGACAGATAGGGTACGGGATTAATACCAAAGTCAGAATACACAGTCACTGTGGCAGAAATCGGTCAGGACGACATCATCATAGGTTGTTGAATAGCAACAGCAATTTAGAGATTATACAAAAAGAGATACAGCCGCGGCCGTTTATAGCTTAGGTACAAACAGTAAAATCTAATGGCTGACTTTTATATTGTCTTTAAAACCTGTTATTTTAGAGCCCACGCTCAGCCAGTATCAGCACAAAAACAATGCCAGTAGTATACAGTCGACGCCAAAAATATGTTTACACGTTTGCGCCTTATTCCATTGTAATAAGGCGAAAACTGTAAACATATTTTTGGCGTCGACTGTACCTATTATTAATATCACACCGTAAAGGAAAAAAATTATCACATTTTATTTTCAAATAAACTATTTTTGTATTTTGTATTTCTACCGTTTTCATAAACGTTAATTAAATACTAACAAACTCAATATTAATTAAGATTAGACCTCTCCTCGAGGTTTTCGAGTCCAATATCTCCACTTATAATAAATCTCTAAATTAAAAAAAGAATCAGCCAGTTTGAAACTAAACTTTGCGTGGTACGAATGTTCTCAGCATCCCATGAACGGAAAAATATGAAACATTTTATATAGATACATTATTATTCTAGCTGCAACTTAGGATAGTTTTTATCCGACTGCGACAATTAATTAATTTTCCGAAATATACGACTTCATTTAATTTTTCATTTATTTTTATTGTAATCAAACGCTGCTCCAACTGTCAGCTATAAGAAACGTCAAATTTTCGTCAAAATGGCGGAATTTCTTTGCCTTTCACCTATTAATAATTTAAATCCAGTCTACGATAGACCTTTACGATACACATGCCAAAAGTTAAACCATAAAAAAATATTCGATTGTGATATGAGAACTTATATGCGCAAATGTCGCATTATGGATTAATTTCAATAAATGTTTCTACAAATTTGAACAATTTAACACGAATTTGTTTTTTTTGAATGGCAATGGCACGCGCTCTTTGCACATTCTGCCAAAGTGCCTGCGGCGCTACCACGAAAACCGAAACTCGAAGTTCGTATAACTGCATCCCTGTCACTCGAGTATTGTTAGTGATAGAGATAGAGATACCCGAATATTTTCGAATTCCGAAGTTCGTGGTTATAGCACAGAATCGAAACTACACTCCGTAAGCCGCGTCCGCTGCGCCATGTTTTCCTGGTTTTTAAACGTCAAACATGTTTTGCCAATCAAAACAAAACCCAATTTGTTTGCCGAACCTGACGCAAAACATGTTAGATGTTTAAAAACATGGAAAACATTGGACCCGGCTGTAGGTAGGCACTAAATAAAATAATCATAATTTATTTTCTCGAAAAAATGATAATAGAGAAAAATCAACGCAAGAGGTTATATGTATAGGTAATCACTAAGTTCCAAAGTTTTATGTTCTGTCCCTTTTCCACAAAACGCACCTTCATATGTATGTATGTTTTCTCACTCTAACAAGCGACATTAAAACGGTTTTGAGATATTTGAATGGGATTTTCGTCATCTTCTATCTATCTATACCTACATATAAATGCCTATGTCCTGACTGACTCACCCACTCACTCATCAACGCACAGCCGAAACTACTGGGGCTAAAGAGTTGAAATTTACACCAGAACTACCTTTTACAACGTAGGCAACGGATAAGAAGGGATTTTTGGAAATTCTACTCCTAAAGGGGTCAAATCCCTATTTGCACCCCTGTGCAAAGTTTGTATGGGGGAAACTTTATTTTTTGAGCTAGAGTAGAGACTTAAAATGTTGTATAAATATTACTTATTAGAATACAAATAAAATACTTTCAACGTTTAGGAAAATTGTGCCCCTAAGGGGGTAAACAAGGGGTGCAAATTTTGTATGGGGAAACTTTATTATTTTAGCAAGAGACTCAATACGTTGTAGAAAGCTTACTCATTAGAATACAAATAAAGTACTGTCAGCGTTTTGGAAAATTCAGCCTCTTAGGGGGTTAAAAAGGGTTGCAAAATTTGTATGAGCGAAACTTCTTTTTGAGATAGAAGCTTAAAAGTTTGTAGAAAGATTACTTATTACAATACAAATAAAAAAACAGCGTTTTGGAAAATTCCACCCCTAAGGGTATGAAAAATGGGTACAATGTTGGTAAAGGGGACTTTTTTGAGCTAGAATCTCAAACCTTTTTAAAAAGATTACATAATAAAATAAAATAAAAGACTTTCAGCATTTTAGAAAATTCCACCCCTAAGGGTGATTAAAACAGGTGAACATTTGTATGGAGGAAACTTATTTTTTGAGCTAGAGACTTGAAATTGTGTCGAAAGATTATTTATTAGAATACAAATATATAGGTAAATTACTTTCAGTGGTTTGAAAATTTCCACCCGCTAAGAGGGGGATATAGAGGTGCAATGTTTGTATAGGAAAACTTTTTTTTAGGTAGAAACTTAAAACTCTGTAGAAAGATTAAGTACCTACTTATTAAAATACAAAAAAATACCTACTGCCAGCGTTATGGAAAATTTCACCCCTTAAGGGGTTAAAAAGGGGTGCAAGGTTCGTATGGGAAACACTTTTTTTTAGCTAGAGACTAGATAGTTTGTAGAAAAAATACTTACCTATTACAATAAAAAAAACCGAGTGTTTTATTTTTAATTTTTCCCTGAAAAGCGTTCAAAGTTTGTATGGAGAGATTGGAGGGCAAGAAAATTTTAAAGTATGATATTTGTAACTTCGATCTTAGCCTGTTTAGACTACAAAACTTATTTTAGCATTTTTTGAAATATATCCCCTAAAGGGGATTATAAGGGTGTTCAAAGTTTGTATGGAGAGCAAGATATTTTTAAAGTAAGGGATTTGTGACTTCGGCTTTAGACTGTTTGCTAAAATACTTCAAAACTTATTTCAGCGTTTTTTTTAAAGTTAAAAGGGGGTTCGAACTTTGTATATAGAGCAAGACATTTTTAAAGTAAGAAATTTGTAACTACGGTTTCAGACTGTTTACTATGAGGGTTCAGAGAGGGTTCTAAGTTTGTATAGAGAGCAAGAGATTTTGAAAGTAAGAGATTTGTAACTTCGGTTTTAGATTGTTTTCTAAAAGACTAGGTACAAAATTAATTTCAATGTTTTTTTTTAATTCACTCCTTCAACAAACATTTAGACGATAACATGTTATACGCGGACGAAGTCGCGGGCAACAGCTAGTACCTAATAAACACTTAGCGACCGGTCCACTTATTATATTCTGACTGATCTTCTTTGTCTTTGTCTGATTTAATGATTTGCTGTATTGACAGCAAGAGACGAATGAAGGTTCCTCGATAACTCTTAATACAGCGAATCATCGAGAGAGCTGGGATCTTACCACCAGGAACATTACCACATACATACGTTGCAAGTAATGGTGTTATTGTAATTCTATAGCTGCGATTTTCTGTAAGGGCCTGGCCAGACATGTGGCCAGGCCCTTAGGTGGAGGTACTTCCTCAGATAGGCTGCTCAGAATATGAGCGAGATGACATTACGCTGTGTCCTACCTCTCGCATTCTATTTTACTGAACACATAAAACTGAAATCAATTTGCGATTGATTTTTTGCGCGCGGCTCTATCTTGAGTTCAACTGACGCGACGCGTCGCAAAACGAGAAAATCTACCCATCTCTTTCAAATTCAGAATTTTACTGTACCTACCTACATAAAACGTAAACACTGGGCCGTAAACAATTATTAACATGCCAAGTTTAGTCTCATAATTATTAAAAGACAGTAGGTAGGTAAATACTTTCTTTTTTTTAATTATCAAAATAGTCGGACCTTGCAGACAGTCATTGATGGCGTGTCCGGGGAGAAATCGTGCATGTCATCTGGTGTATCGACTGGCTCAGTTTATGTATCAGTTTGATAGTATCAGTAATGTCGTAAGATACTGCAAAACATAAATGTATGCGGATGACATATTTAAATCTTTAATTCAGATATATAACATCCATATTTTGCTAATGAAGACTTAAGTATACGTGTTAGTAAATAAAAATACTAAATAAATCTAACTTATTTCCTATATTCATTGTCATCCTTGTCCAGTGAGCCAAAATTGAACTATCATATCGGCCCGCAATCACCCCCCGAATGCTGTTGGAGCTGCCCTTAAGTCGACCCATCATCGAGACGATTTTTTCCGTATAATGGCGTAACATTCGTCTGTATGGTATGCCTTATTGTACGCAGATAAATAAGGACCTATACGTGAAGTTGAAAGTAAAATACAGGTCAATTTGAAAATATTCTGAAATGGTTGCATGACAACGGAATTATTTTAAATGTAAACAAAACTACGTAAACATGCCAAAATTAGGAACAAAAATATCAAGGTCATTACTACAAATGACTAAACAGTAATAAAACTGCATGCTCATGTGTTGAAATAGACTCGGTAAGTGAATATAAATATCTAGGGTTGACAGTAGATAAACATTTTAGTTGGAAAACCCATATTAACTACTTGCCCCGATGCATATGTTTTCGTCTAGTCAGAGCAGTTTTGTAGGTTCTCCCATTTGTAAGGAAATAATGTTTTCGATAAAAAATCAATACCGTTTATACTAGTTGTATACTAGTTCCATTATTTATGAAAATATGCCACGTTTACACAATTAAAATATAAGGATACCACTTTTATGAGCAGAAGAAATTTTGCGGTTTTTTTTCCAACCTATTTCTGGAACAAATTCAACAGGCAAAAAAAGGGCCATTACTAGGGTAAGTGACACGGAAAAGCTATGCTGACGGTTCTGCTTCGAGCCCATGAGTCAAGAAGTGCAGTTGGAGACCACAATTTGAATTGAACAATAGTTTTTAAGTGCCCTTTTTTTCTACAATAAAAACCTTGTAGGGTTTCTATTTAACAATGAAAATAAACTACATTAAACATTACTACTATTTTTCCTATTACTTAGTCGTTTGATCTAAGCAATATCAAAATAAATGTGATTGTTGTTAATTACTGGACGAATTCTTCTGCATCGGGGCTAGTACATAAATTATGTAATAAACTTAGAATACTGTTAGGAAAATTCTATCACCTTAAAAACGCAGTCAGCAAAAAAACACTGTTTGTGGTCGATTCACTGATTGGTTAGTTACGGTCTTAGTGTATATGGGAGAACTTTTCCTTCTTACCTCAGCAAGATCAAGTTACTACAAATAAGATTTAAAAAAATGCTTGTCAGTAAAAACTAAAAAAATAAATGCAAAACGATTACGAGCAACTGTACGGGGTAAGTATGCAAGGTTCTCCCTGTCCAAGAAAAGTTCAGGTATCTTATAGTCATGGAACAATTTTGTTGCGACGACTACAAAGTGCCTAGAAACTAGTGGCGGAGCGCCCATACAAATCAATTCCCACCGGCTTGCCTAAAATTTATATTTTTTAAATTCTTTCATAACTTTTTTCGTTTCGGGTTGCCCATCGAAAATTTTCACGCGCCACCACTGCTAGACACTATACAATGTAGTAGGTTATCAATTAAGAACTGACAAAAGACCGCATTATGTTGAGCCGAAAAGCAGTAACTACTATGGAGAAAGAAAACTGCACTATATTAGGTACCCCCCGAATTTTTAATGATATAACGTTTCTATCGGAAAATGATAATATTAACAAAGCAGCCTTTTAGAAAATGCCATTGGCTAAATACACGATAAATTCTACCAACCTCAAATTGAAATTTATTTATTATACGTTTAATCAGCAAGCTAATTAATCATAATAAGTACTAACATTACATATAGGATTTGTTTTGGTTTTTTTAACTTACGCATAAACAACGATAACAGACAAAGTAAACAATTTGTTCAGTTATAATAAGTATATGTATGCAGCGCTATCAAACTGCTTACTTTTGGTGCAATTATTGTAAAACGAATGTTATTGTTTCTTACCTGAATAAATTATAAAAAAAAAGTTACCTTAATTGTTATTTTCTAAATGTGTAATAATATGTGTAAATTAGGATGTAACGGGGCCTTGTGCTTACAAATGTGCATGTAGCGAAAAATTAAAAAAAAAATAAGAAAAATCTTGGATATATGTCACAAATTTAAAAAAAAAAGCGGCCAAGTGCGAGTCGGACTCGCACATAAAGGGTTCCGTGAAATAAATTGCGGTTTACGATTTATGACGTATTAAAAAAAACTACTTATTAGATCTCGTTCAAACCAATTTTCGGTGGAAGTTTACATGGTAATGTACATCATACATTTTTTTTAGTTTTATCATTCTCTTATTTTAGAAGTTACAGGGGGGGGGGCACACATTTTACCACATTGGAAGTGTCTCTCGCGCAAACTATTCAGTTTAGAAAAAAATGATGTTAGAAACCTCAATATAATTTTTGAAGACCTATCCATACCCCACACGTATGGGTTTGATGAAAAAAATTTTTTTGAGTTTTAGTTCTGAGTATGGGGACCCCTAAAACTTAATGTTTTTTTTTCGATTTTTGTGTGAAAATCTTAATGCGGTTCACAGAATACATACCATACCAAGTTTCAAAAGTATAGCTCTTATAGTATCGGAAAAAAATGGCTGTGACTTACGGACGGACAGACAGACAGACAGACGGACGGACATGACGAATCTATAAGGGTTCCGTTTTTTGCCATTTGGCTACGGAACCCTAAAAAGTGTCTAAGTTAAGGCCACTCCTGCTTTAGCGGAGCTGTGTCGTTGCTGTAAGTTTTCGAGCGAGTGTTAGGTCGACTATCTTTTCCCATACAATTTAGATCTACCTGTCAACTATTAGTCAATTCTATACAAATTAGAATTCAATGACACGTGTAATTGAATTACTGGTGTAGTGTACTGGTGTAGTTGATTAAATGTAATTAAAATTGTAACTCAATTACAAATGTAATGCATTACGCCCAGCACTGGTAGTTTACTTCATTACTTACCTCCCCGTTTCAGTTTTATGTATGTCTATAAAATAAATAATGTGCCGCGAAATACATCTACCGCAGGCGTTAATATCGTGTTCTGTATTTCATGAATAAACATAGAATTAGGATTTCCAATCAACGACCGGCAGATTTATGTAAAAAATATCTCGACGACACCTTTTGCCACCAAAATTTTTTTTCATAATTCTATTCCGTATACAGTTTGGATATCGATTAAAAGACAGATAACGGTAAATAGCACATATATAGGTCTTAATTTCACCTGGCTAACTTATCGAGCCTCGAGGAACCACTGAATTGTGTCGTTCAATCTTCATTCCATTTTGATCGAGCGGTCGCCGCCGAGGCTGTTTTAGGTTAATTTAAGCATTTTGGAGGAGACATTGACACGGGCTTGTCATTCTATTATCTGCTAATTTGAACTCAATTTATTTAAATACTTGAACAAATTCTACTGTAACAGAGAAACTTAATTAAATGAAATTGGTTTGAGACGTAATCCTTACTAATATTTAATTATGAGCGCAAAATGGCCTTAACAAGCTTCATAACCGCTTCATTGTCGGGTCAAATCTTGTTTTTTGGAATTTTTTGTGAGTTGGATGACAATGCAATATCAGTTCTGATGATGAATATGAAATGTGGCGATTGGAATTCTTCAACAAACAAGATAAACGCGTCGTGTTATTGGAGCCCTCTTTTTTTCTCTCACATATTATCTTTTTAGAGGCTAGCTCAACTCTTTACGCATGGATGGGGGGGGGGCTCTCAGCGAAGCGAATGGTTGATGAGTGTTGATAAATCTTGTACCTACCATTTTTTTAACAAAAGGGTTTATTTTGTCTGCTACGACACAGCCATAATGTATGACGTCACACCACTGATAAATAAGTTTAACGACATCTTTTGGTGTGAAGTGATTCTTCTTATGCCTTGACTATAAAAGTACGTTAATTGAATGCGTCTTCAGCCAGTCGGATAAGGCAGGAAGTCTTATTTCCCCGGGCGATATTGAGGATTCTTCAATATCCTGCCTAGGTTGAATTGTTGCATCGCTTTGTTAGCTTTGGCTAACTACTACTATGTCAAATTCGTCTCCTTCTAACATCCCTTCAATTTGATTCAATAATAATGTTTTCAACACACCTGCTCGTAAAGTAGGTCTTATTACAGCGTATTTACACTGATAATGCAGAATATTACCCATGCCGTGCCTTTTACATTACATTATCGCACTAGTGCCTTTTCATTACATATCTTTTTAAATATTAGCAAAATAATGCAGAATATTACCCATGCCGTGACTTTTACATTACATTATCGCACTAGTGCCTTTTCATTACATATCTTTTAACATTTTAATTTTTTATTTTTTATTTTTTTTCCTCGCAAATGTGTTGAAAAACGTCGTATGAAACACGTGAGCATTGGTCATTACACTTCTCGTCTCCATTAAGCCTTCGCCTTCGGCTCAGGCTTAAAAACCGACTCGAGTGTAATGACCAACATAGCACACTTGTATCATAATGTACTATTTCAACACACCTGCTCGTAAAGTAGGTCTTATTACAGCGTATTTACACTGATAATGCAGAATATTACCCATGCCGTGCCTTTTACATTACATTATCGCACTAGTGCCTTTTCATTACATATCTTTTTAAATATTAGCAAAATAATGCAGAATATTACCCATGCCGTGACTTTTACATTACATTATCGCACTAGTGCCTTTTCATTACATATCTTTTAACATTTTCATTTTTTATTTTTATTTTTTTTTTCCTCGCAAATGTGTTGAAAAACGTCGTATGAAACACGTGAGCATTGGTCATTACACTTCTCGTCTCCATTAAGCCTTCGCCTTCGGCTCAGGCTTAAAAACCGACTCGAGTGTAATGACCAACTTAGCACACTTGTATCATAATGTACTATTAACTGGTCTTTGTGAATGAATCCTATTACACCATAGTAATAAGAAATCCTTGCACAGAACGTATCCATTCCTGATATATACGTAAACTTTATACGTGGAGTGTATCAGTTTCCGTCGTTCTTGAATATATAATCAATAGGGAACATTACTGCAATGTTCCTTCGCCAGAGGCAGCACTACCACTACTAGTAAACCAGTATAGGAATTAGGGATTCACACACACATGCACAATTGATTGTCAAATGAGTGACAAGGATGCTTGCAGATACAATACCGCAAGTGGGAACGAGAAACAATGTCAACGCTGCTAGTGTCGCCAGTCGCCACCTACGACGAGTTTTGCGTAATGTTCTCTATACTCAAGGATTTTTTTAAATATTTGAATAGATTATTTTAGAAGCTACGGTAGCCTAGTGGTTCAGGCATGCGGCTGTCAAGCGGCGGTCGTGGGTTCGAATCCCGACTCGTACCAATGAGTTTTTCGCAATTAACTTTATGTACCTACGGAATATTTACCGTTAGCTTTTCGGTGAAGGAAAACATTGTGAGGAAACCGGTCTAATCCCAATAAGGTCTAGTTTTCCCTCTGGATTGGAAGGTCAGATGGCAGTCGCTTTCGTTAAACTAGTGCCTATGCGAAATCATGGGATTAGGTCTCAAAGCGGACCCCGGGCTCCTTTACGGCACAAGCGGGAATAACGCTAAGAGCATGAATGATTTGAATAGTTTATTTTAGATAGACACTACTTATCTCCACTTATAATAAATCTCTAAATTAAAAAAAGAATCAGCCAGTTTGAAACTAAGCTTTCTGTGGTACGAATGTTCTCAGCATCCCATGGACGGAAAAATATGAAACATTTTATAAAGGTACATTATTATTCCAGCTGCAACTTAGGATAGTTTTTATCCGACTGCGACAATTAATTTATTTTCCGTAATATACGACTTCATTTAAATTTTCATTTATTATTCTTAAAGTATATCGCCGCCACATCTGTCAGCTAAAAGAAACGTCAAAATCACAGTAATAAGAAATACTACGGACAAAATGGCGGAATTGCTTTGCCTTTCTTTCGCCTATTAATAATTTTAATCCCGTCTACGATATACATTGACGAGACACATAGGTACCAAAAGCAAATATAAAATTAATCGATTTTGATATGCGAACTTATATGCGCAAATGTCGAATTAAGGCGTAATTTGTACAAATGTAACAACAAATTCGAACAATATAAACTTGGTTTTTTTGAATGGCACGCGCGCGCGCTCTTTGCGTATTCAGCCAAACCACGAAAACCGAAACTCGAAGTTTGTATATCTGAGGGCCTACTGCGAACGGCATTCGAAGTTTTCCCTCTCTGTCGCACTTATGTACGAACTTGTAAGTATGGCAGAGAGGGGAAACTTCGAATGCCTTTCGCGGTAGGCCCTCTGCATTCCTGTCATTTGTTAGTGCGATAGAGATAGAGATACCCGAATATTTTCGAATTCCGAAGTTCGTGGTTTAAAAGAAAATACGGATGTCGGATAGATCTAAATTAATATTTTGTGTGAATATGGTTAACATTATTTGGAAATACTATTGTTGTTATTGTTTTAGTATATTTGACTAGCTTTAAGTTTAATATTGTACGTCCGAAATGGGCAAGCTGTTGGACTTTATTTTACCCAAAACAACTAAATGTACACAGTTCTGACAATAAAGAAATCTTATTTTATCTTATCTTATCGAAAATAGGGATGTAGACACTAAACAAAATAATCATAATGTTGTATTATCTCGAAAAAAAAACAACGCAAGAGGCTATATAGGTAATCACTAAGTTATAAGTGTATAAAGTTTTAAGAGGGGGTTTGTTGCGTCTCTTTTCCGCAAAACGCACCTTTATAATGAAACGATAGTTTTTTACTATGACGCTCGAGGATCGTGACGTCACGGTCCCTGATCGTTTTCTCACTCTAACAAGCGACATTAAAACGGTTGTAGCTTCGTAATTTTTTGAGATATTTGAATGAGTTTTTCGTTTCTTCTTTCTTTTGAAGTGAGTCTACAGCTACACCTCTATTTGGAAGACAAGCGGAAATAATCCATACTATCCATACTAATAATCCATACTTCCATACTAATATTATAAATGCGAAAGTGCGTCTGTCTGTTACCTCTTCACGCCCAAACCGCTGAACCGATTTAGATTTGGGGGTGGAAATTTGTATGGAGCTACTTAAACCGCTGCACCGATTTAGATGAAATTTGGTATATAAATAGTTTGAGTCCCGGGGAAGGACATATAATAGGTTTTATCCCGGAAATTATCCCCTAAGGGGGTGAAAAGGAGGAGGTGGTGAAATTTGGATGTAATCTATTTTGATGTTAAGTCCTGGGAAAGGATATGGGATACTTTTTACCCCAGAAATCATCCCCTAAGGGGGTGAAATTAGGGGTGAAAATTCGGATGGAACCCATTTTAATACAATTTGGTATAGAGATAGCTTGAGTCCTGGGAAAGGACATAGGATAGTTGTAATTCCGGAAATCACTCCCTAAGGGGGTGAAATGGGGGGTGAAAATTTGGATGAATCCCGTTTAGATGAAATTTGGTATAAAGGTTTGAGTCCCGAAGAATGATATTAGATAGTTTTTATCCCGAAAATCATTCCCTAAGGGTATGAAATAGGGGGTGAAAGTTTGGATAAAATCCATGTACCTAGATGAAATTTGGTATAGAGATAATTTGAGACCCTTCAAAGGATATAGAATAGTTTTTGCCTCGGAAATCATCCTTTAAGATGGTAGAAGTTTGTTTGCATTATATTTTCTAAGTATTAAGTTCTACGCGGACGAAGTCGCGGGCAACAGCTAGTGACTTAATAAATGTAGGCACTGCCAAACTGCATTTACTTATAAGGTGACTCCCGGATTTGGCGGGGCGGGATTCTGTATTCGGTGTTTTATTTACTGACGTCAC
Source organism: Epinotia brunnichana (assembly GCA_963854355.1). Taxonomy (NCBI): domain Eukaryota; kingdom Metazoa; phylum Arthropoda; class Insecta; order Lepidoptera; family Tortricidae; genus Epinotia; species Epinotia brunnichana. The sequence continues at coordinate 21,807,332 of OY977945.1, read as the reverse complement.
CTAGAGGGGTGATTACTTGACGTTTCGAACGTACGTTATATGCTATATTTTATCCCGTGGCTCCACCTGGGTCCTCTGTAATATGCGGCTGGAGTAAATAAGTGCTGAAAACAGGCGCAATCTCGATTGGATCGCACGGATGTTCAGCCCATTAGGCGTATACCTTGTGCTCTCGATTTTTTGCACTCACACACAAAATTGGGGGCCGGTAACATTCCCTAAGGGGGCAATCTCTTGGATAACACGTGTCCTATGTTATTTTAGGGCACGCAAACCTCACAAACCTAACATCATGTAATCTAAAGCCGGCTTCATATTTAAAAAACCGGCTAAGTGCGAGTCGGACTCGCACATGAAGGGTTCCGTATTATCTATAAAAAACTATTTTATTCTGTGTTTTTAGTATTTGTTGTTATAGCGGCAACAGAAATACACTCAGAGCATCTGTGGAAATACATCATCTGTGAAAATTTCAGCTGGAACTATCACGGTATCAGTATACAGCCTGGTGACAGACAGACGGACGGACGGTTGGACGGACGGACGGACAGCAGAGTCTTAGTAATAGGGTCCCGTTCTACTCTTTGAGTACGGAACCCTAAAAATTAACAAACACTCGAGCTCGTATTTTCGCATTTATATTTTTATTACCTAAAGATTAGTGGTTCGTTTTTGTGTTAGGTATCTTATCTAAAGACCAGTATTTTTGCAGAAGAAACCGAAATTACCCACAAAGTGGTATCAGACATGTATCAGACTAACAAATCGACGGCCTGAAGTAAGAGCCCAGTTTCCCGGCGATGTTATCAAGAAGACGTCACGCAACCAAACTTACGTTCATCATTCTATCCAAATAAGTTTTTTATATAGAAAAAAACACTTTTTTAATAGGTATGAGCCTCGAATGTAACATTATAATCTCTCAATGTTGTGCTTGTCGCTTGCGTACGAAAACACGCAACAATGTGTATGAAAATAGTTTTTAATGTGTTTTGATTCTTTTCCGAAAATAACTGACAAAATATTAAGATACAGTTCCGAATTTCAAGTTGAACACAGCCTATTTATTTTTGAGTCTGTATTTATTACTATTTTAAATATTTCATACAATTTTAAATTATTAAATTAATAATATTAATAATTCAATAGGTAATATAACAATGGTTAACAATTTTCTTTTGTCGCTTGTTACTTCTTTAGCCTAATGGATGCGCGAAGATGTGTTTTCATATATTTTTACACCTCGCATAGCGTAAAATTTCATTAAAACATGCACATCTCTAGTGGATATTCAGCACTTCACTCTCGGCCCTCCTAATCGGACATTTCACTCGACCCCACGTGACCGTGACGTGACGTGAGTAGTCTCAAAACGAAAACTGACAAAATGCGTGACCTAGTTGTCAATCCGTGCATATTTCAGGTTTTCATCAAAGAGGAACGATTCAATTTCGATAGCGGACGTTTCTGCTTAGTATAAATTTATTTCAGGTTTTATTCGACGGTTTACTATTAGCCATATTAAAAAGTTCCATCATATATCTGGGATCAGATCCATCCCAGGTCCGTCATCAGATCAACTTGATGGTACTTTAGACGTTGAATATCAAACCTACAGTACCGAATTATTGTATTGTGATCTATAAATTATGGACATAGGAAATTACAACGTTTCAAATCAATACGGCTAATAGTAGTGGGTGGAATTCAATTGCAAGATTTGATTATATAGTATAGTTGCATACACAGGTACACATTTATGGTATATATAGAACGCGCATATGCAGAAACGCTTGTAAAAAGTACAAACAACGTACGTATTTTTTACAGTTATACATACCCATGGCCGCTCCCCATTAAACGGCGCGGCGATCCGTTCATCGATTCCATACAGAGAATAAAACGCAACGGAATTTCCGATTCTTTAAAAATAAAGATATGGGTCTATTTACAAAGGGCAGTGTCATAGAGCGTCAATGGAAATACTGCAAAGTTACTTTCGTAGTCAAAAGTTTCGTTCTATGTAGTGTGTCGTTCTATTGATACTGATATTATAAAGAGGTACAGTTTATAAGGGTGGAGCTTTATCGGAGCTGATATAGTAAAGTTTTATAACCTCAATTTAGTAGCACATGAGGGCTGTCAAACTTATAGATAAGTCAATTAAATAGTATGCGACTCAGAAATTAAATCCCTCTATTAAATGATGTAATTTACAATACAATAATTTAAGCGATTCCACCTTCATCGACTTCTAAAATAAACTTTCAATACATTTACTGAATACCCTATCGTGAAATTCGTCGACGACCCAAACATTTTTCACAATAAAGCACCTACTCAACAACGCCGACAGTGATAAAGAACAAACCCAATTTCGAAAACCATGTTTAGGTCGATCGATCGTTCATTTATCAAATGAAGATTGGACTGTAATTTCGTTATTGTAACTATAATGACTTACCTAAATTAATTTTGTGCGATAAAAAAAGAATAGTTTTTGTAATAAAGACATACTTTTACGTTCAAGCGTTTATCAAAAGAGAAACTGGAATACAAATAACGGTAGGAGATTGCCAGTGGATGGATAAATGAGCTTTGCTTTGTGCACCTGTGGCTATTACTTGCAATCTTACATAATAGTCCAGGCAATTAACTGACAACTTGTATGGAAAAAATGTCAAATTTGGAAATAATTTATAATAGCAGATTTTTTCTTTGTAATTGGATATATTATCAATTAAATAGTTACCTAAGCGACAAAATCCAACAAAATTTCAGACATCAAAAAAATTATAACTTTACTAGCTTTTGAAAAGTCAAACATATTTATAAATGGTTTTATCTTTATTTTGGTTCATTTACATTTGCTCTATAATATTCAAGATAAATAATAAAAAAAACGAATTCATGCTTTATTTAAATCTATTTAAATACTTCCGGATGGAAAGTTTGTTGGATTCATGAATAAAGCATTATAGAATAATGTTTTAAAATGATATAAAGAAAAAAAACGCTATTATAAATTAATGTTTTTCAAAACCGTATTTTGCCTGGAGTATAATGGAGCAATTTAGTGTAGTGAGGCTGAAAAGGCTATTCCGATTCATATAATGGTCGAGATGTACATTAAGGTTTAATGAGGGTTTATGATATCTTCGTATAATTTAACAGTTTAGATTTAATGTTTGTGTCGTTACTCATCCCAAAGAGAAAGATGTCCACTGTTGGACAAGGGCCTCCCCCGAAGAGTCCCTACATATACATTCATGAATTATAGGTTTTTTTTAATAGCAAGTTGGAAGCCGTGAGGATTTGATGAAAGTTGGACATTCACGATCGTTTCATTTGGATGACGCGTCGCACAGCACGGCTATCACAAGACGGCCGCGACATACTCTCGAGTTCTCTCGCACTATCCGTCTATTTCTAAGTGGTCTAATAAGAGAGAGACGGATAGTGCGAGAGAGCTCGAGGGTATGACGCGGCCGTCTTGTGATAGCCGTGCTGGCTTTCCATCCGTTTGCATGTCCAACGGTCCGCGTCAACTATTTTTAAACGGTACAGTATTGACATTCGCATGGGGCCCGACTTTGGCGCGGCTATTCTCCATTCGGCTCGTTAGAGCGCTCGTGAATGGTTAGCTTAAAAAGGTTGTGTGAGACGTTGTGATGGGCGATACAGAGGTATAGAATATACAGATATGCTGTGGTATCCAAGTAAATGTATGGGGCAAGGTAACATTATCTAATGATCAACCGAATATGGGGAAGATGAAAAAAATCCGATGAAACATGAATTGTACCCAACAAATTAACAATATAATCCATGTTTTACAGTTGCCCAACTCCAAACGCATTTATGGAACAACATAATGATACAATTATAAATCATGTCATCATAGAAAAGCATGTTTACCGCAGTGCGGTGACATCAGATGTAGTTTCAATAAAACTGTTGCAAAATGTTGACTCAATAAGCAAGGTGATGATGCATCGCATTACGTTTGAGTTCCACTCGCAGACGATTAGATGGAACTCCGCCCTCATTTGTTGGAGTGCCTTCATGCGTGCATCACATTAATTATTATTGTTCAGTGCCACGATTCTATCGACACGAATGGACATCCCTAGGTATCCCTTTTGTCTTATGTAATCTAAAAGAAGATAATCAGGAGGGGATATGCCTATGATAAGCCCTGAACGTGTGTCATATTGTTTCAAGTTTCTTTATTTAGCCAAGTTATAAGAAAAATATTAATTCTAGCAAGTCATGACATGATACAAAAGTGGCTCTGTGAGCTGCAGAAATGGCGAGCATGTCTTATCTTAAAATAGTACATTGTTGTAGAAGCTTAGAAAGTAAGCAATAGATGGACGAGTTAGGTTCGAGGGCCGACGCGTAGCTAAAGTACGAGTCCAGCTATCACTTTCGACCGAGGCTTAACATAGTGCTTTTCACGCCTACTGCGAGGAAATTGCAAATTATTATAATTTTAAATCAAAATTAAGTACCTAATTGAAGACCATAATACTAATCAAAAAACAAAAGAGCGGCCCCGCTCGCCGGCGCGGCGGAGAGGAGCGGCGTCCGCCGGCGCCGCTCCTCCCGCTCGACGCCTTGTGATTGGTCGAAGCGCTGTTCAAACTGACCAACCACTACTACAATGAAACATACTACAGCTATTGCCTACTTTCCAGCTTGCTCTTTAGACCATCTATTGCCACATTTCCGAACAGTGGCATGAAAAATTAAGGCCCACAAAACAAATAATAATAACAATATTCTGTTAAAAGCTAACAAATCATCTACATAAACATATAGGTATAGGTACCTAAGCACGTGATAAATCTTGGTAAGTCAATGCATAATTATAATGTTCCTAGGCAATTTTATATTTTAATTGAACACGTGGAAACACAATCTCAATTTGTATGTATGAATTTAGCAAATGTAATATAATGTGTTATTAAATAATAACCGTTAAACGGGGTCGGGTGGGGCATATGAAAATAGAGTTAGCTAAATTTGGTTAATTAAGAAAGTTTCAAATATGAAGCTGAGGAATAAACCCCGAATAGTAGGTACTTAAGTAAATAGTTGTTTAATGACTACGTCATTGAGTTATGCGAACAAAACTATATGTTATAGCCTATCAAGATAGTCACTTATTAATTCAATACATACCGCAATTTAGCGATGTAAGGTTTTGTTTAATAACCATTTACCTACTAAACGATTATCGAGATTTATATCATGGGTACTATTGAAAACACACGATATTTTTTTGACAACCTTGCAAAATGTTCTGTTGACCAAATATCTTTGTTTTAACGGGAAAATACATAAATAGGTAGTACATTAAAAACATGGAAGGTTATGGAAGGCAAAAACTGATATGGACCACATTTACAGTAGGTACCATATTATAATATTAATGTCCAAAATTTAATTAGAAGTTCCAAATCAATTTTATTGATATCCGGTAGTCAATTTATCAGCAGATTTTTTGTAAAAGGAACAAAGTAAACATTTTCACTGCCTACGCCGTAGGCGCTTTCGCCTACATCCCACGAGGAAACCCCGGGATCAGCTACGTGCGTAGCGCGTAGCGATTCTTGGCAGTGAAAGCTGTTAGTAAAAATTAACATGTACATGACGACCGCTTTAGCCTAGTTGGTAGTGACCCTGTGATGTGCTGGTTTAGGGCACACACAAATCCCTCGAACGCTAGGGTCTTGCGAGGGTTTCCTGACTAGCTCAGAGGTGCGATTAGGGATCGAGGAGGAGCAGAAGGCAAACACGGATTAAATTAACAATAGAAATGGGTCTTACGCCCGTTTATTATCACTTTAAAACCTTATGTCTAAAAGCCTAATTACGGTAGTGAATTAAGTCCGGTACGGCGGTGTTAGCGCGGAGCTACTTATTTCTACGGGCGGCGTTTGTTAGTGGAATGATTCGGCGGAAGGTTAGAAGGAAGTCTGGACGAGAGCGAGGACCAGTCAGCGCTGCCTCGAGACTACGGGAACCTGGAGTCCTGGGCGAGCGAGGACCAGCCAGCGCTGCCTCGGGAGGACTCGAGGGTGATTCACGTCCTAGGTCCGTGGCACGCGAGGACTTGCCTCACGGCCTCGTGTGCTAGGGCGACCTGGGCTGAGTGCGGGCTTGCCACACTGCCTCACGGTAGGCGGGGATACTCGGGCGAGCGAGGACTGGCCAGCGCTGCCTCGGAGAGGAGGGGAGGGGGCAGTGCTTTCCACCGAGCGGTGGGCCACACTCACGCTCGCGGCGCTACGCCGCGGGTTTTATGCGCTTCGCGGGGCGGGGTGCGGGCGGCCGGAGCGTCGTACTGCTCCTCGCCCCGCAGACTGCCCCGGCGTTCTCCGCAGAGCGTGGTGGGGTGATGTACCGGTGTGTGTGTGACGTAGGGCTGCTGCGCCCACGTTACAACCCTGCCTACGAAGCAAGAGGTCCCGGGTTCGAATCCCGGAAAGGGCATTCATTTGTGTGATGAGCACGAATATTTGTTCCTGAGTCATGGATGTTTTCTATGTATTTAAGTATTTATTTCTTTATATAAGTCTAGTACCCATAGTACAAGCTTTGCTTAGTTTGGGACTAGGTAGATTTGTGTAAGGTTGTCCGCAAATATTTATTTATGTACAATCCCTGACTTAAATGTGTCGTCGTATAATAACATATACGACGAAACATAAGCTGTTCTCTGCCAGTCCATAAAAATGGCGTCAGGCTCGGTACACGTGAGTCGGTTATCTCAAACTGACGATATTCGTAAGTTACGTCTGTTAAAATCTGCTGGTCGATTACATAACGAATCTTATATGACGCAGTGTCTTCCCGCCAAAAACTACATACAATCGCTGCCGCTGTTGCTGCGCGCATCACTGACAAACCGCGTCGCGTGTGTGGGTATCTGTACGTCCCCCGCGCCCCTTCCACTTGTCGTTGATTCGCTCGCGTTGCTAGTTGCCGAAAAAGTACGAGTGTCCGGTCCTAGGTGCCGTCCGGCGTTAGGGGACTTCCCCCTACGTGCGTCAGGTAGATATGAATGTCACTTTTTGTATGGTAAAATGACAGCTGAATTGTTTACCCCTAAAAAGTCAAATTTAAGTGGAATTTAACCAGTTCTTTGAAACACGACAGCTGCCGGCGTCATATTTATCGCTAACCGGTTGCCAAATGTAGTCGATGCAACCTGCCCTCAGGCAATTCAATCAACTAAGAGCTCGTTCGAAGAACCAACCTATGCCATTTGGATGTTTACGTTAAGGACGGAATACATACATAAGAAATCAAATTAAATTTACGGTATTTTACTTCATCTAAAATCTTATATAAGAGCAAAAATTAATAAAACTTAATAAAATAATAACATTTATCCAAAACAGTCGCATGTTTAAATGTGTTGCTTACACGGGACGTGGTGAATAACTATGGCGGTTAAATTATACCATAAACTGGCAATATTTCTGTGGGTATAACAAGGTCGTTTCGTCGACTTTCTGTTGGATTTCTGCATAGCTCATCTGCTGTTTAACACGACCCTTTGAAATTCGTCCCTTTCAAGTTGCAGGGCTGAAAAAGGCAGATCCTTTATTCAGTTGTTCTGGCTCCAGACAAATAATTTTTCCGTTTGTCCAGTATATCATACTTATTGCATTGATGAAAAATATTTATTTTAAATTGTTTTCAGATCGCCACGCTGTCTAAAGAAAGAAAAAATTGCATACTTAGAAAGTTCTAATAGGTGTGTATAGTTCCTTTGAAACGATGGGTAACGTGATTAATCCTATCTTATACTATTGAACAGTTCATATTTGTATTTATATTTATTTGTAATCACGTTCTCGAAAACGGCTCTAATGATTTTGATGAAATTTGCGATATTTTGGTCTCATCTGGGAAAATCCGATTTCCCAATATTTTCACCCAAGCAGAGCTCGCGAGCTCGGACGTCCAGGTACTTCCTAGTAAGGTACCTAATACATTATAATTAAACGCAATCTTCCTGACTAGTAATGGCCGTCAGTATCAGCCTAAAATTTGAATCATAGTGTGAATCTGAAAAAAAAAGTTGGACAAGCGGTAGCGGTAATGCCCAAAGCAATTTGCTTTCCACTGTCATCACTCACCGAGACAATTATAATGAGCGTTTTTTTTTTTTTTTTTTTTTTTTTTCCCCGTTTGGCCTGCAGCGCGGCCAGTAACGGATACGTTACGGTATGTCCTCTTTGGGGGCCTGAAGGGCTTCTCAGAGGGAAGGTTACATTACATCGATGTGTGAAAGAGTATAGTTGGAACTGAGGGGTAATTGCGTAACTTTTTCAACAAGCGTTAGGACAACTCAACTGTCATTATCCCGCACCGCGAATTATATTGAGATCTCCCTAACGTACGTATGAAACGTCACGCAATCGACCAGCTGAAATACTTAGGGTTATATTATAAACATTTGCGGAAATAGTTGAAAAGCTGCGCTCACACTTGAATGGATTATTGTGCGTAATTGGAAATCTAATTCCCAATTTGGATAAACGACCTTCCTCGGAAAAGTTTGCGTTACAGTTCAATAACTTAGAACAACAATTGCATGAGCCTAGCAACTAGCAACATAACAGTTTATTTATATATATTGTATGTCGAGTCTGGAAGTTCCGCAGGACAATAAAATACCTACTTACGACATACCTTTTATTAAGTTAACGAACACCGCCAAAATGGTAGATTATGTTTCATTACGGAATGCAACTTCTGAGCCTGGAGTTACTAGGAGCTACTTATTTGGAGTTTTCATTTCACGTTCGATCTCACAATAAGTATAATGGTAATTCATGAATCTTTCTGCGAGATATTGGAAAAGACGATGAGAAATATAATTCAAGGTTAATTTAGGACGTGGTTCTAAGATATTTTGCGAGGTTTAACACCAATGTATGTAACCTTCATGACATATCTGATGAATTCAAGTATCTAATCTATTATTTTATTGCATTTAATTAACTAGTGAATGTGATGACGTCATAACAACGTTAATAATACAATTGTGTTTATGTTTATTTTTTACTTAGCATTAATAAATAACTGATAATAGAATAAAATTATTCCAAAGCCAAGAAAGCCACTAAGTACAGTCAAAATCAAAAAATCAGTAGCTATGGAATCGAAGACGTCAAAAGTGCTTATTCCCTTTCAATACCTAAAGATTCTTGACGTCTTCGTTTGCGTTGCTACTTTTGATGCTGACTGTACGACGACAAGTGAAGCGAGGAGGAGAGTTAGTTATCTTACGACTAGCGACCACAACACTTCCGACTAAGTACCTAAATAATATAAAAAAAATCGTTTTGAAAATAGATGTTACAGTTGTAACATGGGTTGAATCAGTACCTAATGAACAATACAATAGAATACAATACAAACAACTGTTCAGCTCAGCAGTGAGAATATATTCGTATTTTACACAATAAAAAATATTCAGGAACAAAACTTGTTTTGGCGTTCTTTACTGCTCGTTTTAACTCCCCAGTGCGGCTAAAAGGTACCTACTAGAAGCACGCGAGAGCGCGGGGCGAGACAAGGCGCAACAAACCAAAGCATATTTTAGTAATCTACACGAGTCTCATTACTGTCTCTACACAACACTAAAAACTAATCGTATTATTTTCGTATTGTTGTTTAAAATAGTACTGCCTTCTTCACTGGTTCCACTATATTTCCTAATTGGATAAATACTTAATTAATTTATCCTAGTTGCTTTAATATTTAAAACTAATATCAATAGCGCAAGAATGAAGAATAATCTCCACTTATAAATCTCTAAATTAAAAAAAGAATCAGCCAGTTTGAAACTAAGCTTTGCGCGGTTCGAATGTTCTCAGCATCCCATGAACGGAAAAATATGAAACATTTTATATAGGTACATTCTAGCTGCAACTTAGGATAGTTTTTATCCGACTGCGACAGTTAATTAATTTTCCGAAATATACGACTTCATTAAATTTTTCATTTATTTTTATTGAAATCAAACGCTGCTCCAACTGTCAGCTATAAGAACCGTCAAATTTTCGTCAAAATGGCGGAATTGCTTTGCCTTTCACTTATTAATAATTTAAATCCCGTCTACGATAGACCTTTACGAGACAAATGCTAAAATATAAACCATAAAAAAATATTCGATTCTGATATGAGAACTTATATGCGCAAATGTCGTTTTATGTCGTAATTTCAATAAATGAAATCAACAAATTTGAACAATATAATTAACACGAATTTGTTTTTTTTGAATGACAATGGCACGCGCTCGGCGCATTCAGCCAAAGTACCTGCGGCGCTACCACGAAAACCGATACTCAATGTTCATATATTTGCATCCCTGTCACTCGAGTATGGTTAGTGCGATAGAGATAGAGATACCCGAATATTTTCGAATTCCGAAGTTCGTGGTTATAGCTCAGGAATCGAAAATATGGTAAATAATCATAATGTATTTTCTCGAAAAAGAATTTAAAATAAATATAGTCAAATGGAGAAAAAACAAAGCAAGAGGTTATATAGGTAATGATTAAGTTATAAGAGTCCAAAGTTTTAAGAGGGGGTATGTTCTGTCCCTTTTCCGCAAAACGCACCTTCATATGAAACGATTGTTTTTTACTATGACGCTCGAGTATATTGACGTCACAGTCCCTCATCGTTTTCTCACTCTAACAAGCGACAATAAAACGGATGTAGCTTCATAATTTTTTGAGATATTTGAATGGGAGTTTCATTATCTTCTATCTATTTATACATAATAAATGCCTATGCCCTGACTGACTTATTCACTCACTCACTCACTCACTCACTCATCAACGCACAGCCGAAACTACTTATCTTAGAGAGTTGATTTTTGCACAGTATGTTGCTTTTATAACGTGGGCTAGGGATAAAAAGGGATTTTTGAAGATTCTACCCCTAAGGGGGTAAAATGGGGGTGCAAAGTTTGTATGGGAGAACCTTTTTTTTTTGAGCTATAGACTTAAACTTTGTGGAAAAATTAGTTATTAGAATACAAATGAAACACTTTCAGCGTTTTGGAAAATTCCACCCCTACGGGGGTAAAATAGGGGTGCAAGGTTTGTATGGGGGAAACATTTTTTTTTAAATAGAGACTTAAAACTTTGTAGAAAGATCAGTCATTAGAATACAAATAAAGAACTTTCAGGGTTTTAGAAAATTCTACCCCTAAAGGGGTAAAATAGAGTGCAAAGTTTGTATGGGAAAAACTACTTTTTTTAAATAGAGACTTAAAACTTTGTAGAGAAATTATTCATTAGAATACAAATAAAGAACCTAGATTCAGTGTTTTAAAAAAATCTACCCCTAAGGGGGTAAAATAGGGGTGCAAATTTTGTATGGGGGAAACAATATTTTTTTTAAATAGAGACTTAAAACTTTGTAGAAAGATTAGTCATCAGAATACAAATTAAGTACTTTCAGCGTTTTAGAAAATTCTACCCCTAAAAATAGGGGGCTAAAATAGGGGTGCAAAGTTTGTATGTGGGAAACTATTTTATTTAGCTAGAGTCCTAAAACTTTGTAGAAAGATTATTTAAATACAAAGAAAGTACTTTCAGCTCGATGTAGTTGATAACATCCTACAGGCTCGTGATGTTGGTAAAATTACCTTTTTAGTTCTTTTAGACTTCTCCAGGGCCTTTGACTGCATTAGCGTACCTCTTCTATTATCCAAGATGTCTTATTACGGGTTTGATGTCACTGCAACAAAATGGTTCAGTAGCTATTTGTCTGGCCGTACGCAGGCAGTTTCGTTGCGTAGGGTGGATGGTGGTGCTCTGCGGTCCTCTGTTTGTCCTGTGACAAGAGGAGTACCGCAGGGTTCAATACTTGGACCCCTGCTCTTTATACTGTATAGCGCTGACATCACTAACAGTATAAAGAGCTGTAAGTATCACCTTTACGCGGACGACGTGCAACTTTATTTGTCTAGTGCGCCGTCAGACACATCTGCTGCCATTAACACGATAAATGCGGACCTTGCTCATATTTCCTCTTGGTCGGAGAGGAACTGTTTGGTTCTTAATCCTAGCAAGTCGAAGTATGTGGTTTTCGGGTCAAAACATCAAATCCGTAATACCCTTGATGCTCGAACTTCCGGGAATGTCGCCGTCATGGGCGAACCAATAGAGCAGGTGGTAGAAGCAACCAACCTCGGCCTTCTTATGGACGAGAATTTGCGCTTTGAGAACCACATACTAAATGTTGTGAGTAACTGCTTCTATCGCCTTAAAGTCCTATATAATATACGTGATTACCTTAGTGTCGATTTGCGTGTCGACCTATGTGAATCGCTTATATTATCTAGGTTAAACTATTGTGAAGTCGTGTATGACGGGTGCATTACTGGTCGTTCCAAGAGGCTCATACAACGAGTGCAGAACGCATGTGCTCGTTTTTGTTTCCGAGTCCCTCCCCGGTCCCACATCACTCCATACTTGAACGCCGCTAACTTGCTTAACATGTCTGCACGCCGACGCCTGCACCTTGCCACTCTGCTTTTCGGGGTGGTAAGGCACGAAACCCCATCTTACCTTTTCAATAAACTGGTATGGTCAAAGAGTGCGCGCAGATTCAAGGCAATGGCCATAACTCCTATGCACCGAACCGCTGCTTTCCGAGGTAGCTTCAAGTTCGCGGCGTCTGGAATGATATCCCTCCCCCTATCCAAGGGGCGCTTAGCAGATACACCTTTAAGCGTAAGCTTAAAGGCTATTTGTTGACGCTCCAAAAATCCTAATCCTAATCCTGCACTTTTGACAGCAAAAATATGCCAATTGCACATTTTTATCTAGTTTTTGTTTTTAGTTTAATAGTAAAATTTACTTTAATGTGTAACGTAGTTATTATTTTATTAAAGCTGCATGTAGGTAGTGCTGTATGTATTATCTCACTATGTATTTATGTTTATTTCTCTCTCGCCTTGCACAATTTATTATATATATAGTTGTGTAATTATAATTGTATGACGTTTCCGTGAGTCACCAACGGTGCTGGCTGAAAATCAGCGCTGTAGGTGTCTGACTGACACCTCAGCATAATGCTGAGTTAGTGTCCGGTTCACGGCCGCAGAGACACACTTGTTACATGTTATTTTTATTTATTTTTGCTTAATATATGTGTCCTGTGTGTTAGTGAATAAATGTATCTTTCTTTCTTTCTTTCTTTCTTTCTTTCAGCGTTTTGGAAAATTTCACCCCTAAGGGGGTAAAATAGGGTGCAAAGTTTGTATGGGAAAAATTTTGACGAAAAATTACTTATTAGAACATGAAAAATACTACATTCGGCGTTTTACAAAAATCATTCCCTAAGGGGGTTAAAAAAGGGTGCAAGGTTTGTATGGGGAACACTTTTTCTGAGCTAGACACTTAAAACTTTGTAGAAAGATTACTTATAAAAATACAAAAAAAAAGACTTTCAGCGTTTTGAAAAAAATCTATCCCTAAGGGGGATAAAAAGGGGTGCAAAGTTTTTATCAGGGAAAGTTTATGTTTTTGAGTTAGAGACTTGAAACTTTGTAGAAAGATTACTTATTAAAATACAAAAAAAGAACACAAATCGTTTTAGAAAATTCCACCCCTAATAGGGTTAAAAAGGAGAGCAAGCTTTGCATGGGCAACACTTTTTTTTGAGTTAGACTTAAAACTTTGCAAAAAGATTACTTATTAGAATACTAAAAAAGAACTTTCAGCGTTTTAGAAAACTCCATCCCTAAGGGGATCCTTAAGATCCTTAAGAAGGGTAGCCAGTGTTGTGTGGGAAAAACTTTTTTTTTACTAGACTTAAAACTATTCAAAATGTTACTTATTAAAATTAATAATAAAGTACTTTCAGAGTTTTAGAAAATTCCACCCCTAAGGGGGTTAAGAAAGCTTTGTATGGGCAACACTTTTTTTGAGCTAGAGACTTAAAAGTTTACGAAAAAAGTTCTTTCAGCGATTAGAAAAATTCAACCTCTAAGGGGGTTTAAAAGGAGGTTCAAATTTTAAATGGCGAGCAATAAAATTTTAAAGTGTGAGTAAGAGATTTTTAACTTCGGTCTCAAGGATGATTCACGCTAGAACGGGCCGTGTCCGGCCCGGGCCGTTTTCTCAGAAAAACGACGGCGTTTTTTCGCGGCAAAGGCATACCTAAGCCCGGCCGAGCCACGGGCGGGCCGTGCCGATACCGAGCCGCTTCCGAGCCTCGGCCGTGGCTCGGCCGGGCTTAGATATGGCTCGGCCGCGAAAAAACGCCGTCGTTTTTCTGAGAAAACGGCCCGGGCCGGACACGGTCCGTTCTAGCGTGAGTCATCCTTTATTCTGTACGTTAAAAGACTACAAAACTGATTTCAGAGTTTTTCCAAATTCATCCCCTAAGAGTGTTAAAATTGGTTCAAAGTTTGAGTATTTCAAGGCATTTTTAAAGTATGAGATTTTTAACTTTGGTTTTAGACTGTTTGTTCACAAACTAGAAAATGAACATCAACTTTTTTTTTAATTATCCCCTAAAAGAGGGTTCAAATTTTGTATTGAGAGAAATCATTTTCTAAGACGATAAAAAGTTCTACGCGGACGAAGTCGCGGGCAACAGCTAGTATATCGAATAAAATCTAAAACAATTTAACAGCGCGCATTTTTTAAAGGGGCGGGGCGCCGGAGTGCGTTCGGATACTGTATCTGTGTGGTATAAGTTCTTAAAAATGAAGATTGTTAAAACTAGAGTCATTCATTGGTCATCTCATCAGCGTATGAGAATGTATGTTTACCTATTTAAGCAAAATGGACTTTATTCTGAGATGTTTCATGTTTTTCTTAATCAATTTATAATATTCCTTTGAATCAATTTTTGGTAATTTAAACTTATAAGTATGTTAAGTGTGTTTTCGTACGTGTTACTTGCTTCGCGCTGTTTTGGGGTTCTACTTTGAAATTCAAATGTCGAACTATGAATTTTTTCGTAAAGAAATGAAAAAAAATGAAGCTCATAAAGTTCAAGAATTCTGAATTTGTAATATACCCCACACTAGGAAATGTCAGTGCTCGACATCAAAATTAAAAAGCTACTTACTCACGGAGTGAGTATAATCGCAATTTGCTCACTGTTTTCACGCAGCAAAATATGCTTGTTCGAGCTGCTGAGGTGAAAATACTCCTAATTGCACACCTCAAAACATGAATCCCATACAGGACATAAACTCTTAAAAATAGAGGTTAACAACAGGCGGTCTTATCGCTAAAGAGCCATCCCTTCCAGACAACCTCTGTGTAGCGGAGTAATTGCAACAAATAATTACAAGTAGGTAGGTGGGAAAAGTAGAAGTAAACTAACTTACAACATACACTATAACATCAATAATAAACATACACACATAATGCATACAAATAAACATGCATAAATTCCAACATAAATACTAACAGACATACACAAACATATACATACAGTGTTAACTAAATAAATAACGAAAAATAGAAATTGTGAAGAATCATGGCAGAGACAGATAGTGTTCCTTTAAGTTTGCTT
The DNA here is from genome assembly GCA_963854355.1 of Epinotia brunnichana. NCBI lineage: Eukaryota > Metazoa > Arthropoda > Insecta > Lepidoptera > Tortricidae > Epinotia > Epinotia brunnichana. The sequence continues at coordinate 21,791,753 of OY977945.1, read as the reverse complement.
TGATAGTAGCGACAGATTGAGCACGCCTTAAATCTACGGGCAGAGAATTCTAAAGTCGAATTGCTTGAAAAGTAAACGAGCAATAATAGAATTTCGAAGAGGAGGACGGGACAGTGAGAAGCAGATTTTGGGATGACCTGGCCGAATTAAAAAAACCTGAATCGTTCTTTGAGGTAGCGGGGAGTAGCGGGGTGAAACAAAATATTATATAGAAGGGTCAGAACGTGAGAGTTACGACGATAAAGAATAGGGAGCCATTTAAACTGAGAGCGAAAGTGAGAGACACGGTCATACTTGCGTAACCCAAATATGAACCGTATGCAGACGTTTTGAATGCGCTCAAACTTATTAAGTTGGTCTTTAGTGAGATCAAGGTAGGAAATATCAGCGTAATCTAATAAAGGGAGGAGTAGTACCGGAGCTAGTGCAATTTTTGTAGGGATGGGAAGACAATTTCGAAGCCTTCTGAGGGAACTAATTGAAGCAAAGATCTTCCTGCTGACCTCGGCCACATTGAGGCACCCAAGATAAAGTTCGGTCTACGATAACGCCCAGGTTTTTAACTTGCTTTGCAAATGGAATCAAAACACTATTGAAATGAATTGGCTGAAGGTTATCATGATCAATTTTTGAAAGAAGCTTAGAACCACCAACAATAAACCTAACCTACTTGGGTCTTAGCAGGGTTAACAATGAGTCCATAACTACGACTCCAGTTTGAGAGTTTGAGATGAACTCAAGGTCAGAGCTGACAGTGCCAATGACAGTCGAAATATTACCAGTGACAACATGAGCATCTACAATCTACAAAATGTGTAGATTGTAGATGCCTTCCCAATCAAAAAACAGATAGTAAATAATCAACTTGTAAAACGGTAGGAATTGATCTTTCAGACGAACAATGAAAGAAGAAAACAAAATTTGTTAAATGATTTTGGTATACATGAACACCGGATAACTATTTTGTGTATCAGGTAGTTTTAACCGTGACCAAACCTTGTCTATTTATACTTAAGCAAAGGTTAATATACTTAGGTGAAAGTGGTTTGGACATTAGTTGCCAGAGTCCTGTCTCGCACTTGACAGACTTTTTACACGACTGCCCAACGAAAAGGAGTGTAAGGATTTTATAATTGAGTACAGTTACATTTCGGAAAAAAATACGTCATGCCCTGCTTTGTGCGTTGGAAAGGGTATAATCTCACAGTTTTCCCATGCATGAAAATATGCCTATCGGCGGTTATTTGAGTGTGCATTTAGCAAAAAGGTAAAATATAAAAGGAAATTTATTCAGAACAGGCGGCATTAATTTGGGGCGCTTTCATGCTCAGTAGGATTATGACAAGAATAAAATACGATATACACCAATTGTTATTCAAGCGGGTAGACATTCTTAGTAATTCCAATTTGATTTGATCATGCTGTGACTCGGCGAATTTGTCATTTGTTTATGTCTTGTAAATATTGGTCACTAATAAATGTTTGAAACTAAATCTGATTAAGGTAATGCTTTTTATTATATTTATAAGCGTTCATTAGCTAACGTCGCTTGTGGAATGATGGCTCTCCTAAACTACGCCCTAAGCTAATTAACTGACCGCTTTTGTGCCTTGAAAGCCATATTAAGCTGTTGATTCCGGTTATTGTCCACGACTGTAGCCATTGTATCAAATTTGAAGCCTTCAGGACGTTTAAAGAACTTTTGATAGCCAAGGTGCTCGTTTACTCGACAATATTTGAGTAAACCCAAATAATTCTAGTTTCCCTCTGGGTTGGAAGATCAAAATGGCAGTCACTTTCGCAAAAACAAGATTAGATATGTAAAGGGAAGAAACGCTGCTAGACTTTACATAACAACGTTTTTTCCCTTTCGCATATCTTTGTGCAATTATTTAAAGATTCATAGGAAGACACGCTTATGGGAAAAGATATAGCCCTTTACTATGGCAGACCTTTACCTATGTAGAACTTCTTAAGAAGACTTTTCAACTTTTAACATACTCATTCTCACAGAAACACCGCCGGCAATATTCAATGCATCTAGTGAATAAGGTAATAACTAAAAAACGACACTTTTCAGGAGAGACAATAAACTATATTTCGATACCAGATGTTTAGCACTTGAACTTTTAATGCTTGTTAATATAAGCTATGGTGTAAAGCTTTACTTTCACACATAGACGTAAAAATAATTCCGACCTTATAAATAGGTTTTTATTAGTTTTTTTTGCAGTTATACCCTTATTCACGAGTACTTTATGGAGTAACTCGAGATATTTACATCATTTTTATTGAGCGTTTATCAATAAAACGACCTTATTAACAATGTGCGTAAACGCAGAACACGACTTGTACCATCAGTCCATCATGTATCAATGTGCATTGTACCATTATTTATTTTGGTATTATAGAAATGAAACGACTTATTTAGCTGGAAATTAGTTAACTAAGGATTCAAATGAGGCCGTATAGTGAAACAACCATGCATAAAATTTGAAAAGCTTTAATGAAATCGATAAGTTTTGTTTAATGCAACAACAATTAAATATCACCAGATTTTTTGTTATCAGAATAACCTCAGATGTGCTCATGTACTCAGAATAACCATTAAAATCAAATAACAATAGAATCAGCCTTTTTCATTATTATAAACAAGTTACTTTAATCATCATCATCTCGGTCTTCATCACCGTCATACATTATTATATTTAAATCGGAATCTCATAAATAATACATAATACACTTTAGTCATGAAATAAATAAAATCAGCAATGTTTACTCAGGTAAGTACCTGCTCGTAAACCAATCTTGACTCTGAATAGCAGTGGGGAGATAACATAAAACGCAAACGTGTTAGTACTTACCTACCCACCTACTTCATCGTTCTTTTTGTTGTTATTGAAGTTGTTATCAAGGCCCGTAAACACTTAAACTAATGTTTTAAACTATCCACTTAAGAAAATACTTTACCGATAGCATAACTTCGAAAAAACTTTAGGGGTAGGTTATTAACAAAATCTTCAACGCTGTTGTTCAGTGAGGCCGAATTGTATGTAAAATACAACAGGTACCTACTTACTTTTTTCGGTGGATGTATCACTAAGTTAGCAATTTTCCTTCCGCGCTTAATTTTTAGGGTTCCGTACCCAAAGGTTAAAACGGGACCCTATTATTTACTAAGACTCCACTGTCCGTCCGTTTGTCACCAGGCTGTATCTCATGAACCGTGATAGTTAGACAGTTGAAATTTTCACAGATGATGTATTTCTGTTGGCGCTATAACAACAAATAAAAAAAATATATAATAAATATTTAAGGGGGCTCCCATACAACAAACGTGATTTTTTTGCTGTTTTTATAGACTCCGCTGTCTGTCCGTCTGTCATCAGGCTGTATCTCATGGACCGTGATAGTTAACCAGTTGAAATTTTCACAGAAAACAGAACTTAAAAACAGAACAAAATACATATTTAGGAGGGGGGGGCTCCCACACAACATACGTGATTTTTTTGCCGTTTTTATAGATAATGGTACGGAACCTTGCGTCCGACTCGCACTTGCCCGGTTTTTTGTGTTCACAAAACACAACAGGACAATTTTCAACATGCAATGCAGTGAGTTCGAAAAGTTAGTTTCATATTTATTCACAATACAGGTCGCAAATTTAACAAATAAACCTAAAATAAACTTTTAAATATCTTTTATAAAAATAGAAAAAGATTTGTTGGTATAAAATTTTCGCAGTTGTTTCCGAGCAGTACATACATAAGCCAATAGTAACACGGCATGGACGCGAAACCGTCCAATGGCGTTACTTGTAGCAATGACACTAAACGAGTTATTGCTTTATGCTCATCTTACAATAATGACACAAATCCGTTTACGCCAAAATAGTGTTTAGGACTCATCATCATATCAGCCGAAAGACGTCCACTGCTGGACATAGACCTCTCCCAAAGAGTGCCACAATGGCCGGTCCTGCGCCACCCGCATCCAGCGGACTCCCGCGAGCTTTACCAGGTCATCAGTCCACCTTGTGGGGGGCCTACCCCCGCCACGCCTTCCGGTACGTGGTCGCCACTCGAGAACCTTTCCGCCCCAACGGCCATCGGTTCTACTTGCAATGTGCCCCCGCCCACTGCCACTTAAGTTTAGCGATTCGGAGGGCTATATCGGTTACCTTGGTTCTGCTGCGGATAGCCTCATTTCTGATGCGATCACGCAGAGAACCTCCCAGCATAGCCCTCTTGTCACGTAGATAGGGAGCCCTAACTTGGGGTACCTATCTAGGAGCAAAATTATAGAAGATTGGGATAGTTAAGAATTTATTGTTGAGATTATGGGGCGGTTCGTTCGCCTAGGTCGGGCTATGGCTAGATGCCAGGTCTGTTTGAGGGGTGGTCGGTCCTTCCGGGTACCCTCACTCCCCTCGCGGTACGCAGCTGGATGGCAGGAGACGATGGTGGTCCGAGGTGGTCGGTGGACGCGCTGGTAGTGATTTAAGTGCGGGGAGAGCGTCACACGCCAGGGGCCTCCAAGTGTGTACTCCCTGGGGGAGCGTTTGCCTCGGGCTTCAAATGTAAGCGTAGTTCCTGCAACGCGTCCACGTTTAAGGTAAATAAGGGGTCCACATTCTCGACCTGGACTGCAGAACCATGTGCTCACGCAAGGGGGTGGGGCAAGTTATAGAAAGGAGCATTCAAGAATGATGGTGGTGCAGTCCAGGTACAAAATAAGCAAAGCAGGGCAGCGAGAATCATATGCCAAGCGTGAGTCAGCAATTTCCGAAAGAGAAATAAGATTATTTATCAATTAATTATTAAATTAATTGATAACTAATCGAACCAAAACGATTGAAAGGTGCACGGCTATAGTTTACAGTCTATTTGAATAAATTTTGAGGTTATGTATATTTCTAAGTAATTAATTAATTCATCAAAATTAATAAGCAAGAAGGAAAATGCAAAAGCAAGGCCGGCGGAGTGCAGTTGTTTAGCGTGGTGCGTTAGCATAGGATTCTCGGATGATTTCAGTACATTTATGATTCGGAAATTATATACCGTGGACATTTTCCATGGTATATCAAAGTAGTAAGCCTTTTCTGACTTATTTAAAATATGATTAAGCATAAGAAATGTAAACCAAAGCTTAATACAATGCCACGCAGCCAAAAACACATGGCGTGAGGTAACGGAAATACATAATTTCCGCATAGGAAATTACAGCAATGACATTAAATTTGTTAACCATTAATAGTACACTAGATCGCACAGTACAGCACTGAATCAAATAAGATATTTAGGTAACACATGAATGTAGCATGTACCTAGTCTTACCTAGAATTAACAAGTACGTAATCGCTTAAAGCGTGAAAAAAACCTACACGGGATTAAGCTGGCAGTATATTCGTAAAGTACACAATATCACACAGTACAGCACTGAATCAAATAAGATATTTAGATAACATGTGAATGTAGCATGTACCTAGGCTAACCTAGAATTAACAAGTACATAATCGAGTAAAGCGTGGAAAAAACCTACACGGGGTTAAGCTGGCAGTATATTCGTAAAGTTTACAGTTCAAATTAATGTTCACATTTGTCGTACTAATAAGTTAAGGACGAGACACGCGGGCGTGGCGTGTTCGGCGTCCAAGACAAAAGAATTTAATCCCGTTGGAAGTAATCACCAGCTAAACCACGATTTACATAACTACATTCATTTAAATAATGAGCAATTATGCAACACTTACCCAATTCCGGGAACTACACTTTCACAAGGGCTAGTTTAAGATATTTTAGGTACGTCCGCTCAATAGCGGCGTCTTTATTTAATAAAAGTGCGCAGCGGCTTGTCCGCGTCGCAGCTGGGTGGCAAGTGAACGACCCAACGCGCTCAAGCTCGCGGTCTCGGGCGCAGAGGGCAAAAATAATAGCGGAAGGTCGACCTACGTCACAGATCTAGAATGTTCCGAACTCCCGCGCATAGACAGTATTATGAGTAGAAGTTTTCTATGTTTAAGGGCACAATTAAATAGGCTACGCAACGAGATAAATTAAGAAATAAAACTTGTTTATTAAAACCTATTTCTGGTAATCTTACCAGAAATAGGTTTTAATAAACAAGTTTTATTTACCTACTGTAACATCTGTTACAGTAGGTATTTATGTTTAACGTTATACGTTACACTCTCCATCGCCCTTTGAGTGACTTTTAGCCTTCTTATAAGGCCCATAGTAAGCGACCACGTTTCCGTGCCATATGTCATCACTGGCAAAACACACTGGTCAAAGACTCTCGTCTTGAGACACTGCGGAATATTGGACGAAAAGATGTGCCGTAGCTTCCCGAATGCTGCCCAGCCGAGTCAGATTCGACGATTGACCTCTTTTTCAAAGTTGGACCTACCTAACTGGACAGTCTGTCCTAGGTATACATAATCGTCTACAACTACTGTAGTAGTTTAGGACTAATGCAACAAAATGAATTAAGTCTTTACGCAAAAATATAACTGCACATATATGTCTATGGGTTCGTGAGTAATTTCGACTCGAGACTACTAATGCCGTTGCAGTCGTCTTAAGTGACTTATACCTTTACGCACACCCATCTTATACCCTTTGGGTCATCGAAAAAAATAGTTTAGGAGACAGCTAGAGATATAACCTTTTGATAATATGTTATGTAGTTTGACGAGCTGAATAAAAAACAAAGGGAATAACTCGTTTTACTCCTTTCTTCACTAGAGGCACTGATTACCAGGATCATCGCCTGTGTTGCTGAAAATATTGCCGGAACAAAAATCACACAACTTTACTGCATTTATGAATTTTTGTATAGGTACAGTCAAATAATTTAATTTCCTACCCACATTGGACTTTGTCAAAGTGACGTAATCAATCAAAACGTAAGAGACTTCTTATGATTTTATTTACAGTGTCACTTTGAAATAGTCCTAAATGAGTAGGAAATTAAATTCTTTGACTGTACCTTAAACTATGGAGTCATGTGATTGCCCAGTCACAAAATTTTATTTAGCAAGCAAATAAAGATTAATAACAATGCCTGTCTTGGCTCTACGTAATATCTCACAACTTTGCCTATTTTTTTACATACGAAGTTTTTTTTTGGGATCTTACTTCTTTTAGTAGGTTAATGTGTTATCAATACCTACGTACAGATTTATGAATACAGCTGGAAATAATATATTTGCATATACTACTGTATGGCAATGTTATTTTACCAACCACGAATAACGATTTTATAGTTTTCTAGTGCATTGTACACCTAACACTAACCGCATGCAAAATTTCAAGTTTGTAGGTCTGCTAGAAGTACCTTAGAGTTTTGATGATCGGTCAGTGAGTAAGTGAGTCAGTGACAAAAATAAACTACTGGTTCGAATTCAATGTAATTTGGAAATATATCTATCGGTCTAGCAATTTTCAAATTATTGAGACAGGCAGACGTAGGGAGCACCATCACGGTAAATATTGTTATAATGAAATGAAAAATAAAATATACGTAATGATAATATTTCGGAATAAAATAACTTATTATATTTAGCAAAATCATGTTTACACCCACCTCTTTCTTAATATGAAAATTTTTCGTCTACTGGGTTAGGTAAGCCACTCATTTATATTTTTGTGGACCTACTTTGATCTTCTTGGATCAATAGTTTGATGTCAGTTTGCGTTCCTCGGTGGCAAGCAAATGACAAAGTTTAATATTATTAAATCGTTTACTGACACTACAATGGCTTACATTTCTCTACCGAAGTATATTGTTAGACTTGACTGAATAGACCCCTTTCATACAGCGACGCCGACGTTGACTGATGGCCCTACACAGAAATGTTTGATTGTGTTAGAAATATTACAGGTCACAGGTAGCTAAGAAAAACAAATCGGTACACCGTTTTTAACATTGTTACGAAGCCTTAGTAAGAAATACAATACCTTCGATGTTCTTTATTTAGCATTATTAGTATGGAGAGTGGAAAAGTGGAATGGTTGCGTATAAACACGGACTTTATACTGTGCAATGAAGATGGTAAGATATTCTTTACAAACGAGAGTATGGCTTAAAGTAACGCCATGATTCAGTGTCAATCACATAGTTATGTGCCGTTTGTGTTGTCGCAACCGATGTTTGATTTTGACTTTCAGTTAGTATTCATTTTTGCCTTTAATTGTAATTGGTCCCATACAGATATTGGATTTGATCTAAAAACTCGTTCTAATAGCATCATGAGAAAAGTAACAAATTGTTTAACTTACTTTTTTGGTTGCAGGTGATTAGAAAACGAAGTTACTGAACATCAAATTTTGTTTTCCAATATCTCCGTACGAGTATCTAACGTTCTAATAAAATAAAAAGCGGCCAAGTGCGAGTCGGACTCGCACATGAAGGGTTCCGTGAAATAAATTGCGGTTTACGATTTATGACGTATTATAAAAAAACTGCTTATTAGATCTCGTTCAAACCAATTTTCGGTGGAAGTTTACATGGTAATGTACATCATATATTTTTTTTAGTTTTATCATTCTCTTATTTTAGAAGTTACAGGGGGGGGGGCATTCATTTTACCACTTCGGAAGTGTCTTTTGCGCAAACTATTCAGTTTAGAAAAAAATGATTTTAGAAACCTCAATATCATTTTTGAAGACCTATCTATAGATACCCCACACAGACGGACGGACATGACGAATCTGTAAGGGTTCCGTTTTTTGCCATTTGGCTACGGAACCCTAAAAACGAGAGATGGAGATATTTGTAGAACGATTAAATATATTTATTTAGTGCCACCTACTGCTACATTGCTAGTTGTCTCTGATGTGTGTCTCTGTTACCTATTAATTAAGTTGAGTTACCTCAAGTAACTCAACTTAATTTCTAGAGCATGTAGGTATGTTCCTTTTAGGTACCTAGTAGGTGGCTTTACTGGACCCACTGGCATAAGGCGCACAGGGAGGTTGTTCCGCATTTTATTTTATTTGTAACTGGCCGCCTAAAAAGGCCAAACAAGGAAAAAAGAAAAATGAAACATTGTTGAGATGAGACACCTCATCAAAGTTAATAGGAAAAAAACGTAAGCGGGTTTAAAACTCATAACTAAGCCTTTTTCTCGTTCGACTGAAATTAAGAATTAACTTTCGCTCATAAGTTTTTTTTGGATGGTAATCATAAGTTTGCTGTTGGATCGGTATGTTTGCTATCGCTATAATCGTTTAAGTTAAATACATTGTGACCTGTTCATTATCGACTATTGAGTGCAATCAAAAAGGTTCAAATTGTAATTTCAATTTCATTTATTTATAAACCAACTGGGATCATGTGTGTTAGTAGACACTTAAAAATAGGGTTAATGATAGGTAATAACTTAAAATATATATTCTACCTGCTTATTTATGTGCACCATACAGCAGTGCCTCAAATATGCACAATCAAGGCGTTCAGGGACCATTATCAGGATGCTGTTAGGACTGGCCCGGATCCTGCGTACCAGGGATGAACACATTTTTCGCATCGTAGCATGGAAACAGTCCATCCTCGCCTCTGCGAACATCCCCGAAGCACTGCAGTAGCGGGGCAGTCCCATCAACATCCTGAAGGCATTATTGAACTGACTTTTGAGAGCATTGTATGCTTTTTGAGTATAGTTCGCCTACAGACCGCTAGTGTAGAAGGATGTACAATAGGCCCTAAAAAAGGTGACTTTTGCTTCTTTGGAGCACTTAGCGAATCTGCGAGCGATCATGTTCGCCCTTACAGACAATGCTCTCCGTTCACGCTCAATGTCCTGTAACGGAATGGGCATGCTCGCTAGCGGATTTCTGATATTTTATATTATAATACATTTATTAAATTATGAAAACGAACTTTTATTTCATACCCAAAGTTAGAAAATTTACTTATTAATTATAGGGGAGAAGGAAATCAATTAAGCTAGCATTCGCTAGTGTAAATCGGCAGTCATCATCATCATTATATCAGCCAGGGAGCGTCCGCTGCTTGACGTAGGGCCTTCCTCAAATTACATCTAAGAATAACTAATTTCATCTAAGAATGTTAATGTACGAATTAATTCAACATAATATTAGCGGGTTCACAAATAACATTTAATCTAGAATTATAGTAATCAATGAAAATATGGATACCTAAATAATACTTCTACTCGGGCAATCCGCCATGTAAGGAAACATAGAAGGCGAACGAACTTCAATCTTAATAGCTAAAGCATTAGAAACTAAATAACAGGAGCGTAACGACCTTTTTGTCATGACACAAACCACGTGACTACAGCGCTCGCTGCCCTAGTAGCCCCCGTTGCTCTCGTAGCTCTCGTTGCTCTCGTAGCTCTCGTTGCTCTCGTTGCCCCAATAGCCCCAGTTGCCCCCGTCGCTCTATAGCGATCGTAAAATAGTATAAAAGCCAGTGTCGCATTAGTATTTGGATCATTCAATTCTCGTCATTGAGACTGTCAGTGTCTCTGGTTTTTCGTGTTACAAATTCTTGGTGGGTGTTTTCTTTGCTTTAAATAAGTAGCCCGTCATTATGAAGAAATTCTCCTCATAATGAGGGGTTACTCTTGTTCATTTTCATAGTACTTTTGAGAGGTTATTTTATTTATTTCATATTTAAAAACCAGAAATACTGTCCAGGTTTTAGTATACCTGAGGAGTCACTCCCGCCTACCGGTGCCAAATGGGCGTGACTCAGAGTCTTTTGCTACCAGACTTGAGGGTGGTCTGGCGTCTTCCTCTTTACCAACATAGGAGACGAAAGCCTCTTTAAGGGGCCCCTCACGCGCCTCAGAATCGGCTGACGACGTAGACGAGGCGTAGTCATTCATGTGATCCGCACTGAGGGTTACCTCACTCGTTGAAATCGTGTGGCTCTCTGAGGAGCGGGCCTATTAAATATATTTAATATCTTATACCTTATATTTACACAATAGGGCCGTCTTACTCACTGTTTCCGGCTTCGGCCACAGTGGGGGGAGGCATCGACACAAGCTGATAGGTTACTGTCTCAGTTTCGCTGGCTGAACGACTTACAGATATAAGTAACAGGGATACATTCTTATTTCTTGAACTAAAGGTATGGTTCGGGAAATAAGCAGGACAGGGTTTGACGGGGTAGACGTAGGAGTAAATTCATACACTGTATTAAGGGCATTGGGAAATATATACTGTAGGTATAAATAGCTGAAATATAGGTCTACTATTCCAATAAAATCAAACGGAGGGTTAAATTACTATTGTGGGTAACTGAGTTCGCGTTGGGAATAGGGTTGGGCAAGGTGGTGCTGAATTCCGCATTTTATTATATGTGAAACATTAAGGTGTAACGATCAAATACTTATTATCATCAAAGGGTTATAATTCTATTTATGATATATGGATATCCTGGCAGGGTTGTTTCAGAAAGATGAAATGATTCTGGGCTTTAGGGCAGGCGAAGCAGTCCCTCAAGTCCGATTGGGTGTCTTGTTGTCATGAGTGGAATAAAACTCTACATTTGGGGTACGATTTGAGACAAATGTTTCACATGTAATGAACGGGTTGCTTTGGCATTACCTGTAGGTTCTCGCTATAGAATTATCAAACGGAGGTTTAAATAACTTAGTTAAGTTCGCATTGAGAGTAGGGTTGGGCAAGGTGATGCTGAGTTCCGCGTTTGATTATATGTGAAACATTAAGGTGTAACGATCAAATACTTATTATCATCAAAGGGTTATAATTCTATTTATGATATATGGATATCCTGGCAGGGTTGTTTCAGAAAGATGAAATGATTCTGGGCTTTAGGGCAGGCGAAGCAGTCCCTCAAGTCCGATTGGGTGTCTTGTTGTCATGAGTGGAATAAAACTCTACATTTGGGGTACGATTTGAGACAAATGTTTCACATGTAATGAACGGGTTGCTTTGGCATTACCTGTAGGTTCTCGCTATAGAATTATCAAACGGAGGTTTAAATAACTTAGTTAAGTTCGCATTGAGAGTAGGGTTGGGCAAGGTGATGCTGAGTTCCGCGTTTGATTATATGTGAAACATTAAGGTGTAACGATCAAATACTTATTATCATCAAAGGGTTATAATTCTATTTATGATATATGGATATCCTGGCAGGGTTGTTTCAGAAAGATGAAATGATTCTGGGCTTTAGGGCAGGCGAAGCAGTCCCTCAAGTCCGATTGGGTGTCTTGTTGTCATGAGTGGAATGGTACTCTACATTTGGGGTACGATTTGGGTTAAATGTTTCACATGTAATGAACGGATTGTTTTGGCATTACCTACAGGTTCTCGCTATAGGATGGTCGTAGGAGTTTGACCATATAAGTTAAGAACATGATATGTTCCAATAAATTATTACTAAAAGATGTCTGTCGAGTTTGTTTGGCGTTTCTTCTCGAAACAGACCGTTAGGTTGGAAACGCTGGTAACTTCATTCTCTGGGTCATAAATCCATAGGTTAGTTAGGAAGGTAAAGTGGCAAGGACGCTCTATCCCCATCCGCAACAAGAGAGTAGCCTGTGTGAGTAATAAAAGATTACTACACAACCCGTCGATAGAACCTTTGTACAAAAAACCCAAGTATCTAGTGCAGATTTCTAGCTCAATGAAGGGTAAAATAAATAATGTTGTTTATATGAATTCTAATGGCTACTCCTTGTTTAACAGGAGCGTGTAATAGGCGGTAGGGGATTTTTACAAAAAAATATAAAAATGTTTTAACCATAAAGCCATTCACAATATAAGATTCCACTTCTCAAATTTAGTTTGATCGTATTTGACAAGAAATAGGGAAAATTAGCAATTGGAAGTTACGTTCAGATAGGTTCAATTAAGTACAGATAAGCTAGCTTTAAAAATGTTACAGATGAAGAGTCCATTTCCTGTCAAGCTTATCATAAAAGAACCTGGGTTATTACGGTGCACAACATCTCGGGGTTCCTACCTCTAGCGATCACAATTGGCCATTTCTTCAGGTATTCGTAATAAAAGCACACAACATAAGTAGGTTTAATAAAGTAGGTAAATAAGTGCAATTTACAGTAGAGTCGTCAATAAGTTTGCTTTAAAGTTTAAGATAATATTCCTGGATTTGTTTAGAGCTCCTTCAGAGCTACGGGGTCGAGTATTTTCTTAAGGGGTTTATTCGGGGGTAAGGGTTTCGTGAACAGGAGATGTTACAAATTGGTTCCGTGTCCATAGATCTTCAGTAGCCTTCGCTGGCTACAAATTGTTGCAGTGTAAATGGATGGTAGCTTGGCAGGGACTGGACTCTTCATCAGCTAGGGACTCCAACAGGCGCTAGGTTAGGATTCCATCTGAAAAAAAAAAAATCTTCTTTATCATTTGTATAGGTATCTCATATTTCTAGTACATTTTTAAGGTATTAAAAGTATAGAATCAGCGAGGCGAGAATATATAAATAAATAAAATTTTAGACTCTGGGGGGCGTAAATATAATAAGAATTAAAATCATAGATGAGCGGGGGCGTATTAGGTGGTTCTAAAAACAAAAGTTAAAATTGTAGGGTGCGAGGCGAGAATATATAAATAAATAAAATCTTAGAATCTGGGGGGCGTAAATATAATAAGAATTAAAATCATAGATGAGCGGGGACGTAGTAGGTGGTTCTAAACACAAAAAGTTATAATTGTAGGGTATTGGTTAGCCGCTTGGGACCTAACAGTCTTGTGCCGGGATTATATCTTAATATGCCCGGGAGAAAGAAGCGCGACATGACATAGGGCTTAGTACGAATGAGAGAGGAATGCATTTAGCTATAATTAGCCACCACAGTAGGAATTCCGGAAATATTTATGAGTTTAATGAATTGGGGGCGAGCCTTGTCGCAGGTAAAAACAAATAAGTTTTATTTGTAAATTCTAAGCACCCTGATCTATAATTTGCTGTCAAAAACTTCATTTTTGATGTGGACTGTACAGGTTTTTGTTGCCGACTGTACTTTTCTGTATTCCGTCGTCGACTGCTTGTTGGGACGGTTCTGGCGAGCCCAAGCTCGAGGGTGTTGCTTTGGTTTAGTGCTGGGTTCTCATGGTCACATATTGTCTCCATCATCAGATCGGCTCAGTGGTGCCATGTTATTGTGTGGTCGTCCAGATTGTACCTTTGTCTAAAGTTTCAGCTAAGTCGGTTTAGGATGTCTGCTTCAGTGTTGGGTAGCAGGGTTCCACTCGAACGGGCATACTTGCATACATAATTAGATATATAGTTAGGTAGATACATTGCAACCTAATAGAGAGCTAGTAATTAATGAGGCTAGTATATGAAATTCATTTAAACATACCATGAGATATCGGTGAAATAGGTGAATGCTTGGGTAATTTCATCTCCGCAGTGGAGTATGGGCGCAAAGAATTAATTTCCTTTTAATTGTTGATCATTTTTAATGACAGAACAATGCATCCATAGCTTTCCGGAATGTTAGTCATAGATAGGTTCTATCTTAGTGTTTCTTGGATTAAGTAGTTAACTGTCACACAACCTGAAACGAAAATTATTGAAATACATCATTTTTGCACTTGTTCATTAGGTCCGTAGAGGGTATGAACTTCTAGAAGTAAAATGTACAGTAAAATGATGCTATAGTTCTCGGGCAATGGGTGAAAGTTACTTAGCGGGTAGATGAGAAAAGTTATAATTTGTATAACAAATTAATTGCAAACACTTTCCATGTTTCGTGTTTAGGAATGTCAATTTAGTTATGATAAAGATGGTTGAAACCTTGATTACCTAGTAGTACAGGTAGACAGGAGTAGGATAACTACAAAGTATCTTTTTGTACATGATTTTGTAGGTACGAATATTTTTTACTTACCGTAGATTACCGGGATTCATTGGCGTTGCCAAGACGTTGTGAGCGCAATATTTGTAGGAGCGCATATGCGTTCATGCGAACCATGAATCACAACGTCCATTCACTTTGTTTTTAGCAGTTGAAAAGTAGAAAGAACAACTAATATAACGAAGAGAAAATGTAAAACCTTGGCGGGACAACACGAACTGTCACTGTGTTTTGCGTTTAGATGCGTCACGCTGTTTTGCCCAATAGGTTAGTTTGTGGATTTAGTGTCATATAGTATTTATTTTGCGCTACGCCATAATTTCCTTAGTATTATTTTTATAGTTTTAATATAATTAGGTAATTTAAGGTAATTTTAGTATGACACAATGTTTACGGTTATACAAAGACGGAACGTCTGGGCACAACGCGAGGTTCCACTGAGTAGTGAAAGGCCATGGTTGTACAGGGGCCTTTAAATGACAAATGGAAAATTCATAGTATTTTAAAATGGAGTATTTTGAGTAATCTGATCAATGAATCAATGGAATAATTTGAATGAAAGTTATGTTAAATTAAGAAAACAATTTCAGTGTGACCGCTATAGACTCGTGCGTTCAATTGCTTGAACGTGTATCGATGCTTTAAATGAAATTGAACGACCTCTGTGCGGATACATTAGAAACTTATTGATTTGTAGTAAAATTTTTATTTTTAGGGTTTCGTATCTAAAAGCTAGGTCTCCGCGGTCCGTCTGTCTGTCTGTCCGTCTGTTTTTCTGTCCGTATGTCGCTGGGCTGTGCCTCACGAGCCGTGATGGTTAAACGGTTGAGGGCTTCGCAAATGTATTTCTGCTGTCAATATAGTTTTATACTTGCGATGCTCCAACTTACATTTATGGGTTTAGAGAAGTTGTTAGTTCTCAATTATGGGGTCTATGACGTCATTCTTTCATTATTAGGGTATGTAGGTAGCGTTTGTTCTAAGAAATAGCTAGGGAATCTCTGTTTAAGCTAGGAAAAGTTGTGAATACGTGGAAATTGATAGACTTTATCTGGCTATCCTCTGGTTCGAACCCAGACAAAATAAGACCTTCTTACGATGACAGTATAGGAAAATGCAGAAAAACAAGGATGAAGTATACTTTATTATATTATCATACAGAAGCCAAGTATAGTGCATTAATTTAATCACAGACATAACAAATTCAACCGTTGCATCAATTAAATTTTGTCGGGAACTCGCCTATACAAACATGATACCCATATGAGACACTCATTATAGTTTACATCTAAGAAAGCTTGTTTGGTATATCTTACTGTAGAAATAACTGGCTGGCGATTACTAGTACAATATATAGCTTAGTTGAGAGTGACTCATTATGAGTTATAGGTGTTCTAGAAATATGTTATGGGAAAGTATCAGTATCACACAGACAAGTCGAGCATTGCTTCCATAATAAGAAAAAACTTGCGCCGAAGTGTAGGTTTCTTCTTGAAGGGTCTCATGGAAATAGGTTATAGTTATCTTGCTAATCCGGTGTGAAATGAGGTCTTCACATGCTTTTTCAAGTGCTTCACGGGCGTAGGGTTGATGATCACAGAGTCATGCATGCGTTTCTGAAAACATAAATATGGAAATCACTTTTAGTGTACATAGTAGAATAGGCTAGAAGCTTAGCAAATGATTTTGGGATTATGGACTATGAAATATGAAATGAACGTAATAATTAAAAAATAGACTAATTATTAAATATCCCATTAAAACAGTAATTATAATTAAAATATCTAAAATGTGGTTGTGAAAAAAAAAAAGGGAAATTATTTGTTCTATTAAAGGAGAAGCTCTATTTTGAAGATTAAATTTAGATCACGTTGCCACTTAAAAAAAAAAAAATGGGGATAAAATAATTCATTTTTTTCACTATAGATTCTCAAAATAATAATTAATATTAATATGGTAGCCATTAGAGAAATAAAGGAACTCATAATTGTTTTCTAAAAATTCCTTATCCATTCAGAAAACGTTTAGGCTACTTAATCATCATGAAAAGTCATTACTAGAAATGAATTAATGAAATTTAGTGCTTAAATACATCATCATCATAATCAGATGTTTATAGACGATGGCAGTAAGAATATCTACCAATTAGTTTGGTCTGTAGAAATAGTTTAGTGATTATTCGAATATTAATGGCATATGCAGTAAACTCGGTTCAATAATGACATAGACATCAGCTCGGTGAGGCAGTGTGTCAACTGGTTAGTAAGGTCCATTTCAGTTCAGCATGCCGAACAGTAGGGCTTCAATGACGGACTCTCAGGACGTCTGCGTGTTTTGATGATAATCTGGTTCTGAAAACAGACAACAGTTCAAATCAAATTACGGTAAAAGAGAAAATGGGTTATTATTATTGTTATTATATTTTAGGCGAGCAGCTGACACTGATTGTCTATGTCATAGTTCACTTAGCACAGATTCACACGGATATAGATAGTTGTTTGGTCTGCTTTTAAACTGATTAATTCACTACTTCTGAGTGTTATGAAAAACATACAGGCGGTAGGTCATAATGCATTAGAGTCCTTTCGACAAGCGTGAAGCAGCGATATAGTACTACGGAGGGTATACTTAGCTGTAATTAGATATCTATCCTAATACTATAGAATTTTAAGTATACAATAATATAGATCATCGTTAGCACATAATAAAGACTTCTGGCTCTAATGAATTGACTCCGGTATGGATTTGCTGCAAGCACTGTCCTCAATTTCACAAGATTTTCCAATAAAAGCAGGGGGACCGTATGGTATACTACCTATAAACACTCATATTTGGAATAAATAATTATAGGGAGTGCAAGAGAGCCTATTCTGTACAGATTTTAAAAACGGTGTATGGGCCATGTAATAAAACATGATAGAATAATTACAGAATTATTTAATTACATCAATGATATGATAATATAAAGCAATAATGGGTATAATTACCTTTTGCATTGCCTTACATTACAATAATAGCAAAGTCGGGTGAATGATCGAGCAGGCTGAACTTATTGTAATGGTGACGGCGTTTCTCTTGTTTTTAAATAACTGTAGAAGTAGACAAATAGAAGATTAATGTCCACAACAAGAATATTAATATTTGAAGTTAAAAGATAGAATTATGATATATATACCGCTATGGATCTACCATGAGTACTTACATGAAAATCATCCATGTGTGGTGATGGAACTTTAATTTGAACGCAGCTTTAAGGCGGTTCCTTTTTGGCCATTTTTGAAAATAACCATTGCCGAGTCATCGATTGAAAAAGCAAGATCATCATTGTATTCCTGAAACAACATGACAAGAATTATGTAATAAACATGCTTAATGAAAGGAGAAATTATCGAATATTACGTACTGCAGTACGTTGGTACAGTAAATTTAGCTAGTACAAACTAGTAAGCAAATAAATTTGAGTCTAGAATGGGGAAGAACACTTTGATCGTACGTTATATAGGAACCTTGAAAACATACCTTAGAGAAAGCATCCTTATATCTATGAAACAGCAGTTTCATATTCTAGTAGTTATAATGATTCAATATATATTCGTTTCGATACGCACTTCAATGATTTTTTGTAGGATCGATCAAAAACAAAATTGAAATAATCTAAGCACACCATGGCGGCTAACGACTGACAAACTTGACAGTTGTGAGTTGACGCTAGACGTCAAGGTGATGCGTCAAGGGATCTACGAATTATATGATTTCAGTACAATTTGTCAGTGCAACCTGTCAAAGTCATAATTTGACATATTGATCGTACAGATGTAACAAAAAAAAAAAAAAAAAACAATACATGCAAATTTCTCAGAACGACTCATTTGACAGTTGGATCAGCAGCGCAACATGCCTCCAGACGATAGCAGTTAGTCAGCTTTTGACAAATTGGAGCTTACAGGAAAATCGAGAAAAGGAAAATTAATTGAAGTCATAGACAACATAGAGGGAATGCGTCATGGAAGTAGAATGGATGAAGGGAGTCACCCACATATGCACACATGAGTGACAAAGATAAATGCATGGGCAGGCCTCAAGTGGGAATGAGATACAGTGTCATATTTTCTGTCCTTCATCGCGTATACGGATTTTTTGTTTGCCACCACACCTGTCAAAAATTTGTGCTGAAACCGACACCACCATGGCGTCACCCGATGTAATGCGACTGAATTATAAATGGCATTAGTCGCCAAGCTGTCAATTTAAAAGATAGAAATTTTACTGTTGACTAGGTTATGTGGATTGTTACTTGTAGTGGCCACAGCAATTTTCATTTACAGTTAGCATGGTGAAAATGGCATTTTGGCTAGGTAGCGGCCGTTCTTGTAAACCCTTGCTTGTGTAGTTAAAAATACAAAACTGAATTATGGGACATTCTTATTTTATGGGACATCATTATTATCGTTTCGATCACCACTCGTAATAGCTTTGCAAGATGCATATCAGGGTTCGATTCCCAGTACCAGTTATCTATCTTTTTGTATTTTTTTTGTGCATGGAAATTTAGCTTTTGTGTTTTATAAATATGTATACATAATACGATGAAATAGGGATACGCCATAGTATGTTTTTCTTGCAAGATACATTTTGGCATAAAATTAATTGTACATTTTCTAGCCGCAATGGCATCGGGTAGAATTAGATTTTAAAGTAACAAATATACCTAAACAAATGTTTTCATCAAACGTTTATTTTTCTGTAGGTAATTAACACACTTAAGGTACCTAACTATTAAGGTACAGTCGAAGTTGCTGCGTCGGATTTGTCAAAACTAGTTTGACTCTGGTTCAGTATTGATAACGGAAAATTAGGGATCCAGAAGGAGTTTTAAAAATTCAAAATAGTGTAATAAAATTAATGGCTGACTATGTAAATAGCCTGAGCTTATTTTAGTGTGTACTATAGGTATATATTTTATTAAGATCATCATCATCATCGTCATATCGGTCGGGGGGCGTCCGCTGCCGGACGTGGGCCTCCCCCGAGGAGTGCCAGAATTACCAGTCCGGTTTTACTATTATGTAGACATGTAATTTTTTATTACCAATAAATTATGAGTATGAGTATACTGGCTTTTGGTAGTGGGGCGAGTTGAGGTAGTTTTGTAAATTGTTAAACTGATTTCATTATGTAGGGTGGGTTAAGATTGTCAGTGGGGCTGTTATTCGAAACGCGCTGGGGTGCCTCGCCTCACTCGTTGCCTCCAACGAAACTAGACCTCTACTTGTGCTCGGTTGTTGTGAATCGCGGCGTCAAGATTATACTTGTGGGTGAGCGTTGAGGTGAACATGAAACAAGTTTTTGAGTTGGCGGGAAATTTTGGATTTCAAATATTTTTTGTTGTCTCTTCTTTTCGATGCGAGTAGGTATATTTATACAGCGGATTGGAATAGGCATCTCACGGGTATAAAGGGTGATCAAATAACCTTTACTGTTGTACGTTTTAGATTTTTCGGATTTAATATTTTTTGGGATAAAAAAAAATCTTCACGAGTATTATTTTCGAGCAATTCGGGGGTTGAGATTTCGGACTTTGGGTTAGTTTTGGAATCCAAGATGGCGGATCTAAATTTAGAAAAAAAACTTTACAGGTATCGATTTTGAGTAATTTGGGGTTGTAGATTTCATATTTTGGGTAGATTTTGAAATACAAAATGATGAATTCCATTTTTTTTTGAAAAATCATCACGTATATCGATTTCCACTAATTTAGGGTTGCAGATTTCATATTTTGGGTTAATTTTGGAATCCAAAATGTCTGATTCAATTTTTGGGAATAGTGATCATGTGTATCGATTTTGAGTAAATTGGGGTTGCAGATTTCATATTTTGGATTAATTTTGAAATCCAAAATGTCGGATTCAACTTTTTGGGAAAAGCCATCATGGGTATCAATTTTTAGTAATTTGGGGTTGCATATTTGATATTTTGGGTTAATTTTGGAATCCAAAATAACGGATTCATTTTCTTGGAAAAAGTAATCATGGGTATCGATTTTGAGTAATTTGGAGTTGCAGATTTGATGTTTTGGGATGCAAAATGGCGAATTCCACTTTTTTGGAAAAATCATCACGTATTTCGACTAAATTGGGGTTGCTGATTTCAAATTTTAGATGGCTATCCAACATTTTGGAAAAAAATCGTCATGGATATGAATTTACTTATGTCTTTTTATGGGTATGGATTTAAAAGTGAAGTTATATACTTCATTTCGTACTTACTATTGTAGAGATGTCACAGGCGAGCGTGCTCATTATTTTTTAATGGGGATAATTATATAATGTACAAGCTAAGGTTCAATAAGTCTCTAATCTCTTTTGAAACGATTACATCTCATAAGTTTTGGCTTATATGCTGAGTCATATTTCGACAAGAGATGTTTGGTAAATGAAGAATGAAATACGCGTGTAGATTTGAAGGAAGTTATTTATGAGCATGGATTGTTACAAATTGACAATAACTGGAGTGTAGTCAAATTAACCTAGATTTTTTGGTTTTGCTGGGGATAAAAAAAAAAAAAACGACACAATAGGTCTCTAAATATTTATCAATAGGTTAAAATCGTGGAAACGATTCGACTCCTTGTATGGAGTAGTATTTAGGAGCCTAATACTACACACGCTTTATGACGAAAGGGTATACACATCTCATGTTGGTTAAAATGAGAGTTGACTTATTTTACACGACATGATACAAGCGCCAAGAAAACTGATTATTAATGACGGAGTCTGGGAATACGATTCGAACTTATGCAATGGAGAGTGAACATCCTAGTACTTACACCAAACAGTTTTCTGTCTTATGTGGGGAGTTTTTGCGGGATTTACTTAACGGAAGAGCAATGTTTCCTAGGATCACCGATTGAGCAATGTAATCACCGATCCGGGGTAAATTTCCTTATTCGAATCATTAGGATTTGCTAGATTCACAACCTAGCACCTCTAAGTGGGACAGAAATCCTTGAGAAAAAGTTAGTCATTATTCATTGTTGCGGTTCAAAGGAACTGTGTTAACAGACGAAGTCATTAATGGTCATTTAGTACTGGTATAAAGACACACCACGAGTTTAAGGGAGGGATTGTCACTGACAAATCTAGGACCTAGGAATGAAGATTCTACATGCATGACCGAGGTCATGCATTGCGAATATTCATGGGGGCGGCTGTAACGGAATGGGCATGCTCGCTAGCGGATTTCTGATATTTTATATTATAATACATTTATTAAATTATGAAAACGAACTTTTATTTCATACCCAAAGTTAGAAAATTTACTTATTAATTATAGGGGAGAAGGAAATCAATTAAGCTAGCATTCGCTAGTGTAAATCGGCAGTCATCATCATCATTATATCAGCCAGGGAGCGTCCGCTGCTTGACGTAGGGCCTTCCTCAAATTACATCTAAGAATAACTAATTTCATCTAAGAATGTTAATGTACGAATTAATTCAACATAATATTAGCGGGTTCACAAATAACATTTAATCTAGAATTATAGTAATCAATGAAAATATGGATACCTAAATAATACTTCTACTCGGGCAATCCGCCATGTAAGGAAACATAGAAGGCGAACGAACTTCAATCTTAATAGCTAAAGCATTAGAAACTAAATAACAGGAGCGTAACGACCTTTTTGTCATGACACAAACCACGTGACTACAGCGCTCGCTGCCCTAGTAGCCCCCGTTGCTCTCGTAGCTCTCGTTGCTCTCGTAGCTCTCGTTGCTCTCGTTGCCCCAATAGCCCCAGTTGCCCCCGTCGCTCTATAGCGATCGTAAAATAGTATAAAAGCCAGTGTCGCATTAGTATTTGGATCATTCAATTCTCGTCATTGAGACTGTCAGTGTCTCTGGTTTTTCGTGTTACAAATTCTTGGTGGGTGTTTTCTTTGCTTTAAATAAGTAGCCCGTCATTATGAAGAAATTCTCCTCATAATGAGGGGTTACTCTTGTTCATTTTCATAGTACTTTTGAGAGGTTATTTTATTTATTTCATATTTAAAAACCAGAAATACTGTCCAGGTTTTAGTATACCTGAGGAGTCACTCCCGCCTACCGGTGCCAAATGGGCGTGACTCAGAGTCTTTTGCTACCAGACTTGAGGGTGGTCTGGCGTCTTCCTCTTTACCAACATAGGAGACGAAAGCCTCTTTAAGGGGCCCCTCACGCGCCTCAGAATCGGCTGACGACGTAGACGAGGCGTAGTCATTCATGTGATCCGCACTGAGGGTTACCTCACTCGTTGAAATCGTGTGGCTCTCTGAGGAGCGGGCCTATTAAATATATTTAATATCTTATACCTTATATTTACACAATAGGGCCGTCTTACTCACTGTTTCCGGCTTCGGCCACAGTGGGGGGAGGCATCGACACAAGCTGATAGGTTACTGTCTCAGTTTCGCTGGCTGAACGACT
Source organism: Epinotia brunnichana (assembly GCA_963854355.1). Classification (NCBI taxonomy): domain Eukaryota; kingdom Metazoa; phylum Arthropoda; class Insecta; order Lepidoptera; family Tortricidae; genus Epinotia; species Epinotia brunnichana. Next base: position 21,768,467 of record OY977945.1, on the reverse strand, counting down.
TACAGATATAAGTAATAGGGATACATTCTTATTTCTTGAACTAAAGGTATGGTTCGGGAAATAAGCAGGACAGGGTTTGACGGGGTAGACGTAGGAGTAAATTCATACACTGTATTAAGGGCATTGGGAAATATATACTGTAGGTATAAATAGCTGAAATATAGGTCTACTATTCCAATAAAATCAAACGGAGGGTTAAATTACTATTGTGGGTAACTGAGTTCGCGTTGGGAATAGGGTTGGGCAAGGTGGTGCTGAATTCCGCATTTTATTATATGTGAAACATTAAGGTGTAACGATCAAATACTTATTATCATCAAAGGGTTATAATTCTATTTATGATATATGGATATCCTGGCAGGGTTGTTTCAGAAAGATGAAATGATTCTGGGCTTTAGGGCAGGCGAAGCAGTCCCTCAAGTCCGATTGGGTGTCTTGTTGTCATGAGTGGAATAAAACTCTACATTTGGGGTACGATTTGAGACAAATGTTTCACATGTAATGAACGGGTTGCTTTGGCATTACCTGTAGGTTCTCGCTATAGAATTATCAAACGGAGGTTTAAATAACTTAGTTAAGTTCGCATTGAGAGTAGGGTTGGGCAAGGTGATGCTGAGTTCCGCGTTTGATTATATGTGAAACATTAAGGTGTAACGATCAAATACTTATTATCATCAAAGGGTTATAATTCTATTTATGATATATGGATATCCTGGCAGGGTTGTTTCAGAAAGATGAAATGATTCTGGGCTTTAGGGCAGGCGAAGCAGTCCCTCAAGTCCGATTGGGTGTCTTGTTGTCATGAGTGGAATAAAACTCTACATTTGGGGTACGATTTGAGACAAATGTTTCACATGTAATGAACGGGTTGCTTTGGCATTACCTGTAGGTTCTCGCTATAGAATTATCAAACGGAGGTTTAAATAACTTAGTTAAGTTCGCATTGAGCGTAGGGTTGGGCAAGGTGATGCTGAGTTCCGCGTTTGATTATATGTGAAACATTAAGGTGTAACGATCAAATACTTATTATCATCAAAGGGTTATAATTCTATTTATGATATATGGATATCCTGGCAGGGTTGTTTCAGAAAGATGAAATGATTCTGGGCTTTAGGGCAGGCGAAGCAGTCCCTCAAGTCCGATTGGGTGTCTTGTTGTCATGAGTGGAATGGTACTCTACATTTGGGGTACGATTTGGGTTAAATGTTTCACATGTAATGAACGGATTGTTTTGGCATTACCTACAGGTTCTCGCTATAGGATGGTCGTAGGAGTTTGACCATATAAGTTAAGAACATGATATGTTCCAATAAATTATTACTAAAAGATGTCTGTCGAGTTTGTTTGGCGTTTCTTCTCGAAACAGACCGTTAGGTTGGAAACGCTGGTAACTTCATTCTCTGGGTCATAAATCCATAGGTTAGTTAGGAAGGTAAAGTGGCAAGGACGCTCTATCCCCATCCGCAACAAGAGAGTAGCCTGTGTGAGTAATAAAAGATTACTACACAACCCGTCGATAGAACCTTTGTACAAAAAACCCAAGTATCTAGTGCAGATTTCTAGCTCAATGAAGGGTAAAATAAATAATGTTGTTTATATGAATTCTAATGGCTACTCCTTGTTTAACAGGAGCGTGTAATAGGCGGTAGGGGATTTTTACAAAAAAATATAAAAATGTTTTAACCATAAAGCCATTCACAATATAAGATTCCACTTCTCAAATTTAGTTTGATCGTATTTGACAAGAAATAGGGAAAATTAGCAATTGGAAGTTACGTTCAGATAGGTTCAATTAAGTACAGATAAGCTAGCTTTAAAAATGTTACAGATGAAGAGTCCATTTCCTGTCAAGCTTATCATAAAAGAACCTGGGTTATTACGGTGCACAACATCTCGGGGTTCCTACCTCTAGCGATCACAATTGGCCATTTCTTCAGGTATTCGTAATAAAAGCACACAACATAAGTAGGTTTAATAAAGTAGGTAAATAAGTGCAATTTACAGTAGAGTCGTCAATAAGTTTGCTTTAAAGTTTAAGATAATATTCCTGGATTTGTTTAGAGCTCCTTCAGAGCTACGGGGTCGAGTATTTTCTTAAGGGGTTTATTCGGGGGTAAGGGTTTCGTGAACAGGAGATGTTACAGTCCGTATCATCTTTAAGGTCATCAGTCAAAACGTGTCCGAGGTACTTAAATTGTGTGACTACGTTGAGTACATTACCTTCCAGTTTTATCGGCGGCACTTCTGGTGTGACTTTATTCCTGACCTTAAAGACCATACCCTCACTTTTGGCGACATTATATTGCAATCCATGCCTGATCGCATATCCTTCACAGATTGCGATCATTTTGCAAGGCCACAAGGAGAGGCACTCAGCAGCACCATATCATCCGCGTAGCTGATATTATTCACGCACACTCCATCGATGTGGCAACCAACCCGGGTACTGCTGAGTTCCTCCACCAGGGCATTCACATACAGGTTGAAGAGCTTAGGCGAGGCGAATGATTGTCTTTCTTCGTTTACTTCAAAGTTCTTTGTTTTTGTACTTACAATATTTGAAACAGCAATAAATGGTCGAACGAAATATTTCATAAAAACAAAACAATTACAGTAAACATTTTACACTTCGTGAACAATATGAATGGTGTCTGATACAAATCAACAACTTTTTTTTAATTTATCGCTCCGTTATGATATATGTAGATAAAAGCATGTTGTTTTCGAGTAAGTAGGCATTTTGGTAAGTTTTGTTTGTTTACCAACAAACATGTAAAATAAAACAATTATTTTTACTGTGTTTTAACTACCATAGTAACCGGGCGTAATTGAAATACGAAACTTGGGTGCCAAACCTAAGTTTCGTATCTCAATGTGTTTCGGGTTTCTTTCCAACACGTTAGCTCGGCGCGCGTGACACTGTGTACGAGAAACATATTTAAATAAGTACCTATGTGTCAGGTAGAGCCTCAGACTTGTCCAGCCCACTTTTCTAGTTTTAGTCATTTATCAAACTTCTGAAGTTGCTAGTCTAAGTTGCGTGGCTTGCGGAAATATTTTTTCTGCTGTCGCAGCGTGAAAAGGGTAAAGCGTGCACATACCTACTTATATAACTATGTCTAGCTTATTTGATGAATCGTAATAAATAGTAATTTTTTGAAACATGATTGCTTTACTTTAGGGTTTGATAGTAATAGTACATTACTGCAGAGGCCGGGAAAATAGTGAATACAGGTCAAGTATAGATATAGACGGACGTGCGTAGAGGCCAGACAGGGTACGAGGCTCGCAATCCCTTTTCACGGCGAGGTATGCATAGTGCCTTTCTCAAACATGCAATGAAATAAAATAAAATCTCCGAGTTTTTTTAATGGGCACCTATGTTAGACAGCGAATTGATTCTGAAACAAACGAAGGTCACTTTGCAGGCAATTTCCGGATCTCTTGTCTCGCCGTACCCGAACCGTGATACTTCAAAGAACACAACGTCAGTATTTCATTGCATGTGTTAGGAAAAAATTGTTAAGTGAAAAAATAGTTTCAATATTATTGTCAAGATCATGATGATATTCAACAATACTCATATCTGGAGCAGCCCAACTGGGGAACCACCTCCACCTTACAGAAGACCGCAGCCAAATAACACCTCTCCTTGCTTGGTGGATATTTGGTGTTGTGTTCCCGGTGGTCGCCAGAGTTTCCGAGGATGCTCTAATTTAATAGTGAAGGACCTCCATTTGTCTGTTAGTACTAAGTTATATAAATAGTGTTGTGTGCTGTAAGACAACATTACCAAACATATTGGAGAAACATGTTTTATAATTTCAGCTACGCTTTATCCGACGAAATCAACTTATCCAGGATTTGCTATTTCCCGGCCTCTGCATTAATATACTATTATCTACCTATTGTGAGCTTGTTAATTTGTTTTTCGTGGGTGAAGGAAATTCTCAATGGATACTACGTACCGGCAATTTGACCGACTCAACTGACATTGCCACCTTGAAATTCAGTACTATTTAGCTACCGCCCGTCAGCCCCCCGACTATGTAAAGGCATGAGAGAAGTTTACCATGCGCAAACTTATGCCAGGGGTTGTCTGCTTCTAGATACTATATAACTCAATGCCTATAACGATATATGGAATATAGTCATACCCTTTTTGAGTGTAGAATATACCTTTATTCTTATTCGTTCTGCAAACTATAGAAGAAATATGATGATCCCATTTTACACGACCAATTAATTACATCACCAGAAGTACGTGTTTTTTTGGAAATAATTCAATATCAGGCTAATTATTTGTATACGACTTTTATATGTTATTTTAAAAAAACTTTTACTATAGAAGTCAATAATTTTATGGACCGGAAGTTAGGATTTTTTTTAACCCGCAAGCAAAAATGCTATCAGTATTTTTATAATGAAAACATGTTTGGGTACACAAATTTGGAGACTTACTACCTGAATCCAAAAATATATGCATCAGGAAATAACAGTATTTTAATTAAATATTTACGACCTTGAGCTAATATTGAATTTCATCTGGCATCTGGCAAAGGTTTATTCATTAACATAAATAAGTGGATTATGCGGGTATCCCAAAGAACGTATATAGACGTAGTCAATTATAAAGTAAAGAAAGTTTATACCATTTTCGCCTGATTTTTACGGAATTTATAAAGATTACTTTTCATTATTTTTTACCGTTGCGGTATTAAATTTAGGTGGATTATTAATGAATATTTAGTCAAATTACCCAACCTTTTTTATGGTGTAAAAATATGGCTGATATCGATATATTGTTGTGTTTTCATAGAGAGAAACCGTAAAGTTCTCAGGCTATAAGTACAACATAACGTGTAAGTAAAACATTCTCGAAACGCTGTTCTTACATCGCAAAACGTTGGGAGATGTAATGTAAAGCCAAGTACAGCATTAATAACATTCATTCAGTGTGTATCTATAGGAGCATCTTCCCAATTACTTTGTGTTTAGGTATTAGACCAACACGACATCATCATCACATAGCAATATTCTACTAGGCATTTTAAATAGGTTATTAGCATTTAATGCCATCACAAACAAATAAAGCGCTGAAAGCGCTTATGTTAGGTCCGTTTGGTTGTACTAGTTAATTCAAAAATTTCACTATCCTATCAACAGTACGAAATATTTAGACCGAAACCTCCTCATATCCAAATTACCAACAGTACAACATCAAAATCTGGGTAACAATATAAATTTACGTCATAAAGCAAACCTACCAAATAAATGAGACGTATCGTTATAAACTAAGACGCGACATACGGCGTAAACAAACGTAAACAAATGTCACGCGCAGCGCGGTGTTTGCGAGAGATGTAAACACAGCCCGAATTACGGCTCCAGGCTACATTATTTACGGCCAGCTTTCGTTTCCGACGCGGATACCATCGCAACGCAAACGCAACGCACAATTTTGTTTAGGAATAATGTATATATTATCTGATTGTAAAACATTAATACCACCCAGACGTGTTCATTACCCACAGAAAACTAAAATAAACCTTTCTTTTCAGGATCCGGAGAACTACGAGGATGTGAACAAACCGCATTATGTATGACATCAATCATACGGAATATGACTTCGAAATATATGAGCCGAGAAGAAATGGATTAGTCAAAAATTTCTCAATTAGAGAAAATAACACAGTGTATACGAACGAAACATCGTCGGACTACGAAAGCTGGTGTTCAGCAAGTGCGTCGAGCGGGGATTTCCTAGCATCTCCACTGTTCCAAGCTTGTGTTTACTTCATGTACTGCTCAGTGTTTGTGGTGGCCCTCGTGGGCAACGGGCTAGTGTGTTTCGTGGTGCAGACGTCCCCGCGCATGAAGACGGTGACCAACTACTTCATAGTGAACCTGGCGGTGGGCGACATTCTGATGACGCTGTTCTGCGTGCCGTTCTCGTTCGTGTCGATGCTGGTGCTGCGCTACTGGCCCTTCGGTGCCATCATGTGCAAGGTGGTCAACTACTCGCAGGCCGTGTCCGTGCTCGTCTCCGCCTACACGCTGCTCGCAATCTCCATCGACCGCTACATGGCTATAATGCGGCCGCTTCGCCCTCGCCTAGGAAAAGCGGCAGCTAAGCTCGTGGTGGCAGCCGTGTGGGGCGGGGCGCTCGCCACGGCCGCCCCGATCCCCGTGGTGTCCACGCTCCAGAGGCCGACGGAGTGGTATAAATTCTGTCAAGCGTGAGTAACCACGTATGTATGTGTTAATGAAACTGAAAGCATTAACATTTCTGATTGCAATTGTTTTATAAGATTAATATTATGTAATTTTCACAGAGATATTTGCCTCGAACAGTGGGAACGGGTCGAGCAGAGTTCGCAGTACACGTGCGCTCTGCTGGCGCTGCAGTTCGTGCTGCCGCTGGGCGCGCTCATGTGCACGTACGCGCGCATCGCGCACGCCGTGTGGGGCGGCCGCCCGCCCGGCGAGGCGCAGAGCGCGCGCGACACGCGCATGCAGCGCTCCAAGCGGAAGGTGAGCAGTGGGAACGGGTCGAGCAGAGTTCGCAGTACACGTGCGCTCTGCTAGCGCTGCAGTTCGTGCTGCCGCTGGGCGCGCTCATGTGCACGTACGCGCGCATCACGCACGCCGTGTGGGGCGGCCGCCCGCCCGGCGAGGCGCAGAGCGCGCGCGACACGCGCATGCAGCGCTCCAAGCGGAAGGTGAGCAGTGGGAACGGGTCGAGCAGAGTTCGCAGTACACGTGCGCTCTGCTGGCGCTGCAGTTCGTGCTGCCGCTGGGCGCGCTCATGTGCACGTACGCGCGCATCGCGCACGCCGTGTGGGGCAGCCGCCCGCCCGGCGAGGCGCAGAGCGCGCGCGACACGCGCATGCAGCGCTCCAAGCGGAAGGTGAGCAGTGGGAACGGGTCGAGCAGAGTTCGCAGTACACGTGCGCTCTGCTGGCGCTGCAGTTCGTGCTGCTGCTGGGCGCGCTCATGTGCACGTACGCGCGCATCGCGCACGCCGTGTGGGGCGGCCGCCCGCCCGGCGAGGCGCAGAGCGCGCGCGACACGCGCATGCAGCGCTCCAAGCGGAAGGTGAGCAGTGGGAACGGGTCGAGCAGAGTTCGCAGTACACGTGCGCTCTGCTGGCGCTGCAGTTCGTGCTGCCGCTGGGCGCGCTCATGTGCACGTACGCGCGCATCGCGCACGCCGTGTGGGGCGGCCGCCCGCCCGGCGAGGCGCAGAGCGCGCGCGACACGCGCATGCAGCGCTCCAAGCGGAAGGTGAGCAGTGGGAACGGGTCGAGCAGAGTTCGCAGTACACGTGCGCTCTCCTGGCGCTGCAGTTCATGCTGCCGCTGGGCGCGCTCATGTGCACGTACGCGCGCATCGCGCACGCCGTGTGGGGCGGCCGCCCGCCCGGCGAGGCGCAGAGCGCGCGCGACACGCGCATGCAGCGCTCCAAGCGGAAGGTGAGCGGTGGGAACGGGTCGAGCAGAGTTCGCAGTACACGTGCGCTCTCCTGGCGCTGCAGTTCGTGCTGCCGCTGGGCGCGCTCATGTGCACGTACGCGCGCATCGCGCACGCCGTGTGGGGCGGCCGCCCGCCCGGCGAGGCGCAGAGCGCGCGCGACACGCGCATGCAGCGCTCCAAGCGGAAGGTGAGCAGTGTGAGCACCACACATCACACGAGGAGTAAGCCGTACAATAATTGGGTACTTTCCTGGGTAAAACAAATATAATTATTATCTTCTTAAAATACGACATAAATTCGTTTACACTTAAAGGGTGCAAATAAAATATAAAGCTTGTAATAAATAAGAATGTGACATGCATATTTAAGTTTATAATTAGAAATAATATTATTTTATAATTGAAACCAATATTGCTTCAAATAATCTACAGGATAGGTGCTTTGAAGTTAAGTAAGTTTCGTTTAGCAAAACTAATCTGCAAGAACTGGTTTTTCAATCATGATTTTGTTCACAGATGATTAAGATGATGGTGATGGTCGTAACTGTATTTACTATATGCTGGTTGCCGCTAAACGTGTTTATTGTGAGTATCACATGTATGTACATTTCCATTCACGACCCATATTTGCCATCCTTACCCAAAAAAAAGCAAATCATTATTTTGATTTAATTTTGAAAGTAAGTCTCATTCAAATTGAAGGGCAAATGCATTGCTGCCGTGTTGTGTATTTCAACCTTAATTCAATTGCTTGTTCTCATGTTATCATGTTTTACTTACCTCCATACATATTTTAATATGTATGTATATATCATACATATTATATAGAGGTCTAGACAAAATTAATTCTAAACAAAATAAAACTCGATGATTAAAACACCTGTTTTTCTTCTTTGTGTATTATAATTATGATAACAATAAACAGATGTTGTGGACATCGCATGAGAGCGACGCGGAATGGGGCGCGTGGCCGGGCATGCCTTACGTGTGGTTCGCAAGCCACTGGCTGGCCATGAGCCACTCCTGCTACAATCCCATCATCTACTGCTACATGAACGCGCGCTACCGCCGCGGCTTCAAGCAGGTATCCACTCTGTATTACCCGCCCTGGCTGGCCAAGAGCCACTCCTGCTACAACCCCATCATCTACTGCTACATGAACGCGCGCTACCGGTGCGGGTTCAAGCAGGTATCCACTCTGTATTACTTGTCCTGGCTGGCCATGAGCCACTCCTGCTACAACCCCATCATCTACTGCTACATGAACGCGCGCTACCGCCGCGGCTTCAAGCAGGTATCTACTCTGTATTACCCGCCCTGGCTGGCCATGAGCCACTCCTGCTACAACCCCATCATCTACTGCTACATGAACGCGCGCTACCGCCGCGGCTTCAAGCAGGTATCCACTCTGTATTACCCGCTCTGGCTGGCCATGAGCCACTCCTGCTACAACCCCATCATATTTATACTGCTATAAAAATCTCTTGGTGAAATCCTGCTACAACTTATTATCTACTGCTTAATTTTATGTACCTACTCTGTATTTCTCACCTTTGTCGACCGTAAATATCAACTATATAAACTTCATTTACTCACTGGGTGCTACAGCTCCAACATAATACTTTGAGCTCTGGTTCTTATAAATTATATTTTTACAGGCGTTAGCCGGTCTACTATGTATGAAACTTGAAGTCGGTCACAGGTCCTGTCACCGGTCGAGTATGTGCGATGGCATGCCGATGTCAGGTCAGTAATGATGGTTTTTATTTTTGATTCAGAATTGTATATAGTATTTTTTAGAAGGACCTGATACCCACGGGTAATATTCCCGGAAAGTACTCTAGGTTGCTGGCCTAATTAACTGACACAATGAATAGATCTTTCTCCATGCTTGTTAAGTTTGCACTTACAATTGTGAAAAGGTTACAAGATGTAGGTAAGGTTAGCAAAACTGACTTCAAAACACGTGAAGATTCAATATAAATATCTATTTTTTAATACCGTCCAGATTTAGTTCAAAATAGATAAGGGCTCGTCCGGAAATCATGGTTGTTTCTATTTAATGTCTGGATTTATACACCCTAGGTAAAACAATTTAAAAATAAATTAGATAGACCACTGGCAACAAGTTAATTAAATTGACTAGAAAACAGTGCGAATCTAAGCCTAGAAAATGTTCCTTTAACCTTACAATGAATAGGAAACTTATACAGCTTTAAGTTATGCAATTGTCGTCATATTCATACGAGCAAGACGTAAAAATAACATCGACATTTCACTATTCAGACGCCTGGGGGGCGATATTTGACTTTCAAGCGCTCGAAAATTAAATACGAGTAAATACGATTGTAGTGTCAAAATTGTAGGGACTTACTTTCTACCGATATAATTGAATACGAGTGGTCAATACCATACGTTTTAAAATTTTCTATCGCTTTTTCAAAATAGCATTTCATTGTTTTTGCCAGTTTTCGAGTGAAAGAGTCGAACGCTCGAAACAAAAATCAGCCCCTGCTTTGAAAACATTAAAATTTGAATCACTTATAATGCCGTTTACTTATTACGTACTCATTTCTAGAATACTCGTAATTTGTATCACTTAAGTACGTCAATTAAAGCTTATTTTGAATTTTCCTCCTCTGTTGCCAATTTTTTTTGTAATTATAAAGTAAGTAGGTACTATACATATACTTTACATTCGCAACAGTCTCTACCTATCCACCAGCCTTTCTGCTACCCTACCGCACAGCGGCTTAAGTATCGACATCCTGCTTGTATTGCAGCCCAAAAGTTGAATGGTTTTGACCTCAGACAGAGTTGTAAGGACGAGTGGAGTACCCAAGCAACTGGGGCTGTCTTGCAAGCCATCGATCCCACGGCTAAGCCGGACGGCTTCAACTTGCCACGCAAACTCTGGTGCCGCTTGAACATATTGAGAACGGGTCACGGCCGCTGTTACTATTTCCGGCACAGGTGGGGCTGGCGGGACTCCGCACTCTGCGACTGTGGCGAGGAGGATCAAAACATAGATCACATTATACAGCGCTGCCCTCTGCACTCATACTCGGGGCCTCCAGAAGATCTGTATAAGTTAACACCTGATGCTCTTACTTGGCTCGGGACCCTGAATGTGGACTTATAATTTTTATTGCGTTAAACGTTTATGTGTACTCACGCCATACGATTAAATATGTCTTAGTTGACGTAACTACTTAGGTAATTGGTACAAACTTTTCTAGGAACTTTACAGAGTAATTTAGACTGGTGATATATTAAAACACAGAGGTAATGTATTAGTGCTGTCTTCTGAGTTAAATTTTACTAACGCTCTTGGTCTAAAAGTTTCAAAGGTCAGACAATGCGGCCATTAAATACTTAATTAGAAATCTTAGCTAATAACGTCTACCGAAACGTAAGACAGTAATATGAATATACGGGGGCGGAAAGGGTAATGCTTGTGTAGGTATCTAATTTTGTTAATGTTTTGGTACAAACAGGAACACCATACAAATATTAGATTGTATGTCGTTGAATCAAGGTTCATAAATTGTCAGTTAACTGTGCCGTCGTTTGCACGTGCGCGAACGGGAAAAAGAAAACGTTGCCAAATTACTACTTATTCATGGACACAAAACACATGCTTGACAATACTGTTTCTAGTAAAAATAAATCGTATCATATGAGACCAGAATAAAAATACAAGTTGGCAATGAAAAATATACGCACGTTTTTTAACCCTTGTGACATCTTGTCGTGACAACTGTGATAGTGTTAACGTTGAAATGACAGTTTACATCTAAATGCTTCATACATCATTGTCACATGAAAACGAAATTTTAAATGCCACTAAAAATCTTGCAATTCTGTAACATCTTGGTAAAAATATAATTCATATCATACGCTGTCATGCCTTTAACGTGGATATTAGACAACTTAAATGTTGTTATAGAGACACTGTTTATATTTAAGTGTTGAAGAATGAAATTTTGTTTCACATTAATAGAGTTGATTTCTGTAAAATGTACCTAAATGACCGGAAAAAAAACTCTCACAAAATACGAGTATTCGTAAAAAGGCCAAATCGTAAGCATCGAGTTCGATAAACCAATATACTCGTACTGATCTTGCCGGTAACCAGCAGCACATGAACGCTTAATGACAATTTAACGGCAACTGGGGGAAGGGAACATAATATCACGACATTTACTTTGATGTCTTAAGTACATTTTATGGATTTGACTTGAACTCTTAACGCTCCAGTGTGTTGGTAAATCATGACGGAGTAAATAAGCGAGCACGAAGATTAACTGAACGGAACGATTAGCAAGGCAAAATTTCATAGGTTTATTCCCTCTTTCATGTCTCTTTCTTTCAAAATCAGAATCACCAGACATACAGAAAAGCGATATCCTACGAATATTTCCTGCTGTTACTTATATTATTGGAATCACGGCCAAGTAGAATTTTCGAAACAGATCTCCACCAATACAAGACATTTGAGTTAATTTAAATCTGTACTGTCCCACAGCTCAGCGCACAATACTCCATATATATCCATAATTTGCGTTACATTACCCACGAGAAATATCCTTTCAACATTGTATCTGATCTGTTTTCAGCAAACCTGTGATATGATTACCATCCCTTGGCCCCTCAGGGTACAAGATCAAACTACCGTGTCATTGTCGTTGTCAGTCGACTGCGGGCATAATAAGTTGCGGACCCACTTGTTCCCCATTCAGATTAATTGGGGTGTCCTCACCGAAATTCTTGTTAATGCCTAACGTGATGTCGCGCGGTGTCGCCGGCCATTATCATTATGTGGGCTTTGGACAGCCAAATTAACACTTCACCGCATTATAGTACATTATGATACAAGTGTGCTATGTTGGTCATTACACTCGAGTCGGTTTTTAAGCCTGAGCCGAAGTCGAAGGCTTAATGGAGACGAGAAGTGTAATGACCAATGCTCACGTGTTTCATACGACGTTTTTCAACACATTTGCGAGGAAAAAAATAAAATAAAAAATGAAAATGTTAAAAGATATGTAATGAAAAGGCACTAGTGCGATAATGTAATGTAAAAGTCACGGCATGGGTAATATTCTGCATTATTTTGCTAATATTTAAAAAGATATGTAATGAAAAGGCACTAGTGCGATAATGTAATGTAAAAGGCACGGCATGGGTAATATTCTGCATTATCAGTGTAAATACGCTGCAATAAGACCTACTTTACGAGCAGGTGTGTTGAAAAATGAATTACCTCGTTCTTGGCTTTCAAATATATCACGTAGATATTTAATTTATTGTACCAACTTATTGGCGATTTAAAAGTGACGCTCTTTGTCATTAATTGAGTTTAACCACGTGAAAAAGAGTCCTGCGATATTAAATTATAAACGTATTGTTATTAATTGCCTTTTTTGAGGGATTGAGTTTCGAGTATTCTGTTAATATCAGTATAATTTCGAAATTAAAATAATTTTTCAATAATAATATATTAAATTTGTAAAGAGAGCGTCAAAGTGGGTGTTGTTTTTATATTACTTATACTTTTAAAATATTCTTCATATTAAATTGATGAAACTGGGGTGGTGGCTTCTAAAAAATAGACTTTATACCTAATACATTTTATCATTATTTAACATATTCTTCTTCTAAGTATAGCGATCTTGAACAATTGTCGAAAGCTGCTGATGAATATTAAATATTTGTAGAAAGAAGTCTTGTGTAAATTTCATATTACTTCATATATACTCGTAATAAATGTAATTTTACTATCAATCGTATTTATGAAATGTTAATTTTGATTCCTGTGCAGATCTCTGCGAAATTATACAGGATGTATTAGGTAAACAATTGTAGGTACCTATGCAGTTTTATAATGTAATGCGGAATGGATGAAAATTTTAGAAATGACTGATTTTTTTTGGTGATAGGAATAACCTTCCAGCACCAGAAAAAAGTTGCAGACTTTTCAGATGCGTCAATTCTTTTTGAAAAATATAAACAGTTTCCTCACTTACGTTTTGGGTTTAGGACGGCAAATAAGACACTTTGCTTGATCCGTCTCATATTACATAAAAATATCATAAAAATCCGTGGTAAACTGACACTGGCAATGATATTGACAGCTGCAGCAGCTATATTGGTCATTGCCAGGGTCAGATATTTAAAATATTTTTTGTAATATGAGACGGATCGGATCAAGGAAAGTGTCTCATTCGCCGTCCTAACTACAAAATGTAAGTGAGGAAACTGTTTATATTTTTCAAAAATAATTGACGCAACTGATAAGTCTGCAACTTTTTTCTGGTGCTAAGTAAGGTTATTCCTATCACCAAAAAAATAATCAGGCATTTTTTTAATTTTCATCCATTCCCCATTGTATACATACTACAAGTGTAGTGTAAAGGGGGAGAGCTCAGTCAGTGGTGATGGAATGACGAAGACAATATACTCTTAAATTCGTTTTATTCACTGCATAGAGAGAGGTACAGAGTTTTGTGGTCCTAAGGCTTTGGCCTTAGGGCCAACAAACTCTGTTCCTCGAGGCCGACGACTGCTTCGCTTCGGATTACCTTATATTTATATTATGCTTCCAGACGATACAAAATAAGAAGAATGCTATTAATATTATTATTATGAATATTATAGAGGTCGAACATGTTGTATGTACTACAGTACCTTTTATGCTATGATTTCTATATAAATTGCGATGAATACCTCATAAGGTAGGTACCATATAAAGCAAACATTAGAAACTAAGGGAAGTTTCCTCAAAGTTCAAACAATAATATTACCCAATTATCTTAATGCCGTCCGTATGATGGAATACATGTTACGATATTTATAGCTAAGTAGTTTGTAGGTTAAGTTGTTGTTTTATTGTTTGTATTTATTATTGTAATTATTGTGTAATAAACCATTGAACATTCTAATAGCATATACCAATCACAAAAATAATTATGGCGCTATATTGAAATAAAAAGAAATCATGTAATTCTACATTTATAAAGTAATGTGTGTTATTTTTTGTCAGTAAAACAACGTTATTGAAGATCCATCACTAAAACAATCTAATCTTATATAATTTATTTATTTATTTATTCAGAAAACCAACAGCGATACAAAGTATGTAACATACACAGTATGCCCAATTACAGGTTTACCTAGATAACTTGATATGTAAAGTTTCGATCAAAGAGGAAAATTTAAAAATTATTCGCCACAAGCGGGATTTGAACCCACGACCTCTGGAATCCGTCCATTGCTCTTATCCAACTGAGGTACCGTGGGTCCCGCCAGTGGCAACGAATCTTTCAATCCCTTCACTCTTCTAATTAACCTTAAGGAGGCTCGTAGCGACATCTACCGTGAAGTTGTTACAAACTTCTGATACGGCACCAACGTCCCAAGTTACATTGAGAATCGTTAGTAACAATACGCTACTCCATTTTAACATAACAATTTTTCAATTTTCCTCTTTGATCGAAACTTAGAATTTCGTTAGCGGACGTTTCTGCTTAGTATACATTTATTGATATGTAAAGTTGACAGTTGAACGGACTATGAGTTTTATTATATTGAGGTTCGTAAACTCGCTAACCGAACCGGTAATGGCATTCCAAGATGCCGGGACATGTTGCACCTCCGCTAGATAAGGCATATTTGCGTAGGAAGCGTACCCTATCTACGTCATTTACTCGCTTGATCACTAGAAACAAACCTCACCTTGGAAAACAAATTTAATTTAAAATTTCTGGACGATGGTTGAGCTCTCGGGAATGTCGAGAGTTTAAGAGACTTTTCGTCCGACGTTATACATTTTAAACTTTTAAGGCCAACGTTAGGATGGTGAACTTTTTTCCAAAATCAGAATGATGAAGTTTTGAATTGGTTATGACCAAGCCCCTAAGGTTAAAATAGGTAGCAGATACGTATACCTTTCCCCTACTTTCGTACGACGTACTAACGCGTCAGAAAGATATGTATATGCATTTGTTATTTCTTAATTTGGAAGGTTGTCACAAGTTTGTTCCTGCGCTGGGGATGTACAGTGTCGACTGTTTATATCGATAAATTAGTCAACCAAATTATAAATTTAGATTTTAATCATTCACATTCACTGTGTGAAAAAAATATGTTTATGGAGAAGGCAAAAAGAAAAGTAGAGTCTAACTAACCCGGCATTATTAAAAACTAGAAAATCCCGGAATTTTGGAATGTTTGGATTAGTGGATTGATTAGAAATGTCATAACTAATAAAAAGAGAGCAAGCGTCTAGCTAGAGAAAGAGAAGTAAAGGCCGGTGAAGGAGGTGCGGGTGGAGTGTGCCGGATTAATCGACATAGCCGGCTATTGGAGTGACGGACTGATGAGACTCTACTGTAGTAGCAAAAACCAAAGTAGCTTTTGTCAACCTGGATGCGTGGCGTCCTGCAAAACCAAGGTCATTCATATCCCTGTCACAATCTATCTTATAATATCGCACTCATTTGCAGTACGTCATGCAGGACTGCCTGGACGCTACTACTTATGGGAAATGAAAGAATAATTTTCTATTAAGACCATTTTTTATTTAGTCAAACTTAATCCGCCTTCAATAAAATAGTTATGGCTAAAACTTCTTATTTTTCTTAAGGTACACGTTTCTATTCAATTTTGTGAAAAATCTGTCTGCTTCCAGTCGCTCCCATTTAAATTTACATTTCGTACAAATAATCTGGTGACGTGTTTGAAATAAAAATGACTGCTTTTCCATGTCAGATTCTTCTTCTTACACGTGTGGTATCCATTCCTTTTAACATATTCGTCCTTTGGAAATCTAAAATCAAAAAGTTGAGTTATTATTATTATGTCGATAAGTTATTGTGCCGAGGTCGATAAAAAAAACTACATCACTATGGGAAAAACATAACCTCTTCTACTTATCCGAAAAAGTCTTATTTTCATGCACAATCTGGTTTTAATTGAACAGATAATGATATTTACATAAATTACCAATTACTATTATTAATTTTAGGTGAGCTCCTTCCATGAATAAAATCAAAATCTATAGAAACTTACCAATACAAGCAAACTGCTCCATGGTTTATTTATGTCCCTCTTGTATGGGATTTACAGCCTTCAATGGCACAATACATTTTATCACAGGAAACAATCACTTTCACACACACGCAATTATTTTCACACACAGGAGCCGCGATGTTTTGGAAGTAATATGATACGACCAAGTCAAGTTGTAAGGTAATGACACCTTCTACCAAACAATGATGACATATTGCATTTTGCTGGATTAAATTACATCCAATTACATCCATTTGACATTTGCCCGAGTTGATTTTAGTGACAACCTACGAAAATGTGAAACTGAATAGGGATTGTAGTCTCATTCCCTCTTAGGCCAACTATAGATTTACGCAAGTGAATAAGATAGCTGTTACCAAGCTCTTATTTTAACGTGGTTTCTATGCTTAAGTACAAATTCTTTGGTTATGACTGAGCCTCCGCCATCGGCTACACCGCAGGGTCTGAAATTCGGAAAAAATAGTATAATTTGAAAACAAAATATCTGTCGTCTATAATCTAAGAATATTCTGCTGCCAATGGGCATGTTTCTATCAATAGAAGATTGTTAACCAAGGGTTGAAAGTGACCCATTATACCCGAGATATTTCTGGCGCTCGAACGAAGACCGAATAACGAAGTGAGAGCGCCAATAGTTCGAGGGTGAAATGGGTAATTTCACCCGAGTTAAACACTCTACTTTTCATTTCGACTGTGAGGAAAATTAATTATTCGATTTTAGATATACCTACGTAAAATAATTGAAACTATATCCAACCTCTAACCTCTTTGCACTGGCCACTTGCCACGCCCTACTCGATTGTAATCGAGTAGGCCGCAACGCAACTAATCTAGAGGGCCATGCCGACACGTGAAAAAACAAACAAAACAAAAACAAACAACAAAAGAAAAACAAACAAAACAACAAAAGAAAAACAAAAAAAACAAAAACAAAAAAAAAACAAAAAAAAACTAAAAATCGAACAAAAAACAAAACAAACTTACAAAAAAACAAAAAACTGAAACAAACAAACAAACAAAAAAAAAAACAAAAGAAATCAAAAAAAAAAAAAAAAAGCGAACAAAAAAACAAAAACCGAAGAACTAAAATAACAAAATAAAACATAAAACAAGATAAACAAAAAAACAAAACAAAACAAAAAAACTAACAAAAAAACAAAACAAACTTACAAAAAACAAAAAAAACAAAAGAAATCAAACAAAACGAAAACAAACGAAAAAAAAAACAAAATAAAAAACAAAAAAAAAACAAAAAAATGTCAGATAAACAAGAAAAAAAACAAAAAAACAAACGAAACAACAAAACACGAACAAAAAACTTACAAAAAAACAAAAAACAAACAAAAAAAAATTTCAAAAAAAAACAAAATAAAAAAAAATAAAAAAAATGACAGAAAAACAATAAACAAAAAAAACAAACGAAACAACAAAACACGAATAAAAAACGAACAAAAAAAAACAAAAAAAAAACAAACAAAAACAAAAAAAAACTAACGAAATTAACTAGATTTTATGGTATTTTTACAATACGCAAAAATTACTTTCCACCCTAGGGGAGAAAACGCTATTTTCCACCCGGCTATATGCCCATGAAAAGTCAACTTTCAGAACAGGAGATATGAAAAGTAATAATACATTTTCAGGGAACGAACTGAACAAATTGGTCCTACAGTCAGCATCAAAAGTAGCTACGCAAACGAAGACGTCAAAAGTCTTTATCAAAAGGGAATAAGAACTTATGACGTCTTCGATTGCATAGCTACTTTTGATGCTGACTGTACACCGTAAATTTTACCAAGCAATAACGTATGCTAACAAAACATATTTTAGTCAGTGTTTTTTTTTTTATAATTAGCTGCTTTGACCTTAATGGGCTTTCAGACTTGCAATTTGAATTAATTCGACAGGATGGTACAGTTAGGTACCTCTGTAAATAATTATGTAGGTGTACGTTTCGGAGTATATACGTATACTCCAGATAGTCCAGCCAGATTATATGTATACATATATTTTCAGAGCAAACCTTTAGAAGTTATGATAAATGTACATAAACTGTTTACAATGTTCGTCTTAGGTACAAAGTTTCCAGCTGACACCCCCCCGGAACTAGTTTAGTTCTGTATAGTTGCTAACTATGACCCTAGGCGATATTTAAAGTTGTACGTTCAGTTCTCTAATAATCATAGCTTACACATATTGTCAACAAAGTACGGATAGATAAAAAAACGGCCAAGTGCGAGTCGGACTCGCCCATGAAGGGTTCCGTAAAATAAATTGCGGTTTACGATTTATGACGTATTAAAACAAAACAACTTATTAGATCTCGTTCAAACCAATTTTCGGTGGAAGTTTGTATGGTAATGTACATCATATATTTTATTTAGTTTTGTCATTCTCTTATTTTAGAAATTACAGGGGGGGGGACACATTTTACCACTTTGGAAGTGTATCTCGCGCAAACTATTCAGTTTAGAAAACAAAAATTAGAAACCTCAACATCATTTTTAAAGACCTATCCATAGACGTATGGGTTTGATGAAAAAAAATTTTTTTTGAGTTTCAGTTCTAATTATGGGTAACCCCCAAAACTTATTGTATTTTTTCTGTTTTTGTGTGAAAATCTTAATGCGGTTCACAGAATACATCTACTTACCAAGTTTCAACAGTATAGTTCTTATAGTTTCGGAAAAAAGGTGGCTGTGACATACGGACGGACAGACAGACAGACCAGACATGACGAATCTATAAGGGTTCCGTTTTTTGCCATTTGGCTACGGAACCCTAATAAAAAGTAGATAAGTTGCGGAGTTACGTGTACTTTGCAATTAAAAACTTTAGACGAGTATCTGGATGACTAATCGCTACTCTATCTACGTGTTTAATTAATGTAGGTGAAATGAAGTCAAAGCAGCATTTTCCTCCTCGTGTTAGTGTTATCGCGGTTATAAACTAAGAAGATCGGGTCTTAAGTTGGATATTACTTCAACAACAATTAAGAGCCTCTTCAATATGTGATGATGAATGACCTATGTATAACTAACAACTTAGAATAGTTGATAAACCCCCGACATTTTCATTTCAAAGTTCAATATCTCAAGAACGGCTGAACTTATTTTGATGAAACGTAACTAAGATCCATGTCAATCACGTCAGCTTTCGGATAAAAAAACCGCATTCAAATCGTTTAATTGTTTTTTTATTTATTACATTAAAAAAAAAATACATTTCGTTAAATCTCACAGTGTCGTTAAACCCTATCGGGTTTGTATCGACACAGCAATTCGTGAACAGTGATTAGATTCAATTTTAGTAATTAATTTATACAGGAAGGTAGCACTAAATATGCGTAGGTGCAATAATTCCCACCCGGGTAATAACACCGTTCCTCAATCCAATATGTAAAGGTGTGCGATTCACAACCTGTTAGGCATTACCTCTCAACTCATTCCAGTTTACCAATCCTGTATAAAATGGGAATTAACACTGAGCTAGATGTCTTTAGGTCAATTGCTTACATACCATTTAGATGCGCAGTCCAGGGTTCAGGAGTCACAGCCAGTCACAGGCACACACACGAATTCACACGCGGGCTAGGTTAGGTATGTGACATCACAGGTGGAGCGACATACGCCCTATTCTAATGCAAGCAATGGGTCATCTGTCCGTCATCGTCATTAGGTAAGCGCCGTGCGCCCGGGAGTTGGCGGGGATGGAAGATTGTTTATTGAACATACCCCCGCCCTAAACATGACCATGTTTATGAAAAAAAAAAAAAAAAAAAGGAAGGTTACTTTGAGGGGTTCTCAAAGGGTAATCTAATAATCCGATTGGTAGGTCTTGTCAGAACACCCGTAGTCGTCCTAACTTGTACTACACGCACGACGCCGTCTTTTCCGGGATGTATTGATATGATGCGACCACGTCGCCATTCCAAGGGAGGGACGTTATCCTCTCTAAGAAGAACCAAATCACCCACTGTGAGAGGCTCAGTATAGGCTGCCCATTTAGGCCTTGTTTGCAACGTCGATAAATATTGGGTTTGCCATCGTGACCAAAAGTGTTGAAGCATCTGTTGTACGAGTTGAAATCGTGTGAGTTTATTAGTTTTAATGTCCTGCAACGGGTATTCGGGAATCGCAGTTAAAGGCTCTCCAATAATGAGATGTCCTGGTGTCAGGACTTCTAGGTCGTTAGGATCCGGCGATAAAGGGCACAACGGACGAGAATTAAGGACTGCCTCAATTTTAGTGAAGACTGTCGTTAGTTCTTCATAGGTGAGGGGGGTGTCTCCGACGACACGTTTTATGTGGGTCTTGGCTGACTTTACAGCCGCCTCGAAAAGACCACCCCAGTGTGGGGTAGTAGGGGGATCGAAAATCCAAGTGATATTTCGCTTTGCCATTTCCGAGCCTAGGGTATGCTTATTTAAGTTAAGGAAATTATGGACCTCTAAAAGATGGTTATCCGCACCCACATAGTTACGTCCACAGTCCGACCGAATAAGCGAAGGGGTGCCGCGACGAGAGGCAAAACGAGTAAGGGCGGCGAGGAACGCTTCTGTTGTGAGGTCTGACACTACCTCCAGGTGGACTGCCTTGGTCGCAAGGCACACAAAGACGCAGAGGTAAGTTTTAATTAGTTTCCTGTTTCGAACGGCTTGAATTTTTGTGTAAAATGGCCCAGCAAAATCTGTACCTACTCCTTTAAATGCACGTGTAGCCGTGATTCGGTCTTTTGGGAGATCTCCCATAAAAGGTTGCCGTGCAACGGCATTCAAGCGATAGCAGGGTAGGCATTTAAACAAAACATTGTTAATTAATCTACGCACGGATAGGATCCAAAATTCACGGGATAATATGGCGTGTAAGGCACCAGGTGAAGCATGGGAGTTGACCTCATGGTAGTGGGTTATTAATAATTTCACGAAATTGCCGTTTTTCGGTAAGAGTATAGGGTGGCGGGCATCAAAGGGTAACTCGGAATATCTTATACGACCTCCTACCCGCATTAAACCAGTAGTGTCAAGGAATGGGTTTAAGTTTCGAATGGAAGAACGTACAGCTTGTCCACGTTTAAGGATACCAATCTCCTCAGAGAACGAAAGTTTCTGAACCAGTCTGATAAGGAAGTTAAGGGCGACTTTCCGTTCAGTCACAGAAAGAAAGGGAGATATCTCACGTTGATTGCGCAAACGCGCATTATTAACGAATCGTAAAATGAAGCCGGTGACGCCAATAAGTTTTTGGAAGGAACTAAAACGGTTTAAAAGGAACTCAGGACTTGGGACGCAACTTGCACTGGTGACTAAGAGGCAGCGTAGTCCAGGAAGTTGTGCAGTCTGAGATGATTTGTCGGATGGCCAACTAGATGAAGGCTGCAACAGCCACTTTGGGCACCACCAGAGCTGGTGGTTGAGAAGCGCCCGTGGGGATAAACCGCGGGAGGCACAGTCGGCAGGATTCAGATTGCCAGGAACATGTCGCCAAATAGAGATGATCTCAGCATTTTTAATTAGGGAGACCCTATTGGCTTCAAAAGTTTGAAGTTCGTGGGGTGAAGTATTGAGCCAGGCGAGAACAATTTGGCTATCCGTCCAAGTATAGATGGCGTCCAACACTATTGACTTCTGCAGACAGGAGGCAACGTGTTGGACTAATTTTGAAAGGAGCGCAGCTCCCTGTAATTCCAACTTTGGAATTGACAAACGGGTCCGAATTGGGGCAACCTTAGTTTTGGACATTAACAAATGGACGGAGCAATTATTCAACTGATCTACAGCTCGGAGATAGATTACTGCAGCGAATCCAGCTTCTGAGGCGTCACTAAAACCATGTAAAGTATAAGACTGGGGTGTGGGGGGAAAAATACGTCTGGGTATATGAATCTTATGAATAGAGCCTGCCAGTTCACTGGTAAAGGTCAACCACTCGGCAGCTAGTTCTGGGGTAAGTGGTTCATCCCACTGAAGGCCCGAAAGCCACAGGCGCTGTATAAAAACCTTAGCCTGGAATACAAGAGGTGAGATCCAACCACTGGGGTCAAAAGTACGGGCTATCACGGACAGAACTTTTCGTTTGGTTGGGGACTTGTCAGAGTCTACACAGGTCGTATAGGTAAAGGTATCCGTCACAGGATTAAACTGAACTCCGAGGACCGCTACTGTTTGGAGGTTTTCGTTGTCTTGTATGGTGTGAAGGGGTTGAAGGTGGTTAGGAGGAAGATCTTCTAATAGCGCTGGCTCATTCGAGATCCACTTTCGTAATTCGTAGCCACCTGCTCGCATTAGGGATTCTAGGTCTGATTTAAGAAGGCGTGCTTCTTCGAGGCTGGAAGCACCGGTCAGGCAATCGTCGACATATACATCGGACTCAATGACTGCTGCCGCCTTAGGGTATCTAGAGCGTTCCTGTTGAGCTAATTCAAGGAGCACGCGGATTGCAATATATGGGCTAGACCGTAGACCGTAAGTATTCGTATTAAGCTCATACGTAATGAGGGGTTCTGAAGGAGACTCGCGCCACAAAATCAACTGATACCGCCTGTCCTCGGGATGTACCCACGACATCCGGAACATCATACGGATGTCAGCTACAAACACAATTGCATGTCTACGAAAGTTGAGAAGGATGTGCGTGATGTCACGCTGGAGCTTAGGGCCCGTGTGTAGACACTGATTAAGGGATATTCCGTTCGAGGTAGTACTACTACCGTCAAAAACGACACGAATCTTTTCATTATCACCGGTTTTAAAAACGCAGTGGTGGGGGATAAAATAATGTTCCATGGAATGTAAGTCCAAAGAAGACACCGACATGTGATTTAAGTTGTAGTATTCACGCATAAACTCGATATATTGCGATTTTAATCGGGGATACCTTTGTAGTCGCCGTTCTAAGTTAATGAATCTCTTTTCCGCTATAGATCGGGACTCACCTAGGGAGGGACGATCACATAAAAAGGGTAATTTTGTCACAAAAGTACCATCAAGGTTTCTCCTAATAGACGATTTAAAGAATGTCTCACACTCAACATCTAACGGGTTTGTTTGGGGTGTCTCTGGAAATTCTTCTATTTTCCAAAATCGCTCTACTATTTGGGATAAGGAAATACCAGTCATAGGGAGCTCGGGACTGGGCAGGTCCTTGACTGGCCCGGACAAGACATAGCCAAAGACGGTTGATATAGCAGTCAATCCGCAGGGTTTTAGATTAATTAAATCTGGGCGTAGGAGTGAGCCTAGGACGTCGGCTCCCAAAAGCACTTGAACCAAATCAGGTTTGTAAAACAAGGCGTCAGCCAGAGGTAAGGATTCCGCAATAGATCGAACAGACATGGGTAATTCTACGTCGGGATGAACACCGGCGATGTTATCCACTACTACAGCTGAGGTTGTAATAACCGGGTAAGGACAATGCACAGGCTTGAATGTAAGAGGGATACAACCGCGAGCTGGCAGGGTAGGAATGTTTCCAATGCCTCGAAGTAACATTGGGGACAAAGGGGGTGACAAAGGCATATTTAATTTTGTTACCGCAAGATCACAAGTAACTAGGCAACCTTGAGCACCAGTATCACACAAGGCCCGAGCTTCAACATAATATCCGCTAGATGTTTTCACCTGAATCACGGCGGTGGGGAGTAAAACCAAGTCCGAATTTATAACGGTTGAAGCACGGGTAGGGTCAGAAAGAGGGGAGCAGTCTAGTTATTGTGAGCTCTCATGATGAGAGCAATGCGAGGAATACGGTGACACGTCACGTTTATCTCTTGTGGTGGTGGGAGTAGGGGGGCGGTCGTGGCGCTCACTGCGCCGAGGAGGTGGGGAAGTGTACCGATTGGGTGAGCGATTCGAGGCACGGTGCCATGTCCGAGATGAAGACGGCGGGGGGGATCCTCGTGGCGAGGCTGGCGGACTCGATCGAGGTGAGGACCGGTTCACGTTATAATAGCGGGAGCGGAAACCCCCGCCCGTGCGAGCATGCGGGGAGGCCGGCCGCGCTGGTTCCGGAGAGTTTCGGAAAGACACTGATCGAGTCTCTGGTTTAACACGGGAGGGGTAAACCGGGTTCCGCGGGTCATTGAAACAAAGGAGGGTATGATGCGTCGGGCGCCTACAGGTTCCACAGCGATAATCGCGCATGCACGATGAAATGGTGTGTTTATCTAAACATCTATAACACAGGCCATTCATTTTCACAAAGATTGAACGATCGCGCGGGGTCATATCTAGGAAATCTTTGCACTCGCGTAGATAATGGGACCGGCTAGAACACATAGAACATTTTTGTTCGCGCATGTCAGTCTCGGCAACTAAGAAATTACGTGTGGGTCTCATTACTGGTGGGGGTTTTGAATGAGAAGACGGTGCGTCTACTAAAGAGGTATTTCCAACATTGTCGTGGTGACGACATTCCTCTTCCAGGAAATCAATCAGCTTATCAAACGTAGGGAGGTCCCTAAGGCCATCGCCGTAACGACGCTCAAATCGCGATCGTAAATCCGTGGGAAGTTTCGCGAAACAAATGTGTACAAGGATATATGACCAATGTTTGACCGGTAATTCAAGTCGTTCTAAACAACGATATGCAGTAAGGAGGGGGTTAAGGAAAGAAACTCGTAGACCAGTCAACCGGGAACTGATATCAGGCAGGGACATAATCTGTGCGATGTAGGTATCGGCAAGTACTCGCGTATTATGGTATCTCCGTTTGAGAAGGTCACGGGCTACACTATAATTGCCGGCTTCAACTTTTAAATGTTGTACTAAACGTTTCGGTTCATCAGACAACGCACTCATTAAATAGTGCATTTTATGGGTGGAAAGCAAGTCACTTCGGGCATCGACAACACTGTCAAATTGGTCTATAAAACTAATCCAAGCGTCCGGACGTCCGTTAAAGCGCAGTATCGGAAGATCTGGCAACCGTTGGGAACGAGGGAGGTCAAGGTCACCCACAGCTGTAGCTCGGTCGGGTACTGAACGCATTGGGGTACTGGCAGAGATAGGTGCTATCTCATTACGCCTAACTTTAATATCTAAGATCTGATCGCGGACCGACTTAATAATGTCTTGTACATAGGTATATTCCTCCACATCTATAGCCCGATCCAAGCCACCCAATAGCAGGGCACTAGCGTCACGAAATTCCTTATACTGCTCCTCGACTTCACTAAATAAAACTATCAGTCGGGCACGGTCGGTCGAGTTAAGCCGTTGATAGGCGTTAGAAATCCAATCACTGGTCAGTCTAAAAGTACCGATTGATTTTCTATACTCCACCGTTTCCGTAAATAAGGTTGCCCGCATAGTATCATTATCTCCGTGGTCACTCATTTCAACTCGTATAGGCAACAGTTAGCAACAAGAAAAATGCACATATAAAAGTTATACACTTAATTTGAATCTTATATACTTACAAACAAGGCCCAATTTGGAAGCGCGTTCCTTAAGTACACCACGAGGTGCAAAGGTATGCAGCACTGTGCAAAAGGGTTTAGGAAACACGATTACAACGAATAAATCCCTTTCGAGAACTATTAATTAACTACAAAATAATGATTATGTGATATTTAATACTTAATGCATTATTCGGCCCTTCAAGCAAATTTAGACCGTCGACGTATAAAGATAAAGCACAAATTACGATAAAACGGCTCGGGTGTCTGTGAACGGGTAAACAACTTTAATTTTTAATGGTTAAAACTTTAGGTAAGAAAGCTATGGGGGTTCAAACTACGGCGCAAATACAATTGGGGGATGCTTGAGTCTTGTTTACAAGAAGGAAGATATTAATTTCACCAGAGGCTATGAAACCACGCTCTGCTACCAATGTATAAAATGGGAATTAACACTGAGCTAGATGTCTTTAGGTCAATTGCTTACATACCATTTAGATGCGCAGTCCAGGGTTCAGGAGTCACAGCCAGTCACAGGCACACACACGAATTCACACGCGGGCTAGGTTAGGTATGTGACATCACAGGTGGAGCGACATACGCCCTATTCTAATGCAAGCAATGGGTCATCTGTCCGTCATCGTCATTAGGTAAGCGCCGTGCGCCCGGGAGTTGGCGGGGATGGAAGATTGTTTATTGAACAAATCCAGTGTTTAGGCGGTACGATGCCGCAGGCAGACAGACATATACGTCAAACTTATAACACCCCTCTTTTTGCGTCGGGGGTTAAAAAGTATTGTAGTAAATCAAAGTTAAATTTCAATCTTCGTTCATTCTATGTGTTCTAGCGGCTTCACCCTCGTGGAACTCAAATTATCGCACTCCCATGAAATAAGCGACTATATTTTTTTTCTCGGTCAACTTTTACTTATTGAGACCAATCTAACAAGGCCGAACATGAAAGATTTAGTATAGGTAGGTACGTGATTGTGCATTCCTTTTGCCGCCTTTCCTCTCCATTAACCGATTGCATTATTACCAAACTTATATAACTACTTATAAAACAGCAGTTTCAGCGCGTGAAAATGTTCGATGGGCAACCCGGAACAAAAAAAGTTGTGAGAGTTTAGAGTGTTATAATTCTAGGCCTAACCTAAGAAGAAATTTTAGAAAGGCTTGTATGGGCGCTCCGCCACTGAACTACACCAAATGTCAGCTCGTCGGATTGGCAATAAAATAATGATTCACAATTTTTTAATGGACTACTTATTACCTACTTACACCACCTGCATGTAAAGTTTGGTACTTAGATACGAACTTTGCAAGTTGTCATAAAGCTTGTGAACTTAGACTGCAAACCTATTGCGCGAAATCCCGCCACTACCCCAACAACTTTCAAGACTTTGCATTGTTAACGTGAATGCAGAAACGAAAGTTTCAAATAATTTTCTTCTATGCTATTCAAGATTATTCAAGTTTCTCAAAGCTTTGGACTGATCATAGATGTTAATAAGATGTACCTAGAAGTGGCGGCGCGTGAGAATTTTCACTGGACAACCCGGAGTAAAACAAAGGGCGGTTTTTTGATGATTTACTAGTTTGGTAATATAAAACAAGAATTTTTTTACAATTGTAGGAGTAAAACTAAACTTTAAATCCTTTATTGCGTTTTGAACGGATTTGGAAATGAAGTTTACTTACATTATAACTTTGTGCAAGCGCTATCTGTTTCCGCACCCCTTAAGGCGACGTGAGCTCCAAAAACTGATTTTTAAAAAATCGTAGCTCTTGTTTGGATTATAATACGGCTGCCCTAAATTTAATTCCCAATCTTGAGGCTTTTCTCGAGGGAAATCAGCTATTCGAATCCTAAGATTTTGACTTTCGCTCGATAGAAAAAAAATCACGAACATAGGTCTAAAATACACTTAAAAAAATCATAACAAATTATGAACAACAGCTAAACATATTAAAATTGGTTCTAAAAATCGGCAATGTCATGTTTGAGGGAAATCAGCTATTACTTTTTTATTTATTAAAACGCACAAAAAATAAAAATTAAAAAACATGATTTCCGCGCTTCCAAACACACACTTCCATCTCGCTCACGCTTATGCTTAGTGAGAGGGAGAGAAGACCACGAACCTACGTCCCCTTAAATTTTTTGATGAAATAAAATAATTTATTTCTGCATTTACACGAGTAGTTGTACAATTTAATGACAACACGATTTAAAACTGTAAATTCTCTACAATCATCAAAAATAACGGGCTCTCATCTCAACCATAATACATGAAAAACGAAACAATTATATATTCTATAAGATCATTACGATCTATAAATATGCATGGATCTGAACTTTAGGCATTATAGATTTTAACATTCAGGCGTCGGATATTGTTAGAACAATATCTCTAGAGAGACCTCTTGTTATTTTATCTCGACAACGCTTATTCATATTCTCACATCACAAGGTTCGAGATGCATGTTACAGAAATGAGAGTATTAAGATGGATATTGAATGTGTGGCGTGACGCGAATAATAGATCAAACATGGAATGAGTGAGTATAAGCATAGTATAACGAGAGCAAAGTATGTTAACATACTTTGCCCTCTTTATACTATGGTATAAGTGTAAAAAGAAGTCCGGAATCAGCACTTGACTGGAATAGAGAATTGCATCTTCAACGTGTGATCGGTTTGATGGAAGTCAGCTGACACTAAACAGTTTGATATACAGAGTGTGTCCGGTGGAAGATTTAAGGTTTTAAACATATGTAAATATCTATTATTAGGAAAATGCGAGAACCATGGGTGTTTTGTTATTTGTACATTACGGATTTTTTTTCCTGTATGAAACGTAAGTTATAGACTGAGAGCTGAGGGACCAAAACTGCAACAGCTTTATAAAGGCTGATATTTTAATATTAGGTCCTAAATAGCTCGAATATCAATAGCCTGCCGTCAGTCAGCCAGTTTTTGGGACAACTGGCGTGGGGGTGGTTCCGAACTTGTTAAAAAAACACCTACGTCGCAACTGTTTAATAAAATCTGAAAATTTGTCTGTGGATAGTAAGACAACTAACAAACTATGCGGACATAGTCAGTCTGCAGCATATTGGAACAGTACGCGTCAGCAGCCCGCTAAACCCGTCAAAAAATTTGGTTGCAAAAAAAGTGTTTTATAAAATCTAAAAAAAATCGTGCAAGTAGTTCATAGTACCTAAAATCAGACTAACATAGTCGGCCCAAAGTTTTATGGAACATACGCCGTCAGCAGTCAATAGAACGGCGGTGCGGATAATGATTAAAGTGACCTATTGAAATTAGGTAAATGGAATCTAACTCAATGAAAAAATTCAGCCCTTTATTGTTTCTACGGTTTTACAAATAAGCGTGAGTCGTTACTGAGATCTTGACAATTCGCATGAGATCCTATCGCGGAATTAATTAACCCAATTTTTTTCTTCAAGTGCAGCGGGCTCTTTATGAAATAATATGCTTAATGAGCGAACCATTTTTAGACAACATGTTGAAGGTGACGATTTCTTTAATCGAAACACATGCTTTCAATAAGATGTTGCCACTTACAACACAGTGGATCCATCATTGATTGCAGTCAGGGCATTTCTGAAAAATCCCAAACTCTCATCTCGTCCCCTGGCCATTATGAAATGTCGTAATCTCAATGAGTATGGCGTTTTTTATCGAGCTCTTTCAAATATTGCGTCTAAAAAATTAAATGTGAATACTGTAGAGTTAAAAGAAGACATCCGATATCAAGTAAACGGGATTTTCAGCTCGGCACTTTACAAAAAACTTAGGTGAGGTTTCAGGCGTGCGTACAAAAATGTGTTAAATATTTAGAAATTGTGATTATTATAAACTAAATCCGCATTTGTATGCGTTTAATCAAAAAATAGAAACAATAGTTTTTTTTTTATTTATTATCAAAATATGAAATCTGCCACCAGACATCCTGTATATAGTATTTAAAAGGATGGAAAAAACGACGTCAACAAAAAAAAACCGGCCAAGTGCGAGTCGGACTCGCGCACGAAGGGTTCCGTACCATTATCAATAAAAATATTTATTTTATTCCGTTTTTAGTATTTGTTGTTATAGCGGCAACAGAAATACATCATCTGTGAAAATTTCAACTGGAACTATAACGGTATTAGTGAGATATAGCCTGGTGACAGACAGACGGACGGACGGACGGACGGACGGACGGACAGCGGAGTCTTAGTAATAGGGTCCCGTTTTACTCTTTGAGTACGGAACCCTAAAAAGCGGATGGACAATCGGACATAGCGAAAAAACTAAAGAAACCTAAACATGATGAGAGCGAGCCAATGGTGATGATGAAGATGCTGATTTACGTGATAGGTTTTAACTTCAAAATGGTTATTATTGTCTTCGGTCTACGTGATCATTAATCATTAAATAAAATAATTTAAACGGAGTTTATCATGTATGTCTTTATTCAACTACCTACTACATTTTTGATATCGGTACCATAAGCGACGACCGACAGCCTACTATTTGTACAACACCTTCCTATTTTTAACAAGCTAAGTTTAAATTTCTTTACACATAGTCGTAACGTACAGTTGACGTCCAAAACATGTGGAAATTTTTCAACTTATTTCAAAGGAATAAGGTGCAATAAAGTGTTATAGTAGTTTATGTGACTGTACATAATGAAGGGCATTAAACACGAGTGTGGGTTTATGAAACGAGCCGCAAGCGAGTAATAACATCACATTAATTATGTAAAGTTACATACACTACTTTATCTATCCACATATCATAAGCCTCCATGATGCATTCAGGAGCCGCATATTATGACCGGCATCGCGGCGTTGTTTTCTGGCAGCTGAGCTGTCATAGTATTTTTTTTAATTCAGAGACAAACTTAGAGTCGGCACCAACTGGCATATCGTTCGTTCGTCATCTCGACTGATATTAGAATAGAGGCCAAATGAAATTGCTTTGTTTTTCAGAGGTGTTCGAAATTTGAATGTAATAATATCATCGAAATCGATGTTATTATTTAGCAATAATAACATTTTCACAGATAAGAAATTTGTTCTAACAAAACAGTCTGTTTTTAAGGTCATAATGTGCGGTTCTTGAACGCATCATGGAGGGTTAGATAAACATATATTTTACGTCGATTTACCATATATTTCTCGCGTAATATTACAACGTCATGCCGATACAATCATTGGAACAACCGATATTGTGAGTAAATCGTTCGTGGATAAACATTTTCGCATTTGATGTGACTAAATTGGGCCGCCATACAGGATATAAATGATGAGTAGGTACAATACCGTCCATTGTGGCAAGTTTAAGGGGGAACGATAGGACAATTTATTTCTAAGTATTTGCGGCTATATAGTTATACCTATAATATATGTGTATTCATACTAAACAATTCCATTACAGTAAAATAATTTTAACGAGTCAATCACTATAACAATAGTACATTACCTACTTACCAAGGGCGGTAAAACAAAGAATCGTCTCAGATCGCAGGAATTTGCGTTAAATAGGCTATCTGCGGCTTTTTTTATTACCACCCGTGGCGAATACAAAATCTTACTTATAAGTTACTTAAAGATAAATCTCCCTGGTTAGGAAGTGGGATTTATGGCCAGGTATGACGTAAAAATATTAACTAGTCTCTCCGGCAGTTTAAATGAATACCGGGTATCTATACATACATATAATAAAGCTGAAGAAGGTCGAAAGTCTGTACATGGAATGGATTCGAAAAAAAAATGGCTAGGGTTACTTAGAATCGACAACAGAACACGTTCCAATAGTTTTTAGAATTGTTGTCTGTTTGTCTGTTTATGTGACCGCGCATCACGTGAAAACGGCTGAAACGATTTAGATGAAATTTGGTATAGAGATAGTTTGAGTCCTAGGAAAGGACATAGGATAGTTTTTATCCCAGAAATCATCCTGTTAGGGAATGAAATTTGGGGTGGAAATTTGTACGGATCTACTTGAACCGCTGCAGCAATTTGGATGAAATTTGGTACATAAATAGTTTGAGTCCCGAGAAAGGACATAGGATAGTTTTAATTCTGAAAATCACCCCCTACGGGGGTGAAATGGGGGTTGAAAATTTAGATGGGACCCGTTTAGATGACATTTGGTATAGAGATAGTTTGAGTCCCGGGGAATACAAAGGATAGTTTAAATCTCGAAAATCATTCCCTAAAGGGATGAAATAGGGGGTGAAAATTTGGACAATACCAATGTAGATGAAATTTGGTATAGATATAAAGGAGTCCCAGGGAGGGACAATGCTTAGTTTTATCCCGAAAATCATCTCCTGAGGGGGTGAAATTAGGGGTGAAAATTTGGATGTAACCCATTTAGATGAAATTTGGTCAAGAGATAGTTTGAGTCCTGGGAAAGGACATAGGATAGTTTTTATTCCGGAAATCATCTCCTGAGGTGGTGAAATGAGGGGTGGAAATTTGGATGGAACTCATTTACATTAAAATTGGTAAAGAGATAGTTTGAGCCGCGGGGAATGACAGCGGATGGCTTTTATCCCTAAAATAATCCACTAAGGGGATGAAATAGGGGGTGAAAATTTGGATGGAACACATTTAGATGAAATTTGGTATAGAGATAGTTTGAGCTGCGGAGAAGGACAACGGATAGCTTTTATTCCGAAAATAATCCCCTATTTCATCGTGGGTGAAAATTTGGATGGACCATATTTAGTTGAAATTTAGTATAGAGATAGTTGGAGTCCCGGGGAAGGACAACGCATAGTTTTTATTCCGAATATCATCTCCTGAGAGGATGAAATAAGGGGTAAAGATTTGAATGGAACCGATTTAAATTGAAATCTGGTACAGAGATAGTTTGAGTACCGGGGAAGGACATAGAATAGTTTGAATCCCAGAAATCAGCCTTTAAGGGGGGAAAATTGAGGGTGAACAGAACATTTGTATGGAGCTACTAGAACGGCTGCACCGATTTAGATTAAATTTGGTGTATAGACAGTTTGATTCCCGAGGATAGGTCCCAGGAAAGGACATCATCACCTAGGGGTGAAATAGGGAATGAGAATTTGGATGGATGGAACCCATTAAGATGAAATTTGATATAGAAATAGATTTTGTCCCGAAAATCATCCCCCAAGGGGGTGAAATGAGGGATGAATATTTGGATGAAACCCATTTAGATAAAATTTGGTTTAGAGATAGTTTGAGTTCCGGGAAAGGACATGGGATAGTTTTTATCCCGGAAAGCATCTCTTAAGGAGGTGAAATGTGACATTTGTATGGAGCTACTATACAACCGCTGCACCTATTTAGATAAATTTGTCTCGGGGAAGCACATAGGATAGTTTTCATCCCGGAAGTCAATCCCTAAAGGGGGAACTGGAGGGTGAACGTTTGTATCGAGCTACGATATAAACGAGTTCTACGAGGACGAAGTCGCGGGCAGAAGCTAGTAAATAAATAAATAAACGTGTAGCTTTAGCTCAGCTTAAATCTAAGACTGTATTCGACTTAAAGCGTTGAATTGAGATTGGTTTTATCACCGGCGAATTTTAACGCGTTGTGCTTTTGTAATAGCCCTGATAGGTATAAATTGTGTACTTACTTAAGTATACATTGTGTTTATATTGTCCCCAGAAATGATCGGCATGAACGGCATAACGCGGCGCGGCACGATGACGAGCTGCGTCAGCCGGCTGCAACGCGCGCCCACGTGCTCGTCGTGCACGTCCACGCGCCGCGCGACATCCGCGCGCGCCGCGCCGCCGCCTGTGCGCGCGCTCTCCGTGCGAACCCACTTCAACTAGACACAGGAAGCAACCACGGTTTTCAAGTTACATTCCCACAGTAAAATTGGGGTATCAGATTTACAACATGTAAGATATCAGAAATATTAACATGTTATCTTGATTTTGGCACTTCTCAGAGCGATTCACGCGACTTTATGATTTTGGACAGCTAGATGTCAAGCATATGAAGTGTCAAATATATGAAAACAGGTCTTTGCACATCTTTCATGGAACCTTGTAGCGTTTCTACAGCGCGCGTGTAAAGTCGCCGAACGAACCTGTAGGTATAGAAAAAAGGCCAAAAGAATATAACATCCCGGAATAGCCTCGCAAAGGGACATCACATCGTCATGTGGTCACCAAAGACTCAGAAGAGTCACATGTGGACACTTTGAGTAGTGCCCATAATAATAAAGTACGTAACTCGAAACATGTCCATGGACATACTGTACCACGCCATTCGGACAAACAGACGCAGTGTATCACGTTGCGCAACATAAAGGCTGACTGGGATGACATTGAGCCGTGCCCGGACAGACGCTGTGACAAATGACCCAATTAAGTATGAAGTAACAGTCTCGTGTTCCTCCACTTAATTATTGACATTCGGTTTCCTACAAGAATTCGACGGATGTTAGGCTAGGTGCGCACTATGGATTTCTGCTGTGCGTTTTTATTCCTTAAAATCTGTGAAGTATGGAACCTCCTTGAAGTGCGCGCACTGCAGGAAATATTGTAGCTATAATTTTTCGATTTTAAAAACGCACCGCAACTCGCCGCACCGCAGTGCGCGCGTAGCCTTAGGCCGAAACGCACAGACAGCGGTGGCGGCACGGTGGGGTGCGGCGCGGAGGCGGTACCGGTTGTAATGTTCGAGCGCTCATAGAGCGGCGCGGTGCGGCGCGGCGCGGCGCGGTATTCTGTGTGGACCCTTTCATATTAGCTCGAACATTACAACCGGTACCGCCTCCGCGCCGCACCGCACCGCGCCGCTACCGCTGTCTTTGCGTTTCCAGCTTTACCGTTTGCCGGCCAACGCTACGACGCGGTACGGATGATACGGACGAATGTATGAAAATCTCGGTCGTCAGTGCACTCATGTCGGACGCAATACAGTGTAATGGCAGTCGTCCTTAAATGCGTACCGTTTGGAATCAGCGTAAATCATTGCCAATTTCAAATTCACGCTGACACTGTTGATTCAGGATATTGCGATCTAAGTTATTATGAAATTGCCGTAGTTAAAAGTGAAAATATCGACATTCAACTATTTATATGTTTATATTTAGTGTAATTATTTTAATTTTTCGGATGTTTGTCGGTTTGTTGTCACGGGACAAACATCTGGATCCGTGTGTTGCGACACATCCGAAATGTTAGGAGACCTCAGAGAGGTAAATACATAAGTTAATTAACTAAACGCGATTTAGTCCCGTTTAGTAAACATAATGTGTGATAATCGTGAAAGTTTACAAAGTAATAATTATTAAAATTAACGGCTCTTTCAGCTGTAGAACTCGCAAGGCTCTCTTTTTTTATAGTGAAAAATATACCTACTAAAAAAATAAACTTTTGTATAATTAACGAACCTTCTCACAAAATTTCACGAGAATCGGTTGAGAAATGCGACCTGTAGAGGAGAACAGCGGGACAGACGCCGGCCGGACAAACAAACAATTTTCGGCTTAAACTGAAGCATAGAACTTCGTTCGCTTCGCTCGCTCTTTGGATTATTTGAAAGTTTGGATGTTTAGTTATTCAATCACTTAAACATGGGCTGTGGGATTTGGATGAAATTTGGTACACAGATACTTCGTAACCTGCTGGTCGATTGCGTTGCATTTTGTACCCACATTAGGTTAGGGAGAATCTTCTTAAATGTATTTTTTTGTATGGGAAAATGACAGTTGAGTTTTCCTAACGCTTGTTCGAATAGTTACGCAAGTACCCTTCTGGATTAAAACATAGGCTACTTTTTATCCCGGTACGTAAAAGGATTTTACTAGGGGTGTACCTAATTTGGTATGAATATTCACGAACGAAGACGCGCGCTAAAGCTAGTATATACCTACGAAAACAATGCAATATTAAACACTACGCGTAGCGTGGTAGCTGAACTAATTCGTTAATTTTACACAATCGTCATTTTACAAAATTACGGTACTCTCTAGTTCTCATACGAGAAGCCAAGAATGTTGTTTTGAAACATGATTACTTATGTTAAAAGGGGAAAGCCCATTACTGCGTTCGCCATTATCTATATTTCCTTTAGTAACATTTGAAAGTATAACATAACCCCCTTATTCATACAACTTAAAATGCCTCTGATAAATAAAATGTGTTTGTTGAACCTTTATATTTAAATTTTAAAGTTTTATAACGTATAATCTGATCCCTTGTTCATATAACCTCTCCGTATAAATCTGAGAACTTTCCTCGCTCTCATCTTGCAAGCAAGTGTTGTTGTTGTTAGTATTTAAATTCATACGGGCCCCATCAATTGTATCGCTTGATTCCTTGATATTTTTGCTTAATTGCTTCGTATAATACCTTTTTCTCGCGGGATAAAAATAATACTTCTTTCAATATCAAAGCTTACTTTAACACCTTCCCTGTACTTTCTTGTAATCGATATTATGAAAGCTGTACCCTATACTCACCTATTATTGAAAGGTTTCACCCGGCGTCCCTCCGTCGTTCAAAGACCGATTTTAAATATTCTTTCAGGTTACAATTTGAACCCCCGCGGAACAATCCTATTGGTATCAGAACTACGATGATGGAATCCAGCTGGAATCGACGGGACCTCAAACTATAACATAACTCGAGTGTTACAACACCAATCGATCGA
This sequence comes from Epinotia brunnichana, assembly GCA_963854355.1. NCBI lineage: Eukaryota > Metazoa > Arthropoda > Insecta > Lepidoptera > Tortricidae > Epinotia > Epinotia brunnichana. The sequence continues at coordinate 21,731,824 of OY977945.1, read as the reverse complement.
TGGTAGTCGACGTCCATCGACAGGTTCTTCTATCAGCCAAACCTAACCACACCAATTGATCGATTGGTTTGGTAAAACCCTTATAAACCCAAGTACTCGTATTAAAAGCAATTCACTAAACGGATTGATGTAAATTAAAGTAAAATTAAAGCACATTTTAATTAATAATAAATAAATAAATAAATATTACGGGACAATCTTACACAACTCAACCTAGGCGATGATATATATAATAGATACATACATATAGATACTTAGGTATATACATATATGACATCCATAACTCAGGAACAAATATTCGTTATTCTAATAACAACGTTAACCCGCGTTTGTATTATCACATCATTGTATTATAATTTGTTATTATGTTCATAATATTATAGTTATTTATTCATTTACTTATAGGTACCTATTTGTAAGTGTACATTGTATTCATGTTATATTTATTTATTATTGAATAACTCAGCTATGTCATACAATTTAGATTCTTAAAGTCTATTTATGAAAATTTGTGAGGAAAAAGATGGCAGTTGTTTGCCAATTTAAAACATTGTTATTCGGTCACTTTACCTTATTGACATTTTTAAACAATCGCTGATTCGTATACTGTCATTTTTATGAACTAACAAACACCTATTATGTTATACCAAATGTTAGTTTAGTTCAGTTATAATGGAAACCGTCCAAATCCCAAAGCGGTTTCCGGTAAAATGTCAGCAGGGCAAACACACACAAATAGCAGTATCTTAGTAATAACTAGACGCCACTAATGTCGTTTTGTGTTTGGACAACAACGTGCTCACGTCACGCCTTATGGCATTCGACACCGTAACAGCTGTCTCGTTTCCTTCGCTACAGCCGAAATATGGCTTTTAATAAAACTGTGCAGGTTGCAATAAAAATAGTAATGGTCATTCTACAAAACCCAAGATGTTGTAACGTTGGAAAAACTGCCTTGTAGTAAATATTTAAGAGTTCGTTTTTCAACGAATGCCAACAGCCAACACTATGTCAAAGCGAGAAAGCGTAGACGTGTTACTCGTACGCTCATCTCCACTTATAATAAATCTCTAAATTAAAAAAAGAATCAGCCAGTTGAAACTAAGCTTTCTGTGGTACGAATGTTCTCAGCATCCCATGGACGGAAAAATATGAAACATTTTATATAGGTACATTATTATTCCAGCTGCAACTTAGGATAGTTTTTATCCGACTGCGACAATTAATTTATTTTCCGTAATATACGACTTCATTTAATTCTTCATTTATTATTCTTAAAGTATATCGCCGCCACATCTGTCAGCTAAAAGAAACGTCAAAATCACAGACTAATAAGAAATACTACGGACAAAATGGCGGAATTTCTTTGCCTTTCTTTCGCCTATTAATAATTTCAATCCCGTCTACGACATTGACGAGACACATAGGTACCAAAAGCAAATATAAAATTAATCGATTTTGATATGCGAACTTATATGCGCAAATGTCGAATTAAGGCGTAATTTGTACAAATGTAACAACAAATTCGAACAATATAAACTTGGTTTTTTTGAATGGCACGCGCACGCGCTCTTTGCGTATTCAGCCAAACCACGAAAACTGAAACTCGAAGTTCGTATATCTGCATTCCTGTCATTTGTTAGTGCGATAGAGATAGAGATACGCGAATATTTTCGAATTCCGAAGTTCGTGGTTTAAAAGAAAATACGGATGTCGGATGGATCTAAATTAATATTTTATGTGTGAATATGGTTAAAATTATTTGGAAATACTATTGTTGTTATTGTTTTAGTATATTTGAATAGCTTTAAGTTTAATATTGTACGTCCGAAATGGGCAAACTGTTGGACTTTATTTTACCCAAAACAACTAAAATGTACACAGTTCTGATAATAAAGAAATCATATTTTATCTTATCTTATCGAAAATAGGGATGTAGACACTAAACAAAATAATCATAATGTTGTATTATCTCGAAAAAAACAACGCAAGAGGCTATACTCGTATAGGTAATCACTAAGTTATAAGTGTATAAAGTTTGAAGAGGGGGTTTGTTGCGTCTCTTTTCCGCAAAACGCACCTTTATAATGAAACGATTGTTTTTTACTATGACGCTCGAGGATCGTGACGTCACGGTCCCTGATCGTTTTCTCACTCTAACAAGCGACATTAAAACGGTTGTAGCTTCGTAATTTTTTGAGATATTTGAATGAGTTTTTCGTTTCTTCTTTCTTTTGAAGTGAGTCTACAGCTACACCTCTATTTGGAAGAAAAGCGGAAAGAACCCATACTATCCATACTAATAATCCATACTTCCATATTAATATTATAAATGCGAAAGTGTGTCTGTCTGTCTGTTACCTATTCACGCCTAAACCGCTGAACCGATTTAGATGAAATTTGGTATACAGATAGTTTGAGCTCCGAGGAAGGACAAAGGGTAGTTTTTATATCTGAGGGGCTGAAATTGGGGGTGGAAATTTGTATGGAGCTACTTAAACCGCTGCACCGATTTAGATGAAATTTGGTACATAAATAGTTGAGTCCCGGGAAAGGACATATAATAGGTTTTATCCCGGAAATCATCCCCTAAGGGGGTGAAAAGGGGGGGGGGGGGGTGAAAATTTGGATGTAATCTATTTTGATGAAATTTGGTGTAGATATAGGTTAAGTCCTGGGAAAGGACATGGGATAGTTTTTACCCCAGAAATCATCCCCTAAGGGGGTGAAATTAGGGGTGAAAATTCGGATGGAACCCATTTTAATACAATTTGGTATAGAGATAGCTTGAGTCCTAAGAAAGGACATAGGATAGTTTTAATTCCGGAAATCACTTCCTAAGGGGGTGAAATGGGGGTGAAAATTTTGATGAATCCCGTTTAGATGAAATTTGGTATAAAGGTCGTTTGAGTCCCGAAGAATGATATTAGTTAGTTTTGATCCCCAAAATCACTCCCTTAGGGTATGAAATAGGGGGTTAAAGTTTGGATGAAATCCATGTACCTAGATGAAATTTGGTATAGAGATAATTTGAGACCCTTCGAAGGATATAGAATAGTTTTTGCCTCGGAAATCATCCCTTAAGATGGTAAGTAGAAGTTTGTTTGCATTATATGTTCTAAGTATAAGTTCTACGCGGACGAAGTCGCCGGCAACAGCTAGTATCATATAAATGTTTTGAAGTCTTATGTTTGTTGTATAAACTGATCCCCAGGGATTCGAGAGTGTCGGATTGTAATGATGAGAATGATGACACTAAACCATTTTAGTATAAGTATAATATCAGTGCCGCCAGAAAAAACATGGCTATGCACTTTTTGCCCTAATGGAATCTGAGGACATATATCTACTAAATATAATAGAAAGGTCATTGATAGGTACTCATGATTGCTAGAATCTCCTTACCGAGTTTTTCGATAACCCAAAGAGCGTATTATTTATTCGACTGTTCCTAAAGGTACGCAAGGCACTGGTATTTTGTTCATTGAAAAGAGAAATATATTTTTAAGATGTGACTGTTTTGCGTTTAACCAATCTGGTTTTCTTTGAAATAAATGTGAAACAATACAAAAACAGAGCAAAAGCCACGGTTTTTCTTATCAACTTAAGAATCCATGTTTGTTTTTATAGAGTTCGTCGCACTACAAGCGGTTATATAAGTAGGTAATATATTGCGCAAACGTTATCGAATCAGTTTTTGCCACAAATCCTTTGACGGGCAACGGGTATTAACATGTTATAATATTATCCATTTTATTTCAAAATACAAGATAAAGACATTTTTTTGAATATTATTTGTGTAACTAAATATTTGGTTTTAATATAATTATGAAAAGTAGTACAATTTGATCAAATAATACCTAGTACCTAGGTTTTAATTTTGTCAGTCAGATCAGATGAAACTTTGGCATGCTGTGTTGTAAATGTAAAGTTCACGCTCGCTATCTCTCGAGATCTCGTTCGAGACCCAGACTTGTAAAATATGGACGAGATTACACATATATTTAGGTATAAGTATATGAGGTGCTTTTAATAACTGTTAAACACACTTTTATTACTCAGGCGTATTTTTCGGCATCAAGGTTAAGTTACACGATGGTCTTGATATAATTTACAACGAGATTAAATACCTAATAACTTTAACTTGAATAAGATATCGACAAAAATTGAACTAAGGAAGTGTCCTGGCCCCGTAGCATGGATGGCGTTATCACGCGATAAGTGATAGGATAAGCGCGTCGTCTCATTCTATCGAACGGTGTCAGCCAGGGACGGCAGCTCTATCCTATCACTTATCGCTTACATGCTACGGGCCTGGAGTTTTAAAAACGTAGGAGATTCCTTTTTCAATTAAACTGAGACCATTTCCTCAATAGGTGGTGCGGGGGTTCAGTGTCAGTAAGCTCTACCAAGTCTTTACAGATTTTTGTTGCGCGCTTACGGCGTTCTTTGGCAATAAAACACTAAGTACAGTGCCAACACACCGTAAAACCATATAACCTGACAGGTTTACCTGACCATATTTGGAGAGTAATATGTCATACAAAGTTTGCTCGTATCGTTCTAATTTTAGAGATTTTTATGTCAACGATTTTATGTCGTAACTGGGTAAAAACTCAATACTCGAAGTAAAAATAGTTGATGGTTCGTTTTAGGTAATGTTAGTACTATACTGACATGTGAGGATATCTAAGCGATAACCAAGTTTCGAGTTAGTAAAATCAGAAAATCCTTTTTGGGTCAATGCATACGTTTCTACAATAAACTACCCAAGGAAGCGCTAGAGTTACCATTTCCTAGAATAAAAAAAATATTGAAAGACTTTTTTACTGAAAAAGGCATATTATACCGTTCAAGAGTATTTAAATGATAAAAATGACTGGCCTCTTATAGGACTATACAAATAACTTTTTTTTTGTTCTCTTTTGCTTCCTCATGTATTAATCAAACTTATGAAATGTGTTGATAGATAAGAATCGAAACAGACATGTAATAACCACATAGAATTATTTAGAATTAGGTGACATATTAATTAATCAAATGTATATGTGTGTTTGTGTAACCGAATAGATATGATATTGTACAATATAAACCTTGACGATGCAAAAGTGATTGTAAAATCCTACTTGAATAAATGATTTTTATCATCAGATCAGGAAAGTAGAAAATACCGCACGCAGCGGTAAGATACGCGTCAAGTGAGGAAGCGGACTGACGGGAAAAAACACATTAGGTATTCAAACTTAATTTAATAATAAGGCACGAGGCTGTGTGCTTGTAAGGGTATCAAGAACTTTACAATAACTTTTTTAAGATTCAAAATAAAAGTTCTAACAATCATAGCTGTCTGCTAAGTTTACTTCATAATGCCTACTAAAAATGTTCGGCCTCTAGAGAATCTTGTTTCGAGAAGTCGGTGGGAAAGGGTTGGGTCATATGAAGGAGAAGGTTCTTTTAATTAGACTGCAAAATAAGGTAGGTAATTTAATTTCTTCAGACCCAAAAAAGAGAGCCGTGTAAAAAATTATGACAGCATCTAGGTACTAAAAAAGGAGAAAACATTATATTCGTTCACTAACTTATCTAAATGGTTGCTAATCTGCGCAATGACCCTGTTTCGTCTTTACTATATGCCTTCACACTTTCTACAGTTTGAAATCATTGAACGTAAGGATTTGTCAGCGACACGGACTCTTCTATTTTAATATAAAAAAATTATATTATGATAATATCAAATATGAAACTGATAAAAAAGTGCTATGTTACTAATATGCCAATATGATCAAAACGTTTAAGGTTTTTTTTCCAGAACGGAGCGTTACTCGATAAAATCAACATTCGGGGAAGGAAAGAAAAACTCATAAGCGTGGAATCGCGTGCTGGAACGTATGAGGTATGAGAATTCATCATTGCAAAAAAAAATGTTACTAAAATAGGTTTCTAACAAGTGTGATGTGTATTAATACATGAATGTGCATGTTACTGTGTATGTTTACTTTACTAGTATTGAAACGAAAGATTCACTCTTACTAGTCTATTTTCAAAACAGCGAATCATTCGTACCGGTACGTGACATACCATTCTTTCCTGTAAATAGCGTAAGCAAGATAGGCCAGTCATATTTGACTTGTAAAATCGCAAGCTAACGGCTAGTTTTGCTTTTTTAATATGTTGTTAGGACCACTACCAGTAATGTATATCCAAGTTTGCAGCTTCGAAAGACCTGTGCTAACTTTGTGGCACTCGAAAAACCTCGAAACTTTCACACTTTTCTTGGTATAGTCAACATAAATCCTAAACTGTGCGGTTTTTTGTAATAATATCTATGATTTTTAAAAGTTTTTTAAAATCGCTACATTTTGTGACCAGAACTAGCTCTGTATGTTAAATACTTACCGAGATAGAGCTCTTTTAAAATTTGTTGTTAAGTCAACTTTAAATCGTTATAAGGGCATTTTAGGCATAATTCGTATACCCAATTAGCGTAAGCTGTTGAATAAAAATTAAGTCAGTGTCAGTTTTGTGACGAAAGTTAAGCATACAAATGATGTGAAAATGAACATTATTCACATTTAAATAACGTGTATATGCATATAATTTATAAATTGAAAAGCAAAAGTTAATTTTTATAAGTCATAAGTCTTTTATTTATAATATTATTAATATTACATGTCATTGTATTAGTTTAAATTAAATTTATATACTAAGTGTACAAATTGAATATTTAATTGTCGTCACAAAACTGACACTGAGTTAATTTTTGTTTAACGAATTGAGGCTAATTGGGTACACGAATTATTGAAAATGCCCATAAATCCTAAACAGTTATTTTATCTAAGAAAATATCAAAGAACCTAATAATCATTTTAAAATACCTATTCAACGATACCCAACATGGCATAGTTTGCAAACTTTTTTTTTTTTTGGTAATATTGCGTCTGGTAGCCTCCATTTTGAATTTTGATTATTAGTATTTCTTTATTGACACCTGCAAAATCAAAACGCATCGATTCATGTATGATTCATTAAAATCGACCTACGCGTTTGATATCTCTCTAGATGCCAAAAGTACCAGTCTATGTATGTATACATGTTTGTTTGTTCCTTTGTGGCACTCTAGAGATCAAACGCGTGGGTCCATTTTAATGAATCATACATCAATTGATTAATGTTAATTTTGCGAGTGTCACTGAAGACATAACAGTAATCAAAATTCAAAATGGCGGCCACCAGACGCAAAATTAGAAAAAAAAATATTGCGAAACATGTCATGTTGGGTATCGTTGAATAGGTATTTTAAAATGATTATTAGATTTTTTCGATATTTTCTTAGATAAAATAACTGTTTAGGATTTATAACGATTTAAAGTTGGCTTAACAACAAATTTTTGGAGAGCTCTATCTCGGTAAGTATTTGACATACAGAGCTGGTTCTGGTCACAAAATGTAGCGATTTAAAAATAATTTAAAAAACTCATAGATGTTATTACAAAAACAGCACAGTTTAGGATTTATGTTGACAATACCAAAAAAAGTGTGAAAATTTCGTGGTTTTTCGAGTGCCACAAAGTTAGCACAGGTCTTTCAGAACCAGCCGTTAGCTTGCTATTTTTGCGATTTTTTTGGTCAAATTTGACTGGCCTTAGAACCTATATTCTGTAAATATATTTTTGAACCATACCGCTGTGAGTACGTAGCTTATACCTGGGAGTGAACGCCCTAAATGAAACAAATTCTAGTCCATATTCTAGTGAAATCAAGTGGCAAACTATGTTAATAGTATTATTTTTCTTCGAATGTTTGTTGGCTTGACTGGGGCGGGGCTTCTACTTGGTAAAATCAATACTTTGAAAAGAACAATATTTTAAATCGGTTTTATAGTCTTGCGCCATGCTTAACACATTCAGTGCAAACGGTTTCGTAGTGCTACGCTCGTAGCAATGTGTAGATGAAAGCGCCTACGAGCGAAGCGCCTATATTGGTAACAAGCAACCCTTGGCACTGAAAGTGTTAAGGCATCGTTTATGAACGGGCGTCACGGCGATGCGTGGCGCGACGTGTATGGAGCGTATGAAAACCCACGCCCCTGTAGGTACGTAAACGCACGCAAACTTCGCCAACGTGTCGCCCTTCCATAAACGACGCCTAATGTTTCACAACGCACGCGCTACCACACCGATTACCTCTTTTGATATCGGGGGTTTAATCTGAGACATACTCCGCATTCCAATACGTTATTTCAGTTATCTGACACTAGTGGAAATAATAGTAGGTATATGACTGCATAGGCGGAGAAAGGATTGCCGGCCAAGTAGACAATATATCTAGATAGGGATACGAGGCTGGCAGTCCCTTTTCACGCCGAGGTCGATGTCTATTGCTTTTCTTAAATATGCAATGAAATAAACAAAAACTCTTGGATTTATTTATATAGCTGAACACATGTTGTTGTCTCACAAATTGATATTGAAACAGTTTTGTATGATATTCCATACTGTACCTTTCGTGCCGCCACACCCGAAACGTGCTACTTCGCAGCCTATTAGATCTGAAAAAGATGTTATTACAAAAATTACTTAAATATTCGGAAAGCACCAAGATTCAACTTAACAATTTTTGTATTTTAAAGATCAAAATATAGACGCTGTTTGATCATAAAAAGTTGTGACGACACGAGTCTGTGTTTCCCTGCAAACTTTATACCAACACAGAGAGTTTTTGAGATTTCATAAAAAGTTGCAAATTCCGTATTCTATTTCAATCTAATCTCGCGCTCGTCCTGACACGTAGGTAAGCACATTGAGTGTCAAATGGGAATGCGATTTTTATTTCAGATTAGCCCCCATCTTCTTTGTAACCAATACCTCTGTAACGTATCTAGTCATTATGTAGATAGACATTGAGATTGAACTTCTCACAATCTAAACGGGTAGGTATAGTTAGTTATGTAAGTTACTTTAGGATAATGTTTTTTTTTTAAATGTGTAAATATCGTTTTTTTAGAATTGTCGATAAGTAATAACGTCTTAATTACGATTGTAAAAAGTGTATAAAGGTGAATATAAATATATATATATATACTTATTGTTACACGTTTTTAACACAATGTTCGGTAAAATATATCTTATTAAATGTTTTAAATGTGTCTCCGTTCTACTGTAAATATTTATCATAACATAATGCTGAATAACAGTAAGCGCCCTTCCTTGTTATCACCACACGGTGCGAGTCACACAAATGCGGGTTTTAGTTATTTCTTTAATAATACAAGATATAGCGCCTTGTATACTTTGAGATTCTTATATCACTTGGGATTCGTCAACTCCTATACTAATATTTGTAAATATTATGATTTTTATGTAAAAGTAATTTTACTCTCGTTAACCACGTTTATACTATAACCTGTGACTGATAATGTGTTTAGAGTCATTAAATTGTAGATACGTATTTTAAGACATTGTTACTGCATGTGATATACCTAAATTAAATTATCTCAACGTTGTCATTTAAATGTTTAACTGTAAGTGAAGATAATGTTCTACTTGGGTACTCAAATGTAAATACAAATATTCATCTTCAACTCCAATAAAAGCAGGTAATGTGTGCCGTTTTATTATTCTAATAAAAATTCTTACGTTCTAGGTTATATTGAGAATAAATCCTAAACGTCCTTAGAATTAAGAGCTGTGCTACTGTAATACGCGTTTTCGATATTAATATAAAAGAGGAAAAGTCTCTGTGGTTGTAACAGTTGTAAGGTTAGGTTATGTTTGGAGCGGTTATACTTGACGATTTTTTGCAGCGATACAAACGTTTCACGAACGAGATTACCCGTCAATAAGATTCTGTCAAAAATTTAATTTTTGGTACAAGCTTTTATTGCCGACTGACAACTACTCATTGAAACGATTCTAACACGCCCAAACTCGAGGGGGTTGTGTCGTTTTATTGCGGAGTTCATATGGCCATCTTCCAGCTCCAGAATCAGATCAGCTCCATGTCATCATAATATTGCATTGTCATGCGATATACATATTCATGCAAAATATCAGCTCAATCGGAAACCGGGAAGTGGGTCAAATTTGGGGTGGACAGGTGAAACTAATTAAAAGCTTGTATTAAAATCAAACCATTTGTAACCGCCCGTAGGTATTCTCCGGAACTATTCACCCGATTTCAAAAATTCTTTCACGTGTATAGAATAGCCTTTTGGGATGGACAAAGGCCTATCATCATCCCACTGCTTCGCTTTCGTTCTGTGTGATAGGCAGTTGGCCATATTATAAACAGGTAAGTCTATACGAGTAGGTAGGAGGTAAACTCTACTAAATAGCACACACCTACGTGTTACCAGTGAATCAATGAGACAAGTTTGTGTCATTCTCAAAGTAAAGGAACCTTATTGCTGTTGGCGCTTACACCATTATTACGCCGTTAATAATGCCGTAAGCGCCAACGACAGCAATGTCTTCTTTCATAGAAAACGTCACAATTTAGGTATATTACAAAATTTATAAATGTAAAAGTTTGGGTACTTAGATGTTAAGATATGGTTGTTACTACATGACGCAAAAACGGCTGAACGGATTTACGTAACACTTGACATAGAGATAGTTATGGTTATATATAGGTTATAGGTTGTACGCGGGCTGGGGTTCCGCAACTCGACGTCATGACATGCGCCTATTTTGCGTAGGGGTTTTGGCACTACTGTTATTCGTGCCAACCCATCAGTTTCACCAGGAAGCCTAGCAGACCCTTTATGTTGCCGACGGTCTCCGGTAGTGACCTCGGTGTTCCGAGGTGTTTTGCCCTGTATTCTTTCACTCCAGGACATGTCAGGATGACGTGGGCGGCTGTCTCGTCCTCTTCCATGCAGGCAGAGAGTACTGTCTGTAACACCTAGAGTAAAAAGGTGTTTGTTTAGTAGTGCGTGACCAGTTATGGCTCATGTCAGAAGACGGAGTGCCAGCCTCTTAAGCGCAAAATACACATGCAAGAAATTGCGTGCAGTTTCATTACATTGCGGGTTACCGAGGAAGCTGTGTTCCATTGATCTATCAAACCCCGCAATGTAGTTAAACTTGCGTGAAATTTCTTGCATGTGTAAATCTCGCTTGCGATCTCTCTCTAGAGATAGTTTATAACCTAGATTAAATCATCGGATACTTTTTATCCCGATTATCTATGCCTTACGGGATAACATCGGGGATGGAAGGTGATACGGCCAAATGAAAGGCAATTGGATTATCATCGCCTTACGGAATAACATCGAGGATGGAAGGTGATACGGACAAAATTATCATCGCCTTACGGGATAACATCGGGGATGGAAGGTGAGACGGGCAAATGAAAGGCAAGTGGATTATCATCGCCTTACGGGATAACATCGGGGATGGAAGGTGATACGGGCAAATTAAAGGCAATTGGACGACTCGGCAAAAACATAAACAATGTGTGCCACGTGATTTTGAAACACGACATTTGAATAAAATCATATTGTCAAAACGCATAATTATTTCGGAATAAGCTAGTACGCGTTCAGATTTTAGAAAAATGTATTTTTTCGGAAAAGCCTGCGAAAATAGCACACGCAGTTTTGAAGAAATAGCAAATTTTGGGTTGCAAACCCCCATTTCTACAATTATTTTGAAATTGTATTTAGTGTCCTTCTAGAAAGTCGTTCATATTAATAGTGAAATAATGAACAACTTGATTTTTTTTCAGATGTTGTCACCGTCTCAGATCTTTAGCATTTTATATTTACTACTCTACTCGCCTTATACAATATAATGAATACTGTTGGCGTTGATAATTAAGACTTGATTAATTATCCAAGACTTTCACCATTCTCAGGAAATTTTGTTTACCTTAGGTAAATTAAATTGCGCCAAGTAAGAGCAGCATGGTATAATGTAAAATTAATGTTACATCAAGTCGCAACGAGACGTCCTAAGCTGGTCCTTTGAACGCGTCTTTCAACTTTATCTCAATGAGATAAGGTGACAATTAGATCGGCGTATTCAAAGTAACCTAGAACTTTAGTATTTATCTTACCATTTTAGCTTACATAATGTGCTTATGCATATAGTGTTTATTCATTTGACTAAGCTAACGAGTGCTCAGTAAGACCACGAAGTGCAAACATACCTACCTACTTGCATTTGCACAGATAGTAAAATCCCTCTAAACTCGCGCATGCAAATTGCACAATGAATAGTCAATTTATGACGTCTACAAAGTGTACGTGTTTAACTTGTGGTTTCGAGATTAGAGAACAAGCTTGCTTCGACGTTTCATCGTCGTTCATCTTCTTAAGACGCAGTCCACATAGATATTATTGCAGCTACTCTAATTAACTTATCATTATCAACCAAGTACGAATAACGTCAATATTGTACCGACTAATATCAGGGAAGTTCACAAAACCCTGTTCTAGCCGAAGTATACATATATTTATATAAAATATATAAACGAACAAACGAAGTTTTCCGTTTCAGTTTGGGCAAAAATGTTTTCGTATGTTCTCCTTTACAGGTCGCATTTCTGAACTGATTCTCGTGAAATTTTGTGAACAGCGGGCGTAGCATTGTTGGCATTTTCTCACTCTTCGCTGTGGTAGAGACATCCGTCAAGTTCTGAGAAGTTTTCGCATACTATACATCGCATGCGAGAGTTACGGATCTTATGCACAACGATTACTTAATGATAAAATGGCAACCATCTTAGCTGGTTCGATAATTACATGGATTATTTTTAATTATAATTTAAGGAATTTAGAAAAATTAAAAAAAGGAAAGACTCGCAACGTCTACAGCTCACTGAGCCACTGGTAGGCAATAATTGGTTGAGTAATTCAAGAAGCGTGTTGCGGGAGGTACTTCTTATAGACGCTCTCCCAGAACTCGACGTGCTCTCACTCGGGCTGGGCGCCGGGTACGAGCTCCTCTCCTATATATGTATGTACTCCTGGTATTCCGCGGTATAGGGCGCCCAGTAAGCTCCCGTGGCGTCATCCGGCATGGGGTTCCTGATGCGGAGAAACTTAATTTTATGGCCTTATTAATAAACGTTCAACAAACCCAATTTTATCTAAACTTGCGTTAAAATTCGTCACATTGATATATTGAGAAAGGGACAGGACACATTTTATTTATCAAAGCTTTGTAAAGTTTTATACATTAGGGGTTTGAAGCCGTCAGTAGCATTAGAATGCTTCAATGAAATTTCATATATAGTTTACATACCTATATTTCTTTACTGATGTCTCAAAAATATATTTCTAAAACCGGATCTGGCATTAAATTCATCATCATATCGGCTGAAAGACTGCTGGACATAGGCCTCCACCCACAATGTGCCATAATGACCGGCCCTGCGACGCCCGCATCAAGCGGACTCCCGTGACCTTTACCACGAGCACTGTATTATTGTATAACATTTATTTTATCAAGCATATCAACATCATGATGCCTACTGATATCATATACCAATAACAAGTCGTATAAACGAGTGATCGTTCAATAAAAGTGGCAGTAATAAAACCAACATGATTAATATTATGAGTGGTGGCCTATACCTATCTACAGCGTGGAAATCCAATACGAGCAAACCTTTAAATGGTTGTTAGTACAGGACGTATTAAGATATTTTTGTCTAAAATTACAACAAAAAAGTTAACCATACAAAATAATTCAGCCCGCAATGTAACGTTAAATGTTCAAGTTAAGTCTCGTTGACACTGTTGACAGTCAAGTACTTTGTCACAACCAAGAATCATTTTGCGTTACATTGCTGCTCGGTTTTTTTTTTTTTTAATTCATTATAGTCTTTCAATTAAGTGTAAATAATTAATGTTTACACTACTAAACCGTCTGTCTGGTTTTAATTCTTTGCTCGTATTGGATTTCCACACTGTATAAGATCAACCGGGGTAAAAGCGTCTTTGGAAAAATGCGTTTATTTGAGTTTTTTTAAACCACATGAGCTGCTACTACTTAGCCTGCTCTTACACTTATGTATTTAAGTATTTATTTCTCTATATAAGTATGTATATCGTCGCCTAGTACCCATAGTACACGCTTTGCTTAGTTTGGGACTAGGTTGATTTGTGTAAGATTGTCCCCAAAATATTATATTATTATTATTATACTTATACTCTCCGACTATTTTCACTTAATCGAAAAACTTGCTGAGAAACCTTATGTTTATTTTAAAAGGCCTATCGATTGATGTGCCACACGTGGATTTACAATTTTTTTTTTTTTGACTTGCAGTTACATGTATGGGGTACACCACTAGAATAATATTTTTTTTGTAATTTCATTACAGAACTATGTAGCGGCTAACAAAATACACCTACCCTCCAAATTTTATTCAAATACACCTTATACTTTTGGAGCAAAATGCCTGTGACATACGGACAGGTGGATAGACGACCAGACATGACGAAACTATAAGGGTTCCGTTTTTGCCATTTTGGCCACGGAACCCTAAAAAGGCCCTCTACGCATTGTACCGAGTATGCTGGCGGTATTTCCTCATTGAACTGCAATGCTGATGCGTTGCATGAGAAAACCGCCAGCTCTTCGATTACCAGTTTTGATGATACTAATGCTTAAATATCTCTCGATTCTGTAAATTCCTACAATTTAGGAGCTAAAACCTATAGTTCAATTCAAAATTGAAACGCAGAAGCTTAAATTCAATTCTATTTCTTTATTTCGGACATACAAAGTATCCATAGAGTGTTAGTACACATACAAATTACTTAATCTAGTGTTAGTATTGATAATTAGATTATTATTATTTAACAAATCTCAGACTTAAACTAAATTCCATTTAAAGCAATTTTTTTAGCATCAGCACAAAAACATAATTTTACACAATATATTTATATTAAAAATTGCACTAAGCTTTTGATTTGGTCGGACCAATGTTTTAGTATCGGACAATCAAACCTGTCAACAATTTCCTTTAGAATGCTTTTGGGACTATGCCTCACACGACTTAGTAATGAGACTATATTTTTTCTTATTATTGTCTGAAAACTATCCGTGCGAGCTGCCACAAACATGCGCGATGCAGAGCACCTGCTTGGCAGTCCCATCAGCATTCTAAAGTATTGTACACGCAGGACGTTGTAGGCTCGTTTCGTGTACCGGATCCACAGGCTGCTCGTGTACAAAGATTGACAGTATGATTTAAATAGTGTGATTTTTACATCACGTGAGCAACGAGCAAACCTGCGTGCAATCATGTTACTCCGAACCGCCAACGCCCTGCGCTCCCTTTCAATGTCCGAATCATCCATTAAGTCACTCGAGAGGATGTGCCCCAGGTATTTGACCTTATCCACGACTTTTAATGGGCTAGAGTTCAACAACATAGGTGGTACATAGGTAGTATGGCTTGATTTTACCCGCCTTAAATACCAACACTTCACTCTTTTTATTGTTGTACTCTAGGCCATGAGTCAAGGCGTAGGCTTCGCAGTGGGCAAGCAGCAGCTCCAGCGCACTGACAGACGGGCTCAGTAGCACCATGTCATCGGCATAACTAAGGCTATTGACGCAAGTGCTACCCACATAGCATCCCGCATGCATGCCAGTAAGCCCGTCTATCAGCTCGTTGATGTATAGGTTGAAGAGCTTCGGTGATGTGATACCTCCCTGTCTTACCCCGCATTCAAGCCTATACTCACTGGATAAACTTAAACACCACTTTACCACTTACTTAAAAACCACTATCTTGAAATAACTTACAAAGTTGAGGAAAGCCTCGTTTTTACCATGGTTTTCGACCATGATTTTATACTGTGTCGCTGAACCGAATTGTTATGGATTGGTACTCATTAGACGCATAATTTTATGTTCTTTAACTTCCTAATGAATAGCTTTTCGCTAGGATGCACCGTATAGAAGCTAAGAGTGAGAAACCAAAAAAAGTCCCAAACTTTCGAGGATTTGTGGCTGCCAAAAGTTGTCCTAAGATATTTATCTCGTGTAACCATTTTTGATATTTGCTCGGTTGTATCGATGTAAACAATATTAAAAAAAATCTTCTACACCACCTTTTGGAACAAAGATATACTCTACAGACTGGCCTATAACGAATGTTCACGATTTGACGGTGACATCTAATTGTGCATCTGACCTCTATAAAATTTAAATCAATAGACTATACATAGTATTAAATTAATTCCGTTGAGCGGTACCTTGGTAGGTACTTGCAATGATTTTTCATTGGAAAGTTTGAATGAATATATAGATATGAATAAATAGGGATATTTATTTATATTTTTTTACCTCACTCCAATTAGTTGCTGACTTTCGAAAAAGAACAAGGTACCCAATTGCACATATATTACTCCGTTTCCAAATGTAACGGATGGTGTTACAAACAAAGGAAAACTCCGAGCAAAACTTTCCTCAACAACTTTCCGTAGTGGATTTATGTCAGGGTAAGTTTGAACCTAAAACTTATTCAAACGTTCATTTTCAACCACACAAACTAAGAAGTCTAGCAAAAATGCATCTTAAGTTCGTGAGGTCCTATCATCTGGCTGGAAAGACGGTTAACTGGACCTTCGTTCGTAGCTCTCAGGTGGCTGACGTAGCCTATCTTTGCAGAGAAGTATAGGTCATATAAATAAAATTGAACAAAGCTCAGTTAACTAAAATGTGCTTTGTCTTTTCTCATAAACATCAATTTCAGACATATATAAGCAAACGATTTTTAAGGGTATTTCAGCTAAAATAAATATCAGATTGACTTGGTCGGCTACAAAATAAAAACCAGTGCGTGGTTTAGGTAAACTACAACAATTACCGGTGATAGAATTAGGCCTGGTTTCATCAAACTGGAGCAAGGGTTTGTTTAAGGAGTTTTTTGCACTCTCTTGTATTTGTATTTACTTACAACGGAGTGAGTTCTAAGAATAACTTGCAGGTTTTAAGATTTACTACAGAGCTAGTATTCCATATGCGATATTTTACAGTAGGGGAGATATCAAAGACATAAATCTGTCGTTATACTTTTCAGTACACGTTTATTGCAGGCAAAGTGTGTTTCTGACGATATGAGTGTGGATAATCGCTATTATGGCCAAATGTGAATTTGGATACATACGTTTTTGTACAGGTAGGTTTCGGGTGAAGTGCGTTTCTGCCGATATTATGAGTGTGAACCAATCGCTATTATGGCTAAATAAGAAATTGGATAATTTGCGTTTGTGTTCAGATGCGTTACGGGTGAAGTGCATTTCTGTCCACATGAGACCTATCTAATCGCGATACTGGCCAAATGCGAATCTGGTTAGATACGTTTCTGTCCAAATACTATTCAACTTCGAGACTTCAACTGTTCAATTTGAATCTCGATCCTTTCCTTTCTTAAACTCAGAGCACGGAATTCCAGCCAAGGCTACGTCGTCACCTAAATATAAACAAATTCACTGACATTCATTCTTATAGCGCATTTAAGCTCAGCATATTGTTCGGTATTTTTATCTCCTCAGTCATGATGACGTTACCTAAAAATACAATACTTGGAGGTCATAACTTTAGATAAAAATTTATCAGAATCCAAAAAATAAAAATGAATGCACAAGGGGTTACTGCAAATGCTCTAAGGAAGCGTCCTTTTGAATATTTGCTCCTGTTACAGGGCCCACCTCCGTATTTTTTTTTATATAACGACGGTGGCAAACAAGCTAACGGCCTGCCTGATGTTAAGCTGGTACCGTCGCCTATGGACACTTGTTACTCTAGATCTAGAATAATCACAAGCGCGTTCCCGACCCTTTCTTCACTTGAGGATTCGCTGTGTTGGCAGATAGAGACATGCATAGGTCCCTCACTCCCAACACAGCGCATACTAGGGGGCTCTGGCGACCGTACAGCAGTAGGACATCGTTAAGCGGCCAATCAATAGCAGGGCCCAAATCTCCCTTATGCGCCAAAAATACACTCGGTAATATCAGAGGTATTATGATAGAACATTGGCTTTGGCAGCATCGAGTAACTTTGCCAGAGTAAGTGAAGGGATAATTTAAGAGTATTGTGTAATTTACTGCGTAGTGTGTGATAGTTTCAGATCATTACAGATAAAATAGTATCGTATCTGCGTAGTGTGTTACACGCTTAAAGGATGACTCACGTTAGAACGGGCCGTGTCCGGCCCGGGCCGTTTTCTAAGAAAAACGACGGAGTTTTTGCGAGGCCGGGGCATACTCAACGTCCGTGGCCGTGGCTCGGCTGGGGTTTGGTATGGCTGGGACGCGCAAAAACGCCGTCGTTTTTCTTAGAAAACGGCCCGGGCCGGACACGGCCCGTTCTAGCGTGACTCATCCTTAATTCTTATATAACTTAATTAGGTAGCTGTCTTATTGCAAGATTTTACAGAAATGTTATATTTAATCTATAAGTAACTTAATAAAAAAGTTGCGCGACGGACAATACTAATTTATTTGGCTTAAATTTGACGTAGGGAAAACTCATAAATGTGATATGTTAAAAAACCACTCTAGAAAACTCAAGCCATTAATACCCTCCCGCCTTTGACGTTGAGCTTCTAATAGACTCCCGTTCGCAATTAATTACTTATCACCCTTTTTAATACCCATTGTAATATCATAAAATCCTATTTCATGTTACCTACATCGTAAAATAGACTATGAACTTTTGAATTCAGGCCACTTCCTCACTCGGTGGAGCGGTATTAGTAAGCTGTACCGAATCAGCTCAGCTATCACAAGACGGCGCGTGGGCTCTCTCGATTTTTCTTGCGCTATACGTCTCTTTCTAAGTTTTCTAATTAGAGAGAGACGGATAGTGCTAGAAAAATAGAGAGAGCTCGCGCGCCGTCTTGTGACAGCCCTGCACGGCTGTCACAAGACAGCGCGCGAGCTCCTACCTACAATTTTTTATTGCACTTACATTTCAATTATTGATTTCTGATTACCGCGGGATGCGCGGGGCGGTGGGCTTGCGATACTGCATGCGTATAGCCGTGCACGGCTATCATAGGACGGCCCGCGAGCTGTGTCGCGGCGAGATAAACTATCCGTCTTTTTCTAATTAGAACGTTTAGAAAGAGACGAATAGACTATGTCGCCGCGACACAGCTCGCGGGCCGTCCTGTGGTAGCTATGCTGCTCCCGCGCATTTACCGAGTCAATTTAATACGGTATACACATTCCGCCTCGCCGTTTGAAAACGGCCTTACTGTATTTCCATAAGACATACTTACCTACGCAGCTAAGGTTCGTCTTATGTACCAATTAAACTAACCAACTAACTAACACCAATTAATATTGCATTAGATCAAACAAGACACTCAAACTATGCACCTAATAATTATGAAGCTAGGTAGCTAATGTATATATATTTATGTAGGTACTTACATTGAATCGTAAACTTCCCTGTCTGTGTACCTACTCTTTATTTCTTCGAATTGGTTAAATACAAAATATCGAAATCCTTTCCTTTAAACACACAAGTGTGTTACAATTTATTTTTATGTACTCGTGCAAAGAGGCCACAGAAAATTTTAACGCGTTTAATGTTAGCTATATTTATAAGTACATATTATATCTAATGATCATATATCTTATCCCTGTACACCCAAAGACAGGTGTAGAGGGATAAGATATGATCATAATATGATTCAATTGTAAAAACATTTTTATCGTTTTGGTCTACTGCAACAGGTTCCAAAACAGATAAAACGCGGTTTTACGATACAAATAATAAATTCACAAAAGTTTCCACAGTGGATAAACTTGTCCGTATTTTACGATTAACGGCGCAGGGCAATGTTACAAGGTCATGGTGATATATTATGAGGAAAGCGCGGAAAATGCTTGGCCAAAAAAAAGTTAAATTCCTCTTGACACCGAAACGGACCCGCGGTGTAAAATTATTCATACAAATTGTTTCACGCTCGTTAATATTTCAGTAAGTTCGTAGCAGATTTGTCTATATTTTCGTTCAATCCTTAGCTACATTTTCCAGCCATTTGTAATTGAACAAACGAGCGAAGAGAACGAAGTTCTCTGTTTCTGCTTAGCCCAAAATTAATTCGTGTGTCTCCTCTACAGGTCGCATTTCTCAACCGATTCCCTTTAAATTTTGTGAGCAGGTTCAATATATAATAATATTTAGTGTTCTATTGAAATAAACAGTAATTTTTTTAATAATTATGTAGTTTTTTTTGTAGATTCAAGTTATAGAAATTAAAAAAAAATGCAGTGTTGCGAGTTCTATAGCTCACTGAGCCACTAGTTAAAGCCTTTTTTACAAACTGCAGTCTAAATATATGACTCTTTGATGGCTTGAGTTTGTAAAATTCTTACCGTCGTCTCACATTACAGACAATGTTTTTAACGATTGGTTTCGACGGGCGACTAACGTGATAATACTGATAATTAAATGTGAATGATGTAGATTTATGAAGATCCCAATAAATAGGTATTGCGAAAACCGAGCAACTATAAACCGAATTTACTTTATAATAAAACTTCCTCAAAGACGAAATGGAAACCTTTGATGCTAATCTGAAGGTTATTAAATAGTGGGAATAAAATACGCCATGTAAAAAAATCAGTGTAATTCAACAAAATAAGTAATCTAAATGTCCCTATGTTCGAATAGTTGACGCTATCGTTCACCTCTATTGTTTTGACATAAGATTGAAATTGTCATGTATTACGAACAGCATAACAGGCTGGACTGGCATTGGCTAACAGGCTGGACTGTCCTCTCACGAAGCTGTTTTTGAACCTCCATGTGAGTTCCTAGTTTTATTGCATTTTAATTTTTACTACAAACCGAAATAATTCTTATGTTTTTTAAAAATTGTATAATGGATTTAATTTTTATCTTAATCCATGCACTTTGTCTATTTTAATCCTTTTAATATTGACATACCTACCTTAAAATGTAATCTTGCCTATTTTAATATTTTAAATGATATGACATTATTTTCAAATGATGACCATGTTTGTGTTTTACTTTTTAATTTTAATTTTCCTTTTATGAACTGAATCATTTTATCAAGGTGTTTTAAAATTATTATAAGTGTACTTTTCATGTGTATTTTAACAATAGGCTAAGTCAAAATGTTACTAACCGTTATTGAACTTGTTCTGAAATAAAAAAAAACATTCATTAATTTTTAGGCTATATAGTGAAGGGCACTGGAATGTTTACCTTAAAATACCTAGATTTAGTTCGGTTTTTTTTAAATGTGCCAAATTGATATAACAAATAAAAATTTAACCAGCCGGTCAATTGAGATTTTTTCGTACGTTAGGAAGATCCAAATGTAATTTTTTCTACAGGAAAATGACACTTATGTTGTCCTAACACTCGTTTGGAAAGTCACGCTAATAATCATTTGTGGCCCAAATCCAGAACGTGTTTTTGACCAACTGAAATTATATACATACGTGAACCTCTTATTTTACGACTCTTGCGTTAGCTCATAAGCAGTGATCGGATCTAGGATGCAATTTGGGGTGAACGACCTCAAACGTTATGTTTATCGTGGATGTGTCTCGGATTTCCCGGAATTTTGGGAAATGGGCTATTGTAAATTAAAAAATACGTCACTTAATATTTGCACACTTAAAGCACACTAGAATTGTCTAATAATGGGTATTTATAACTGAAATTATTATTATTTGTCGATAAGTTGAGAATGTGATAAGCCGGGCTCGATTTGAATGACAATTTATCAGTCAAGACATTATATAGTAGCCATTTCATTTAAAAAAAATAGGTTGATAAGTGGTAATTGTTTACGAAAAGACAATTTGAAGGCATCCTATGTGCGGTGCAGTGCAACATCATCGGCACTAAAAGTTAGAGCCCTGGTAATAAGGTTAACGAAATAGTGATAGTGAACTAATACCAAATATTACTTTTACTTGTATACCCTGGTAAACATATAAGAATAATAAAAATACATAAAAGATAAGACATACAAGTTACGTTCAGTTCTTCTATGCAGTAGGTACCTACTGTAAACATTTTTGTTGTTATTATCTTTTCTGTTAATTTTATACTGTAGACTACTTAAAAATAAAAGTTATTTACCTTTTTGTAAAGATAGGTAACAAAAAAAGTCGCGGGATTGTAAGTCATATCCACCTTAATATTACGAACTTAAACCCCGGGAAATTGCATCCTAGATCCGATCACTGCTCATAAGTCTCATAACCAAGTGCGTCTGAGAGTTAATGCACTGACAATTAAGGCGACGTAGGCTCGTGGTCTTCCCTCCCTCTCACTGAGCATAAGCGTGAGCGAGATGGAAGTGCGTGTTCGGAAGCGCGGATATCATGTTTTTAATTTTAATTTTTTGTGCGTTTATAAATAAAAAAGTTGGTATTAGCTAAGTTCCATCAAACATGATATTGCCGATTTTTAGAACTAATTTTTATATGTTTAACTGTTGTGCATAATTTGTTAAGAACTTTTTAAATGTATTTTAGACCTATGTTCTTGATTTTTTTCTATTGAGCGAAAGTCAAAAACTCAGGATTCGAAAAGCTATTGTCCCTCGGAATTGGCCTCAAGATTGCTTATTAAATTTAGGGCAGCCGTATTATAATCCAAACAAGAGGTACGACTTTTTAAAAATCCGTTTTGTGAGCTCAGGTCGCCTTAATCAAGATTGGAATAAAATTACCTCACATGTAATTACTAGTTGCAAATTGCCTATACCTCATTCCATGTAACATTAAAATTTTAACGGAAAACATCATCGACGTTTCTTCCTTTATCAAGGATATCAAAGGAAACATTGAACTACTTAGTTTTACTTATTTCGATCATTAAGTGCTTTCTAAACATAACAGTACTACACTTTTTTCGTTTTACTCCGTTCGTTGGTTTTCCTAGAAATCGCGTGACGATTATCGCAAGATTTTTCTAATCTTATATGGAATAGGGTACCTATAGATGCCATTCTAGGATTAATGTGCATTTGCGTTTAAAGCTCCCAGCGACCAATATCAAGTATAGAGAGCTAATCGTCCCGATATAGCGTGGCTGGCAAACCCATAAATTCGTGGGTTTATATTATACGCTCGCTGTTAAACGCAGCGCAATACACCTGACCCAAGCACGCGTGGAAAGGATTCTCGGTTACTGGGCTAACGGTAAAAATACACGTGTTCTACACGCTTACGCTCCCTTTTGCACACTTTTGCTTACCTTCACGTTTATATTTGTTTGTATGTTTAGGTCCAATATTTCAAGTGAAGTATCTCAGAGTCAAAATGTATTTTTCCCCTCACTGCCTCGGAAAGCCGTCTTTTATCCTTTAAAACCAGTGAGCAAAATCGCATTTTATCCACTAGGGGGCAAAGTAATTTGACCTTGGAGCGTATCTCATGTATATCAGACAGTTGAAATTTTCACAGATGGTGTATTTCTGTTGCCGCTACTATAACAGCGAATACTAAAAAACAGAATAAAATAAATACTTAAGGGGGCTCTCATACAAAAAAACTTTTGAGAATTGCTTGTTGCCTTCATCAGGCGCTGCGTCTCAAAATGTATGGGAAAACTAAAATCCGACTCGCACTTGACCAAAATCCAAAAAACAAAAAAATAGTTATATGTTATATTTTTTTATTTTACAAGGGGTAAATAAAGCATTGCATGTTGCACTTTCCTCGCTACAGTGAGGTGAAAAGTTTTGTGTTACACACGGGTGCAAATTAATTTTACTTCTCGTGTGTTGAAACACTCGCGGGTAAAATGCAACTTTGCACCCTTGTATAACAAATAACTATTATCGAATTAACGTTCTTACATTAATGTGTACCTTCCTGTGAGAACGTGATGACTGAAATGGGCAAATCACTAGATTCAACATGATAAAGCCATCGTGCTAGGGCTCGTTAGAAGCTTATTTAAACACGGACACTACTGGCTTTTTACATTTCACACTTTAATAGTGATGTGCTATAACAAATATGACTAGACTCTTTCCCGCTCACGGGACAATGATGTCCCGGACCTTTGGGAGGCGTGCGTGGGGCTAGGTACCTACAAAGTACCAACTGAGCCAACACGTAGAGGCCCTTTTCACAATTTAATGAAATGCAAGGAGTACACTAGACTTATCGTTATTAAATTTATTTAAGATTTACCGCAATGTTTCTTGGTATTCGATATAATTTTCATTGCCTTAATTGACACTTTCGACTAGAAAGCTCTAAATCGCAATTTCGTTTAACTATGCAAGTCTACAGTCGACTGTAAACATTATGCATATTATTTTTTAATACTCTCCAGGCATAAGTTTCAAAATGAACCTATACACACATATACTTACCTATATACAGGGTGACTGGTAATTAGACCTATTCCTTGAAAGGGGTTATACTAGAGCTAATTTGCAACAATTTATGTCCAGTCAACAATTTATGTACGGCCAAAACACGATTTTTTTTTTATTTCTAGTTTTTAGTTTGTTTGAAAAAAAATCGCCTTGCAGCCTTAACGTGCTGATTGTGACAAAAATGTTTTTACCATCCAAATGGAAGTACTTTTGTCACAATCACCAGCTTAAGGCTGCAAGGAGAATTTTTTTCATACAAACTAAAAACTCGAATATCTCGGTAACCAGCGAGCTTCGACCCCTGGTTGACTGGACATAAATTGTTGCAAATTAGCTCTAGTATAACCATTTTCAAGGAATAGGTCGAATTACCAGTCACCCCGTATATATTAATTAATTATTAGTTATTTTAATAATATAAATAACAAAATACTAATAATACGCTACTTCTCACAGGTTAAATCCTAAACCAATCACAGCGCCGCAAAGCGTTCTTTGTCCTAACAGATCGCCGGAAGGGCGACGCTAATTTGTTTTAATCCAAGGCCATCGAACTGTTGCAAGAAGAAACATTATGTTGTCAATTTTGATGGTCGTAAAAAATCGGGTTTCGTGTAATATTTCACAGAGACCAAAATCCAAATACTTATATGAAAACGTCACTCTGTGACACCAATTTGTCAAAAGGGTGTCGAACGAATAAATCCAATATCGAATCTCCGAATCTGTCCTTTTGATTGGATATCACTATTTGTTGCACGGGTATCGGAAAGTGCCCGGCAAACTTAATTAACTGCCATGATTGAAACGGATGCAAATACGAGTGCTGCGAGATTCATCATCAATATGAGATTTCCTATGGATTCGTTACACGTTTGATCTGTGATTTTTTTTGTATTCTGACTTTGAAGCTCAGAAGGAAAATTTGAAACCATTTAAAACTCAACACACACGGGAACTGTATCAAGTTCCCGGACATTTTGGTGGCTCAGTGTGCGTAAAGGGCTTATTTTCGAATTCGAGCGCTCATATGTATAGTCAAAACGTTAAAGTTAAGGCACTTGTCCCACCAAGAGCGAGTAAGCGATTAGCTATCGGCGATTTTCTCGCCCAAGAAACGAACAAAAGATAAGGATCCTGTGTTAGTAAAAGAGACACGTATACTAATCGTTCATCGCTGGCTGTTCACACTGCCGGCGAGAACACTCGCTCTACTAGTTTGTCGCCGCGATAAGAGCGATAAGATAAAACTAGCTCAGCGATACTCGCTCGGCGATACTCGCTTGGTAGTTAGAATTAGAACTCAAGCTGCGATACCAATCAGCGGTGATTTTACGACGTGGATTTCAGTGCAGATATTTGCTATGAATTTGAGCAAAGCATTTGAGCTGTCATTGTTGTCTAGTTCAGACGACGATGATGATGAATTGTGTAGTATAGTGGCAGCAGCAATTCTGAATAGACGGAAGAAAAAAAGGAAAAATTTGAACAGAAAAAAACGAAGAATTTGGATGCAAAATGTTAATTACTTTAGAAGGGAATACAGTGAATTCAGACTATTCAACGAGTTGCCAAATGACCAGTTTTGTTCATATTTTAGGATGACACAAAGGTACATTCAAATTGGGTTTTTATGTTTTAAGTTAGAGTATTATTTAGAGTATTAGTCGTATTATTTGGGTAAATGATACGTCAATTATTAAATTTTAAAATAAATATTATGCACATTGCCAATCCCTCTAAGTTTGGCAATGCTGATATGTAATTACATCTACTGAATAGTTTGTCTTTAACTTATGAATCTTTTTGTGCACACACTGTTTAGAATTAGGTATAGTCCAGATCTAGACACTAAGCTTATTATGTTACTGAAAAAAATACTGTAATTTGTTGTGTGAGCCTAATAAATAAATAAAAAATTCAAAACTGTACAACATTAAACAGCTATTAAATGTGAGCAACGTGCGAATGTGAGTTACCTACAGTTTAGGTAAGTATACGTAATATTGATAGAGAATTGAGCTACTTGAACTACGATCTTGGAACTTCGTAGGCTTGGCAATGGCAATGCATTGCTCTAAAAAAGGTGGAATCATAGTTGCAATTAAACTTAAATACTTATGTACATTTAAGTTTAAAAGTCAAGCCCAACTGGGGAAGTACCTACAGAAGACCGCAGCCATAATAGTACCACTGCTTTGTAGTGTTGCTATATTATGGTGTTGTGTTCCTGGTCGTGAGTAAGGTCGCCAGAGCTCCCTAGGGTGCGCTGTGTTGGGAGTGAGGGACCTGCATGTCTCTATCTGCCAACACAGCGAATCCTCAAGTGAATAAAGGGTCGGCAACGCGCTTGTGATTCTTCTGGAGTCACAAGTGTCCATGGGCGACGGTATCAGCTTAACAACAGGCAGACCGTAAGCTTGTTTGCCACCGGCGTAGTATAAAAAGAAAACTTTTTGTATAGGAATATAGAGGCAGACCGAAAAGGCGATGGCGGGACGACCTTGACACATTTTGTACAGATTGGCGAACACTAGCACTGGGGACCGATTTTTGACTTTCGAGCGCTCGACTCTTTCACTCGAAAACTGTCAAAAACGATGAAATGCTATTTTTGAATTACGAGCGATAGAAAATTCAAAAACGAGTGGTATTGACTACTCGTATTCAATTCTATCGGTAGAAATTAAGTGCCGATAATTTGGACACTTCACTTGTATTTAATTTTGGACTGACAATGAACTTAGAAAGAGATAAATAAAGATACCTTCTGATTCAATTGATTGATTAGCGATGGTGTACGATTAATATATTTTATATTATTTTTCTGCCGAATTCTGTGGCTGAATACAAAGAACGTAGTCTTTTGGCGGGTTTATTTTTTAAGTTAAATAATTTAACTTGTCTGTCTCTCTCTCCCTCTTTGCGCAGGTTAAAAATAGACAGAGATATAGGTGATATGATATGTAAAGGCCTGGCAATAATTCACAACAACTTGTTATACTTAGAATGAAAAGTATGAACTGCTGTCTCATTCTAACTAAAGAAAGTTGATGTGACCAATTGTATCATTTGTAATTTGTATGGTTTTTATAAAGCCGCGTCCGCTGCACCAATGTTTTGCATGTTTTTAAACATCTAACATGTTTTCCGTCAGTTTCAGCAAACAAATAGGGTATTGTTTTGATTGGAAAACATGTTTGACGTTTAAAACCACGAAAACATGGCGCTGCGGACGCGGCTTAACAGGCGGGAAACTAAACGTTTCGTTTACTAGGTATTATTTACTACGCTCTTAGTTTTTTCTGTTATGTAACGCATAAAACAAAAAAAAACTTAAATATTAATATTATAGCTATAAATGGGTGTATTTGACACAATAATTTGATGCATAAAAAACTTAACACTAGGCACTTAAATCTACTTAACTACTAGTATATATACCCTCTCCAAGGTCACAGCCCTTGGGAAGGGTGCCCATAAGGCTGGCTACATTTCCTCGTTGAATTGCAATTCCAATCCGTTGGCCGAGGAAGTAGCCAGCCCTATGGTCAGCCGTATTATCTAAAAAAAATTTCTTTATTTCTTTATAAAGCCTATGGGCGTCAGGACTCCACGGCCCGAGAGTTTCAACCGCGAAGGCCGCAAATATGTAGGTGTTTGTCAGGCCCGCATATTTGCGGCGCTTCGCGGCTTCTATAGCTATAAATACACCTTCTAATGATGTTTTATTTTTATTCCATGTGTAGAATACAATTTTAAATACCCAGTACCTATCGAATTTCTGCGTACAACGAAGCGCAAAAGTATAAATAGCCAAACCACTAGCTTTCGAGTGATGAATTTCAAAAATACCTATTATTGGGTTCATGCGAAAATAATCGTGACAAATTTTCGCATGCGATTATTTTCTACCGCTCGCTTTTGATTTCGAGCGCTCGAAAGTCAAAAATCGGTCCCCTGGATCGAGACAAGTGGCGGAAAAAAAGAGAGACCTTTGCCCAGCAGTGGGACACAGTATAGGCTATTAAAAAAAAAAAAAATAGGAATATTTCTTCACACTTCAGATAAACCAAAAGTGTACATTTTAACGAAGAATTCAAGTCTTTTAGACTGTGGAAATGTACTACAATAAAAATTCATTTATTGCATGCGCTTGCTTTTCCGATCGATCGTTAACCCTTAGCGTGTCAAAAAAGGCGCGTAATATAAATGTGATTTTAATTTAAGGCTCGACAGTCAACAGGGGCAGCGTCTTCGAGTTTTTTAAAACAATCTCAGACGTAGAAAATAGGGTTCAAAAATCTAAAAAAAAGAAACGTATTGCTTAAGGATCTAATCTAGTCAAAGTCGCATTCAGTTACGCGATCTAATGAACTTCACTCGATAGAAAAAAATCCCAAAGTTACCTCTTTTTGTAAAGTTTATTCAATATTATGACTAAACTATAGATATTTTAAATTTTTGTACTCGAATAAAGTTATTAAATATTTATAGACAAATTCGCAGAGTTTGAATACATAAAATGATTATCTTAATTACTATGTTTAAATACCTACAAAATGCGCGAGCGCGGAGGCTCGGCAGGCCCGATCAGTCGCGCGCTGGCCCATACGGACGACGACTCAAGGACGTTAGCGGGGTATCTCCACTTATAATAAATCTCTAAATTAAAAAAAGAATCAGCCAGT
This sequence comes from Epinotia brunnichana, assembly GCA_963854355.1. Taxonomy (NCBI): domain Eukaryota; kingdom Metazoa; phylum Arthropoda; class Insecta; order Lepidoptera; family Tortricidae; genus Epinotia; species Epinotia brunnichana. Next base: position 21,702,776 of record OY977945.1, on the reverse strand, counting down.
TTGAAACTAAGCTTTCTGTGGTACGAATGTTATCAGCATCCCATGGACGGAAAAATATGAAACATTTTATATAGGTACATAATTATTCCAGCTGCAACTTAGGATAGTTTTTATCCGACTGCGACAATGAATTTATTTTCCGTAATATACGACTTCATTTAATTTTTCATTTATTATTCTTAAAGTATATCGCCGCCACATCTGTCAGCTAAAAGAAACGTCAAAATCACAGTAATAAGAAATACTACGGACAAAATGGCGGAATTGGTTTGCCTTTCTTTCGCCTATTAATAATTTTAATCCCGTCTACGATATACATTGACGAGACACATAGGTACCAAAAGCAAATATAAAATTAATCGATTTTGATATGCGAACTTATATGCGCAAATGTCGAATTAAGGCGTAATTTGTACAAATGTAACAACAAATTCGAACAATATAAACTTGGTTTTTTTGAATGGCACGCGCGCGCGCTCTTTGCGTATTCAGCCAAACCACCGAAAACCGAAACTCGAAGTTCGTATATCTGAGGGCCTACCGCGAACGGCATTCGAAGTTTTCCCTCTCTGTCGCACTTATGTACGAACTTGTAAGTATGACAGAGAGGGGAAACTTCGAATGCCTTTCGCGGTAGGCCCTCTGCATTCCTGTCATTTGTTAGTGCGATAGAGATAGAGATACCCGAATATTTTCGAATTCCGAAGTTCGTGGTTTAAAAGAAAATACGGATGTCGGATAGATCTAAATTAATATTTTATGTGTGAATATGGTTAAAATTATTTGGAAATACTATAGTTGTTATTGTTTTAGTATATTTGACTAGCTTTAAGTTTAATATTGTACGTCCGAAATGGGCAAGCTGTTGGACTTTATTTTACCCAAAACAACTAAATGTACACAGTTCTGACAATAAAGAAATCTTATTTTATCTTATCTTATCGAAAATAGGGATGTAGACACTAAACAAAATAATCATAATGTTGTATTATCTCGAAAAAAAAACAACGCAAGAGGCTATATAGGTAATCACTAAGTTATAAGTGTATAAAGTTTTAAGAGGGGGTTTGTTGCGTCTCTTTTCCGCAAAACGCACCTTTATAATGAAACGATTGTTTTTTACTATGACGCTCGAGGATCGTGACGTCACGGTCCCTGATCGTTTTCTTACTCTAACAAGCGACATTAAAACGGTTGCAGCTTCGTAATTTTTTGAGATATTTGAATGAGTTTTTCGTTTCTTCTTTCTTTTGAAGTGAGTCTACAGCTACACCTGTATTTGGAAGACAAGCGGAAATAATCCATATTATCCATACTAATAATCCATACTTCCATACTAATATTATAAATGCGAAAGTGTGTCTGTCTGTTACCTCTTCACGCCTAAACCGCTGAACCGATTTAGATGAAATGAGCCCCGGGGAAGGACAAAGGGTAGTTTTTATATCTGAGGGGCTGAAATTGGGGGTGGAAATTTGTATGGAGCTACTTAAACCGCTGCACCGATTTAGATGAAATTTGGTATATAAATAGTTTGAGTCCCGGGGAAGGACATATAATAGGTTTTATCCCGGAAATCATCCCCTAAGGGGGTGGAAAGGGGGGGGGGGGTGAAATTTGGATGTAATCTATTTTGATGAAATTTGGTGTAGATATAGGTTAAGTCCTGGGAAAGGACATGGGATAGTTTTTACCCCAGAAATCATCCCCTAAGGGGGTGAAATTAGGGGTGAAAATTCGGATGGAACCCATTTTAATACAATTTGGTATAGAGATAGCTTGAGTCCTGGGAAAGGACATAGGATAGTTGTAATTCCGGAAATCACTCCCTACGGGGGTGAAATGGGGGGTCAAAATTTGGATGAATCCCGTTTAGATGAAATTTGGTATAAAGGTCGTTTGAGTCCCGAAGAATGACATTAAATAGTTTTTATCCCGAAAATCATTCCCTAAGGGTATGAAATAGGGGGTGAAAGTTTGGATAAAATCCATGTACCTAGATGAAATTTGGTATAGAGATAATTTGAGACCCTTCAAAGATAAAGAATAGTTTTTGCCTCGGAAATCATCCCTTAAGATGGTAGAAGTTTGTTTGCATTATATTTTCTAAGTATAAGTTCTACGCGGACGAAGTCGCGGGCAACAGCTAGTATAATAATACGCCTTAATACGCAAGCTCACATAGTTAGAACCCCAGTTCGATTTGATGCAAAGGAAAATCAATGTCTTGTGGCACCTGCTGCAGAAAAGTTAATCTGGACATAAGTTTATAAACTTTTTTGATTATCTGTTCCAGCGAATGACTCTGTAACAAGTTAAAATGAAAAAAAAGCGGCCAAGTGCGAGTCGGACTCCCACATGAAGGGTTCCGTAAAATAAATTGCGGTTTACGATTTATGACGTATTAAAAAAAACTACTTACTAGATCTCGTTCAAACCAATTTTCGGTGGAAGTTTGCATGGTAATGTACATCATATATTTTTTTTAGTTTTATCATTCTCTTATTTTAATAATCTTTCTGGGGGGAGCCTCACCCCTAGGGAACGCGTCCTCAGGTGGCGGATAGAGGGAGACTCGGCAGGTACTTCGCAAGTCGTACCTGGAGGGCAGGAGCGAAATAAAATAGCCCCCGCGGACCAACAGGCCGGAGATGGACACTCCGTCAACAAACCCCTGCTGCGGGCTTCTCTGATGTATTTTGAGCCGAGGCCGTAGCAGTGCTGGGCGTCTAGGTTTGGGCGCACAGGAGAGATGGCGGCGGATGCGCCCCTCGCGGGCCAACGGCGGCGCTCGCATCTTCGTGGAAGATAAAACCTTGGCGTCAGTTGGCAACCGGGCACTGCTGGACATAGGCCTTCCCCAGAGAGTGCCACAATGAGCGGTCCTGCGCCACCCGCATCCAGTGGACTCCCGAGACCTTTATCAGGTCATCAGTCCACCTTGTGGGGGGCCTACCCATGCTGCGCCTTCCGGTACGTGGTCGCCACTCGAGAACCTTTCCGCCCCAATGGCCATCGGTTATACGTGCAATGTGCAATGTTACCCCTATGTGAATGATAGCCTTATTTAATATAAAATAAATACCCTTTTTTTTCTTTGTCAAAGTAACCCCAAAGGCACATAAATCTTCATAAAGCCTAAGCCTGTGAACGGATTTTTTAAAAATGTTTTAGAGTTTTTTTGCTTAATTTTTACTATCATAATCCGTTAAAAAAGGGGGGTTTTAAAGTAACCCCGATGTCAGTATAAAGTTGATCACCGACCTAATTTTTTTTTCTAAGATATATAATAATAATTTTTTTTTGTTGGTGCAATCGATAGAGGACCAAAAACCAATACTTGCATTTTTTTTCCTTATTTTTTTGGCTCAACTTTTAGGGAGATACAGACGTTTTAATTCTGAAATTGATCAAATTAACCCCAATTCAAGGTTCGCACTTATCAAATCAAATATCATACAACTTGCAACTATAAATAGTGCAGCAAAACTAGTATAAAATAAATACACTTGCAAATATAACACGAACGTAATTTATTTCACAACTTTATAAGATTTATATCACAGAATACTACAAATTGACAGGAGCCTAGAGGAGTCCAATGTATAGCGACATTTATCACTTTATTTTATGTCAGAGAATCGTTGACTTACCTTCCGGATGCCCAAAAAAATAAAGGCAGACAATTATAACATCTAACGGCCAGATTGTGACGTAACAAATTAAATGTAGGACAATATCAATATCCTAAATAAGTATACTCTGAATTAAAATCGCCAACAGCACAGCAATGTTGAGTAGGGGGTAACAAGCCGCAAATACGCTTGGTCGTAAGCTGCGTTTACGTATCGGCACGTGGATTAGGCTCACAGATTTTTTAAATAGTTGAATATGAATGAGTTGATGACGAATGCATGGTATGAATGAAGGGTGCTAGGATGATCCACGACGATGAGATTCTAAGGGATATTCCGAAAGTAAGAACGGGGGCGAGCAAATTGCCTTTCTAAATTTAGGGGATTATAGGTTTGTCCATAAAAATTATCAGTTAAAAGCTACATAAACACGCCGCGTTAGCGATTTGTCACTTAGTGATAGAAGTGAAAGGGCTGTAAGTGCAACGCGAAGCCTAGATACAGAAGGTCTAACAAAAGCTAAACCTAGCAGCTACGGGTAATTAAATTAACACATAAAGAAAGGAGAGAAAAATATCACTGCTTCCGGTGTTCCACAGCAGAGGTCTGCATCCGAAGTGGAGAATGCGCACGGCGCGGGTCCTTGCACTCAGACGCAAATGCGGGGGTACGTTTCAGATAAACGGCAAGCGCACGTCACAGACTCCTGTGCTCCGGCACTGGCGGTAGCGGAGTCAAACGCGGTACACGGCGTGGCAGAAAAGCTCGTGGCCCGTTCCAGAAAGCTACGAAGTAAATACAGAAAAAGTAAAAACCCAGGCACGGTTGACGTAACTACAAGCCAAACCCGAAAATCAACGAGCAAAACTTACCCAGCACGCTATCAGGCGTCTGGTCTTTCAAGAAAAATCCAGTAAAGGGGAGAACTGCCTTGTTCGCAGCGTAAACACAGCAGGGTATAGGAATAGGAGGAGTAAGTTTCCCCAACACCTGGATTCAGGAGAACCTGCGAACCGCTTCCTTCGCGGCGAAAAAAAAACAAGGTAACACACGATTCCTGCTTTGTAAAATAAGGAGGTTTCTAAACACGGTTTCCTAAAACTGTTGTCACAAACTTACAGGAAAAATATCACGTTTATTCGCCAAAATTCTGTAACAGAATGAACGGTCTGTAAATTTTCTTTCCAAATTTGACAAGGTTCTAGAAGGATCTTGTACGAAATTCAAGTTTTGAATAATTCAGAGTCTCAAAACGACGCGAAACAAAGAGATTTAATTCAGGGCAAAAAATATTAAAATAACCAAATAAAAACGCCATATACGAGAAAAACCGGACATCACATAGACAACTGGGAATGCATCTACTCGTAAATACAACAGACGCATGAAGTGGACAATCAAACGAACTAACTCCCAAAAAGGAATTCAGATGGCGCAACTAGCCTAAAGCGAGTTTTCGCTGCAATAGGTGCTTAAAATGGTATTTATGTGTTTACCTATAGGTACAGTCGAGGAAATTTAATGTTTAGCACTTTTGGACTTTAACTTTATTCAAATAGTATTGACATGAGCCAAACCTTCATTTTCTTCGACCGTACATTCTTTAAATTTTAAACTTAATCAGAGTTCTAGTTATCATAGTAGTGGTTCGGCGAAATGTACTCGTAAATCTTCGTCCGCTGTTCAATAAAGAAGTATGACAGTTTCTGCTGTACTTATATTGGTTTTACGAGTTCGGTTCTACCGATACAAAATTTGTAAAGCTAGCCGCGTTTTTATGGATAGAAAATAATCTTAGTTGTATTCTTTCTTTTATAAATTGACTTAGGTAATTTGTATAATAGACAACATTATTTTAATAGATGTTTGGAGTCGAACTAGATTTTGTGCCGTGATTTTGTCCGCTTAACTAAATGGCGCTGCGCGATTTAAATCGACTTTGACTCAGTGATCGGAAAACCACTTCGTTTGACCCCGCGCTGTGATTATGGGCCGTGTTATTATTATTAGACAATCATCCACAAAATATACCAAAAAAAAAACCACGCAAACATCATTATACCAGTATGTATCGCAAATGTAAACAAACCAAAGCACGTGCGTCAAGAAACAATCCAATCACATCAATCTTTTGTATCTGTGGCAGCACAGATAAGGGAGAATGAATAATTTGATCCAGTCACGTTTCTAATTAAGGCAAGATAGGTAAGCAAAATGTTGGTTTTAACCCTTAATTTTATTCTTATGTCTATATTTCATTATAAATCAGAACTATTGAAGTTCCAATACTAACTCTGTCCAAATAATTATTGACAAGAGGCTGTTTTTTTTAAATTAAAAATTGACATTGCTTTATAACTACAAGAAATATTTCGCTTACGCCGTTCCTCTTCTGAAATATATTATACTCGCAACCCGTTTGAAAAACTTTTTATTTCTCTAAAATCATAACGTAGAGTAATCCGAAACAATCATTCGCTTTGACATCAAATTTCAAAGTAGACCAAAAAAACGCGAAACAATCAAAACGTTCGATCAGTGACGAAGGCAGTAAATATTCTAGTTGCAGCTAGTTTTTGATGTGCACGCGAGACACACATATGTAAATGTGTGCCTTTGTCTCTTTCAAGCGCTATAGACATTATTAGTGTTGAATATTTCAAAAATAACTTTAAAATAAGTGAAGTATTGATAGTATTTTAACAATAATACGGTTAGTTTTTCGTGTTCACGCGAGACACGCAATAGATACTAAAGTGTGCCTCTGTCGTAGGGCAAACCTTGGCTAATCTGTGATATGAAGTTATTCGGTGATAGTTACTTTAAGGTCTAATAGCGGAGTTACTCGATATTTTTACGGCTTGTAATAATTGCCAGTAGGTGGCGGCACTGTCATTCAACTTACTTACGTGCAGCCAGAATCCGAACGCATCCGTCAAAATTAAGAAAATAAAACTAAAAAAAACCTTACTATCACCGATTAGCCAAGGTTGATTTTATTATTTTTTTTTTTTTTTATTATATTTATTAACCAAAGATATAAAAAACTTATTCTAAAACATGTCCCTGCAAAACTGTTTGAACAGTTTGCCTGCAGGTAAGTCTCTTTTATGCTTAATATACATAGCATAATAATAACATCGTTTTTAATCCTATTTTATACTTAAATGCTAACTTATTAATCTTGTTATAAATATGAGTGTGATATGATAACGCTTGCTTGCAAAATAAGCAAGATTGCTCGCGCGCATCTAATTTTAGCCGCGCTGAGTAGTCAAACGTAGTAGTACCTACTTAATGAACGCCGAATTAAGTTTTCTTGAATAATCGCGAGAAATCGTGAAAGCCTAAGATATTTTTTTTATGTGAATATGTTCTTACTGCTGAGGTGGAAAGTTGTATGTGTAACTTGAGAGCAAAGCTATTTGCATTTTGTATTTTCGAGTCCCTCGCTACGCCATAGATTCTAACTTTTAATCACGAGCGTAGTGAGAGAACTTAAGAATCTTTCGTCTCAACAACAAAAGCTACAAGTTTGCTCTCTTGTTGCACAAATATTTTTTTTTTTTAACACAAGCCTCAGAAAACTTTCAGTCTGCGTGATATTATTTTCAATCCGTCGGTACACATTGGAGGTTTTACTCATATTCAAGAGTATAGGTACTACTTATTAGCAATTGAAGAGTTCGACTTTCTGGCTCCATCATCAGTTCATATTAGTGATAAAAAAATATTATTTTTATTATATTTGTCATCTATACAATTCATACATCATGGACATATTCAAATCGAGACAACTAATAAAGGTCAAACATCTGCTTCATACTTACATGATTTGATTACCTACCTACGTTGTTAAAATCATTGTTTATTTTGAAGTTAGTAATAGGCTTGTCAAACTACATATATAGTTACATTGTTTAAGATAGCTGATGCTATCCTGTCATATCGAAGTGTATTATGGACGTCTCACACCTCTGCAATATGGAGGATAAGTGCTTTAAAGTGGATATTTTGTTTCATGAAGACATTATTTGAGTCGCTTAAATTCAAAATCGGATAAATCCATTCGACCCTATCAGCAAATATCTACCTTATCACCTTTTCTTAATAGCAAAATCGCATGATTTGATAGATGGATTTACCCGGGTTTGAAATTAAGCGACTCATTTGATTTTTAAAAGCAACGAAATAGTTATTTGTGCAACAAGAGAGCAAAGATTATTTTTTGCTGCGAGTGCTGAATGCTGATATTGAGTCCCAAGTAGCGAGTGATTCAAAGTTAGAATCAAAAGCGCAGCAAGGGACTCATAGGCACGAGACGCAAATACTTTGCTCTCGAGTAACACATACAACTTTTCACCTCAGCAGTGAGAGCATATTTACATTAAAAATACATATTCATAAGCTTTTACGTACCTATTCGATTGTGAATATTCAGGAAGAAAACTTGTTTCGGGGCCTGGTACAGCTTGATTTAACTCCCCGGCGCGGCTAGTAGGTACTAGAAGCACGCGAGAGGGCGGGGCGAGACCAGGCGCAACAGACCAAAGCACATTTTAGTAATCTGCACGAGTCTCGCCTGACATAACACAACACTAATAACTAACCATATATTGTTAAAAGACTGTCACTCATATTCTCACCTTTCACTCATATTTTGTAGCTATTTTTAAAATATTCAACACTAATGTCTGTTTCGTTTACGCAAGTCTCGCGTGCACCAAAAACTAGCCTTATTGTTGTTTAAATACTGCCTACTTCACTGGTTTCACTATATTACCTAATTGGATACATAATTAATTTATCCTAGTCGTTTTTATATTTAAAACTAATATCAACAGCGCAAGAATGAAGAATAATATACCTAATGCACACTTGTTACATGTTTTTTTACTGTTATTTTTTTTTATATGTGTGTCCTGTGTATTGGTGAATAAATGTATCTTCCTCTCTTTCTAATAAAATCTAAATAAATAGTTATTTGTTAAACAAGGGTGCAAAGTTGTATTTTACCCGCGAGTGTTTTAACACACGAAAAGTAAAATACATTTGCACCCGTGTGCAACACAAAACTTTTCACCTCACTGTAGCGAGGAAAGTGCAACATGCAAGACATAATAATATAAAAAATAAGTCTTTATTTGTACTTACTCATTCCATAATCATCATCATCATCATCATCACCATCACCATCATCCATCATCCGTCAGCAGTCATCAGTTATCAGTTATCAGTCATCCGTCATCCGTCATCCGTCGTCCGTCATCCTTCATCCGTCATCGGTCATCATCCATCAAATCATCATCCTCAATGCTCATTATAAAAAAACAAATGTTTCTTGTGGAATTTTAAAGTACCTACTTAAAAACACAGTTACTTAAACACGCTCCAAGGTCAAATTACATTCCCCACTAGTGGATAAAATGCGATTTTTCTCACTGGTTTTAAAGGATAAAAGACGGTTTTCCGAGGCAGTGAGGAGAAAACAATTTAATAGCACGCAATTTTTTAAAGGGGCCGGGCGTGCGTTCGGAAACTGCATCTGTGGTATACGTTCTTAAAAATGAAGATTGTTAAAACTAGAAGGAATCATTAATTGGTGAGCGTATGAAAATTCATATTTACCTACGTATTTAAGAAAAACGGATTTTATTCTGATAGTATATGTTTCATGTTTTTCTTCTTCAATTTATAATCCTTTGTATCCATTTTTTGGTAATTGAAACTTATCAGTATGTTAAGTATGTTTTAGAACGTGTTACTTGCTTCGCGCTGTTTTGGGGTTCTAACACTTCTAACGGCCGTTTTAAATTTTGGACGCATAGATTGACGAATCTAGCAACGTAAAAACTATTATGATGTATTCAAATGATACTTAAATACAAAATACAGTGCATAGCCATGCGGCCTCCTTTTTTAAATATCTATCGTTAAAAAATAAGTAATCACAGTTCACCAGTGGGCGCTAGTGAGCACGTGAACGCCCTCTCGTGGCTGTCATATCGATTGGGTATCATCATCATATTAGCCAAAAGTTCGTCCTCTGCTGGACACAGGGTTCCCCCAAAGAGTTCCAAAGTGACCGGTCCTGCGCCACCCGCATCCAGCGGACTCCCGCGACCTTTACCAGAGGGGTAATCACGTAACGTTCCGAACGCACGTCGGTACGATTTAACTGTCAATTTTCCATATAAAAAGTGACATTTAGACCTACCCGACGTTCGTACAATGCGTTACGTGATCGACTTACTGGTCATAAGTCCACCTTGTCGATTGGGTTTATTGCCTGGTTAATTAACCAGTTGACGTGACAGGGTTATATTTCAAACTCCTAAAGTGTTCCACCTATTATTATATCATAAATTGTGCAAGTTAAACGCATAGTTTGTGACCCTTTGTCGGATTGTCGGATTTCTGACGCCTGTCACGACTCACTTAACTGACCCTTTTTTCTCACTGGTGTGGACGACAGCTTTGCTTGTTGAGGCAAGATTTACTTTCAATAAGCCATGTACCTATAAGTACATAAAATAACGGTAGACGGGTTTAGAGGGCGGTTTGTTTACAAATCTTTCCCAGCTTTTCTATGTTCATACAGGATAGAAAATACGAATTCATTTACAATTCGAACTTGTGAATGAAACATATTTACAGTGAGTAATAAAACTGCGTGGTTCATTATCTAAAACAAATTGCATTATTGGGTATAGTGTAGTAAACACATGGCCTTTTGAAGTTCAACGTAATTAACTCAAATTCAAACATTTATTCATGGCAAACAAAAGATGCATACAGAATGCCAATAAATTAAATGATAATAGAATAGGCCTTGTCACGAAATGAACTCAGCTGAGGATGATGCTAGCTTTACAGCCAGCATAAGTCTTCCGCAGGATCCATTCAGAAGAGGTACAGTAAGTAACACTATATTTAGGAGATATCATTGTCTTAACTTGTATATAAACTCTGAAATGTCAGGGGTTTATTTAACTTTAGTGTTTTGTTTAACCTCTAATGTAAAACACATTTTAGCTCCACTGTACCTAAGTCTTGAGACCACGATTCAAGAGTGCGAGCATACGATAAAGTGAGTTTAAAGCCTTTTGGCAAGCGATGTAAAGCAACTTTGAAACATTCTACATACTATTTACACGTGCCCCGCTTTGGACGACCGAAACTAGCGACAACAACCACTTCGCGTGGGTAGGTACTTAATCCAGATTGTCTTTATTTTTCTACGAACGTAATATGGCAGTTCCGTTTATAGTATACCGCATAAAGTACATTGTACCTCTGTTCCCTGCGACATGTGCTTCCAGAATCTGCAATTTTGTACTTACGCAAAAATTACTGCGGGAACCATGGGAGCAGTGAATTATGACACTATTTGATTTTTAGAGAAAGATAATAATTTATCGGCAAAACTTGGAAATAATTTTTATCAATGACAAGTAATAAGTCTTTAAAGTATAAAAAAGCCTTAGCTTCTCGCTATCCAGCAAAGAATTGTAGCCAAAAGAGAAAGATTAGGGTCTAGTACGAGTATGTATATTGTTATATAATATAGTATAATCTCAAAGTATAGTTTTAATTATATGTATTGTATATTTGCTTATTTAATGTAGATACTTGATCGGTGTACAAAACTATTTGTTGTGAAATCATTGAATTTTTAGGGTTCTTTACGGGTCCGGTTCTCAGCAATGCGTAGGAGATTGAAGTTAAAATGAATAGGTACCAAACTGTCTGTGGTGCCAACTTCCTGAAAAATAGTTTTTCTAAGACTGATTCTAAAATGGTATAACACACGCCGTTTACATATTTACAAATAGCAATTTGTTGCTATTAATGTTCACTTTTGAACACCTTGTTTTGGTAAAATTCGCTGTTCAAAAAGTTCGATTATGTCGAAAACCACGGATCTTTGACTAAACCTATATGTCCATTATCTGGACAAGCCTGAGGTGCGCTGTCGGTGGATATAAGCTTGTCCATTATTTACTGGACACCCTGTATACAAAACAATTTAATGTAAGTATGAACAACGCAAATTTTATGGTAGGTATGCAGTAACGATACTGAAGACACTAAACATGACGTAAGCATTCAAAATAAATAAAGATAAAAAGTGAACTACAAAAATTAACCACGAGATAGACAGATGTTAGTCTGATTGATATATAGCGGGTAGACTCGTAATGTAAACATAGACGCTGAATGATTCGAAGCAAATAGATTAGGTTGGAATATTTTTAACCAATGAGCGTCTAAGGACGTAAAGTCTTACCCAAAATAGCAGACTTCACCTTAACTTCTGTATCGTTGTGGATCACATAATGCCTTTGCCTAAGCTTGATGCGTCGCACATTGGTTAGATGATATCTTCAATGTACAACATTTTCGTACAGTAAGTATGTACCTACACTGATTTGCGCCTAATGCAACATTAATGAAATTTGAGTAATAATACTTACAATATTATTACTCAAATTTCATTCCTATTGAACAACAACATCATCATCATCATCATCATCGTCATCATTGGCCTTGTACATCTATGATACGATGATTTAAACAGCGTCTATATCAAGGTGGTGTGGCACGTACGCACATGACTCGTAAGGCCGATACGGGAGCGACAGGAACAATATCATCACACACTTCGTATTCCAAGTCAAGTCAAACACACACACACATATACATACACACACTCACGTACACACACGCACACACAATAACTGAGACATTTCGTTCCCGACAAACAGAGAGCAATGCAAGATGGATGTATATAAGTAGTTAGTTACCAGGGTCTGCCTGAAAACCAGCGTTGCAGTGGCCTCACTGTAACATTATGCTAAGGCAAGCTCCTTTTTAACATCACACACACACATCATAACTGTAACATTAATTTTAAATTTGTATTTGAAGTCTAATCTTAAGGTTCACATGTATATTTAATTATAATTTCGTGTAATGTGATGTTGAATAAAGTTTTTCTTTTCTAGTCTTTTCATTCTAGTCTATTCTAAACGCGACCTTTAGATAACTAACGACTCAGTAAAGCCGAGATCATATACTTAACTGTTCCTTACAATTTTTATATTTTCTAAAATCATTGTCGGGACTCCAAAGGAAAAAAAATCCGTATCTCTATTTAATTCACTGCCCCTACTGAATAATTCACTCTGTGTATGACCACGTCATCAAAACTAAGTTAAGAGCTAGCGTTGAAGATTATAATCTGTGTAGTTGTACTCGTAGTTACTCCAATGAATTGCCACGTTGACGTAACATCTATGAATGGGAATGAATGAAGAACGAACACTACACTACACGGTAACTCTACCTACCCAGCCTATCTCAATTTAGAGGTAGGCCCAGCGAACTAAGTGCCACCAGAGTACAAGGTTTTCCCACTAGAGCGCGCTACTTGTCCTGATCTGGCTAACGAAAAGTTGTTTTGCCAGCGTGCAGCATGCTGAAACTGTATGGAAATAAGTAGTACTTTACTCACCCTAGGGCGGTAAAACGAATAAGGTCTCGGATTACAGGTATTTGACGACTTATACGCTATCTGGGGCTTGCAAGCGGTAATTACCACTTTTTCAAAGTCATAGTCAAAGTCAAAATATTTTATTCAAAATAGATTCATACAGAACACTTTTTAAAGGTCAAAGTATATTTTCATTTCCTTAGTACTTCAATGTATTTTTACACTTTTACAGTATTAACACAGATTAAGTAATAAATAGTACTAGTATTATATAACAAACTTAAAGTTTGAAAGGGTAATTATAGTTGTTAATATATAACTATAATAATGTCAAATATCACTAGTTTACATGTTTACATGTCAATATGTTATAAGTAGGTCAAAGTTCATTTACATTTACAATTAGGCACATGTTAACTTACAAACATGAATGCTGTTTTCACAATGTCAAAAATAGAATAAAAAATATTATTAGAACTAGGGAAAAATATATGTCAGGATTATATAAAACAAATTAAAAATTAAAGTATGTCAGTTTGTCAGTACACAGAGAGAAAACAATAATAAAAAAATCATTTAAAGGCGTCTTTGTCATACATAAAATCGCTTGTCGTGTAATAGGCCTTACTAACTAAATGGCTTTTTATAAACAACTTAAACTTATTTAATGACAAACCTTGTACATTTTTGGGAATTTTGTTATAAAAACGCACACAATTTCCCATAAAAGACGAACTCACCTTTTGTAGGTACCTAAACGATAACGGGGCACGGAAAGTTTATCCTTATTTCTAGTATTGAGCGAGTGATAGTCACTATTTAGTTTAAATAAATGATTTCGTTTAACATACAAAACAATTTCAAAAATATATTGAGAAGCAAACGTCAAAATGTTGATTTGCTTGAATTTTTTTCTTAATGAAATGCGAGATCCTAACTGATAAATCGCGCGAATCGCTCTTTTTTGTAATAAAAAAATGTTATCGATATCAGCGGCTTTACCCCAAAGCAAAATACCATAGGTCATAATGCTGTGAAAGTAAGAGAAGTAAACAAGCCTAGCTGTCTCAACATCGGTGAGTTGCCTTATTCTTTTGACTGCATATGCTGCCGAACTAAGCCTATTACCCAACGAAGAAATATGTGATCCCCATTGCAGTTTATGATCCAGTGTAATACCGAGAAAAACAGTGCTATGAGAAAATTCAATGAACTCATCATTAAGTTTCACCTTCTTTTCCTTTCTTACTGGTATTGACTTTAGCAAGACTGAATTTAATACATTTTGTTTTCTTGCTATTTAAAAGTAAATTGTTAGCGGTGAACCATCCCGCAACCGAGTCTAGTGCTGCATTCACTTGATAAAAATTGGTTTCCTTTCTGCCAAGTTTAAATATTAACGATGTGTCAGCGAATAACACAATATCGTGTTTGTTCTGCACGTGATAGGGCAAATCGTTAATATAGGCCAAGAAAAGAAACGGACCAAAAATTGAGCCTTGTGGAACTCCTATATAGAAATATTAGACCCCTTAGATTGCTCTGACGTAACAGAAATTGTTTAGGTACATATATATACGTCATCATATCAGCCGAAAGACGTCCACTGCTGGACATAGGCCTACCCCAACGAGTGCCACAATGGCTGGTCCTGCGCCACCCGATTTTTGTTGTGTTCTGCATTGAGGGGTGTATGCCATAATCGCCACGCTTGGCATGCGGGTTGGCGATCGCAGTATTTCCACCGAACTCCAAGGATGCTGCTGCCTATCCCTCGGTGGTCTTGGCCGTAGTTTAAGGACATACCCGGGTACATATATATATATATATACTAATGTGTAATGATTTAAACACTCCTGCTGCCACTATACTTTGTTAAAAATAGTAGATTATACACCGAGGGGATAAGGCACTGTTTTATGTCTCGGGCGCGATATTGAATCCTGAGCAAATGAGGGACTCCTGATTTAACTCCCGAGTGTAGCGAGCTTCATTAATTAACCAGCGGGTTATTCCTGAGCGAAGCGAGATAATTAAAACGGAACCCTGAGTGCAGCGAGGGAGTCAAGCTCGCCCAAGACGAAAACAGCTTTATCCCAAAGGAGAATACTCTACTTTTCTCACCTTTTGCGAGACAATAAACTACTTACTAGAAATGGTTGGCTCGTCTACGTTTCCCTAGCCTAGCTTGGGTTTCCTTGTTTATTCAATAAAATCCGTATTGTTGTAAAAACGTATTTTTTTTCCTGACACCTTTTTGTGGCATGTAATTTTCTTGGTTCAATTTAACGTTTTAATACTTTGAATTATGTGTATAGAAAAGTAAAACTAATAAGGTTGCATTGATGACAACACGTTGTACAAGAAACAACTTTTTATTACAACTTAAAATACCTTATTTTTAAAAAAACCGCCCATGTGCGAGTCGGACTTGCGCACGAAGGGTTCCGTAAGTAGGTACCATTATCTATAAAAACGGCAAAGAAATCACGTTTGTTGTATGGGAAAATTTTAGGGTTCCGTACTCAAAGAGTTAAGTAGGGTCCCTATTACTAAGACTTCGCTGTCCGTCCGTCCGTCCGTCCGTCCGTCCGTCCGTCCGTGTGTCTGTCTGTCTGTCTGTCACCAGCCTGTATCTCACTGATACCGTGATAGTTCCCGCTGAAATTTTAACAGATTATGTATTTCTGTTGCCGCTATAACAACAAATACCAAAAACAAAATAAAATAAATATTTTTATTGATAATGGTACGGAACCCTTCGTGTGCAAGTCTGACTCGCACTTGGCCGGATTTTAGTATTTGTTGTCATAGCGGCAACAGAAATACATCATCTGTGAAAATTTCAACTGTCTAACTATCACGGTTCATGAGATACACGGACACAGACGGTGACAGACGGACAGCGGAGTCTTAAGGCCTCCACACACTGGTCGCGGGCGCGGGTTGGGCGCGGGCCCGCGCAAGTTGTAAAACATTGAAACTACATTTCAAACACACATCGAACGCGGGCCCGCCGCGGGCACGCAGGGCCGCGTTCCAGAGAGTTTTGCGTAATGTTCCCTATTAGAACATTACGCAAAACTCTTCGTAGGTGGCGACACTAGCAGCGTTGACATTGTACCTCGTTCCCACTTGACTTGCGGTATTGTCTATGCAAGCATCCTTGTCACCCATTTGACAATCAATTGTGCATGTGTGTGTGAATGTTAGTGGTAGTGCTGCCTCTGGCGGCAGCAGCAAAGGCGGCAGAACATTGCAGTAATGTTCCCTATTTGAACATCGTGTTTGATGATTATTGTTGATCTACACATCAAATATAATGCACCATAGGCTGCTTGACTTTTTTGTTAATGATAAGTGCTACACTATAGGTACACTAAAAGCACCGCTTCGGGCATGGACTTTGCGCCTTTTGTCGTTTTAAATTTTTCGAATTCATTGTAGGTTTTTAAGTACGTTTCCTTCGATTTCTCCGGGAGTAGATTATCAATAATGCCTAAGACGTCTTTTTCAATTGACTCGGGAGTCAAATCACTTTCCCTTAAGTCACTTCGTCAAATAAATATATTTTTGCTGTAGGTCTCTATGGAAAAAAAATCATACGAACTCAAATCTCATTATTAACCTGAGGGTTATAATGAGATTCAGTACCATATTATGACCTGGCGGGTTATAATGAGATTTAGTACAACCCGGCAAAATTGTTACGCCTATAATGAGGTTTGCATGATATATAATTGGGCAATGTCGAGCATGTAATAAGTAATTTAAACCGTGGAGTGCCCATTGATTGAAAATCCGACACAGAATAATAATAATCCCACTAAAACATTACATGAAAAGTGATTGCCAATACTAGCTCATATAGCTTTCAGCTTTAAAAATATATCAGATCACAAGTAGCGCCAAGCTTTTCATAGTATCACCGTAAATAAATAACAAATACAGACCTATCGCTCGATCAGTAAATTGAGATGGGTAAGCGTATAAAGCCACCGACCGAAGGCGTTGATTTCGGCTGACGGGAGTCAGTGTTTGATTTATTATTGGAAAATCTTATTTTATCGAAATGCAAACTGCCAGCTTGCAAATATACCGCAACCGCCAGCAAACAAATATTGTCAGAAAACACAAGCCGTTATTGGATCTGTTCGCTTCCATGAAATAACTTCTACATTATAGGATTCTAGCGTTTCCTAGAAATATGTTTTATAGATTAATTACCGACGCTAAATAATTGCATTAATGCGGCGAAGCATGCATCAAAATAACACGAATAACCCTGTTAGGATACATTTCGACTTTGACATTACTACTCAAAAGAAAATAAGGGCCACTTACATATTTCTGTTTTTGAGTAAATTTTTAGATGTAAACTAATTAATAAGTGACTAATTAATGATGTCCGGCCTCCTTCAGTATCAAACCTCTTTAATGCTGGTGTTTAAGTCTTACAGCTGGCCAGAAATTGAAGCAAATAAAAAAAACGAGTTTCAGGTCAAATTCCTTTCTTCAACAATTTTATTCTGTTAAAAAACTATTTCTGTCCATCTTTTGCTTCTTTTAACATCTTTTGTTAATAATGCCACGTCAACGAAGGCATATGGATACCATTACTGCCACCAGAGCCGTTACATTGATTGCTGAAGGTCATTCACAGCGGTCTGTAGCTTTTTCGTTGGGTTTCTCTCGCCGAGCCATCGAAAATGTGTGGGATCGGTTCCAAGAGACTGGCAGTGTTGCAAGAAGGCCTGGATCGGGCAGGGTGCGAGCGACTACGGTACAAGAGGATCGCTACATCCGATTGAGTGCCCGTCGAGAGCGCTCTGTGACGGCACGTAAGTTACAAAATCGCCTACGGTTGACAACGGGGACTCGTGTTAGTGACCAAACGATACGTAATTGACTGCATGAAGACCAGCAAAGGTCCAGACGCCGAGTAGTACGAATTCCTTTATCTAGGGTTCAACGTGGAAATCGTTTAAGTTTATGCCGCGAACATTCAGATTGGAGCATGAATCAATGGGGTATGGTGCTCTTCACAGATGAGTGTAAAGTGAAGCTTTGTAGTGATGATCGGCGGATTAGAGTATGGAGACGACAAGGTGAGAGATTTTCCGATGTCTGCATCAAGGAAATTGACTGCTTTGAAGGTCCTAGTGTGATGGTTTGGGCTGGGATTAGCTTACTAGGCAAAACTGAGCTGGTTTTCTTAAATCAAGGCACAGTAACTGCACAACGGTACATCGATGAAGTCATCAGGCCTCATGTTATACCATTCTCACAGAGAGTGGGGCCAGGGTTCTGGTTAATGCATGACAATGCCCGCCCACACACAGCTCGGGCCACTCAGACTGTACTGGATGACTCCCATATTCGTGTCCTACCATGGCCAGCGTATAGTCCGGATTTAAATCCAATAGAGCATATGTGGGACCAATTAAAACGAAGGGTTAGGGTCATACTCCCTAGAGGTTCACAACCAGCAACAGCTTATGGATGCTCTGAAACGTGCGTGGGACTGAAACATCAGAAACTTAATCGAGAGTATGCATTCAAGGCTCCAGGAGTGTGAAAACAGGACACACCCGTTACTAAACCATTAAAAAAAACAGCTTGTGTCAGTTTTTGTTTTGTTTTGCAAAGAGTTTCTGTTTATTTTTTGCTGTTGACAATGGACTAATTTCATGTTAATTGAAATAAGTGAAACAATTGACTACACAATTAAATGGTTATTAGCATAAGTTAAAACAAAGGCCTTGTTACATGTTATTTTAATAAATATACATTACTGTTTACTATATTTTTCACGTAGCAATCAAAATACTTAGTGGCCCCTATTTTCTTTTGAGTAGTATATATTGTACGTATAAAAGGTATTCATGCAGGGAGGCGTAGGGCGTTTCGCAATAAAATGTCCCTGTTACAAAATAATTTCTTTTTACTTCCACGTCCTTCTACTACTTTAGTCAGCGCACAATAGTAGTTTATGTGACTGTACATAATGAAGGGCAATAAACACGAGTGTGGGTTTATATAACATCACATGAGTGTCTTAATGCCTAATTATGGTCAGTTACATACACTACTTTATCTATTCACATATCATAAGCCTCCACGATGCATTCAGGAGCCGCATATTATGACCGGCATCGCGGCGTTGTTTTCTGGCAGCTGTCATAGTTTTTTCTTAATTCAGAGACAAACTAGAGTCGGATCCAACTAGATCTTACTTACGTGCGACGGTGCGACATCTGTCTTTGTATGCAAATTAACAATTCATTTCGAACTAAACGTCATCTCGACTGATATTAGAATAGAGGTCAAAACAAATTTCTTTGATTTCAGAAATGTTCGAAATTTGAATGAAATAATATAATCGAAATCGATGTTATTATTTAGCAATAATAACATTTTCACAGATAAGATATTTGTTCTAACAAAACAGTCTATTTTTATGGTGGCCATAATGTGCGGTTTTTGAACGCATCATTGAGGGTTTATGATATTTGGATAGATAAAGTCGTTTTCATCACACTTGCTCATAAATGGTGTTATTCCTTGCCTGTATACAGAAGGACAATGGCCTAAATTGTTCCCGTGGGAAATAATGGTCCCAAGGGAAGTAATGAGCTTGTGTGTGATCTGATTGGTTAAGCAAATCTGGACGGCAAGAATTCTGCTCTGTTGGAAAAAAATCGCGCAGGCCGTGCCCTGCACACTGCACATGCTCCATGTTCTGTGATTGGTTGAAATATTGAAGCTCCGCCCTCCACTCGCACTGATTTAGAAGTGAAGTTGTCAATTTCGTCAACATTTGATTGATGCGCTTGTATAAAACATAGGTTTTTCTGTCTTTTGTAGTTATTTATTTCCTCGCAAATGCTCTAAGAGCGGCGGCCATAGGGTTTCGCGAAGGTAATGACGGTCGTTATCAATTCTAATTATTAATATTATGCTTTTTTGTAATACTTTACGTTATAATAAAATGAAAAAAAGCAAATTAATGTAAAAACATATTTTATTCGGTAAAATAATGCATTTATTGTACTTGATAAAATACAATACTAAAATACAAGAAAATAATTTTAACTTAATAACTACTAAACTTAAAAAAATACTTTTTTACATTATTATACCTAACTACAAACACATAAAATGGACAAAAAATATAATAATTACATATTAGGATCTAACTTTATCTAAAATAATGTAAATTTAGTTTTTATTACATAACTATATACATTTTATTCTAAAACGACAACAAATTCAATACCTCTTTTAAAAAAATAGACTTCTTCTTCCGCCGCGGTAATTTTCTTAAACTAGAAATATAAGGATCCGAACTAAGAAGAAGAAGAAAGAAGAGAATCAAGTCAGTGTTTGTGAGAACCCGGGACATTTTCCTCGTGTTGTCACGCCTAAACTGTTTAATTAACTTATTACAAGATTCGGCGGCCTCTTCCGAAAGCTCACCTATTGACAATAATGAGTGGTCAATTACTTCCGAGCCATGAATGAGGACCTTGTGTACAGACGGGGGCAAGTTGTACAAGCTGACGTGCTGTGTCCAGAGAATACTCTTTGAAAGCCGCGTTATTAATTTTGTATCCCGACGACAGACACTGCAGCAGATTATGACATCTGTCAATAAGGTCTTCGTCTCAGTAGTAGGCTCATCAGTATGAGCCGACGGAAAGTGTCCTATGTTGCCAAATGTTTCTGCAATTTAACATAGAAAATTTTCGGAAATTTTCCTCATTTTTGTATGGGAATTTACACTTTCCATTTCCAACATGGAAATTTACGAACTGAGCAGCATAAAACTATAACTCTTATACAAATTGTATACAAGTTACAGTTTTATGCTTCTCAGTACGTAAATTTCCTTAATTTCTTGTGAAAATTTCTAGAAATTTCCGAGAACTTTTCCAACTTTTTGGAGACTTTCCGCAATTTGCACATCACTTTTGTCTAATCCAGTAATTTCCGCTGAAATTGCTGAATTAGAAAAAAAACCTTCTGGCAGTGTTTCCGTCGTTGGATGTGCAACTTCCTCCACTTGGCGATTTGTCGACTATTAGACCGAGTCGCTGCTGAAACTGTTGCTGGACATGTTGTTTTTTCTGTGCAAGAAGAATTTTATCGTCTGATGAACGCGCCTGCCATTTTTTATAAATCTAATCTATAGGAAAGGTGAATAAAATATTCAAAGAATCCGATATATGCGTGAAGAGGAGATAGCCCAAATTCATATTTACTACTGTCTACAGTTTTTCTAAGTGATTTATCAATATCATTCATCTCTTTTGGAGTTGAACCACAAATATAACACCTACTACAAGATGTATCACTTAGAGCACTGCACACTTTACCATCAACCATGGTTAATTGTAAAGAATGCTGCACTTTTATTTCACATCCGTTGTAAGTGAAAGAAGATGGCTGTAAATTGTCAATTACCTGTACCTAAAACAAAACAAAAAACTGTTAAATACGGATCAAAATACAATACATATTTCGTAGCAAGTGCTACGCGCCCAGGCGCGCGGGCGTGGACCCTGGCTGCACCTTACAAATGCAGCTAGACGCAAAAAAAATATTAAAACCTAGTAGTAGACATTTTAAGCTACATTTTATACCAGACTTAATGGTGGAAGTAAATAGAAACATAAGTTACAGCTTCAACATAAAAAAACAAAACAGAAAAAAATACGTAAAAATTGCTGGGGCGTAGCACTCTGTTTAAAAAAAATTGTAAATTGAAAATGCAAAATAGTAAAGTAAATTAATAATACATACCTTTAACTTGAATGTCCATTGCAAAATAACAGGTCACAAACAAAACAAATAACAGGAAACAGCGTTGCGTCTTGGACTAATTAGCACCTTGGTAGTAACACGGTTTATGACTTATTAGTTGTTTTCACTTCCGATGCCGAAAAAGGAATGTTGCAAACAATAAATTGCAAAACCTTTTATACCCTCAGGTAGTATGACAAACAGTGGGTAATTGAGAAAAATATCATGGCTTAGCTCAATCATCGCCATCCGAGCCCTATGACCTACTAACGATACCACTGTGAAATGTGATGAAAAACATTGTGTATAATACGGGCGTAAGAATATTGCAAACTCGAGTCATCAAAAGCCCTCCCGCCTTACGGCGTCGGGCTCCTGATAGACTCTCGTTTGCAATATTCCTCATACGCCCCTTGTTAAACAATGTACTATTTGTGTTTGCGTTTATTTGACAGAATTTATTATTATATTTTCAGATAGAGTATTACTGTAATAATAATTCCGTATACCACAATCAATCTCCCACAAGAAGGAACTAATAAGGAATAGGAAACGATTGCGGAAGTTACTTTTAGATGACGTGCTCCATATGTAGGCCACGCCGGCAGGTGCTATTAGTAAATCAATACCATTAATGACCGATTTAAAGGTCGGTTGACGTATTTGGCTGTCGATTTGCATATGCATTAGTACAAACTGAAAGTTTGGATATAGAAATAGAATTGTTGCAGCAGATTTTTTTTTATACCACGTCCATGGCAAACAAGCTTACGGCCCACCTGATGGTAAGTGATTACCGTAGCCTGGATACTTGCAACTCCAGGGGTGTTACATGCGCATTGCCGACCCTTTAAGAATTTATACACTCCTTTTTTGAAGAACCCCATACTGTAGTCCCTTGGTAAAACCTCGCCAGGGAGCTCATTCCACAACCTGAGCGTCCAAGGGAGGAAATTTCTCTGAAACCGTACGGACATTAAGATAACCACGGATTAAGTCTAGGATGTCACATGGACAAGGCCAGGTTCTATTATATCCCCATTAGATTACGGGAGAATAATATTATAAAGTTACATGCGCTAGCGTTTCCGCCAGTGTTTTACATTCATATACTGTTGTTTTTTTTATCGGTTGTGTTGACGTCTACTACTACTGCCTACCTACTTCCTGCACCCGAATATAGAAATATATACATAGTTATTTCTATATTATTGACTAGCTGCTCGCGCAGCTTCGCCCTCGTATTGCAAAGAATAGAGGCAAACCAACGGGATAAAATATAATCAATATCCACCTATACTTACAGATGAAAGAATTTTTTAAATCGAATTTAAGTGGTTCCGGAGATCACCCCCTACATGCAAACTTACAAACAGCTACAATTCCCAGACTTGTCCTCTTTTAAGATTAGTACCTATAGATATAACATAATACTATGCATTTAGAACACGGTGATCTGAACCTCACTCAATCAGAACGTAAAAGTTATCCTTTGCCCTAAATGTCTTCGGTGATACGATAAATACTTAATCTAATCAAAGCGCGCCATCGAGCTACCTGTTCCTAAATATCAACGTCGAAATAAAACTTGAATTTAAGGGCCTGATAAAATTGTTACCTATCTAAATCGCACGATAACTTTACCAAACGCCCGATATATATCTCTTTGAGAAGCATTTTATTAAGTACCATTGTCTGAAATGTTTAATCTTTTCACTATTGCTTTTTGTCACGGACTCACTAACACGAAAACGAATAAAATGGAAACAGATGCGTATTTCATTAAAGACGCCACGAGCGCTTTTAGACCAGTTATACACCGTTGCATACAATACTTTTTCTGTGACAAATTTTAAATGAATAGCAGACTACAGAATAGACTTTTCAGACAGCAAGAATTCTATTCGTTCTTTTGCTACTCATGCAATTTCTTCAGGAGTTCAGTTGTTGATTTCTTCGATAATTTTAAAAGGAACGTACACTTTTGTCTTCACAAACACGAATAAAGTCTTAATAGTAGGACTAATATAGTTTATCATATTTCATCTTTTCATACTTGTCTTTTTTTAACTGTATTTTGGTGGGAAATTGGAATTGTGACACCTTTTGTTTATGGTTTGTTTTGTTTTTGATTTGTTTGCACTTGCCATCCGAACCAAACCGAATCCGGACCCAGACCGTATTCATACTGTTTATTTTAATAAACAATACCAAGAATTTATAAAACATATAACATGTAACACAACTAACTCACTTTTGGCAAATTTTACAGGAGAGCGAAAAAACGTAATTTCAATTTTGCGGCACCTAATAAACCCAAACAGCATTAATAAATGATACAATGGCATTTGGTAGTGTAAAACTAGATCTTTGCCATATATTTTTTAATATTTTTATTGTCAGTTTAATCAGAATTGTGGAAAAATGTTTACTGCGTAGAACAAACGTCGAATTTTTAAAGAAATCCCCACGTAAAAACAAGTATCTCTCGACTTACTTGTTTTTTACGTGGGAATTTCTTTAAAAATGTATGAGGATTATTGTATTTTTATCAACGAAGTTTGTATGTTTTGGGTAATCTCCGAAAAAACTTATCCGATTTAAACAATTCTTTGACTTGAATGTAGACTGGACTTTTTGGATGGTTATAGGCTATATTTTTTCCCGCGGGTTTGCCTGCGTTCTTAGCAATCCGCGGGTTAAGCTAAGGTTAAGTTATATTTAATTGTACAGATTACCTAGTCAGTTTGGTTTAAATCTACAATATCTCCACTGTCTATTATAAATCAATAGACGAATTTTTACTTATTTGAAATTTTTGCACGGTAACGTCGATAACAAGTTTCATATGCATAAAGCAAACTTAACGTCAAAAAGAAATCTTTGTACTGATGTCCGCATCAGTGGCACCAACTTTCATACAGGAGGAGATCTGGCCGCAGGGTGTACTTTTCCGGCGATTTTGAGGCCGGTTATTTGACTCAGAGAAAATTCGCAGCGCGTTAACGTTTTAACGTGTAATTGTGTTTTATATGTTTTGCATATTTATTTGTATGTTAGTCTGTAAATTTCAATTATTAGTTTTAAACTGTATGACAAAATATGCTATTTATCCTAAGAGCATTTTACTTGGATTTATTAGTTCTAACTTGCCTATGATCTTCATTTAAACACATAATTATTAACTATTACTTTCACCCTAAAGTCCTATTGTGTATAAAGTAGGCCACTTTTTGATAATGACGGAGAGATATTCATTGTCACTACAATACTCGTAACACATACACAGTCACAATACACAACAGTTAAACAGGTAATACGTTCGGTTCTATATTGTACGTTTGGGAATACTCTCAATATATGATTTTTCTCCAACTTACTCGGAAATGTTTCCATTAATGGAGTAAAAACACACCTCGAAGTTTATCGTTATATGCATTGATGAGATAATAAATTAAAAAAAATGGAAATACTTCCCGGACATGCCCGGGAAGTAAATATTATTGTGCAGGTTACTTACTTTTAATTTCATGCAAGACTACAAATTCACCATACAGCCAATTGTCCAATAGTCACGTACAAAAACCGACATAGATAGAATTACCAAATCATAAGACAGTTTTTTTAGACTTAATTATTTTCTCGGACTGATAAATATTTTGTAACAAATGTATAGTTTTTTTAAATGTCTAATGCGTTTAGGGATTGTCGATTTAACTAAATGTAATAATGCCTATATTTATATTTACTAATACTATAAGTTTTCTTTTATTTATTTTCATTGCTATGTTTTATGTGGAATCAAATATACAATTCGGACCCAATACTTTAAACTTTAATATCCTTAAAAAAAAATTAGGCGGGAAACTGGAATTCATTTTGTCAAAGATTTTCTGCCGTGTTATTTTTACGAAAATAAAATGAGTTCTACAAATAGTGACGAAGATATCCCAATGGGTACACCACCAGAATTAGCAGCAGAGGCAAAGTTGGCGAGAGCTAACTTGCTTCCGCCTAAATCCGAAGAAAAATATTTAAGAACGTTCGCAAATTTCAATTCCTGGCGAAAGAAGAAAAATACCAGTTCGTTGTCGGAAAATGTTATTTTGGCGTATTTTAACGAACTTGCAAAAGATAAAAAACCTTCTACTCTGTGGGCAATGTACTCAATGCTGAAAAGTACTATACAACTAAAATATAATATAAACATTAAGAACTACGCGAACTTATTGTCATTTTTGAAACGGAAATCATCCGGTTTCAAAAGCAAGAAATCGAAGATTCTTACCAATGAGGATATCACAATATTCTTAAATGAAGCTCCAGATGAGATTTTCCTAGCAATAAAGGTAAACATAATATTGTATAACTGACTTAATAAATATAACCTTTTAAGATTTTGTTTTATTTCCTCGCATATTTGGAGAAAAGCAGTATACAGGCCTCGGCAGGAATGTCATTTCGTGGATTCGTATCTATTGAAGGACTCGGCTATGCCTCGTCCTTCAAAACCATACTCATCCACGAAATGACTTTTCCCGGCCTCTGCAGTAATATACTATTAAATAACAGATACTTGTTTTTAGATAAATTTCAACGTTGTTTACAAACTTTTTACCAACGTTGAAACCAAGTATCTTCCAAACCCATTTGATTTCCAAGTATCTCTTCTTGAGTTACTTGTTTTTAGCGTATAATCGTCAAGATACTTGGTTTCAGCGTGAAATTATCAAATTAGTGCCTAAAAAAAGATACTTGGATTTTAAAATCATTAATAATTTGGAAAATATAAGGTTTAGAAGATTTTTTTTAATGTAGGTACTGTTGTGGTGATTTAATGAAGATACGGCTCCTTCAGTTGATGTTCTTCGTATGCGAGTTATGTTTGCACTGATGTAATTTACTTAATAATATTATATGGTAGCGTGGCCTAAAAGTAGGTCGCAACGTAAACAGAAAAATGTACAATAGTGAGACTGTCCATACTGGCAACCCCAAAAGAAGGAAAAAGAAAAGATAATGTATAAAATGGGAATTAACACTGAGCTAGATGTCTTTAGGTCAATTGCTTACATACCATTTAGATGCGCAGTCCAGGGTTCAGGAGTCACAGCCAGTCACAGGCACACACACGAATTCACACGCGGGCTAGGTTAGGTATGTGACATCACAGGTGGAGCGACATACGCCCTATTCTAATGCAAGCAATGGGTCATCTGTCGGTCATTGTCATTAGGAAAGCGCGGTGCGCCTGGGAGTTGGTGGGGAGCAAGATTGTTTATTGAACATACCCCCGCCCTAAACATGACCATGTTTACGGAAAAAAAAAAAAGAAAGGTTACTGTGAGGGGTTCTCAAAGGGTAATCTAATAATCCGATTGGTAGGTCTTGTCAGAACACCCGTAGCCGTCCTAACTTGTACTACACGCACGACACCGTCTTTTCCGGGATGTACTGACATGATGCGACCACGTCGCCATTCCAAGGGTGGGACGTTATCCTCTCTAAGAAGGACCAAATCACCCACTGCGGGAGGCTCAGTATAGGCTGCCCATTTAGGCCTTGTTTGCAACGTCGATAAATATTGGGTTTGCCATCGTGACCAAAAGTGTTGAAGCATCTGTTGTACGAGTTGAAATCGGGTGAGTTTATTAGGTTTAATGTCCTGCAACGGGTATTCGGGAATCGCAGTTAAAGGCTCTCCAATAATGAGATGTCCTGGTGTCAGGACTTCTAGGTCGTTAGGATCCGACGATAAAGGGCACAATGGACGCGAATTAAGGACTGCCTCTATTTTAGTGAAGACTGTCGTTAGTTCTTCATAGGTGAGGGGGGTGTCTCCGACGACACGTTTTATGTGGGTCTTGGCTGACTTTACAGCCGCCTCGAAAAGACCGCCCCAGTGTGGGGTAGTAGGGGGATCAAAAATCCAAGTGATATTTCGCTTTGCCATTTCCGAGCCTAGGGTGTGCTTATTTAAGTTAAGGAAATGATGGACCTCTAAAAGATGGTTATCCGCACCCACATAGTTACGTCCACAGTCCGACCGAATAAGCGAAGGGGTGCCGCGACGAGAGGCAAAACGAGTAAGGGCGGCGAGGAACGCTTCTGTTGTGAGGTCTGACACTACCTCCAGGTGGACTGCCTTGGTCGCAAGGCACACAAAGACGCAGAGGTAAGTTTTAATTAGTTTCCTGTTTCGAACGGCTTGAATTTTTGTGTAAAATGGCCCCGCAAAATCGGTACCTACTCCTTTAAATGCACGTGTAGCCGTGATTCGGTCTTTTGGGAGATCGCCCATAAAAGGTTGCCGTGCAACGGCATTCAAGCGATAGCAGGGTAGGCATTTAAATAAAACATTGTTAATTAATCTACGCACGGATAGGATCCAAAATTCACGGGATAATATGGCGTGTAAGGCACCAGGTGAAGCATGGGAGTTGACCTCATGGTAGTGGGTTATTAATAATTTCACGAAATTGCCATTTTTCGGTAAGAGTATAGGGTGGCGGGCATCAAAGGGTAACTCGGAGTATCTTATACGACCTCCTACCCGCATTAAACCAGTAGTGTCAAGGAATGGGCTTAAGTTTCGAATGGAAGAACGTACAGCTTGTCCACGTTTAAGGATACCAATCTCCTCAGAGAACGAAAGTTTCTGAACCAGTCTGATAAGGAAGTTTTTTCGATTTTCCGTTCAGTCACAGAAAGAAAGGGAGATATCTCACGTTGATTACGCAAACGAGCATTATTAACGAATCGTAAAATAAAGCCGGTGACGCCAATAAGTTTTTGGAAGGAACTTAAACGGTTTAAGAGGAACTCAGGACTTGGGACGCAACTTGCACTGGTGACTAAGAGGCAGCGTAGTCCAGGAAGTTGTGCAGTCTGAGATGATTTGTCGGATGGCCAACTAGATGAAGGCTGCAAAAGCCACTTTGGGCACCACCAGAGCTGGTGGTTGAGAAGCGCCCGTGGGGATAAACCGCGGGAGGCACAGTCGGCAGGATTCAGATTGCCAGGAACATGTCGCCAAATAGAGATGATCTCAGCATTTTTAATTAGGGAGACCCTATTGGCTTCAAAAGTTTGAAGTTCGTGGGGTGAAGTATTGAGCCAGGCGAGAACAATTTGGCTATCCGTCCAAGTATAGATGGCGTCCAACACTATTGACTTCTGCAGACAGGAGGCAACGTGTTGGACTAATTTTGAAAGGAGCGCAGCTCCCTGTAATTCCAACTTTGGAATTGACAAACGGGTCCGAATTGGGGCAACCTTAGTTTTGGACATTAACAAATGGACGGAGCAATTATTCAACTGATCTACAGCTCGGAGATAGATTACTGCAGCGAATCCAGCTTCTGAGGCGTCACTAAAACCATGTAAAGTATAAGACTGGGGTGTGGGGGGAAAAATACGTCTGGGTATATGAATCTTATGAATAGAGCCTGCCAGTTCACTGGTAAAGGTCAACCACTCGGCAGCTAGTTCTGGGGTAAGTGGTTCATCCCACTGAAGGCCCGAAAGCCACAGGCGCTGTATAAAAACCTTAGCCTGGAATACAAGAGGTGAGATCCAACCACTGGGGTCAAAAGTACGGGCTATCACGGACAGAACTTTTCGTTTGGTTGGGGACTTGTCAGAGTCTACACAGGTCGTATAGGTAAAGGTATCCGTCACAGGATTAAACTGAACTCCGAGGACCGCTACTGTTTGGAGGTTTTCGTTGTCTTGTATGGTGTGAAGGGGTTGAAGGTGGTTAGGAGGAAGATCTTCTAATAGCGCTGGCTCATTCGAGATCCACTTTCGTAATTCGTAGCCACCTGCTCGCATTAGGGATTCTAGGTCTGATTTAAGAAGGCGTGCTTCTTCGAGGCTGGAAGCACCGGTCAGGCAATCGTCGACATATACATCGGACTCAATGACTGCTGCCGCCTTAGGGTATCTAGAGCGTTCCTGTTGAGCTAATTCAAGGAGCACGCGGATTGCAATATATGGGCTAGACCGTAGACCGTAAGTATTCGTATTAAGCTCATACGTAATGAGGGGTTCTGAAGGAGACTCGCGCCACAAAATCAACTGATACCGCCTGTCCTCGGGATGTACCCACGACATCCGGAACATCATACGGATGTCAGCTACAAACACAATTGCATGTCTACGAAAGTTGAGAAGGATGTGCGTGATGTCACGCTGGAGCTTAGGGCCCGTGTGTAGACACTGATTAAGGGATATTCCGTTCGAGGTAGTACTACTACCGTCAAAAACGACACGAATCTTTTCATTATCACCGGTTTTAAAAACGCAGTGGTGGGGGATAAAATAATGTTCCATGGAATGTAAGTCCAAAGAAGACACCGACATGTGATTTAAGTTGTAGTATTCACGCATAAACTCGATATATTGCGATTTTAATCGGGGATACCTTTGTAGTCGCCGTTCTAAGTTAATGAATCTCTTTTCCGCTATAGATCGGGACTCACCTAGGGAGGGACGATCACATAAAAAGGGTAATTTTGTCACAAAAGTACCATCAAGGTTTCTCCTAATGGACGATTTAAAGAATGTCTCACACTCAACATCCAACGGGTTTGTTTGGGGTGTCTCTGGAAATTCTTCTATTTTCCAAAATCGCTCTACTATTTGGGATAAGGAAATACCAGTCATAGGGAGCTCGGGACAGGGCAGGTCCTTGACTGGCCCGGACAAGACATAGCCAAAGACGGTTGATATAGCAGTCAATCCGCAGGGTTTTAGATTAATTAAATCTGGGCGTAGGAGTGAGCCTAGGACGTCGGCTCCCAAAAGCACTTGAACCGAATCAGGTTTGTAATACAAGGCGTCAGCCAGAGGTAAGGATTCCGCAATAGATCGAACAGACATGGGTAATTCTACGTCGGGATGAACACCGGCGATGTTATCCACTACTACAGCTGAGGTTGTAATAACCGGGTAAGGACAATGCACAGGCTTGAATGTAAGAGGGATACAACCGCGAGCTGGCAGGGTAGGAATGTTTCCAATGCCTCGAAGTAACATTGGGGACAAAGGGGGTGACAAAGGCATATTTAATTTTGTTACCGCAAGATCACAAGTAACTAGGCAACCTTGAGCACCAGTATCACACAAGGCCCGAGCTTCAACATAATATCCGCTAGATGTTTTCACCTGAATCACGGCGGTGGGGAGTAAAACCAAGTCCGAATTTATAACGGTTGAAGCACGGGTAGGGTCAGAAAGAGGGGAGCAGTCTAGTTATTGTGAGCTCTCATGATGAGAGCAATGCGAGGAATACGGTGACACGTCACGTTTATCTCTTGTGGTGGTGGGAGTAGGGGGGCGGTCGTGGCGCTCACTGCGCCGAGGAGGTGGGGAAGTGTACCGATTGGGTGAGCGATTCGAGGCACGGTGCCATGTCCGAGATGAAGACGGCGGGGGGGATCCTCGTGGCGAGGCTGGCGGACTCGATCGAGGTGAGGACCGGTTCACGTTATAATAGCGGGAGCGGAAACCCCCGCCCGTGCGAGCATGCGGGGAGGCCGGCCGCGCTGGTTCCGGAGAGTTTCGGAAAGACACTGATCGAGTCTCTGGTTTAACACGGGAGGGGTAAACCGGGTTCCGCGGGTCATTGAAACAAAGGAGGGTATGATGCGTCGGGCGCCTACAGGTTCCACAGCGATAATCGCGCATGCACGATGAAATGGTGTGTTTATCTAAACATCTATAACACAGGCCATTCATTTTCACAAAGATTGAACGATCGCGCGGGGTCATATCTAGGAAATCTTTGCACTCGCGTAGATAATGGGACCGGCTAGAACACATAGAACATTTTTGTTCGCGCATGTCAGTCTCGGCAACTAAGAAATTACGTGTGGGTCTCATTACTGGTGGGGGTTTTGAATGAGAAGACGGTGCGTCTACTAAAGAGGTATTTCCAACATTGTCGTGGTGACGACATTCCTCTTCCAGGAAATCAATCAGCTTATCAAAAGTAGGGAGGTCCCTAAGGCCATCGCCGTAACGACGCTCAAATCGCGATCGTAAATCCGTGGGAAGTTTCGCGAAACAAATGTGTACAAGGATATATGACCAATGTTTGACCGGTAATTCAAGTCGTTCTAAACAACGATATGCAGTAAGGAGGGGGTTAAGGAAAGAAACTCGTAGACCAGTCAACCGGGAACTGATATCAGGCAGGGACATAATCTGTGCGATGTAGGTATCGGCAAGTACTCGCGTATTATGGTATCTCCGTTTGAGAAGGTCACGGGCTACACTATAATTGCCGGCTTCAACTTTTAAATGTTGTACTAAACGTTTCGGTTCATCAGACAACGCACTCATTAAATAGTGCATTTTATGGGTGGAAAGCAAATCACTTCGGGCATCGACAACACTGTCAAATTGGTCTATAAAACTAATCCAAGCGTCCGGACGTCCATTAAAGCGCGGTATCGGAAGATCTGGCAACCGTTGGGAACGAGGGAGGTCAAGGTCACCCACAGCTGTAGCTCGGTCGGGCACTGAACGCATTGGGGTACTGGCAGAGATAGGTGCTATCTCATTACGCCTAACTTTAATATCTAAGACCTGATCGCGCACCGACTTAATAATGTCTTGTACATAGGTATATTCCTCCACATCTATAGTCCGATCCAAGCCACCCAACAGCAGGGCACTAGCGTCACGAAATTCCTTATACTGCTCCTCGACTTCACTAAATAAAACTATCAGTCGGGCACGGTCGGTCGAGTTAATCCGTTGATAGGCGTTAGAAAGCCAATCACTGGTCAGTCTAAAAGTGCCGATTGATTTTCTATACTCCGCCGTTTCCGTAAATAAGGTTGCCCGCATAGTATCATTATCTCCGTGGTCACTCATTTCAACTCGTATAGGCAACAGTTAGCAACAAGAAAAATGCACATATAAAAAGTTATACACTTAATTTGAATCTTATATGCTTACAAACAAGGCCCAATTTGGAAGCGCGTTCCTTAAGTACACCACGAGGTGCAAAGGTATGCAGAACTGTGCAAAAGGGTTTAGGAAACACGATTACAACGAATAAGTCCCTTTCGAGAACTATTAATTAACTACAAAATAATGATTATGTGATATTTAATACTTAGTGCATTATTCGGCCCTTCAAGCAAATTTAGACCGTCGGCGTATAAAGATAAAGCACAAGTTACGATAAAACGGCTCGGGTGTCTGTGAACGGGTAAACAACTTTAATTTTTAATGGTTAAAACTTTAGGTAAGAAAGCTATGGGGGTTCAAACTACAGCGCAAATACAATTGGGGGATGCTTGAGTCTTGTTTACAAGAAGGTTAAACTTAAGATAGTAATTTCCCCAGAGGCTATGAAACCACGCTATGCTACCAATGTATAAAATGGGAATTAACACTGAGCTAGATGTCTTTAGGTCAATTGCTTACATACCATTTAGATGCGCAGTCCAGGGTTCAGGAGTCACAGCCAGTCACAGGCACACACACGAATTCACACGCGGGCTAGGTTAGGTATGTGACATCACAGGTGGAGCGACATACGCCCTATTCTAATGCAAGCAATGGGTCATCTGTCGGTCATTGTCATTAGGAAAGCGCGGTGCGCCTGGGAGTTGGTGGGGAGCAAGATTGTTTATTGAACAGATAATATAATGAAAAATGAATGAAAAAATACTAATAATAATGAATAATGAGAAATGAAGTCAATAGAATGAAAAGCCATTACAAAATTACTTAATAAAATTCAAGTCAATGTAAGTTAAAAGTGACGTTGTCGTTGGCGGCTCGATGACGGCTCGGATGCTATCCTGGGCTGCTCGCTGACCTCGCTGTAGGTCTTGGCAGGCTTCTCTCTTCTGGTATAGGTTGAAGTTCAATATCCTCGTAGTGTGGCTTCACTGATTGCAGTGAGCATTGTTTCTTTTTCTTCAGCTTACAAAAATCGGGATAGCGTCTTCCCACTCCCCAAAGAATGGCAGTAATGGTGGCTGCAGCAAGTAGAAAGTAGCAAATAATATATTGATGGATATCGTGAGTTGTGAGAACGGTCGGGAAGTTTTGTTCCTTGCTCCGTTGTCAGGTATTTCGATTGCAGCATGCAGCCTTGTTCTAAAGTAATTATTCCAGAAGACGTCATTGTGTGTGACGTCACTTCTTCATCACATATGACCCGTAATGTGCAGGTATCGCAACAAATGACGAGCCAAGTGTTCGGTGAATGCAACTCGATCCAGGCGTCTTTACATGACGTATGTGTTACGTCACATGGAGTTGTGGTGCGATGACCTATTAGTTTTGCCTCGCATGGGATGTTATCGTTATGTAAGTTGAATACTGGCAGGTTTTTGTTGCATATAAAGTTGTCGAGTTTTAGTTGGACACATTGTTGAAGGTCATCTTCTTTAAACGAAATGTAGGTATTTTTCTGAAAGTTCACTGCTATGTATCTTGCGCTAGTCTGAACTGTGACTTGGTCTTGAGCCGTTTTGACAGGTAACGGGATGGCACGATGTAACGTAAAATCTTCGTCCGAAATGAGTGGTATATGCAGCTCGAATAAAACATATTTGCCAGTGACTCGCGCTTTGACATATAATAGTTTGTATAAGTCCTTGATGTCTTCTCGTATGTTATCCACGGGCAGTGACAAAGTTCTGGGTAGTTTTCCCGCGATGACATTCATCTGTTCCAACAGATTTACGGGTGTTACAAGGTGTACGTCGATATGACCTTTGTAGACATCAGTTAAAGTGTTAAACAGCACTTCTTGCATGTTCTTCAAGTTATTCATATGTAGATAGGCTGACAAAGCGGCAGAGTTAAAATAACTTGTGGCCATTGCTATTTCCAGCCTGGCTGCCTTGCTGGGTGCCTTTCCATGCCCTTTATCCAAATATCCAAACAAAACGAAAATAGAAAAAAAGTGAGTTACTTGTTTTCTGTATGAGGCAGCCGAATATGTCCGCGTTCGCTGTTATTTCAATGATGACAATTGTAGAATGATAGTAAAGCAAGATACGACCGAAGTCCCGATTAATGTAATAGAGGGCGCTCAATACAACTTTTTCCTTTCAGGCATTCTTGTTAATTTTTATTTGCTTGCTAAATAAAATTCTGTAACTGAAGAATCACACAACTTTACTGCATTTACAATGTGTGCATACCTAAAACTATGTAAGTGTGATTGCCAAGTCACAAAATTTTATTTAGCAAGTAAATAAAGATTAATAAGAATGCCTGACTTGGCTCTACGAAATATGTCACCACTTTTTAATGTGGAAGAGTGTCGAGACTTCGCCTATTTTTGACATATAATGTTTTTTATGCGATCTCATCTCTTTTTGTAGTTTAACATTAGCCGCATGCAAATACATCGTATTGTGCACTGTACCTACCTTGTTATTAGTTTTGCAGAAAGGAACTGCAAAAGTAGCTTTGGTATCGCATGTATTTGTATAGGATTACAAACTTAATTCTGCGGTTTGTATATCTCTGAAATGTGACTGAAATTGCAATATTTTTAGGTTTTTTATGCATTGATAGGCTAAAAACTTATTTATTGTACAACACATAAAAATAAAATACATTAAGTACATTAAAACACAACAAATAAAAACGAATTATGTTTCAAACTTGGAGCTTGTGGGTCTGCTAGAAGTACAGTCGCCATCACATACATAGGTACTGTCACGTTACGTGGACTACCAAGATATTGATAGCCCACGGAACAGTTAGAAAAGCTAGAGTCTACAGAAAGGAAAAAAGGTATGCGGGTCGGGGTTGTATATTTATTTTTTAGTTTTGA
Organism: Epinotia brunnichana; assembly: GCA_963854355.1. Lineage (NCBI taxonomy): Eukaryota > Metazoa > Arthropoda > Insecta > Lepidoptera > Tortricidae > Epinotia > Epinotia brunnichana. The sequence continues at coordinate 21,667,021 of OY977945.1, read as the reverse complement.
CAAGTGCAGGGGTTACAATGGCACACCGTACAGAATTTAGAGGTTGAGCGTAAAAAAAGGTAAAGAAAACGTGAGGTAGGTCGTGCGCGGATAGTGCGCGCCGTCCAAGGCGCATACAGGTAGAGCGCGCAGTTCAAGGGCGCGTGCGGATAGGGCGCGCAAAACAAGGGCGCGTACAGGTAGAGCGCGCAGTCCAAGGGCGCGTACAGGTAGAGCGCGCAGTCCAAGGGCACGTACAGGTAGAGCGCGCAGTCCAAGCGCGCAATCCAAGGGCGCGTGCAGATAGGGCGCGCAACCCAGGAGCGCGTGCAGGTAGGGCGTACAGACGCCAAAGAGGGGCGCGTACAGATAGGGCGCGCAACCCAGGAGCGCGTGCAGGTAGGGCGTACAGACGCCAAAGAGGGGCGCGTACAGGTAGGGCGCGCAACCCAGGAGCGCGTGCAGGTAGGGCGTACAGATGCCAAAGAGGGGCGCGTACGAAGGTCCCTCCTACGAGTTCTGGCAGCGCGTTGACGAACCACGTCCTTTATCTGCACGTGCTCCTTGTGCGGCGTCCACAAGGAGCACGTGCAGATAAAGGACGTGGTTCGTCAACGCGCTGCCAGAACTCGTAGGAGGGACCTTCTTGAGGTGCGGGCCAACTGTGACCCCGCACAGGTCAATTTAGAAGTCTTCCTGGTTTGGAAGTCGACGTAAAACTCCACGTTCCGCCCATTGTATGGGCTTATATACCCCAACAGACCAAGAATTCTAGAATTTCTAGTTCTAAATTTACAATTCAAAAATTTACAAGGTACCAGGATCACATAATAACGAAAAGTGAATACAACCTTAGACTAAAAGTATTCAACCTAAACTGCATGGTGATGCGGTTAACATAACTTGACATAATATCGTTGTTATGACAGATTGTCAAACATGAAGAAATTATATTTTATTTCAGGAAATGTTAATATTAGCACTAAAACAGTATTTAAAATACTGCTAAAACTACAGAAAAACAGGTAAAAAGAGTGTGCCAAAACGCACGTTAACATTAGCAGCGTACAGACGTCCTTTGCTGTTACAGAGACAGAATGAAAAGCCTGCTAGATGTCCCGTAATGTGAGAATCCTCAAACATGGCCCAGTATCACGACTGAGGTATGGGACGTGCATTTGCGTCCCTTAGAAGGATGAGGACTGCAACCGTTCTTAATAAGGTAAATGTTACAGTACACTATAGGTGTTCAAAGATATCGGCACATGCACCCTAATGCCTTGAAAATAGAGGTGTGTTCCGATGTTTGTGACGTGCTTGTTTGCTCCGATGTATGTGATGGCGAATGTACCTATTATGTTGATAATTATGTATGACTGAGTGAGTATGTCAGTGACAAAACTAAATATATAAAAAAACATAAAATGATATTGAGAAAATATCGAAGCCATATTATGCCCTACCTATATGTTACTGAAAATTCAGGGTTCTAGCTTTAACCAGCACAAAATTACAGGATGTTGAAAATGGCCTGAATGGCTTCGAGAAAAGGATGGGTACGGCCGTGCTTCTTTGTTTTGCTCGACTTTGAACATTCCTATTTGAGCTTTTTGTTATTTTTAACTTGCAATGTTCGTATGTGAGTAAGTTCGCCAACGTTAAATTTTACATTTTCGTAAATAACTTTCAGATAGGTACAAAAATGTATGGCGTGGAAGTTGTCCATAGGAATAAGGGCTCGTTAAAATTTCTTGATAAGCAGTTGACGACCGTTATTTCAAAAAAAAGTATTAATTATCTATAAAACCATGCCTTAATAAAATGTTTGACAAAAAGCTAGGTACCTAAATATCCATGTTTGATTAACATATGTACATTACCGTGCTTTAATTAAGTAAGCACTCGTTTTAATCGACGACTTTGACAAATTGACTAAAAATTATCAGTCTTTAAATTGAATGTAAATATATATATAACGCTCATCAATCATTTGACTTCACTGGTAATACATTAAAACTGCAGCCAAGTATTAAGATAAATGAGTTTATAAATGTCAGTTCGATCAGTGCAACGGACTACCAGGAGCTTTATTTTGTGAAAGAAATTGTATAAACGATAATAAACCATAATTAGGCCATTCCGTAGAGTAATTCTTTGTTACAAGTGGTGGTGTAGAAGTTTTTTTTAAATATTGTTTACATCGATACAACCGAGCGAATATCAAAAATGGTAACACGAGATATCTTGGGACAACTTTTGGCAGCTACAAAACCCTCGAAATTTTAGGACTTTTTTTGGTTTCTCACTCGTGGCTTCTATATATACGGTGCATAGAAGCCACGAGTGAGAAACCAAAAAGCGAAAAGTTACTCACTGGGAAATAAAAAACCAACAACCAACAATATATATTAACAAAAGTGATAATTCAAAAAAATACACGTTTTAATTATATCATAAACGGCTCGTTATTTTGCGTATCTCTTGTAATTCGTTGAAGGATTCATATATATACAGGGTGACTGGTAATTCGACCTATTCCTTGAAAGAGGTTATACTAGAGCTAATTTGCAACAATTTATGTCCATTTAACCAGGGGTCGAAACTCGCTGGTTTCCGAGATATTCGAGTTTTAAGTTTGTATGAAAAAAATTCTCCTTGCAGCCTTACTGGTGATTGTGACAAAAGTACTTCCATTTGGATGGTAAAAAAACATTTTTGTCACAATCAGCACTTTAAGGCTGCAAGGCGATATTTAAAAAAAAAAAACTAAAAACTCGAAAAATTAAAAAAAATCGTGTTTTGACCCTTGGTTGACTGCACATAAATTGTTGCAAATTAGCTCTAGTATAACTCCTTTCAAGGAAAAGGTCGAATTAGCAGTCACCCTATATTTTTCCTTGTCGGTTCACTTTTGACAGACTGATCATTGTCATTAGATGTTTTTACAATGAGTGTGAATAAACACGTGCTGAAATTGATTTATCGACATCTACGTGGAAAGCGAGGATACTCAAATTCTAAGAAATTATAAATCTGGTTAAAATTCTTGATTATCAATATTATATGTAGAATTCTACGGCAATGGAGCCGGTCTTTTTATACATAGGTAAAGCATAAAGGTAGGCATAAATATACACATATTATATATTACATAACTGCCTTTTTGGCACAAATAGGTACCTATAGGTATATTAACAAATTTATAAATCAGGTTTAAATTTATTTCATACTTTCAAATGTTTAACAGTCGTTTTATGTATATACAGTTGAGCTTGTGACGTTTAATATTTAATTTTGCACCAAACTGTATTCGTTCTTAGTTTTCTTCCTGTATCACAAACGATTTAGTAGTAACGAATACATTATTCAAAACAACATAAAAGAAGATTGTATACATGGAAAATGCCAGGCGATATTGGCAGATATCAAATAGACTATATTATGATAAAGAATAGTTACCGTCGTCAGCTCAAGATATGTAAAGCTTTTCCTGGCGCAGATTTAAATACTGATCACAACTTATTGCTCAGTTCACACAATTTCACAACAAGTACCACCAGAAAAAAGTCAAAGCCAAAAAATATTGATCTTAGTAAACTTAAGGATTTTAATAGCAATTTTAGAGTGCAATATAGTAATAATATAGGAGATGAATTTGAAGATTTAAAAAATAATTTAACTAATGATATGTGCAATATTAATTTAGAGGATAGATGGAATTATGTTAAGAATATAATAAACCAAGGAGCACAGGAAACTTTAAAAAAAGAAAGAATTGCTCCTAGGAAGAATTGTTAACCGGAGAGATTATAAATTTAATGATGGAAAGAAGAAATTATAGAAATAAATCCGATGATGGTAGTATAAAAGAATACAAAAACCTGACCAATCAAATTACATTAAAATGTAGAAATGAGAAAGACAGAGATGTGGTTGAATCTTGTGAGGCAATAGAAAAACTAATGAGTAAGGGAAAGTTAGACCAGGCATATAATATTATACGGAACATGAATAAGAAGCATAGAAAAGTAGAAGCACAGCAATAGCAGATGAATAAGGGCAAATCCTGCTTAATAACATAGATATAGTCAGCAGATGGGTAAGGTACTTGGAGGCTTTGTACAAGGGAGAAGAGATGGCAGAAGGCGATATAGAGCAGGAAGAACTGGTATCAGGGGATGCAGTGGGGCCAGAAATACTTAGAGAAGAATTTGACAATGCACTAAATAGAATCCAAACTGGTAAAGCTGCTGGTATTGACAATATCTATATTGAGTTAATTAAATACGCAAATTGTGAACCAATAATTGATTGAATATTCTTAATTACTAAACAAATTCACTCAACTGGTAACATTCCAAATGATTTTAAAGTAAACAAAATTGTAGCTTTACCTAAGAAACCCAACACTCTACTCTGTGATGAGCATAGGACACTTAGTTTAGTTTCACAGGCGAGTAAAATTCTTTTGAAAATAATTCAAAACAGGATCAGACCCATATCAGAAGATTATATAGGACCAGACCAATATGGGTTTAGAGAAAGCAAAGGTACCAGGGAAGCAATACTCGCTCTTAGATTAGCCGTGGACAGGCGCCTAGAACTTGGACTTGAAATTCATATCGCATTTATAGACCTAGAGAAGGCATTTGATAAAATGAACTGGAGGCAAATGATGGGTATTTTAAGAGAAGCCGGACTAGATTTTAGAGACAGGAGAGTTATTTTTCAATTATACAAGGAACAGGAAGCTTGGGTGGAGATAGGAGATGAAAATGGGAATGCAAGAATCAGGCAGCGTGTCAGACAAGGGTGTCCACTTTCACCGCTAATCTTTAATATATATATAGAATATGCAATTAGAAAAATCAGAGAAACTGGCAAGGGAGGGATCAAAATTAATGGGGAGAAGAGTTTCAGATTTTATTCGATTTGCAGACGACATCGCAGCATTTGCAGAAACACCAGATCAGTTGACGGAATTAATTTCAATTATGGATACAACTTTTAACGAATTGGGTTTGAGAATCAACATAAAGAAAACGAAAACGCTGACCACCTCAAAACACAAATCACACCACCCACCAATAGTTATTAACAACATACCCATAAAACGTGTCGATAGTTTTAAATATCTAGGCAGTCTGATAACAAGAGACTCCAGATGTACACCAGACATCGTCGCGCGAGTAGCCATGGCGAAAAAAGCTTTTAACCAAAAGAGACAACTCTTAAAATCCAGTTTGTCAAGTAGGAGCAAAAAGTTGCTAATTAAAGTGTACATTTGGAGTATTGCCCTGTATGGCAGCGAAGCGTGGACAATGACACAAAGGGATCGAGAGAGACTGGGAGCGTTTGAAATGTGGTGTTGGAGACGGATGGAAGGCATAAGCTGGACTGAGAGAGTAACAAATGAGGACGTGTTAAGAAGGGTAAAAGAGAAGAGAGCGATCCTGAACACCATCAGCGCTAGAAGGGGGAAAATGATTGGACATTTGATACGGCACGACAACTTCTTTAAAACCATAATGGAAGGAAAGATAGAAGGAAGGAGAGGCAGGGGAAGACCACGGCGCATGGACCAAATAAAGGAAAAAGCTGGTGTCGTGTCGTATCAGCGAGTCAAGGAGATGGCGTACGACAGAGAGAAATGGAAAATACTCCACCGACAAGAGGATAACTCTTAAATTTAAAGATCACAAATGTACTTTTAACTTAGTATTCAGTTTCTGTATTTACGTATATTCACTATCTGAAATAAAAGTTGCGTTCGGTCTGTCAAGTTGACAGTTACACTGACACACAGTTTGGCGACGCGTTCACACGATGCAATCTGCCGTGCCACTCTAGCGTCGGATTTGGAATAGTTTTAAGATATATTATGTTTAGCGTAGGTATTTGTTTTGTGTTGCCTTCCAGGAGGTAACTCATGTAAAGGTTTCGACGGAAGACAAGCGCTGGCCTTCTAGGTTAGCACCATGCTGAGTCGGGGCCTTTTCGTGGACCCTGCTATTTTTACGTTCTGTGTTTTGTTTTTTACACCCATTGTTTTGTCAACGAATAAATGTTTTCTTTCTTTAAAAAAAAAAAAAACACTAAACTAATTAATAAGAAAGTAAAAATGCATAATTACGAGTAGGTATTATAAAAAGAACACCCCGTCGAGGAGATCTTCCTGCGGCATTGTCCCCATGACGCTGGCTGCGTTACCTCTCTGTATCGCGAGGGCGGTTCTTTGAGAGAGGTAAGCGCCAGCCCTGGAATCGCCTAAAGTGTTGATGAGGATCGCCTGAGGTGTTGATTGCTTTAAATAATTTATTTCAAGGATATTTTTGTAGGTATTTTGTACGAGTAATAGCTCGTTTTTAACAAGATTTTAAAAGTTCACACCCTTTAAGCATTTTGCATGGTTAAACTTTTAACGTTAAGAAACCAAACAAGGTTTACCTTGAAACAAATTTTGGAAAGTGGGCAATCTCTTCATTTTGAGGAAAAAACCCGCGCGGCGGTCAACTTCACCTAAATATCAATTAAGTATACTTGCAATTTTATTATCCCGTAAAATGCGTTGTCCGGCTTCGAACGACGTAATAAAACATGAGTCAAATAATTAAATGGGTTCCCGAGCACATTTTCTTTCAGACTATTATCTTTCCCGTAAATACAGGGCTACACATTATTCTTTGTTAGTTGCAGACCTGTTTACATTGGGTGCCGTGATATTTTGGTGCAAAAAACTATGTCGAGGTACCAAAAACTAACGTAATTAAACCATTGCCGATGTTTCAGTAGTTTACTTTAGAAAAACAAATTACTCATAAACTTGGATCTCATCGGGCGAAGTACCTACGTGAAAACACACTAATAAAGCAATATGTAAAAGTGTTTTAGCTGGCAATAAATTCATTTCCTTCTTTCTTTCTTTGATATTATTAAGTATATGCGTGCGCGTTAAATACATGCACCCTTCATTCGTAAACGAGGCTTTAGATTTTATCTTTACTTTTGTAAATAATCTAATATTGTACTCGATACAACTGTGTTCATAAGTTTATTTTTCGATTGTTTGGGAATCGATCAGAACTTCACAGTTGCCTAATCCTAGGAACGTGACATCTTACACTTTTGTCTTATCACGCAGGCACTCACATAAGGGGGATTTCCCGTAATTCTAAACGAGATGGGAAAATCTACTTATCTTCTACGGAAGCACTGAGTCTACAAACACTTAAAAAGGGATGAAAACATCCATCTATTTTGTAAGGGGTTTTATGTTAAATGGCAAGGGCGGATAACTGGTTAAATATAAAAAAACCGGCCAAGTGCGAGTCGGACTTGCGCACGAAGGGTTCCGTGCCATTATCCATAAAAATCACGTTTATTGTATGGGAGCCCCTGAAATATTTGTTTTATTATATTTTTAGTATTTGTTGTTAAACCGGCATGATCTGTGAAACTTTCACCTATCTAACTATCACGGTTCATGAGATACAGCCTGGTGACAGACGGACGGACAGCGGAGCCTTAGTAATAGGGTCCCGTTGTACCCTTTGGGTACGGAGCCCTAAAAAGGATAGAAACGTACCCAAGCTTAGGTGAAAGTTTGTGAATGGGCATTTTCGGCCCTGTACCCGCAAAATGGAATATGTACAGGGGCCAAATTCAAGATGACAAATGTGGCGATACCCATATGTCATAGATAGATTTCTCTGTTTTTCAAAATCAGAATGACAGAGACATGAAACAAAAGCAACGTCTTAAAGATCTCCCATTCTTTCAATTAAGTTAAGAGTACCATACTAGACATAACGTGGCACAGCTACTAGAACTTTGATTTAAATTATACTGCATTTGTTCATACACGTCCATCAGAGTTGTTTAAGTTAAAACGCCGTTAAAATCATTATAAGCCACTTTAACATTTGTGCTTGTGAGAAAAAAACAAAGCAAATTTGATTTCTGTTATGTTTAGTTATGAATGGAGGGGTAAGGGTTTTAATATTTTTTTTATCTTTAAATGTAATTTTCAAAGGCATTTCTTACTTCATTTATAATTTTTACCAAATGCAAAGATAAATTTCAAGTCCACGTATCTATTACACAAAAGGCCACGAATTTCCGCGTCATTCAGAACGCTGTAGATAAGAATTAATATGTCATCAACTCATCATTTGACTCCGTACACGTCTGACTGTCTGATGTATGAGTATTATTATCATCTCTTCATTGAGGATTCAACGGGTGCTTTGAGAAATGGGAACTTTGACCTAAAGGCTTTGGTAGGTCAATGTTTAGGTTGAGTGCCGGCTGTATATTATTTCGAATGACACGCAACATATAGTTCATTCTAGAATATCCATTATCCATTTTCATTGGGGATGTGATAGATTAAGGAATAGTGGGATTAGGGAACGTTGTAATGTGAGGTGGCTCCAGCGGCTGTTAGTGCAAGTGTCGGAGGAAAACCTTGATACCTAAGTAATAAAAAAAAAAACCGGCCAAGTGCGAGTTGGACTCGCGCACGAAGGGTTCCGTACCATTATCTATAAAAACGGTAAAAAAATCACGTTTGTTGTATGGGAGCCCCCTTAAAAAAATATTTTATTTTGTTTTTAGTATTTGTTGTTATAGCGGCAACTGAAATACATAATCTGTGAAAATTTCAACTCTCTAGCTATCACGGTTCTTGAGATACAGCCTGGTGACAGATTATTTATAAAAACGGCAAAGAAATCACGTTTTTTGTATGGGAGCCCCCCTTAAAAAAATATATATTTTGTTTTTAATCATTTATTGGTAATTTTAATGTCATATATTGATTATAACTATAATCTAATCAATATTATAATATTAATATTTAAAAAACTACAATAACTTATATCTAAAACTAAACTACTTATAAAATAAAATAACTTACAAATAAAATATTTGTCCGAGTTCGCCGTCGCTGGGCAACGTGCCCAGAAGGCTGTTTTTAATATTTGTGTAGTGTTTGTAGTAGCGGCAGCAGAAATACATAATCTGTGAAAATTTCAACTCTCTAGCTATCACGGTTCTTGAGATACAGCCTGGTGACAGACAGACGGATGGACGGACGGACGGACAGCGAAGTCTTAGTAATAGGGTCCCGTTTTACTTTTTGAGTACGGAACCCTAAAAAAAGATGACGGTATAAAGGAGGGAGTCTAAATCATCCCTAGAGTATTTATGTCGGATTCGTATGAAAAGGAAAGGAGTAGTTCTTGCCCACTTCAAAGGAAAATATGCGTTTAAAGTATAATCTCCCTATATTAAATGACACTATGACTAGTTGATAAAGATATTCCTTTACTGACATTTTTTTAACCATATCATCAATGATTCTATGTTCTATTCCTATAATCTCATCTCTTTCCATACGTTCATTCTTCACACAACTTTATCAGCGAGGGGAGCTATCTAGATAAACGTTTAATTTCTTACGGGCTGTTGCATACCTTTACCTCTGTGATAAAGGGATTTTATTATTTATTTATTTAAAACTTAAATGAAACAAAACTAAAAAAATCGGCCAAGTGACTCGCGCACCGAGGTTTCCGTGCAAACGTTAATACATCATACCCGTCACGTCACGACCCCATTCATTCTTAAACAATCTTAAAATGTCATAGTAGAAGTTACCCTTGTACAGCGCCATTTGCATTTTTGTTCTAATAACTTGCAACCTAGTACCTATAAACAAATAAATAAATATTTGCGGACAATCTTACACAAATCGGCCTGTATGTTTGTTTATCAGCGATATTTTTTTATCACGCGTACCGATTATGATAATTCTTTTTTATTTTAAAAAACGGACTTTAACGATAATCTCATAGGAATTTGAAGACAAAAAATTTCGTATAACTAAACAAAACATCTACAAACTTAGTTAAGAAATTATTGTTGATAAATAAAAAATAAAAAAAACCATACGAACCGTATTGAAGAGGACATCGAGCGAAATAAGGGCTCTAAAGTGTTCTCACGAGATCTGTATATTGGGCAGAGCCAGCTCGCAAAGTGGAGAACTGAAGACGGGAGAGTCGTTTCTTCCAAACCTGAGCTTTTGAGTGAGATAGAGCGTTTTTACGGACAGCTATACACGTCAACTCGCAGACCCGAGCTAGACCAACCCGACACTATACCGACGACATCCCGGACATCAGCCTGTACGAGATTAGAATGGCTCTAAAACAGCTTAAGAACAGCAAGGCACCCGGTGAAGACGGAGTTACAGCCGAACTCCTGAAGGCGGGTTGAAAACCGATCCTTACGGCCCTTCAGAAGTTGTTCGACACCGTCTTACTAGAAGGGAGAACGCCAAAGGCGTGGAACAGAGGTGAGGTGTCGCTGTTCTTCAAAAAGGGTGACAACACCCTGCTGAAGAACTACCGACCCATCTCACTTCTGAGCCATGTCTATAAGCTGTTTTCGAGAGTTATTACGAATTGTCTCGCACGCAGGCTTGATGACTTCCAGCCTCCCGAACAAGCCGGTTTCCGAAGAGGCTTTAGTTCCGTAGACCACATCCACACGCTCCGCCAGGTTATACAGAAGACTGAGAAGTATATACCTGCCCCTCTGTTTACTCTTAATCATCTATACATATAATAAAGCTGAAGAGGGTCGAAAGTCTGTACATGGAAGATATTCGAAAAAAAATTGGCTAGGGATACTTAGAATCGATAACAGAACACGTTCCAACAGTTTTTAGAATTTTTGTCTGTTTGTCTGTTTATCTGTTTATCTGTTTATCTGTTTGTCTGTTTATGTGACCGCGCATCACGTGAAAACGGCTGAACCAATTAAGATGAAATTTGGCATAGAGATAGTTTGTGACCTGGGGAAGGACTTAGGGTAGTTTTTATCCTGGAAATCAACCCCTAAGGGGATGAAATGGGGGGTGAAAATTTGTATGGAGCTACTTAAACCGCTGCACCGATTTAGATGAAATTTGGTATATGATAATTTGAGTCCCGGAAAAGGTTAAAGAATAGGTTTCATCCCGAAAATCTTCCCTTTGGGGGGTAAAATGGGGGGGTGAAAAATTGGATGTAACCCATTTTGATGAAATTTGGTTAAGAGGTAGTTTAAGTTCTGGGGAAGGACATTGGATAGTTTTTATTCCGGAAATCTTTCCCTGAGGGGGTGAAATGGGGGGTGAAATTTTGGATGGACTCCGTTTAGATCAAATTTGGTATAAATATAGTTTGAGTCCCGGAGGATGACAATGGATAGTTTGAATCCCGAAAATCATCCCCTAATGGGATGAAATAGGGATGAAAATGTGGATAAATCCCATTTAGTTCAAATTTGGTATAGAGATAGAAGGAGTCCCAGGGAAGGACAATGCATAGTTTTTATCCTAAATCATCTCCTGAGGGGGTGAAATGAGGGGTGAAAATTTGGATAGAACCGATTTAGATGAAATTTGGTACGGAGATAGTTCAGAGTTTTGGGGAAGGACTTAACATAATTTAAGTCCAGAAATCATCACCTAAGGGGGTGAAATGGGGTATGAAAATTTTGATGGAACCCATTTACGGTATAGCGAGTTGGAGTCTTGGGGAAGGACATAGGATAGTTTACTCCTGAAAATCATCCCATAAGGGGGTGTAATTGGGGGTGAAAGTTTGTTTGTGACCCATTTTGATGAAATTTGGTTGAAAGATAGTTAGAGTCCCGGAATATGACAACGGATAGTTTTAATCCCAAAAATCATCCTCTCAGGGATAAAATAGGGGGTGAAAATTTGGATAAAACCCATTTAGATGAAATTTGGTAAATAGATAGAAGGAGTCCTAGGGAAGGGCAATGCATAGTTTTTATCCCGAAAAATCATTTCCTGAGGTGGTGAAATGAGGGTTGAAGATTTGGATAGAACCCATTTGGTAGATAACGTGTCCTACGGGTGTAGTTATAAATAAAACACTGCACTTACAGTTTTATCGTTGTAATATCCCAGTAGGTACACATAACACATAATCCAAAACAGAAGGCACAGGAGAGCAAGAGGCACGAGCACAAGCACAGAATTAGTTCACAGGCGGAAGTACAGTTTATAGGAAAGCACGGAAGTAGAAAAATAAGCAATATTTATGATTAGCAGTAAAAGCCGCGTAAGCCGGTAGCGAGAGCGTCAAGCGTGCGTTCAGTGTCGCATGTAGGCTGTGACTGATTTGACCTCATTCTCGAGGCGCGGGCGCAGTGACGCCGCCCGGGTAGTGCGACCCAGAAGTCGATTAGTTTACGTGTCGATAGGTTTATCGATATATCGACACTCAACCAATAGGTAGGCATTATGTTTGTAACGCGGTTGAAATATTATTAATGTATATGTGTATGTAAATATGAATTGTATATATTAATGTAATGTATTGTGATTGTAATTATGTATTGTAATTTGTGTGTAAGTGTAATATTATATGTAAGTGTAGTAAGTAGGCCACACCACTCCCCTCCAGAGACCGTCAAGGGCGATAATAGTCTGGAAACCTCACCTGACGACCAGACCGGGTAGTATATTGACGAAGTGCAGGAGTAGGAGTAGGGGTAGGGGTAACAGGACCAAGATCTTCTTTTTCACGGTCAGCAGAAAGTATGAAGGCGGGTTTAAGCCTATCTATGGACACTGTTTTTTCCTTATTTTTCAGGAGGATCCTAAATACCTTGTCCCCACGCGAAATAACCTTATGGGGTCCGGTGTATGCCGCTTGGAGTGAACCTCGCAATGCGTCTTCTCGGAGGAATACGTAATCGCAAGTCTTTAGCTCCTTGTAAATAAATACCTTAGGATTACAGTGTCGGGCAGCTGGTACTGGTTATAATTTTTCAGCGAAGTTCCTGAGGCGGGCAGTAAATTCGGACATGTCCGTGGTACCGCCCGTTGGTGAGCCGAAGAACTCGCCGGGAAGCCTCAATGGTTCTCCGTAGACCAGTTCTGCCGATGATGACTGTAAGTCCTCCTTAAAAGCCGTTCTTACCCCAAGTAGTACCCAAGGCAATGACTCTGTCCACCCCTCATTCGCGTGACATACGATCGCCGCTTTCAGTTGACGATGAAAACGCTCGACCAGGCCGTTAGAGACAGGATGGTAGGCCGTCGTCCTTTTGTGCTCGAATCCGGCTATTTTTGACAGACACTGGAACAACGCTGACTCAAATTGACTGCCGCGGTCAGTTACAATGTCTGTAGGACAACCGAATCGAGCTATCCAGGTCGACAGCAGGGCCTTGGCAACGGTTTCGGCGGTGATGTCATGTATCGGTACCGCCTCCGGCCACCGAGTGAACCTATCCACGGCTGTAAGGCAGTACCGATAGCCACGCGAAAGGGGGAGGGGTCCAACCAGGTCAATGTGGACCTGCTTGAACCGAGCGCGCGGTATACTGAAGGTGCCAAGGGGGGCAGTTACGTGCCGATTAACTTTAACCCGCTGGCACTGCAAGCATGCGCGCGTCCACTCCCTGCAGTCCTTCTGTACCCCAGACCAAACAAACCTCTCGGCGACTAACTTTGCCGAGGCATGGGAGCCAGGATGACTTAGAGAGTGTAGGCTATCAAATACCTGTCTGCGGTAGGGCTTCGCGACATATGGTCTGGAGGTTGGAGTACTGACGTCGCAGTACAATGGCAACCGGCTACCAGGTACGTGTAGTTTCCGCAGCTGCAGGGAAGAACCTTCACTAATGAGCACTTGGAATTCAGGGTCGGACGCTTGACCTTCGGCCAATGCTTCGAGGCTTACAGGCGCTCCCAGTTCTTCGATACGCGACAAAGTGTCGGCAACAACATTATCCTTCCCGGATATATGCCGGATGTCCGTCGTGAACTGGGAGATATAGTCGAGGTGTCTATACTGCCTTGGTGAACAGTTACTTTTTCGTTCGTGAAAAGCGAAACTGATGGGTTTATGGTCAGTATAGACTACGAAATGCCTGGCCTCGAGCATATGCCGAAAGTATTTGATGGCCTCGTAGATTGCAAGCAGCTCCCTGTCGTAGGGCGAGTACTTAGTCTGCGAGGGATTGAGCTTCCTGGAGAAGAACGCTAGTGGTTCCCACGCACCGTCCTTGAACTGCTGGAGAACCGCTCCCAGGGCCTTATCAGAAGCATCGGTCACCACAGCGAGTTTTGCTGAGCAGTCAGGGTGAGCCAGCAGAGCAGCATTGGCCAAGCTCTCCTTGCAGGCTTCAAATGCTGCTAATGTGTCGTCTGACAGGGTGATCGGTTGCTTGCCTTTCGCCGATCCCGTTAACAAAGCGTGGAGAGGGGCTTGAATTTGGGCTGCTCGAGGAAGAAATCTCCTATAAAAATTGAGCATACCCATAAAACCTCTCAGTTGTCGCACGTTGGTGGGGGCTGGGAAATCTTTTACAGCCTGTACCTTGGAGTCGAGCGGTTTGCAACCCTTCTGCGAGATCTGGTATCCTAAAAAAGTTACCTCCTTCTCGCCGAAGACACACTTGGCTGTGTTGATCATCATGCCGTAGTCTTTTAGCCTTTGGAAGACTGTCCGCAGGTGTTCCTCGTGCTCGGCTTCGCTATGGGAGTAAATTAGGAAGTCATCGAGGTATGTGTATACGAAATCGAGCCCTCTGGTTATCTCGTCTACAAACCGCTGAAAGGTTTGGCCAGCATTCCGAAGACCGAACGTCATGAAAGGGAATTCATACAACCCAAACGGAGTTGTGATCGCAGTCTTCGGAATGTCCACTGGGCTGACAGGTATCTGATTATAAGCTTTCTCCAAATCCAATGTGCTGAAGATGCTGCAATCTACAACATTGTGGGTGCAGTCATGGATATGCTTGATCGGATACCTGTCGGGCACTGTTCGGGCATTCAGCTTACGATAGTCGCCACAGGGACGCCATCCGTTATTCTTCTTTGGCGCCAGATGAAGAGGAGATGCCCAGGAGCTCTCCGAAGGTCTAGCTGTTCCACAGGACAGCATAGACTGGAACTCTTTTTGGGAAATCTTAAGTTTATCTGGTGCCAAACGACGGGGTGGAGAGAAAACTGGGGGACCTGGTGTCGTTCGTAAGTGGTGTACCGTGTTGTGTGGTGTAGTGTGTTGTCTACCTGCCGGTCGAGTGATCTCGGGGAAGTCCTTGAGGATCCCATGGTACCGTGTCGCACCAGTCACCACCTTCACCGACGAAACATTTGGGCAATTGGCTGACGTAGCAACAGCTGCAATGGAAGTAAGGTTGTCGATTAAACGCTTATTGCGACAGTCCACAACAAGGTTGTAAAAATTTAAAAAATCTACACCTATGATTGGCTTTGTCACGTCAGCCACTACAAAACGCCATGTAAAGGTTCTACGTAGGGTAAAATCTAAATCTAAAGTTACATAGCCGTATGTGGCAATACTGGACCCGTTGGCAGCACACAAATTATAGTCTGTCTTTGAACGACGTTCGCGTAGTGCCGACCGCGGGAAGACACAGAGGTCGCTGCCGGTGTCGACCAAAAACTGCACCTTCGAAGACCGGTCGGTCACGAACAGGCGGCCAGTTGAAGATGAGGGGCAATCGTCCGCCGCCATTACCGACCGCCCCTTGGGTTTTCCGCCGTGTAGTCACAGGGACGGATACACTTGGTGGCTTCCACTCCGAACTTGCTATGGTACCAGCACAAGGGGTACTTCCTGTAGTTGGACTGTGAACGCTGCCTGGAGGCACTGCGCCTGTCCCGTGATCCCTGCGCCGTTGAAGTGCGGGGTCTGGAGTTCCTTCCTGACGCCTTAAGCTTCTGGAATTCCCGACGAAGCTCTGCCACTTCTCGTGTGAGGTCGGTGATGAGGGAGGTGGGAACGGCATTGCTCACTGCTGCTACTCTCGGCGAAGATGATGCGAGGTCATTTGCCCTGTCTGCCAAGTCTGCCAGAGCTTCCAGGTCTGCGGTTACTGGCTGACCTGCGAGGACTGTCTGGATGCCGTGGGGTAGACGATTAATCCACATCGTCTTCATGAATTCGTCCGTGACGCTGGTACCTGCGAGGCCCTGGAGGTGGCGGAGGAACTGCGATGGTTTTCGGTCTCCAAGCTCTTCATGCATCATCAGCTGTTTAATCCGCTTCTCCTTGGAGTCGCTAAGTCTCTTTATGAGTTCGCTCTTCAGCTTGTCGTATTTGTTGGTTGCGGGCGGATTGATGATCACATCCTTTACTGCTCTAGAGTGATCGTTGTCTAGATGCCCAATCACGTAGTTGAACTTGGTAGCGTCGCTGGTGATTCCGGATATGGTGAATTGGCCTTCGACTTGCGCGAACCATATATCTGGCTCTTCAGGCCAGAAGGGTGGTACTCGCACGCCGACCTTATAAACCTCGTCCGATCTTATCGACTCGTGCCCACCACTAGCGCCGGGAACCGGCTGCGGCTGTTTGTCGGCCTCGGATTTTTGCTCGTTTGGCATTGTGTTTCTCAAGGGGTCACCAGTTTGGTAGATAACGTGTCCTACGGGTGTAGTTATAAATAAAACACTGCACTTACAGTTTTATCGTTGTAATATCCCAGTAGGTACACATAACACATAATCCAAAACAGAAGGCACAGGAGAGCAAGAGGCACGAGCACAAGCACAGAATTAGTTCACAGGCGGAAGTACAGTTTATAGGAAAGCACGGAAGTAGAAAAATAAGCAATATTTATGATTAGCAGTAAAAGCCGCGTAAGCCGGTAGCGAGAGCGTCAAGCGTGCGTTCAGTGTCGCATGTAGGCTGTGACTGATTTGACCTCATTCTCGAGGCGCGGGCGCAGTGACGCCGCCCGGGTAGTGCGACCCAGAAGTCGATTAGTTTACGTGTCGATAGGTTTATCGATATATCGACACTCAACCAATAGGTAGGCATTATGTTTGTAACGCGGTTGAAATATTATTAATGTATATGTGTATGTAAATATGAATTGTATATATTAATGTAATGTATTGTGATTGTAATTATGTATTGTAATTTGTGTGTAAGTGTAATATTATATGTAAGTGTAGTAAGTAGGCCACACCCATTTAGATGAAATTTGGTATAGAGAGAGGTAGAGTCCTAGGAAAGAACATATATTTTTTTTTATTCCGGAACACATAAAAGGAGGAAATCATCCCCTAAGGGGGTGAGAAATGGTGGATGAACATTTGGATTGAACCCATTTACGGTATAGCGATAGATAAGGAAGGACATAGGATAGTTTTATCCCGAAAATCATCCCCTAAGGGGGTGTAATTGGAGGTGGAAATTTGTTTGTGACACATTTTGATAAAATTTGGTTGAACGATAGTTTGAGTCCTGGAAAAGGACATATAATAGTTTCTATTCCAGAAATCATCCCCTAAGGGGGTCAATTGGGGGTGAAAATTTGGATGGAACCCATTTACGGTATAGCGGTAGTTGGGAGTCCTGGGGAATAGGAACATTAACATTACATAAGTAAATTGACGTTCCAAGGGTAAAGGTACCTTATGGCGGCCTTAGTTTTGAAGATGTTTTCTAAAACGGGGTAAAAAAGACGTTTGATTATGGCTATTTTGAAAACTATTAGATGTAACATATAAAATGTTTAAATTACAAGTCAGTTAATTTAATCCTACGGTTTAGTAGAAAAGGTCCTTACGGCCGTGTGATATGAAAATATGCAAAATAATACTGAAAAAAGCCTACATGCATCGATACCCTTTCCTTCGTACAATCCATACTAATATTACAAATGCGAAAGTAACTCTGTCTGTCTGTTACCTTTTCATGCTTAAACCGCTGAACCGATTGAGATGAAATTTGGTATAGAGATACTTTGAATTCCGGGGCCTTCCCAAAGAGTCCTTACTAAAGATAGTTTTTATCTGGAAATTCATCACCTAAGGGGGTGAAAAGGGGGGAGAAAGTTACGATATAAACGAGTTCCGCGTGGACGAAGTCGCGGGCAAAAGCTAGTATGTAATAATTTCAAAATTTTTGCTTGTTAAGCTTCGGAGATAAGAGATGGGGAATGGTATTTTTTTCAACATTTTCCTTAATAAATCAAAATGTAACCACAGTAGAAAAAAAACTGTTTTAGAAAGCGCAACTCAAGCCCTTTCATATTATAACCTACTTGATCTTTTTACTATACTTAGATTTGTTAACCTCCCTCATATTCGTCATTTACACAAAAATTAAAAGTGTATATTTAAATTATTCATTCTCCATAATTTTTTTAACAGTTGTTTAAAATTGCAAATTGATAGCTTAAGTAGTTCCTGAGATATTTAACGTTGTGACAGACGGAAAGACGGACAGTGTCGCACCATAAGGGTTCCTTTTGTACCATTTTGGTACGGAACCCTAATAATAAAGTTCTATGCACTTTGTACTCCACGAAACTGAATGATCAGTTGGATTGTGGAGGAATTATTATGGAACCAAGGCTGGAAATGATCAATACCTAGTATAAAGAAAAGTCTTACTTTCTACTGATATTATAAATGCGAAAGTTTGGATGTTTGGATATCTGTATGTTTGGATGTTTAGGTGTTTGGATGTTTAGATGTTTGGATGTTTAGATGTTTGGATGATAAGATGTTTGGATGTTTAGATGTTTGGATGTTTAGATGTTTGGATGTTTAGATGTTTGGATGTTTAGATGTTTGGATGTTTAAATGTGTGGATGTTTAGCTGTTTGTATGTTTAGATCTTTGGATGCTTAGATGTTTGTTACTTAATCGCAATTAAAGGGCTTAACCGACTTGGATGAAATTTTACAAGAAGATAGTTTATAGCCTGGATTAAAATATAGGATAGTTTTTATCCCAGGTTCACACAGACGAACAGGCGGGCGGAAGCTAGTTATTAAATGAATAAAAAGAAAGTATTGACGTTTTCGTATTTAAGTAGAGAATTTGGATTAAGCGTAAAAGTTACATCCGAAAAAGTAAACAATTAAGAACCGATTTTCGTTTTGTCTAATCCTATTTGGATTGGAGTTTTAGTACGTCGTCATTATCATTATTTTTAGAGAGTAGAACATATAAATCTCTGTCATCTCGCAGCTTGTTCACAATCTAACTGATCTGTATTAATATAACAAATATTCTGTTGCCCGCAGTCCCATCCAGAATTCAAAGAGTTATTGGCGAAACAGTTTGAGAAGTCAAAGTAGCAAAATCAAGGTCCCGGTGCTTAAAATTTACACAACAGTTATAAGGGTTATCTTTCAAGGTAGCTAAGTCTGAACCGACCAGCATAATTGACCTCTGATCACGCAGAAGTGCTACTAATCTAGGGGTCGGTGCTTTGAGGTGCCCGCTGCGCTGACAAATTTATGTAATTTTGTGAATAGAGCCTCCATTAACTTGAACAGTTGTTTGCGGGCTTGGATCGCCACCTGGCTTGTTTCCTTAAGTTTAATCACACTTACTAAACCGATTAACACTTTCACTGCTGCCAACTCGCAGTGGCACGGGTTCTCTGTTCGTAGGTAGTTTGCGCTACGAATAACTAGACATCGGCTACGAACGTAGCGCTACGAGAAAGTATACATCATTGATACATCTAACTTTGTTCCAAGAATTGTATACTGCTTAGAGCACCGTTAAACTTACGTTTAATACTCGTGTACAGTTATCTGCTATTTATATAGGCACTAACTCAAATACAATGAAACCCAGTACTAACACGTCGAAAACTCCTTGCTCTATAGCCCATAAAATAACGGATATGTGTGTTGCGTGCTGTTATGGTTCATAGATTTTTCATAACAGCAGTAAACAGTGCTAGTAAACAGCTAGGTCCTTATATTGCAGTGCTACTTCTCAAACAAATTTAATTTTTATTTTTTTTATTTAAGCTAAACCATTCGTATAATATAAATATTGTACTAAAATTAAAATAAATTATCACGTATTTTGTGGCAATATATCTACATGTTTTATCAATTCTTGAGGCCGTAGCACACTAGGTTTTATCGCCACTTTTTACGGCGAAAATGTACTTAAACGTCACGTAAAAGGTGGCATAAAATCTATCGTGCTAGGGCATTTGGTATCGTTGTTGGGAATGTATTGGTTCGGATGACGAGTTAACGAGTGCAAGAAAAAAAAAGACCATAAACAAGAGGTACTTAATATAATATATCTGATACTAAAATACTATAAATATTTAAAAAAAACGGTCCTTATATTGCAGTGCTACTTCTCAAACTAATTTAATTTTTATTTTTTTTATTTACTCTAAACCATTCGTATAATATAAATTTTGTACTAAAATTAAAATAAATTATCACGTATTTTGTGGCAATATATCTACATGTTTTATCAATTCTTGAGGCCGTAGCACACTAGGTTTTATCGCCACGTTTTACGGCGAAAATGTACTGAAACGTCACGTAAAAGGTGGCATAAAATCTATCGTGCTAGGGCCTTTGGTATCGTTGTTGGGAATGTATTGGTTCGGATGCAATGACGAGTTAACGAGTGCAAGAAAAAAAAAGACCATAAACGAGAGGTACTTAATAGAATATATCTGATTCGCCACCAAAATTCTAGTTCAAAATGAGAAGACGAAAGATGATTACTGTTATTAACTACTTATTAAGATTTTATTCATGTTTGTGAAGAAAAGAGTGTACCTACTACCTTGAAGGAATTGCGTGAGTAGTAAAAGAACCAACTGCCTTACTGCCTGAAGAGTAAAAAATATGCTACTTATTAAAAATTTATCGTAGAAAAAGTATTGTATGCAACGGTGTAAAACTTGGTCTTAAAACGCTCGTGGCGTGATGCGAGATGCGAGTCCCTTCTTGTCCCTTCTTCAGTTGCATATAAAATACTATTATAATCTGCTCATATATTTTTTTTTTTTTATACAACGACGGTGGCAAACAAGCTTACGGCCTGCCTAATGTTAAGCTGGTACCGTAGTCTATGGACACTTTTGACTCCAGAAGAATCACAAGCGCGTTGCCGACCCTTTATTCACTTGAGGATTCGCTGTGTTCGCAGATAGAGACATGCAGGTGCCTCACTTCCATCACAGCGCACCCTAGGGAGCTCTTCCTTCGACGACGGGCGACCTTCCTCACCACCAGGAACACAACACCACATGCGTCATAGCATGCAATAATCATATTGGGCTTGTATGACCCACACTTCACATGCCGGTAAACGAAGGCTTGGGCAGACAGCGAGCGGGGACGGGACGTCGATGGATTGCCGGCGACACGGTAGCAGCTGTAATATGGGTCAGGCCGTAGATTTTGCCACAAAGAGCGCAGCGGTGACGCAGAATTTTCTACGAATCGGATGCGCAGAGTGACGCAAAACAGTAACCCAGGTGCGCAGAGTGACACACAACGGAAACGCAAAAAAGTTAAGGCACGCGCAACATGTGTGATTTTTAAATAAAATATTTGGAATAAATAGATAATATGAGTAGATTGTGAACCGAGGGCAATAAAAACACACATTTGAAAAACCGCAAATCTAATCAAGTATGTACACCTTTACTTACTTAACTTTACTAAGAAGCGCAGAGTAGCATACAGCCATTCTGCGTTACGGGACGCAGATAGAATCAATCATAACTCGATAAATACACTATTTTTCCAGGTTTTTGTAGCCTTGAAATATTACACACACTTTACTGAATAGGGTACAATAACAATAACAAATATTCATTCACAACTTACCTTGAAATCTTAAAAAAATGCACTCAGAGACAAACAGGTTACTTTCCACTTTGCACTAAACTTGACAGCCCACTGGCAAAAACATGGCCGCTACCGCGTCATCGTCATTGACCATCGAGAAGGTAGTGTTGCTGCTACTATAATACAAATACTGCACATGTTTAACTCCATAAAATGGGGAGACGTTAGTTACGCAGTCAAAGTAACACATAAAAATGGCTTTGCGTGTTTTTTGTTAAATGTGAGAAAATGAATGTACACTCTACTAACTATCATTTTAATACCGTCAAATCGAAAAGATTATCAAAAATATATTTTTTTCTAATTTTTCTATTTGAGTAAAGAGCACTTACTACCCAAGCGAATTTGCATTTTTTATGAAGTTTTCGACGTTTTTCGTGAAAAATATCGTGTAACTTCCCAAGTTTATGGATTTATTACAATATTTTTAGTGGCCACGGTTCACCATTTTTTAGAGAATACAATGCTGTGGTTGAGAAATTAATATTACGTATTAAATGTTGTCGGAGACATAGTTTATATATATGGAAATAGTTGTCTATGCTACGCCACTGGCAACTCTTTCTCTCTTCCTTTTTCTACTTCAAACCAAATGTATCGCTCTTCAATATATTTAATCTTATAAATTCATAAGCCCTTGTTTCCTTGACATATGGTGCCGAAAAAGATGTTCAGTTATAGTGTTATTTCTCGCGTGTGAAGTTATTTCGTGTGAATATACCAAAATAAAACATAAATTCAATATTAAAATCTCCAAATTTTTCCGTAAGAAGATTGAAGCATGTCAAATTTTGACAATCGTAATTTATTCCCGAGCTCGCATTAAAACTCTTTCATAATAAATTATATTAAACGCAAATTGTCAAAGTGTCAATTCGAACTGGATAGTGACACAGACATATCCATATACAGTAGTGCAACTTCACATTGCACATGCAAAATGGAGTTTGAAAAAAAGAAATGGCTCGCGGCAAAAAATCAATACAAATCTTCTATCGAACGTGTCAAAAGAGCGTTAGCACGACACAAGGATCTCACAACGGAGGATTTGGAGGTACGAAGAAATATTTTAACGGAAGCATATACGAAATACGAGTAGATAGTGATGTACGAGTAGATAGCGATAACTTACTATACTACTGCTTTACGATGTAGGTACACAAATAATTATACGTGTCACATTATATACCTCGAGTGTTGTATTGTTTTGCATTAATTACGAACATCTTTTGAGCCATGTACTACCAACATATTTGATCCGCTGTTCGCGAGGTTCTCACACTCACTGCTCAGTATTTCAAACGTAGGCGATGATTGATTACACGGATTAAGAACGATGATTTAACTAAGATAACTAACTTTAAGATCTTATTATACTTACATGAAACGCAATAAACAATTGAATTGAATTGAATTGAATTAAGTACATACATAATAATAGCAACGGGGAAAATTGAATGATCTAAATCCGAAGAAAATACTGACAACTGTTATATTTATAGTGTGTATATACTTAGACTACAACTTTAATTCACTTGTTTTTATCACTTACTACATAGAACGCAATAATACAGTCGATATTGTTCAACCTCGAAATTTCGGGGAGTTTGATGAAATTTGGTACGAATGTTCGTTGGAAGCCCTGTTTTCGTCTACAAAAAGTCCCCGAGTTAGGACCTTGTAGAACGGCCGCTATCTTGGGAAATGTACTCCATTCGTAAGAAATTCAGATTTTGTTCGAAAACTACGTACTCTATGAAAACATGATCTACAACAACATCAAAGCTGAATAAATTCTGCACAAGTCTTAGACACAACTTTGACGAGAAAACGTGTCTGCGTGGAAAAAAATGCATCCACATGTGAGATTTTCCCTCAATGTCCTTCCAGGGAAGATTCTCCGAATTTGGAGCTTGGGAGAATTTCAAATCCACTTTGATTTACACAATAGGACATAAACTACATTAATAATAACATTTTCATAGAGTACGTAGTTTTCGAACAAAATCTGAATTTCTTACGAATGGAGTACATTTCCCAAGATAGCGGCCGTTCTACAAGGTCCTAACCCGGGGACTTTTGGAAGACGAAAACAGGGCTTCTAACGAACATTCGTACCAAATTTCATCAAACTCCCCGAAATTTCGAGGTTGAACAATATCGACTGTATTACAAGCGAAGCCACGGAATATAATCGAGGTGCATTATAATTATAAGTATCTACTGGTGAGAGAATTCTTGAAATCAAATTAACAGTTCGTGAGATTATCCCCTACATACAAACTTATACCTTCTCAGCGAAATCAGTGACATAGGCGACGTACGTCGAACCAACTTAAATTGCACAACGTATACATACCAAAACCCCATAACGTTAACAGGAGCTTGCATAATCTGTCAACATAACATAACAATTACACTTAGCCCTGTTTTTTCAAGGGGGTTGTATGCGTAATTCTGGTTACATGTTTAAGGAGACAGATATTATGTTCATTAGTTTGTTTCACTGCGTCACAACCGATCCTTGGATTTTGGCATTTTGGAGCTTAGGTGGGTTAGAACAGCGGCACGGCGCTGCGGGACGGGCTGCGGCCCGTCAACTTGAGGACAACAACAATGCAGCTGAGGCCCGAGGTCCATTTGCTATCCAAAGTATTTTCGTTGGCACCAGTTCTTAACAGGGGAGCCTGCCATCTGATCTTCCAACCCTGAGTTGCTGGGGATATAATACTACAACTTAGAAAACTTGAAAAACCCCCGACATTTTCATTTCAAAGTTAAATAGCTCAAAAACGGCTGAACCGACTTTGTTGAAACGTAGCTAAGAACCATTTCGATCACATCAGCATTTGAATAAAAAAACCGCATTCAAATCGGTTTATTCGTTTCGGAGCTACGATGCCACAGACATACACACACACTCACACACACAAACACAGACAGACACACACACAGACACACATACACGTCAACTTATAACACCCCTCTTTTTCTGTCGGGGGTTAAAAAGGCAGGCCCGTGAGTTCAACAGCTCACAGAGCCACTTTATTTTTGTGTTAATTCATCACAAACATCGTGTTGATGTAGAAATCGCAATGTTCGTGATTAATATAGATTTAATGCCTGGAAGTAAGTAACCTATCACTGCAACATCACATTTTGTCGATCTTTTATACCCACATTTATGCTAATAGTGGCACTGGAATACAAGTTTCATGTGCTCTGCCTACCCCTTTAGGGATAAAGGCGTGATGGTATGTATGTATGTATGTGTAAGTAATTAATAGGTATTTCGGGACATTCTAATCAGGTATCCACAGATTTCACGCTAAACAGAAACTACCTAACCTTGGTAATTTGGTAGGTACTACATTGTCATAACTTAATAGTTTGACTTTTATCATTAAATTTGAAAATACTAACCCTCTTAATTAATAAAACTTAAAATGCCTCTGCAAAATAAAATGTGATTTGTCCCATTCTTACGAACACAAATGTCAAAGTGACAAAACGAGAGAACAAACGAATTTAAACGCTATTTTATATTATGGTTACGGCCGTAAGATTTTATTGACACGGACGGACGAATTTTGTACTTTAAGATTAAATTATGTGCCCCGCAGGGATTTGATCCCAACTGGGCCTAATTCGACGAAGCAAATGATTGATGATAAGCGATCAACTTTTCGTAGCAGTAAGTAATTGACATTTCATTGGAAACGGATACTGTGAATTATTGTAGAAAAAAAATACCGATGTCACTGCACTGTTGATAGATATACAATAAAAATCGAAGCCCTTTAGGTGCAATGTATATTGGTCAGTATACTCATATTAAGAGGCCGATGTGAGGTTCTTAGTCTAGTTTTTGGTAAATTTCCAGTTTTTGTCAGTGTTGGATAAAAATAATGAGGTTCAATTTCTTCTCTACAATATTTGCAAATTTTCCTACAGTACCCTTCAATTTTATTGAGTTACACCGTTTAGCACACAGTTTTAGGGGACAGTTATCATGAAATGAAATAAAAACATTTATTTCAGGCAGAACCCATAAAGTGTTAGTACTACTATTGTAGTAACTATTGTTAGACACAACTTACAAAACTATTGTTAGTAAAAAACGGAGATTACAAACACAACATACTACCTATAGAAATACCTAAAACTATAACCGGATGAGCATACATATTATTTAATAGATTTAAAATTTAAAATTATTAATTGTATAATAAAAGGTCATAATAACAATTCAAAAACGTTTAAAAATAAAATAAATTTGATCACAGAATATGGAATAAGAAAATGTAAAAAAATGGAATTAAACAAATTTTTTATGATATTGTATTTATATTGCTCAGAATAACGAGTTCTTCCAACTATGTAGACTAGCCACTTTCATCCAAAACGGTATTTAACTGATAGTAGAATCAGAACCTTTTTATGAAACGTCAAAAACGCTCTATTAGTAGTGTGAAATTTGTAGGGCTAAATATAGTTTGTGAGTTTTATTTATTGGTACTTAATGCAGAAATAATGAATTTTTACTGTTTTGTTCAAAACACCGTATTCTAAGAATAGTACATTGTTTAACAAGGGGCGTATGATTCTTACGCCCGTGTTGTACACAATGTTTTTCATCACATTTGCGAGGAAATAAATAACCACAAAAGACAGAAAAACCTATGTTTTATACAAACGCCTCAATCAAATGATGACGAAATTGACAACTTCACTTCTAGATCAGTGCGAGTGGAGGGCGGAGCTTCAATATTTCAACCAATCACAGAGCATGGAGAATGTGGTTCTTGCAGGGCACGGCCTGCTCGATTTTTTTCCAACCTATCACAGAACAGAATTCTTGCCGTCCAGATTTGCTTAACCAATCAGATCACACACAAGCTCATTACTTCCCTTGGGACCATTATTTCCCGCGGGAACAATTTAGGCCATTGTCCTTCTGTATACAGGCAAGGAATAACACTATTTATGAGCAAGTGTGACGAAAAGAATATAATCGTCAAAAAATCAAGTTCGGCCTTTGTACCAGAAATGTGGAAGCCAATGAAATATGACACCGTTTTCACTAAATTACTGATTTGTACCGTGCTAATGAAAAACGGACCTTAGTGAAAGATGTACCAAGGTCAGTTTCTCCAGAAAATGACACAATAAATAATAAACCCGGGGACCAAAAGTAAAAAAAATAATACTGTAGGTATACAAGATGGAAAAAATCGATAAAAAATTTCGCTACGTTCACGAAACGGAACGGAATGCCTAAATTGAAGAATATACTACTTTGACTTTTTTTGACTTTGACTAATCGTTCTAATTATTATCAGCATCATCGGGAACGCCTTACATACATAAAGTTTAAACACGAATATGACTGGAGGGTTTTTTGAACCCGAAAACAAAGGACCTGTGTATTACTGACCCTTACCCACCAGGTATTATTTCTTCAACCTTCTACTACAAAGAGATCTCTTTAGATGGATTCCAAAGCTGTATAATTTGACTGAGCGATAATCAGGACTACGAGCAGGAGGTGTTCAGACGAGGTCAGATGCCAAAAACAGCAGTGAAGAGGCTGGAGAAGATTTGGAGGAAAAGATGAATTAACCGCAAAACAAAAATAAAGCTCATGCGTACCCTTATCTTCTCAATTTTCCTGTACGCTTCCGAGACCTGGACACAGAGAGCCTGGATCCTTAGAAGGATAGACGCGTTCGAGATGTGGTGCTGGCGCAGAATGCTCCGGATATCTTGGACTGAACGTCGCACTAACGAGTATATCCTAAAGGAGCTTAACATAACAACGAGGCTGTCCACCATTTGTACCCAACTGGTCGTGTTGAAGGAAGGTGGAGCAGAGGTCGTGCGCCCAGGAGGTGGACATATGTAGTCCAAGAAGTTACCAGTTCCACACGACAGGCCACCATACAAAAGGCTCAAGATAGAACGGCCTGGAGACTAGAGGTGGAAAGAGTCGCCCATAGTCGTCACGCCCCTCAGACATGAGAATACGACCAAGAAGAAGAAGATTAATTTGACTAGATTATCAGCTCTTCAACATCGCTCAACAGCCGATGCGGTTGATGGAAGTACTTATCTTTTTTTTTTACCCATTTGGATGCATATTTGTCGCTGAGTCTAATGAATGTAGTCAAAACATACGTCCATCCATTAGTCACCGAGACAAGCGGCACGGCCTTGTTTGAGGGTAAGCGGGGCGCTCTGCTATGCGGGACCACGCACACATGTACAGTCAAAGAATTTGATTTCCTACCCATTTAGGACTATTTCAAAGTGACACTGGAAATAAAAGCATAAGAAGTCTCTTACGTTTTGATTGATTACGTCACTTTGACAAAGTCCAAAGTGGGTAGGAAATTAAATTCTTTGACTGTACGAATGGCCATTTTCATACTCGCCGCGGGTAAATAAGGTGTGCGTGTTTGTTATTGACTGTCATATATGTTTGAGTTCACCCACGCAAAGCTGTAAAGATTGCTATATTTTTAATATCAATTAATTAAATGTATAGTTGTGTAATTATAATTGTATGACGTTTCCGTGAGTCACCAACGGTGCTGGCTGAAAATCAGCGCTGTAGGTGTCTGACTGACACCTCAGCATAATGCTGAGCCAGTGTCCGGTTCACGGCCGCAGAGACACACTTGTTACATGTTTTTTACTGTTATTTTTATTTATTTTTGCTTAATATATGTGTCCTGTGTGTTAGTGAATAAATGTATCTTTCTTTCTTTCTTTCTTTCTATATACATCTTATAAAAAACCAATAGTTTATAAAAACTTTAAAACTAAAAAATGTATATGGCAAACTGGTACCTAATGCATATAGTTATCTGGCGGTGTATGTTTCGTTTAAATTAAGCTATGCGATATATTTTCATGATAACCTATCCCATATCATTTCACGGTCGCTACCCTCCCTTAATTCCAGAGTTATAAGAAAAATAACCTCTCTATTCGGAAACAGGAAATTGGTATCTTTGTGCCAATAATTGCATATAACATCATCGTGGTAACTTATTGAAGAAGTGAATCATAACGTTGCGCATTATTATATAGGCTATATTCCTATACCATTTTTTTTCATAAAATTTCAAAACGTATTATTATTTTATGAATTTTATTCATAAAATAATTATGTGTTTTCAATGTTAATAAGACTACAACTTAACTTGTACCCACTGAGTCAGACAATTTTCGCGAGATATACCATTTTACAATATAAATCAGTACTATAATTTTTATTCTTTTAGTAATAAGAATTTTGACTTATAATTAAGGTCAATGAGGGCAAAACCGTCTTATTTTTGTATAAGTTCAATTTGGTTGGCCAAAACTATGTTATTATTCACTTTTTAATAACCTTGATGCTTATAACAGGTTAAGCATTTATTTAACTTATTGAGGATATTTGTGTAAAATACTTCAGGTTATTTAAATATGATTTTTTTTTGAAAACATGTCAGCAGACGGATTGTCCCAAGGTTTTGGGGCTTTTCCGTCTAGTAGTTACTTTTCGTGTACCAGGACGTATTACAAATCTGTACGTTTTGTAAGCAAATGTAAATGTACTTTTGATCGAATCTAAACCTGAGCGGATTAAATTTAAGGTTTATTTTTAATTTTATGGCCAAATATATTTTTTGGGGCTATTCCGACCTATTTTGAAAATCAGAAGTAATAAACCTTTTATTGAAGTTTAAAATCAAGTCTACTTTTTAATTAAAACAACGACCTGTGCGACATGGTGCAATTTTACCTTTACAAGTCGAATCAGCTTACAATTCTAGAATAAAAGTACAGAATGTTGATACTTAGATGTCGATCACCTCTGCATTTTTAGAAAATATAATCGACACATAGTTTCGTAAATTTAAAAAAGGTTGGCAATATATGGAATTCTGGCATATGACGGTTTTGACCAATTCATACCGGACGGATTTTTACCACTTGAGAGTTGAGGAATTATTTATTTTTAACAACCTGTAGTTTCACAACAAGTAACGATAATGTAAAATGGATCAAACTACCAATTAGCCTGATTAACGAACAATATAATAAACATACTTACTAAACCGTAATCCTCATTTTCTGATCGCAATTTCAAAAAAAGGAGCAACGCTCCGAACTCGTGTTTTGACTTCGGAGCTCAACGAAACTTTCAAGGCTATTTTATTGGATGTGCTGCCTACATAGCGCCATCTGTTTTTGACTGTTGGTAGCAAATACAGTCGCTGCTTTATCGATCGAGTCGGCTAGTGAGTATTGTGGTTAGAATTGCCGCAAAAGCCGTTGTACGGAAATACCCCGCAGACGGTATTGGCCGCACTGACTTAATATAAATATGACATAATGCATGATTTACTTGCCAAATATTTTTGTTATTTTTTAAATTTAAATTTATTTTAATTTTATATTATTCTGATAATTTATTAATACGTCCTGCCGAATGTACCTTTATCATTTAGGTATGAATGACTGTTTGTACGCCTCATGGTCAGAACATAGTGATCCTAGACTGACTTCGTAACACCAATGTACTTGTACTTACGTACCTATGTTTTACAAACAATAAACGAATTGAATTGAATACACAATTCGCAACTTCCTTAGTTTAAACGATAACTTAGATCCGTTTACATCAAAAGACGGGTTTTTTTTCTGAGAATTTTGGTAGGTTATATATCTCAAAAACGTCATAAGTGCACTTGTACCCCTTTTCACTAGAGCCACAATTATATTTTAGGTAATTAAATTACAATTTCCAAATTATTCCACAATATTGAATTCACGTTATTAAAATATACATTATCTCCACTTATAACTGCCACTGCCCACCACTACAACTGGACCAAGCCGGGCGCACCGTGCGGCGGCAGCTACCTTTCCGTATCGACCGAGTCTGCATTAAGTAGATAGTATCTCAATACAGGTAGGTATAATACCTAGTTAGTTTTTTTTATTTTACGATATTAATATATAAGTTACATGTATAAATACTTGTGTGTAATGGGGGTTCATATTTTCTGCCAACTAACTGTCGTGCAGTTTGGCAGATAAGGTTAACTTTTTATTATGTAACCTGTTATATTGTAAAAAAAAATAATAATAATAAAATAATAGAGTCTGGAAAATTAAAAATGAGGATGAGGAATCGTGGCAAATTCAAAAATTCGGAGTGTGGTATCACGTAAGGGATTTTAGATAGGTACTTCATAATATTACCTATTTAATTTCTTCGCATTTTTGGAGAAAAGCACTATATCTGCCTCGGCGGGAATGGCATTTCATGGATTTGTCTCGATTGTCACAAAATTAACTCATCCACAAATAGTTATTTCCCGGCCTCTGCAATAATGTACCTACTATTATTATATTAACAAAAAATTACTCCATACTATTTTCAAATGAAGTGTCACGCAACGATTCAGTGAGATTGTAGGCAAGTAATTCCCGTTTTCGTCAGTTTCCATGAGAATTTCGTTGTTCGTATTTGCTACAACGAAAACCACTTTTACGGCAAAGGTTTCAGCTCCAATTTGAATAAGCATTTACAGGTATTCACCATATACGAGACGCGGAGTTCAAAGGCACAAAGGGTAAAACAATATCACAGAACACGTTAAAATATATTTACACAAAGCTAACAGCTGGTATTCCTCTAACGTACCTACAACTATCCTTCTTGGCATCAATCTTGTGGAAAGCTTACTTTATGTTATGGTGGTTTCTCAGTCAAGAAGAGTCTTCGCGTTAATGGTTAGACAAATATAAAGGAACCTTCACTAAGAAATCGTTAATAAATCGAAGACTCGATTTATCTAAAATGTCACCTATTCTGGTGAGGCTACATAATACCTTAGCTCCTTGGTGACAATGGCCGCGCATTGTCATGATGCAAAAAGAGCCCCCTCAAACCAGTTTTAGGT
Source organism: Epinotia brunnichana (assembly GCA_963854355.1). Taxonomy (NCBI): domain Eukaryota; kingdom Metazoa; phylum Arthropoda; class Insecta; order Lepidoptera; family Tortricidae; genus Epinotia; species Epinotia brunnichana. The sequence continues at coordinate 21,635,372 of OY977945.1, read as the reverse complement.
CGTTTTTGTTTTAAATTATTAAACACACTTCAATATACCATAGCATTCACAGTGGCCACGTGACCACTTGAAGAAAAAAATGTGGCCACCATTTTTTTCCCAACTATTCGCCCGCGTTTCACCTTCGTTGGACGTTCATCATCGGGAAACACCCAAATTATCGATTGCCGTTTAGTCGGTGGATCATATTGGTAAATCCAACTCTCGTCTCCAGTAATAATGTTAACAAGTCTCTGTCAAAAAAATCATTTTTGATACAAGCTTTTATTGCCGACTGTACTTTTCTGCATACCATCATCAACTACTCTTTGAGAAGATTCTAAAGAGCCCAAACTCGATGGGGTTGAGTCGTTTTATTGCAGAGTTTCTATGGTCACTTTCCAGCTCCAGCATCAGATCAGCTCCATGTCATCATAATATTGCATTGTCATACGATATACATATGCATGCTAAATTTCAGCTCAATCGGAAACCGAGAAGTGGGACAAATTTCAATTACTAAATTTGACCCAAGAAAGAATAAAGAAATACCGGCCAAGTGCGAGTCGGACTCGCGCACGAAGGGTTCCGTACCATTATCAATAAAAATATTTATTTTATTTTGTTTTTATTTGTTGTTATAGCGGCAACAGAAATACATAATCTGTGAAAATTTCAACTCTCTAGCTATCACGGTTCATGAGATACAGCCTGGTGACAGACAGGCGGACGGACGGACGGACAGCGAAGTCTTAGTAATAGGGTCCCGTTTTACTCTTTGAGTACGGAACCCTAATAAAACAAACGGGGTGAGATACATAAAAGCTTGTAATAAAAGCTTGTAAAAATTGACCGTCCTTCCCCCTGATCATAATCGTACAGAATTATCGCACGAAAATGTTCTCGCTTGAAAGCCATACTTGACGATAAATGCCCGCGGAATTGAAACAAAAAACAACCGACATTTTTTAATTTTTAAATATTTGATCAAAAGGTTTTCTATGTTCGAATTACAAATATCTTAAAAAAAAGGTTCAATCTAGTTGCGTTCTTTTTATAAATTTTGATTATCTCAATACTTTTCTAGTGACCCACGTATGCATATTTGTTTAGGGATCTCGAAGAGTTTTAGAATTGTTATAGACACATGAAAAGTGTCTAGAAAATTTTGTTTCTTTCAATTTGGGGTAACATTTTCATAAAGTACAAATATGATATGCTATAAATAAAAAAATAAACATTTTTACGATAATTTTTTTAGGTCATCATTGACCATATTAGTGGTACAAATGAACAATAAAAAAAAACATATGCATGCTACAGATATTGCACTTAACATTTGGACTTCACACAGACGTTAAAAGATTAAAATGAGAAAAATAATTACAAGTTTTCCTGCTATTGCAATAACGTAAAATTTATAATATTATGGAACGATAATAGTTGGTAATTAATGATAAAAACTAGAATGTGCGTCCACGTCCGTTGGGAAATTCAGCTTAACCTATTTTGCATGATGAAATTTCAACCACCCTTCGGAGTTAATTGAGTTCTGCACATCACAATGTAAATATCGCGTTACACTTGACGTTATTTAATTTTTTTTTATAATCCAACCTGCAATGAAAGAAAGAAATGAATTTATTGCCAGCCAAAACGCCACATCACAATTTATAAGAAAACACAGTACTTATATAAAAAGAAACTGCGAAACTGAAACTATGGCTGCGACACATGAAATAATATCAATCAGTCGAATCTATTCCTTTTTTCGAATTAAATATTTGAATGGTATTTGATATGGTATTTGCGTATGAATTATGTAATTGTAAATGTAATCAGTTTAATCAACTCTTTTCACTAATGAAATAGTACTTATATCAGTGTTTGTGTATGTTTGTGTAACTCTCAGAAAACCTCTTTGGGCGTCCGGAAAACTCCGGAACAATCAAGGCAATTAGGAGCTTCTAGCGTGACCGGAAAATATTGTTATCGATTTATCTTTACTTACACCGCTTTATTATACCGATCGGATTCTTGTACCTTTCTACCTCTATACTTCGTATTTTATTATCAATCCGGGCGCTTGAGACATTGATTATGCCTTTAGTTACAATATCATACATCCCACGCGTGGGCGGCTGCTTTGAATACAAAACGGTTTAATTTTTCTAATATGAAGTAATCCTCACGCCTCACGTGATTTCTAGTAAATATTAAGAACGTGAAAGTTTGGAATGGAAAGGGGCTATACTTTACACGGATAAAAGCTTGTTATGAATACGAAAATTAAGGATATCGAATAGGTACTTTTTCCGGAATCATTTTGTTTGAGAATACGTACCTAATTTGGTTATTGGTAAAGTTAAAAGTACATATGAATTTATAAATGATTAAGAAATTAAGCTGTAGTAAAATAATATACAAAGTAATTGTGCGCTACCATTTCGTAACTAAGTATATATGCTTTTATTTTGTTAAACACATACTTAAGCCAATAGTAAAACAAAGTACAAAAACAACTACAACAATTGGTCGAAACTTAATTCTAGGTGAACGGGCTGAGAATAATAGATCGCCTTATTTTCAGGTCGCCAGTTACGATAATCCTCACGAGGGTCTTTGGCCTCCGAAAGAGGTTTTACTAGTATTCAACATGTATTCAACCTCAAACTTGGCTTCTTGTTCTCCTAAATGTATAAACATTTTCTTGGCACAGTTTCGTGCGTAGGGTTATTCGACAAAGTCAAGTTTCTTTCAAATTACTTACACGCAGCAAACCTTATTAATATTAATATAAATAATTTATAAATCTCGTAAAGTTTTTATTATATGCGCGCTGATTTTAAAAGTTTACACCAATTTAAATTGGTTTCATGAATTTTTAGAGAGGGCACATCATGGATATGACTGTGTTCTCGTTCATATAAATTTAGAGCACCCAAACTGGGGAAGTAAATACCTAAAGTAAGTAAGAGGTATAAAACTTTGAATCGATATAATTAAAAAAGTTAATGATAAATACCATTTTTAGGGTTCCGGACCAAAAAGGTAAAAACGGAACCCTTATATAGTGCGAGTCCGTCCGTCTGTCACAAAGTTAAATATCTCAGGAACTACTTACGCTACGCTATCAAATTGAAATTTGAAATAGTTGTTATCCACGTGTATAAAAAAATTAAGATTAACAGGATGTGGCCTGTAATAGGACCAAAAAATTAAACGGTACCTAGTTTATTAAAAAAAAAAAAAAAATCATAAAATTCGGACAACAAAAAAATCCATTTGGGTTAGTACGGTACACTTAAATATAAGAAGTGTTAGGTTACATTATATTTCAAATATGGCTAAAGAGTGGTGCAGGCTTGCCCAGTGCTGACTGTAGCGACTGTCAAGCCTGTCCGCTATCACTCTCAGGATGCTGCTCGTACTGTCGCACACTCTGCGGCGCGTCGCTGCGGCGCGCCTCCTCACTGTGGCGTGGAAGCCGTCTACATGGGCGTCCGCGAACATGCCTGACGCGCTGCAGGCGCGCGGTAGACGCAACCAGCATCCTGGAGGCGTTATTATATTGGACCCGTAGTGCGCAGATCGCTTTCTTCGAATAGTCAGCCCACAGGCTGCAAGTATAAAGTATATTTATTAAGCTTGTGAAAAATTATTTCCACGTGGTTTTATAAAAAAAATATATATTTATATAATAATATATATATATATATACATGTATATATTTTTTTCTTCAAATTAAGTTTACTTGTATTGTTTTACTCTTCTGGAGTGCTATAAGTATTTTTTTATTTAAAAAACAAAAAAATATATATTTTGAATATTAAATGCAAAAACTATTACATATATATCATGATGTTACCTCAAAATCTGCATTGATTGCTATGCTATTATGTCCTTGTCCCAAATACATTACTTGGAGGTCATAACTTTAGATCAAAATTTCTCCGAATCCAAAAAAAAAAAAATCCAAAATACAAGGGGTACTGCAAATGCTCTAAGGAAGCGTAATTTTGAATATTTGCTCCTATTACAGGCCACACCCCGTATTTTTAATTTCTATGAAAAAGGACGGAAAAGCTAAAAGTCTAGTTTTTGTATGTATGGATTCTAAAGATTTGACAATTGTTAATGCATATTAATATACGACAAACCACCACGCCACGGACTTGCCACTTGGGAAAATTCGTATCATTTTCATTGTGGTTTTCATGAATTTCCGCATTTCCAAAGGTGTATTTTTATAGCGACTCCGATTTTCCGCTTTTATTGTGTCAGGTTTATAATAGTATTTTTCACAATCGTGTTATAATAGAGAGCTTTTTAGTCGAGTACCGTGTTTAGGCCACGAAGCTTGCTGAGTGGCCTAAGTAAGGTACGAGATTAAAAAGCTTGATTATAACACTATTGTGAACAATACTTTTTGTACGAGTTCATTAAAATTAATTTTCTACGAGTCAACTGAACTAATTAAACAAACTCGATACTGTTGAAACGAAGTGCAGCTCATCGCTCGTACGCTTGTTGATATCTTAAAAGCCATCAACGAGCGTACGACATCAAAGCGATTCTATTGGTCCAATTCATTACAGTTCAGTAAAGCAGCCACGTGATTGGTCGAATTTATTTTAGTTGTCTGGAGCGTATCGAAAAGTAGTTATTTCGATTGTTTCGACAGTGACATGGACTACAACTATGAAAAGAGTGACGTTGCAGTATTCTCTATGGCATCTTAATACACATATTTAAATCGTCGAGTACAAAAAATATGTAAGCATACACACTTAATTAGATAGTCCTACAGAAAAAAGACAGACGAAGCCAAATTTGGTTACTTTGAGCGTCAATCAGCATTCTTTTTTTTCTGATTTTCGACATATAAAAGTTTGTTTATAATATTGCAACAGTGCCCCGTGTCGTGTAACATGTTTCTCACGGAAACATTCCTTGAAACATTTGCCGTCTCTTCGCTTGATATTTGCAAGAATCGTGGTTTTTGCCCCCAAAATTTAATTATTACAGGATAACATAGATTTTTTTTGCACACTTACAACTCAGACATTCACACACACACACACACACACACACACACACACTTAATTTTTAATTTTACTTTCAAATTGTTTTCCTTAATATTATTCAGTAAAACATCATTGATTTGGGGAGGAGCATGTGCTTATTCTAAAGCACAGGTTTACCTATTAAGGGAGCAAAGTTCTAATTAATACTAAGACACTTTTTTACTCGATGTTTATGAATAAATAAATTGTTATCATTATTTCGTACATAGAATTTTTGAAAAAACTTAGTGGTATAAGCCGGATTTCGAAACCAGATTGAAAGTGGCGCGCTTGGCTACAGTACCTAAATAGCTGTAGTTTTATTTTATTTGATTAACCAATGAAACAAAAACTTATTGCAGTGCATCCCTGCAAACCTGTTTTATCTGTTCAAATATGTCTACAATCAAACAACGTAGAAGACGGAACATTTAAATTAATAAAGTTTACCCCAGTTCATAAAAACTGTGTTTGAAGGAAAATAACTTTGAAGGTATTTGGAAAGATTACAATCGCTGCGAAGCTGTGAAGCTTCTTAAGTAGAAATCCTTTAAACTGGGGTGTACCTGCTGGACGGCGAAGTCAAAGAACACATTTCGTTCATTCAAAGAGCAATTAACATTCAAAGGGACGAGTCAAGTTTGCGTTGCTAATGAGTTTCAGATTCTTTTTCTACAGCAAAGTTGGGAAACACACCTACAGCCCGCATGATGGATGGTCATCATATCAACGTCCAATGATGGACATAAACCTTCTCCAAATAGGCAATTGATAAATCACATACAAATGACTAAAGTTTATGAGGATTCGCTGTCTTAACATCAGCTTAGACATAAATGCAGGTCCACGGTGAGACAGCACGAACCTCCAGAGCTCTGGGAGCATCCAATTACCTAACTACTGCAGGATAAACTAATGTAAATAAAACAAACACATTTCTGCAAACCGACACGAAAGCAATTTATTTTATTTTTTATATCGAAACTTACTTAAAAGAAACATTGTAGGCTTTTACGCTGTAAATACAACACAATATTTATTTGATTTACTCTCCTAAATAGGACTCGGTTAAAAGTTATAGAATTTAACACTCAGTTTGACCAGAGAGTATTCGTGGGATTTTCCCTTCCCTCGTAAGTTACCTACGATAAAGCCCTTAAAATGCTAAACAGGTAAAAGGAAAACAGTTGTATCGTCGTATGGCTAGCAGTGAGATACAGAACCCTATAAGCAATACTAGGTATGGGTTTCAAGCCGCCAATACGCTTGGTCCTAGACCGCGAATACGGAAAGCCGAGAAGATTAGGCTCACAGGTTTTTTAAGTAGATGTGAAGGATGAGATCATGAAGAATGCGTGGTATGGATGACGGGGTGAATGATTCAGGACGGTGAAAAAAACCTAGGGCATAAAACGAAAATATGTAGACGGTGGCGAGCAAAAAGCCTTTCTAAATTTTGAGGTTGGTAAGTCCGGAAAATTATTCACTGGCAGGACACGGAAGCTGAGCGCATTAGCGGGTTGCGACACTTTGCGACCCTACGTTAGAGGTGTAAGGTCTGTAGGTACAATGCTAAGCCTAGATGCAGATGGTCCAATAAAGGCTAAACCTAAATGCTACAGTATACTAATCCGACTGAGAAGTTCCTCCACCGACGCCTCCCAAAGAATAGACCACCGGATGCCTGCGCGGCAGGTTATACCAGGATGACCGCAACAGGATAATCGGCACGTGTTTCCCAGCAGAACAGGCCTGTGTCACCCGTAGAGAGCCTTGCGGGACGGTTGCGTCTAACCGCTAGTGAATGACCAGCAGGTTCTCCTAGCGCCCGTAACTGGCGGCTACCAAAAAAATAAGCTAATTAGCATCACACGACGAAAAACTATAGAATCCGGTAAATTGACGGAACCAAACGTTGTAAATACTCACCCGAACTCTCTTCAAGGTCCGGCCTTGTAACATAAAGCTTGGATTATCTAATCCAGCAAAGCTGACTCCAAACACAAAAAACCTCTTGTGGCATCCAAGCACTCGCTGTGAATTTGGCGACTAGGTCTTCAATAAAATAGATTACAGCTGAAAAAAATCCCTAGAACTTCAGGTACGCGCACTGGATCATCAAACTTCAGCAAAATCTGTAATAAGCGGGCTGCTTCTCAAAGGAAAAAAGCACTGTCTCCAAAATGCAAGCTCACGCTAGGGCTTCAATATCGAGAATGATCCTTCATAAGTTTGTTTACAAGAATTGACAAGATTCTGGAAAAATTGTCTATCAAATTCAAATTTGAATAATTTAAAAAGATAATAGCCAACAACCAGCCAGAGTCCCACACAAGGATATAGACGTGAAGCAAAGAGATTTGACTCTGCTAAAAAAATAAAGAGCAAAATATAATACAGATAGCGTAATAAAGGCAAATGCAGGGAGTTATCACTGCAGATATCCCCCCACCAAAAGAAAACATGAATGACACAACCTAAATCCCATGCCAACCCTTCAAAAAGTTCCATGGACCAGCCTAGATAGGAAGTGGATACAATAAATGTACCTGAACTACAAAGTACCAACAATGAAACGACACCCTAACCTAACACTTGACTAACCCTAAAGACAACACACAATACACAATAAGTCGATAATCGACTAGTAGTCCCACGAAGAATTACTAGCCGAGAACCACCCGAGGCTATTTAAATATAGAAATTTAAACTCTAATTACAGATAAGCTAAAATAACACAAGCACTAACCTAACATCTCTAACGTAAGGACGTATACACTGCCCACATCCCAAAGATGCGGCAGAAATTCAAAATCCGGGAAAAAGGTCCAATCCGGGAAAAGCACTAAAGCAAGAGTCTCACCTATGCGATTGGCACACCACCACCAACTTACCACGCGCTAAGGGAGGAACAGGAGCGTCACACCGCAAACCTTGTTCGGTACAGCCAGCAAAGAAATACCGACACTGCAAAGAGTGCGGTAAGACAGGTTATCAAATCCCCGACGGGGTGATACCATCCAGTTGTCTAGCGTGAATGCTACAGACAAGGTTATAAACGAAAAAACCAGGCAAGACTGTGGAAGCTTCACACAAAGTCGAGATATGTCGTAACCGGGATCAACTTATTCTAAACTACCCTAAATACACCAAGCAACAGTAATCAATTAAGACACTAACCCACAACACAGCAATACTAATTGTTGGTACAATATTACGATGACACGGTACACACCTACGCGCCCTAACTTTAAACAATCGCCGCAAGCTAAGTCCGACCTTCGGCGAAATTACGTGCCTAGAATCTGACCCAAAGGCCTACGACGTGTTAAAAAAAAGGTCAAACGCACGCCGTGGATTTACAGGTACCTTAAATTAGTTGATAAGCCACCCCTATCTAGACCTAAGTCAAATGTACGGCCTACTACAACAAACCAAACCAAAACAAATAACAACGATAACACAACCTATTAAACCCAAAAATAACAAATAAACAGCCTAATACAACAATCAATGAGGGAAAACGACGGACAAACGCGTCAATTTGAATTTAGAAAAGGAAGACCCCCCAAAACCCCAAAAACAAATAAACAGCCTAATGAAATACCTAATGAGGGAAAAGACGGACAAACGCGTCAATTTGAATTTAGAAAATAAGGACCCCCCAAAAACCCCAAAAAACAAATAAACCGCCTAATAAAATAACTAATGAGAGAAAATAATAAAAAAGAATACAAAAAACATGAACGACAAACGAAGAGAAGAGAGAAAAAAAAAAAAAAAAAAACTCGCCAACCTACTTATCATTTTAGGATATCCTTGATGTGATAAGTACCGACGTGTGCAGAATCTGTGTCAGCCAACTCGTACACCTGCGGGGAGATACGCCTAACCACACGACACTGCACAAATCGCGCCGCAAACTTTCTACCTCTGTATGCGTCCGTCGTGCCTCGTTGGAAGTTCCTGCGCCAGACAATCTGCCCACCAGCAAGCCTAACCGTCTTCCGGTTCTCGTTGAATTTCCTGGCGTTACGGTGGAACGCCAAAACCATCGAATCAGCCACCCTTGCGTATACTTCACGTAAGGTGAGGAGATTTGCAGCGCGTTCGGCCCGACTGAGTCCCACTTGTTGGTCCTCAATCTGGTCATCGACACGCTGCCGATCAACCACCACCTCACGACCGTACATCAAGAAATTCGGTGTGTAAGAAGTCGCCAGGTTAATGCACGAGTTCAAGTACAAAGCCACCCGAGGTAAATGAATTGACCAACTACGCTGATCCCCAGCCACCAAAATACTCAGCGTGGTAAGCACCACCTGGTTGTACCTTTCAACAATGTTCGCCTGGGGAGAGTAATAAGGAGTGTAGCATGGACGAGGCATGTCATAAGTCGCTAGGAAATCGACAAACGGAGCACTGTGGAAAACAGTGGCGTTATCACACAAAATGTTAGCCGGAGCCCCATAACGCAAGAAGACCTCCGTCTCTAAAGCGGCCGTTATAGATCCTGAGTTTACCCTCTTCAGCGCAACCAACCAAACGAACTTAGTAAACACATCAACCATCGTCAGGATGTAGCGAAACCCACTGGCGGTTTCAGGTAGCGGCCCTATCATATCGATAGAAAGGAGATCCATCGGAGCGGCGACAGCACGAGGATATAAACGCTGACCACGTGGTTGTGAGTTTGCGATCTTATGAGCCTTGCATATTTCACATCCAGCCAACTCTCTAACGATATCTCGGTACATATAGGGCCAATAATATAAGTCCCTGGCCTTCAGGTAGGTCTTCATCACCCCTGGGTGTACGTTAGGAAAACCACTATGAATCTCCGCGATAGCCTCGCCCCTCGATGCGACAGGAAGTACTATTCGCCAAGGATTAGGTGCCAAAGGATTCTCAACAGCCATCCTACGCATCAAAACACCATCACGCAAAGCGTACGCTATAAACATCTGCGGAGCTTCCGTCACGCCCTGAAACACACGCTCGTACCAAGGATCACCGCTAGGCTGCGCGCCACGCCTGAATGAAATCAAACCGACCTGCGCACGAGATAAAGCATCGGGAACGACATTTAAAACTCCTTTCCTATGCTCGATTTCGAAATTAAATTGTGAAATCAATGTCGACCAGCGAGCCAACCTTCCGGAAGGGTTATCGAGAGTAGTCAACCACTTGAGAGCAATGTGGTCCGTAATAATTTTAAACTTCATTCCATCGAGATAACCACGAAAGTGTTTGATGGAATCGAGAACAGCAAGTAACTCATGCTCAGTCGTACCATAGCTGCGTTCGGCCTTAGTAAACAACCGGGAATAAAAAGCAATAGGATGTTCCACACCGTCGAACTCCTGTGCTAGAACCGAACCAAGACCGACCTGACTAGCATCACACTGAAGGATGAAAGGCTTCGAAAAGTCAGGACACTCTATCAACGGGGAGTTCATCAATGCCTGCTTTAAACAGACGAAAGCCGCAGCTGCACCCTCGTTCCAATCGATAGCGTCGCGACCTTTCCTTTTACCTAGGAGTGCCGTGAGAGGAGCAATAATGGACGAAAAATTATCGACGAACCGGCGGTAATAGGAACACATACCGATAAAGGAGCGCAATGACTTCGCGTTGGAAGGTGTTGGATAGTCGTTGATCGCCTCGAGTTTCTTCGGATCAGTTTGCAGGCCACGTTCATTGACCATGTAGCCCAGGTACTTCAACTCAGATTTGCAAAACTCACACTTCTTCAAGTTGACGGTGAGTCCAGCCTCCTTCAATCTATCACGAACTTTCCGGATGAGCCGTAGATGGCTATCAAAGTCACGAGATACCAAGATTAAATCGTCTACGTAACCAAAAATGAAGTCGTCTGATTCGGGAGTATGCTCGTAATTGACGATCATATCGGTAAGCCTCTGCATTTCAGACGCTGCATTGGTTAAACCGAACGGGAGGCGCACGAACTCAAATAGACCTCTTTGGGGAGCTATGAATGCCGTTTTCTCACAACTGGCCTTATCTGCCAAAGGAATCTGCCAAAAGGCACTCCTAAAATCCAACGAAGTCAAATACTTTGCACCGCGCAAATTATCGAGAATATCCTGGATGCGAGGAAGCGGGTAAGAGCCACGAACGGTAACGCTGTTTAATTTTCTACTGTCAACGCAGAATCTGACACTACCGTCCTTCTTGGTAACCATGACAACAGGAGAAGCCCATGGAGACCGCGACGGCCGTATGACACCTGCCTCAAGCATTTTATCGATCTCTTCGTTGAGGATCTTCAACTTGACAGGAGATAATGGGTAGTAACGCTGTCTGATAGGTGGACCCACAGTCTCAATCTTATGAGATAACCATGAAGTACAGCCTAAACCAGCCTTATCAGAAGAAATTTCCTCAAACTCACCAATGACAGCTTGAAGCTTGGATTCCTGACTGGGTGTGAGCTGATTACGAGGATGTATGTAACGTACTTCGCCAACAATCGCTGACTCCTTCATCGGCAGAACAGGGTCTGGAACAAGAAGTTTCCCGGGCTGATCACCCGCAAATGCGCGTTTTATAATGTCGGTGAGCCCAAAATCATTCCAAAATTCGATACCTAAAATGAACCGGGTAGGTAAATCACGACCTACAAGACAAGAATGAGAGGCGTGAAAGCCATTAAAAGAAATAGGAACGTCCGAGCCGCCCAATATATTAATAGGTGAATTATCCGCCGACACAACAGCAGGACGGATCTCCTTAGAATAAGAACAACCTAACTCAGATAGTAAGGAAATATCGATGAGAGAAGCTTGCGCACCGGAGTCCAAAAGCGCCTTTACGGTGGTACCGGAAATGTTAACTTCAATAAATAGCCTGTTGTCAGGTGTTTTATTCAGTACGACCGGTGACACCGTAGGACCTCTCAGTGCGCCTTCAATTAGTTTTTTGAAGGGCCTGGGTTGCAGTGCTGACAGTCACGCGTAATGGTTCCTGCCCGCTTACACTTGAAACAAATCGCGCCGGTGAAGACAGGACAGTCACGGTAACTGTGTCCCTTTGCGTTGCATTTCAAGCAAAGAACCGAATCAGGATCGTCATACCCTGGTGCATGGATGGGTGCCATCATCAGTCGAGACGGGCGCGACCCTTGGAAGGACTCAAAGTTCCTCGCTACTTCGAGAAGTCCGTCGATATCCTTAACTACATTCGTGGCGAGGCAAGGATGGTACCTAGGGTTCATTCCATACTTAATAATGTTGAACAGACTGTCTTCAAATACCGGAACTCGAAGTTTAGCATTCAGATCACGGGCCTGTATAACGAAATCAACAACGGATTGGTTAGCCTTTTGTGACAACGCGCGCAGTTGACTCTCAACCTTAAAATCATAATCGGCGACATCAAAAGTTTTAAAGAATGCATTTTTTAATTCAATAATTGTCAGATCTGATCGTCTAATAGCTCGGAAGTATTTTAAGGCACTACCAGTTAACAACTCGTGAAACCGCCTGACGACATAGGAAGGACTGATGTCACGCGCAACGCCCTCTTCTCGGATTCGCGAAAAGAATTCACGAACGCAAGTGTCACCGGAGAAGGTAAGGTTCCACTTGGTAAGCGACTCATTCTTAATAGCGCCCCGTAGCGGCCAATCAGCAGACCGAGCGCCCTGCGACCGTGGTTCGGTATCGAAGAATTCAACATCATCACTCCCAGGCGGATCCAACGTTCGAGCCTGCTGCGCCTTCAACTCCGAGGGAATACGGGGGGTATCGCGGATGGAATCCTCGTTGTATGCTCGCGACATCTTGAAGAAACTACAGTAAGCAA